>CANTUV010000027.1:35935500-37206500 GCA_947685225.1 Garcia nutans
AATAAGGTTATTGAATTAAATTGTTATTAAATTTTACGTATTGTAGTTTAAATTAGTTATCAGTAGAGTTATCCTAAACAAAAGGTTTGATAATTTAATAATCTGGTTTCCAAAAGCTTTAATTTAATTTGGTTCTTCGTTTGTTTTGTTTAATTTTTCTCTTTTTTTTTTTGGGTCTATGAGCTAACGTAAAGTCAACAAAATTGGTAAGTTACAACACAAAATGAAGTTATTTCATATTCCTTCTTTTTAATTAATATGTGATTAATCAAATTCTTTAAATGGTTAGTTCTAAAATTAGAATACATGTAATGATTTATGAATTTGAGCTCCCATGTCAAATTCTCGAAGTAAAATCAATAACTTATAATAAAATTAGTTTTATAACACAAAATTGCTTAAATAATATTTAGGTTGAATTATTATTTTTATTATAAGTGTTAGGACTTTGTGTTAAATTCTTAGTTCAACAATGAAATATATCCAAGTTTGTTGAATATAGATCTAAATTAAGTCTGTATATATGTGAGATATTTTTCATAAAGAATGCAATGAGGTTGATATAATTAATAGTAGAAATTTAATTGTAAACTAAGATAGTTTAGTGAGTATGAATAGAATATATTTGTTTATAAAATAGTTAGAATGTTATTTTATATATTTACACTGAAATATAATTAGTTATCTTTGTATAAAATATATTTCCGCTGAACTAATTAATAATTAAACCTAGATGAAGTATAGATTAGAATTTTTTTAAACCAATATTTTATGCTCTTACAGAATTTAAGATTAATAGAAGAAAAAAAATTGATAATTGCATCCTGAATGTTAAACTTCCTTCAAAAACACAGTTATTTAACAATGTAATAATAGCTATTAACAAAATATAATTCCCTTTTATTTATTTATTTAATTTTTTATGCTGATTGCTTTATCATAATAATGTTTACTTAACAGGTAAGAACATGAGTGCAGGTTTACATCAATATGCCTTAGTGCTCTCATATACTTTATATATATATATATATAAACCTAAGATTTCAAGACAATTATGCAACTAAATAGTTCAGAGTTCCAATACTTACTCAACAATTATAGGCCATTATAGAAAACAAGTCCTTTTATTCTTTACTTAACACTGCAAATTCAAAAGCAAAAAAGCAATTCAAACACAAACATAAGTGATTTTCCAACTTTAACTCCATCTAAACCTTTTGCCAATCTCAAAACACAACACTTGGTCCTACTGTCTCCTTTAGAAATCAAAAGCCTCTCTTTTTTTCTTTTTCTATTTTTTGTTTAATCCTCCAAATATTTAAAGAAACAAAAATTTTCCAATCTCTATCTTCTCCTTCAATACTTTCTTTTGTTTTTCCTTCAAATTAATTGTCAAAAAATGCTTCCACTCCCACCTCCACCGCCACTAGCAACACCTGAAAATCAAAATACACTAAAGCAACCCAGAAGCCAAAGAACTTCATCAGCAGCAGAAGCACCAAATTCTGAGAGCAAAAGTTCATCAAAACAACCAATTCTCCAGCACCCTCGGCCTCGTCGTACCAACCCAATTGTATGGTTTGGTGCAATTTTATGTCTCATATTCAGCCTCACTCTCATCTTCTTTGGTATTGCAACTTTGATTGTATACCTTGCCATTAAACCAAGAAGCCCTGTATTTGACATCCCAAATGCAAACCTAAACACCATCTACCTCAACTCACCAGAATATTTCAATGGAGACCTTACCTTCCTAGCAAATTTTTCCAACCCAAACCAGAAAATCGATGTTAGATTTGAGTATGCATATATAGAGCTATATTTTTTTGACAGACTGATAGGAACTCAAGCTCTTCAACCTTTCACCCAGAGACGACGAGAAATAAGGCTAGAATCGGTTCACATCATATCAAGTTTGATGTATTTACCACATAATCTTGCTGCAGAACTACAAGAGCAAGTGCAGAGTAACAAAATCATTTACAACGTAAGAGGAACTTTCAAAGTAAGAGCCACTCTGGGTTTGCTCCATTATTCATTCTGGTTACATGGAAGGTGTGAGATAGAGATGACAGGTCCACCAACTGGTGTTCTGGTAGCCAGACGTTGCAAAATAAAAAGATAGAGAAGCATAAATTTTCGCTTTCACTTTTCCTAATTTGTCTCAATTCAAATCTGAATAGAAGCTTTGATGTCAAAGTGCATGATATGCTTGCCAACGAACATAATTCTTATGGTCGAAACTCCTTCATAGCAAATATATAATAGTCTTCATTTCATGTTGTAATTTTGCTAATTATCCTGGTAATCTGTGTTCAGCTTCGTAGATATCCAGCCAAGAACTCAAAGACACCGCTAGGTAACAAGAAATACAGAGCTTACCACTGATGGAATAAGAGAACACTGTTAATCAAGTGAGAATAGTTGATTCCTTCATAATTTAAAGTGGAGGACGATGTGAGGGATAACAGATGTAACCCCTAGTTCTCACTATTATTACCTCAAAAATTTTACAATTCAAAGCACCTGAACCACACTTAAAGGACCATTCATATCCATAGATGGAATCAACAAGATACTTCAGATGATTCCCCATTATTGTTTTTTAATTTATTTTATGATCTTTTTATGCATACCACTATCTTTTTTTTTACAAATAAAATTCAGAATCTTCAAAACTAAAAAGGTATGCAGCAAATGCTCCGAGCCCATCTCTATCTACACTGTCGACTCATATAGCACCTTTTTTTTTAACCTAACAACTCAAGAAATACTTTCAGTTGATGCTACTGGCTGTTGTACCATAAGAACAAGTTATGATATTTGGGTGATGACAATGTATCATTAACCCACTTCAGACATGCATTTGTTTGAACATCAAAAACTTGAATAACAATCAAACACTAAATTTAGAATGGTGCGACCAAGCCTGCTAACAAACATAGAAATTCCCGAACCAACAACTCAGTTATACCCACCAGAATATCTCATAATGCTGCTCTTTATAGCTTTGAAGCTCCTCCTACCATTCTCAAACAATAACAAGTCATCTTTAGTTAAAGGTTTAACACATGAAACTTCATAAGAAATACTTAAAAAAATTCTTACTATATCAGAGGACCAAAACTTCTAATCTACTAGCAAAACTAAAACTTGCAAAACCAATACTCATGCAGACTTTCATTGCCCTTATGGGATGGAACCACGACAGACACCCAACAAATAGAAGCGCAAACAAGTCCAAGAGCTACACCAATCATTGAAGAACCTAAAACTGGATTTATGGCTATCATGAGATGTTCTTGAATGATAACACCAAAGTTCACCTATAATAGTTCCACAAACTGATCCTATCATATAAATACTTCAGAAACTTATTCTTCTAATTCACCCGCTCTGTAATTACACACCCTATCATTTTAACACCACATACTACTTTTCACAGCTAGCACAGAGCGGACATTATTTTAGAGTTGTTATATTTGCATTCAGTGCTCTATCTTCTGCATCCAATGGAAGTTTAGCAAGGAAGCTTATTACGATTCGTAGTAAAATCATTACTTGTGTAGTTAAATGTATAATTTAACATTTACAAAACTAGGGAGTGTATTTTTCTGATTGAGTTCTGCCTTCTTTAAGGAGGAGCGGAAGTCATAAAAGAAATGAAATCCAACTCCCAGTCTAAACATTCAGCTGTCGACAGACAAATTTTGCCGAAACGTCGACCTAAAACGAAGGATGGCCAAGCCCCAGTTCCCGGCCTAAGATTTATAAGAAGTTAAGCTGATGTTGATGGAACAATTTCAGGGAAAACTGTGGTATGCATATAATTCGATTACAGAAGGTTGCATAGGAATTACAAAATGTTCTAAATCACAAATTAATATCTGTCCATGTCCAGGTCACATGTATTCTTAAAAGACAGGACGAGTGCCATTTAGAACTTTTCAATCATATGGATGAACATGACGTGCAAAATCTACCAGTCAATATCATGTTATTCCCCCTTTCCCTTATTTACCTTTTTCTGTTTTATTCTCAAAACCATACCAATGCGTGGGGCGTAGACCTGCTACAAGTCAGAAATTCAAGAAACAATAGGCACAAAACTGCAAAAACAAGCCAAAATCCACAAAGAAAGCTAACACACGCTAGCTTTCAGAACATCTAGTGCATTGGCTCATTTCTACATCAACAACATGATTCTTAGAGAACATTAGAGACCTATTTTAAGATCAGGATATCCCATGTTTCACCATCTGCAATATCTTTATACATTCTGTTTGCTATAAGAAATGAATCTTGACAGGGCACAAACATTTATACATTACATTCTGTTTGCAATATATGAATGTAAATTAAAAGCAAAAACTTCCTCCAAATCAAATTAAACAAGCTGTAAGTATAAATTAGCATGCGTCCAGTCATTAAGCATGGAGTGAAAGGAAACTTTTATCGAGACATCTTGGGACAGCCACCAATCCTGTAGGATACAGCATGTAATTTTGAGATTGACTATCAATCATATGTTGGAACTGATTAGAATACATTACCAGCATGTTCACAAATTCTGTTTACCTAGGAGCTATGCTCCAATTGATTCCAACGCATCCATAGCCATCTCTTTCTTCAGCAATTGAGACCAAATGCTACAAAGATTCTGGACTTCAATTGCTGTGAAGAAGTCAAAATACAGGGATCCCATACATGAACTAGAATCTCCACACTCATTACTATTTTTTAGCACCTAATATATAACGCAGAAATATAAATTATAAATAATCATTTAAGTTGAACAGTCAAGAACAGCACTTATTTTTGCAAAATTTTCATAAAAAAATTAGTTGATGCTTCATAATATTTCAAAGAAAGTATAGATTTCTACTTTTCCTTCAGAAAATTCAATTTAGTGCAGTTTATAGCTCAACTGAACAGCAATTATAAGGCACTTCCAACATATATAGAGTAAAAAATTTGCACAGTAATGAATAATTCTTTAAAAATTTGCCTCAATCTCATCACTTGCACAAAATTCCAAAGAAAGCAAAGACTCCCTTGGATCTCCAACATCAGGTCAAATTAATTTCTAGAATCCACTTCAATATCTGGGATGAAAAACAATGCTGGTGTAAATGGTTTTATGAACCATGAATAGAGAATTCCTTTTCACCAAAAAAGAATCAAAAACTAAATACGTTTATGAACACAACTAAAAGCTATTAACCCATCCATTAGATAAGTTATCACCTTGTCTTCATACAAGCAGATGCCCTTTCACTCCCATAATCCCATTTCTTTCCAACTACTAACCCCCATAATCCTTAACAGTCCTAGCTTTCTCCCAATTAATTGTTCATCAAACCACTTACAAGGCCATACTAATGCTATTACCCACAAATATAGCATTAGTAATACAATCAGCTATTTCTTCTTTTTCATCCATCTGGAAAATATAGTAATACAATCAGCTACTTAATTCTCAAATGTAGCATTCCTTTATGAAAATATCCTCCCTATAAAGCTCCAACATCATCTTGTTCTGAGTCAGAAAACCCAGCGAAACTGTACAATTTGCTTTGTATGAAATATTTGATCAAGAGAACTTGAACTCAAACTAACTAAAACATAAAAACAAAGACAATGAATCCAAAAAGGGTTACATAATAATTGTTACTTGGTTCTCGTAGCACTACAACAACAACAACAACTAAGCCTTAGTCCCAAACAAGTTGGGGTCGGCTGTATGAATCCTCAACAAAATAAGCTCAAAAGACACCAAAAAAGATACTCTAGCCTTAGACCCCTTCTAAGACACGGATTTTACGTCTCCATTCAAGTCTGTCATTAATCAAATCCGCATCAAGATCTAAGGCACGTAAGTCTCTTGCTATTACCTCCTTCCACACAGTTCTAGGTCTTCCACGACTCTAGCCCCTCAATCAACAAATTCTCACACTTACGAACCGCAGCATTAAGAGGTTCTTAAAACATGTCCATACCATCTAAGTCTTCCTTCCCTCACCTTATCTCCGACATTCGCTACTTGGACTTTTTGTCGAAAGTATAAAGACAGCATATGTGCAAAATTATTGATAAAAGTACCCCCAAATTTTGAAAAAAATTCAACAATATGTGATCTAAATATTACTTTTTTTGCACTAAGAAATCACAAGTTTAACACCTTTTTCCTGAATTCATAAACAAAAAAAAATTATTCAGAGGAAAATTGCCTCTAATATCCTAAAAGCTAAAAATCTTTATTACATTCATTAAAATGGAACCAAGGTATAAAATGAACCTATTAGCCATAAGTAGTTGTCACCCGTCATCTTGCATCAATCTCAGCTGGTGTCTTTGCCATAATCGACAGAGCATGCAATCCACTCTGTAATTCCTCTTGCAATAAGCCATAGATGAGTCTATGCCTCTTCACCAGGCTCTTCCCTTCAAATTCTTTCGATACAACTCTCAAATTAAAATGTGTCTCACCATCACTTCCTCTCACACCAGCATGCCCCGCGTGCTGATAAGAGATATCTTCCACTTCCAATTCAATGGGATTTAGCGCTCTTTCCAATGTTTCCTTGATTCTTTTTCCTCTACTTCCTAAATTACTTGAATCCTTGCCATTACCACCACCACCAACTGTTGAATTCACTCCAATCTTCACATTCTCAACGACGCCATCACCATTTGACTCTACATTTGCATTTTTTTACTTGATTTTCAACACTATCTATTTTATTTTCACTGCCACCACCTCTTGAATTTGATCTATGACTCAACTCACTACCCTTCTCAGCCTCCACATACAACTCAAGCGCCTTCTTTTGCATCAATTTCAACATATTCAAAAACCCATTATTCCTTGAAGGAGTCAAACTCTGTTGCAACCCAAGAAGCACAACAAAATCAGGTGAAACCCTCAAAACCTCTTCCACCGGCCGCCCCGAAAGCCCTTGAACAAGCAAAGCAGCAAGCCCCTTAGTGAGAACCGAATCCGAATCAGCCTCAAACACAACGTTCCTATCCCCATCTAAATATGCTCTGACCCATACTTGAGAAACACAACCCTCTACTTTATTTTCCCTGGTTTTGAACCGAGTATCAAGTGGTTTTAAATTTTTACCATAGAAAAGTAGCTGCTCGTATTTAGCCTTAGGTTTTTGCACGGATTGGAAGAGCTTGACAATTTCTTGAAGCTTTGGAGGAAGTTCTTCAATCGGTTGAAGAGAAACGAAGCTTGAAGGTGATGCAAACAGAGGAGCTTGAGTTTTCGTTGGGATTTTTTTGAAAGAGATGGGCTTAAGGAAAATAAAAAAGGATTGATTTGTGGGTTTTGCAGAAGAAACTATAGTTTCTGATGAATGAAGAGAAATTGGAATTTTAGTGGTGAATGAACGAAGAGATGCGGAGATTGTAGAAGTCATGGTTCCTGCGTACCTGCAACAGAGGAATCGAGAGAGTGAATAAATGGAAGAGCGCCATAAATTATTAAAATATATAAAAAAAATGGGCCGACTATTTTGAATAATTACACCTCTATTTAAATATATATATATATATATATGACTAAGACTAATATTTCGGAAAAAAAAATTATTGTTGTATTTGTAAAAGAAAAGTAGTCTCGTTAACTCAATAATACAGTCTTTAATAATTTATAACAGTCTCTAATAATCCTTAAATGACTACATAATTGTATCCTAATAATTTCTAAAACTTCATAATATTTATAGAAAATGAAAATAAATTATTACTGCAAATTTGAATTGATGAAAATTTGACGCACTAAATTAACACTACAATCCTTAGCTATCTCCAACATTCGCTAATAGTCTCTAAAAATTTTTAAAGATCACATCATTGTGCCTAATAAATTATAAGACTAATATTTCTAGAAAATAAAAAATTAATTATTATTGTATTTTGTTGATGAAAAATAGACCCAATAACTTAATAATATAGTCCCTAACAGTTTCTAAAATCCTATATAATTATGCTCTAATAAATCCTAAGATTCCCTAACATTGATGAAAAAAATGAATTATTACCATGTTTATTGGAAATTTGAGTTGATGAAAAATGGACTCACTGACTTAACATTACAGCTCCCTAACAATTCATAGTTGTCCCTAAAAGACCATATAATTATCCTCTAATAAATTCTAAGACTCTCTAATATTTTTGAAAAAAATGAATTATTATTGTTTTTGTTAACATTTTTAGTTGATGAAAAATGGACTTACTAACTCAACAATACAGTTTCTATAATCCTTGACAATATCTGATAATCTCTAATAAATCCTAAAAGACCACCTAATATGATTTGGAAAGACATATTTATGTGTAAGTTTATGTATGAGCAATTGAGTACCACTAAATCAATTATTTATGTATAAAATTTTATTGTTTATGAAATTTTTTATGTTAATATGATTTTGAAAATTATATTTATGATTGCATAGATGGACGAATTAATAATATTCATATATTATAGTAGAAAATTTACTAATAATATCTGCAAATACATTTATAAACAATTATGAGATACTGAATGTTATAAATAATTATGCGATGTATGTTGTAAAGTTATAATTGATTGTTATTAAAGTATTATGATATGTTATAAGTGTAATCCAAGTAAATTAATGTGTTATAACTGTTTAAATTTACTATTTATGTGATAATAGGGGGGCTATTATGGATTGTTAGCTAGTATTATTTTGAACTGTTATGATATGTTACGAGGTAAATTAACGTATTCACTGTTTAAGTGTGTTATTTGGGTGATGTTAAAGGTTGTAATAGATTGTTACCTATTGTTATTTTGGATTGTTATAATATGTTATAATTGTAATGTAGTTAAATTAATATATTGGGTACTTTTAGTGTGTTGTTTGGGTGATATTAGGGATTATTATAAATTGTCATGGGTGATGATTGTATAGCCAAAGTTAATCATAAGATTAATATGATAATAATCCCTAACAGTCAATATTAAATCATATTCACACTGTCTAATAATGCCTAGCACATTTAATCAAATTAAAACAATTTACTAACATGTCATAACATTCAATAACACATACAAGAAACTATAAATATTTATATCGATAAAAGGAAAAATCCCAAATATATTATAAATATTTACTTGTTTCACTTATCATCGTTGTGATAAGCTCCACTATTCTTGTTAACCGCATAAAACCATAAGCAACATGTGGTATTTCTTATATTAACCACATATTGATTTTCAATCATTAAAAATTTCATAATTTTGGCAACAAATTAACCACAATTTGCTTGTGAACAAAAAAAAAAGTTTCAATAAATTAAACAAATTTTCCATAATTTTAAAGTAATAAAATACATAAAGATTTCTGATTCTATTTTAGACAAATGGTGTAATAATAGGTGATTTTGAATTTACGATTTCATGTTAGATTGTTAGGAACTATAGTGTTAAATTAATGAGTCCATTTTTTCATCAACTGAAAATGTTAACAAACAAAATAATAATTCATTTTTCCTATTTTTCAAAATTGTTGGAGAGTCCTAGGATTTATTAGGGCATAATTATTTGATCTTTAGGGACCGTTAAGGATTAATAGGGACTGTAGTCTTATGTTATTGAATCTATTTTTCAACAATTCAAATTTGTAACAAACACAATAATAATTCATTTTTCATTTTCTATAAATGTTAAGAAGTCTTAGAATTTATTAGAACACAATTATATAGTATTTTAGGAATTATTAAGGGTTATTAGAGATTGTATTATTGATTTAGTGAGTCCATTTTTCATCAACAAGCACAACAATAATTCGCTTTTTCATTGTTGGAAGTTTTAGTCAGTATTTTAATAGTGTTAATGATTGTTAGGAACCATTATGCTTTGTTATGAAATATAAATCCATAACTTTGCAACCTAATAATCCCTAACAATAAAAAGGAACCAAGAACACATGACAAAAACTTTAAGATATACAAGAGCTCACTCCTTATAATACCCATTTATCAGTTACAATAATAGCACCCATCAACATCTTCAAAAAAAAAAAAAAGATAAGAAAAAAGAAGTTAGATAAGAAGAAAAAAATATATGAGCTGCCAAAAACTCAATATTTCTCTTTAATATAACGTAATATCATTTTTTTTATATAAAACATACATGCATAGTTTATATTAGCCATGTGCAAACATTATCGTTAAAAAAAATTATGTATAGTTAAATCTATAACTTATTGATTTTTATGGATCAACACTTCAAGAAATTTAATGAAATTAAAAAAAAAGGAGAGTCTCAATTGAGAAAAAAAAAAAAGATGAAGAGGAGGAGATGAAAGTATCATGGTGAAAGAGGGAGAAAGATGGCAAAAAAGATAAGAGGTGAGGGTATTTTTTAAAAAAAAAAAATAATGGGCACAATTATATATAGTCTATATAAGGCCAATGAGATCTATAAATATTAAAACAAAACTCAAGTTATTTTTTTAAATCCTTAATTTAAAAGACAAATAGCATTTTTAAAAAATAATAAATAAATAAATGGCTTATATGATACAAATTTAAATTTTCTCATATTTTTAAATTATAAGCATCTTTATTATAATTTTTTAATAATAAAATCAGTGGCAAAGACACTTGTTGGAGAAGGGGCCAATTGCCCCCTTCTTACTTGGAAAAAAAATTTACATACATATATATATATATATATATATACAATTTTTTATTTGCTCACTTAAAATTTTAAATTGCTTTATATTTTTAACTTATGCAAAAAGAAAAAGAAAAAATAAATCCAATAAATCATTTTCCCATGTAATGTTTCTTTTTCTAAAAAAATGATATTTTTCAAATAAAAAAAAAGAAACAAAAAATAAATTAGGAAAAGTGATAAACTATGCAATCAAATTAATTTAAACTCGAATCAAGAGATTTAAAAAAATTAAAAATGCAATAAATTAAGAAGAATGAATGTTGAGAAAGAAAAAGTTAAAAATTTCAACTATAATATTATGTTATGATTTTCGCTTCAATTATTTATTAAAGACTATATTCATAATTTAATTTTTTTATTTTATTTTTTTGACGTATTATCAAGTAAATTTATATATATTAATTTTTTATTAGTCTAATTTTTTAATATAAAATAAAGATGATTTATGAATAAATTAACAAAATTTCTAAATAGTGATTATATATAAATAGTATAATAGGAATCAAAATAAGAACAAAGACAGATAAATAGAAATTCAAGCAAAATTTTTTAAATAGGAAGAAAAATGTGAGTAGAAGGATTTAGAATCATTGATTTATATTATAATAATTATTAATTTTAATATTGATATTACATAAATTATTAATATATAATTAATTTATTAATAATGTTAAAGGTCGTATCTTTCATTAATTAAAATTTTAAATTTTTAAAAGAGATATAAAGTAATTATTATTACAAATAAATTATTAATTAAATAAATTATTTGAATCAATTATTGATGTATAATTAATTTATTAGAAAATCAAAAATTAAAAATTTTATTATTTGATTTTTTAAATTTCTAAAAGAGATATAAATTAATTATTATTATAAATAAATTATTTAATTTATAATTAATTTATTTTGAAGGTTAACTTTTTAAATTTCTAAACAAATATATAAATCAATCAATATTATTAAATTATATTAATGTATAATTAATTTATAAAAAATTAAAAGTCTCAAATATAATTTATTTTATTAAATATTATAAAATTATATTAATTTATAATTATTTAATAGAAAAATTAAAAGTTAAAAATATAATTTATTAATTATTAAATTTTAAATAAATTATTAAAATTAAATAAAAAATAATTAAGAAAAAATCAAATAACATTTCTTTTAAATATTGACGATATGACAATCTTAGAATATTTTTTCTTTCCTTAGCTTCTATATATATAATATAGATATAAAAAATGAAATTAAAAATAATAATTAATACTTTCTCAATTTTTAAAAACAGATAAACTTGAATAAAATGAATTTCTTAAAATGGTAAAGGAGGAAAAAATAGTAAACTTTCTATCAATTTTTTAATTAATATGTAAATGTAGATCAAGTATTAATTGTATTAATATGTTGAAAATATCAATTTTGTCCTTGTGATTCTTGTGTTGATACACAACTGAATTTTCAACTTGGAAAGATGACGAAGATGGGTTAAATTGAGAAGAACAATAAATTAAGGATTTTGGGGCATGGTGAGTATATACATACATGCGCACACACACGCACACACACACACATATATATATATATATTATGTTATTGATTAATTATTATTTTTTAAAAATTAATAATTAGAGAGAGCATAAAATGCATTGGAATTTAAAGAAGAATTCAATCAATTTTTTTTATAAAAATAATGAATCACATTAACTCAAAAGTATATAAAAGGTATAACTGAATCTATTATATAATACCATTGAAAGCCAAATTTAAATTTTAATAGCATAAAAATATCGCTCAACTTCTCCAGTAAGTTCATCTCTTCTTTTTCTATTTTAAATATTGAATGCTTTGTTCATGTGCAATTTGGTCTTTTTGCCATTTCTTTGTTTCTGCCATGCTTGTTGCCTTTCTGATCTTTGAAAATTTTCGAACTCGACATTGTGAGAATGTCTAATTAAATAGTTTTTCATGAAACAATGTTGTGTTTCCTATTTATTTATTGATTGCTTGTCCTCTCTTGATTGTTTAGGCCTTGTTGTTTTATGCAGTTTGATGTCAGCCTTATTTGTGCCTCTGGCTCCCTCCACTAGGCTCGTGTATGGTACAAGACTTTGCCTCGAGTGATGAAAGACATTATGAAGGCATCCGATTTTGGGCCCTTTGATTAAGACCCCTCCCATTTTAGGTTCAAAGATTGATAGGTGTGTTTTAGAGGTTTAGTATAGCGTTAGATGAATACTACTCACACCTTCCATTTCATGCTTGGAGAGTTGACGATCTCACTAGTGGATTTTCTACCATTATTGGGATTGAATTTAACAGGGTGATGATTACTTTTGATGCTCAAGTCATCCCTGATGGCGAGATGAGGGGTCTTCTTAGTTTTGCTCGTTTGTTTAATGGCCGAAAGATACAGTACACTAGCATCCTAGATTACTAGATAGACGAGAGGATGCTAGCTGTTGATATTAATGAGCATCAAGCTCACTGTGCCTTAGGGTTTATTTTCTACCTCCTTAGGATCATGATCTTTGCATACTCAAATTCTGTGATATATACTAGTGTGTTGAAGGCCCTTTCAGATCTTACAATGGACTCTGAATACAATAGGGGGGAGGTTGGTTTATAATGTTTGTATCACTACCTTGATCAGGCATGTTGATGAACCAATACCCATGTGGGTCTGCTTGTGGTGGTTGAGGTAAGGATCATTTACCTTCCTTTGTTTCCTTTTTCATTTTCTTTTATTGATCATGCATCCTTTCCATAGGTCCGGGCCTATGAGCCTAATCTTTTGCCACTGCCTAATGTAAAGAAGGGTCTTCACCATGATTTCCCCTACTTGAGACCATGGATGAAGCATAGGAAGGTTTCTGATATAGCACATTATATCTCTGCTCTGAGATCTTCTATTTAATAGCTTCCCTGGCAAGAGGTAAAGAAATTTCATCATTTTTATGTTTTATGAGTGTACACTCACCTTTACTCATTGATTTCATATGTTATTGGCATGGTGGGATCCTAAAGATTGGGTAGATCGCCCTTGGTCTGCAACTATGCTCACATTTGAGCCATTATTAGAGCAGCATATGATCTTGGTAGGTCCTTCTTCCTCTAAATGTTATTTAAGAGAACATGTTTACGAGTAGTATCTGGGTCTAGAGAGGCGGTTAGTGCCGTTTAACATCCCCAAGACAGTTTTTAATTCCAAATCCATCCGAGAGAGGGATTGGGTTTATTGGAGCCAAGGAGAGGATTGTCTATAATTTATTTTTGAACTAGATGATGCCCCATCTTATTTAGACTTTGTGAGGCTGAGTACTCCCTTTCAGGTCTGTTGATCCTACTCTAACTGATCCATCTGGCCCTCAGTCTCATCCTACAAAAGAGGCGGTCTGCACAGGAGGAGGAACATGATTTGATATTCTTTTCTTACACCTACTTCTGTTTTTTGTTTTCATGCATAGACCTCGACTTATTAATTTTTGCAGCCTTTGCTTAGGCCTTTCATAGGAGAAGAAGGGTTGCTGAAGCCTTGGTGGTAAGGCTTTTACATCACATGCCACTTGAGTCCATCTTTCTTCTAATCCATCTTAGCCACCTTCAACATCAACTTTAGCCTCTATGATCTCAGGCATGAATGAGTGGTCTCCTTAACCCCCCTCTTCTTCTTATACTGCGCTAGAGAGGTGCCAACTATGGAGAGGTTAGTCCATATGACTTGTGCAGTATCGCGGAACCCTTTCAACATGACTCATGTAAGTTTTTTCTTATTATGCTCTTTCCATACAATGGCAGTCGATCAAGTTTGTTCTTGTTTCTCCTTTGTAGCTTCTCTAAAGTACTTATTAGGACATGTATTCTCTATAATTTGCTGTAACAGCTCACCTCACAACTCTCTCCAATGCGACAGTGGTAAGTAATTGCCAAATGACAAATCCCTTTGTTAATTGAGAAAAATGATTTGGTTTTTATACTGACCTATCTGTCTTGAGATTTGTAGTGCCAGATTATTGCTCGTGATATTCAAATTGCTACTCTGAGGGTAAGAAATCTCCATTTGTCCTGAAAAAACTTATGTTATATGGATGTATGCAAATGAATATGAAATGTTTTTATTTTCTAACTTGAGTTGGAGACATAGAGAGCATCTTATAAATACTTCTAGAGTGAGCTTATGAGTGCCAACAAGAGGAATGACTAACTGGAGGATGAGATCACTCTATTGGAGACAGAAGTACAAAGCTTAAAGAGCCAGCTAAGTAAGACACGAGGGCCTAGTCAGACTAGCCCGATTGATCCTGTTGCTAAGGATCCAGATGATACTGAGGATTTAGATGAGGATAGCTCTGAGGATTCGGATGAGGATGGTGATACTAATGATGAGGGTCATCATGGATGTTCCCACAGTATTGTACCTCCCTTAGCTGGTCACCACGATATTTTTACTATAGGACAGACTAGTACCAACAAAGTCTAGTATAGAAAGGCCAGGATCATATATCATTCATAAGGCCCTATTTTAAACTCTCTTTGTAGCAAAGATTACAATTGCTACCATCCCTTCAGCTATTACAGCTTCGGTTGATGGCTCTGAGACCATATATGAGGGATGAGGTCTTTTGCTACTATTTTTATTTTCTATCTTTTGCATATTTTTGGGTTTGCTTGTGTTTTTTGCTTGATGGATTGGTTTTCTTAGTAGTCTACTTGCGTGCATACTATTTTCTTTTTGATATTTTTAAACAACCTGAATTGAATTTAAAAACTTTTTTTAATGCCAACTCTAAAGAAAATATCATGCATAAAATAGATAATCTTAACTTTTAAAATATAGGAACTTTTATCTCAAAAAACCATTTATCTTTCTAAAGAAAAACTTGAATAACCATATCTAAGCTTGCGAGGCAAACTAAGTTGAAATAAAGACTTTATCATCTATTAGGATTGGCTGGGTTCTGGAACTGTGCTATTGTCGATCATGTTTTGGATTTCATATTTCAAGTAAATGCAAAGGTTTATGTCATGTCCTGGCATATGGTGAAATTGGCAGAAGGCATTAGGATTCTAATTTGATGGGAGTGGATTTGGCAAGGGTTTTGGTTCTATCGGTTGCAATACACATGTATTTCTCAATTCTTCATACATCATTTATAACTTTATCTTCCTCCCTTTTTCCTCTGTTTTACCGCTGTTAGCTTGTAACACCAAAAATTTTTTAAAAATTAAATTAAATAAATTAAATAAATAATTTAAATGGAAAGTGAAATGATTTTAAATGAAAAAGTGGAATGTATATGTGAAATATACATATCATATAAAAAGTCAACTAAAAGTCAACATTTTTAAAAGAAAAGTCAAAGTCAGGTGACATTTTTATAAATATACTTTGAAAATTAAAATTATTTAAATAATTTAACAAAAATTATTTATGAATGGAAGAAGCAAATTATGATTTTTAAAATAAATAACTAATTAAAATAAAATATTTTTGAGTGGAAGATAGAAAATTGAAGTTTTAAAATAAATCAAAATTAAAATAATTTTGGCTAGTGAAAAATGATGGGAAGTTAAATATTTATTGAATATTAATTAATTAAATAATTAATAAAATAATAATAATAAAATTAATAAATTAAATAAAAAAATTTAATATTGAATGGAAGAAAGAAATTAAAATTTTTAAATAATTAAATAATTAATTAAAGTAATATAATAATATATATATGTATGGCTATTAAATGAAAAGAAAGAAAAAAAAGTCAAATTTAAGAACAAAAGCTCTTCTTTCTTCTTCTTCTTCTTCTTCTTCTTTATGCGTGACCTCCATAGCCAAGGGAGCAGAGATTTCTTCTTCTTCCAAGCATCAAAAATTGGAGAGATTTCAAGAATTCAAGTGAAGTTTTGGGTGATTTTTCTTTAATTGGTAAGTTTTCTTACCAAATTTCTAAGCTTTATGAGAAATTGAGAATATGTGAAGTTTTGAATTTTTGTTGTAGCACGAGTTAATTACTTGTTTGGGTATGTATGAAGTTATTTTGATGAGTTATTAATGAATTTTAAGTTGGATTGAAGAAATGATTGAGTTTGAGTTGAGTTTCTTGAAGAGAGAGAATTTAGGGTTATGGAACATATGAACTTTTGAATTCTTGTGTTTTAATTGTGTAAATTGGTTCCAAATGTGTTGTTTTAATACATAAACAATAATTTTAAAGTCAAATGATGGAGTTGATTAAGTTTGGTGAGAGTTTGAATAAGGTAATGTTGAATTTAGAGTTTTGGAAAGGAAATTTTCAAAGAATAGTGAATTGTTTGATTTTAATATTTAAATCATGTTATTTAATGATATAAGTGATGAAAATAAGATTGGATTGACAATTAGAATGAGTTGGAATGAAGAACTTTTATTGGTGAAGGTTATGTCATTTTAGGATTTGAACAAAAGCATGTGTTTAATTAATGTAAATGATAAAAACATGTTATAATATGTTTATAATGATATAAATAAACTTAAAACACCAATTTGAGTGGATTAAAATGGATTTTCAATGTTAAAGTAATGTTAGGCTAAATTTTGGAGAATTTGTTAGAGTGAGGTTTACTTAAGGTTTTATATCTTAAATACCTTAAAATGTGATTTTAAATAATAGTATTTGTTTACATTTGAAATAGGCATTAAGAAGAGGTGAATTGCCCAACCTTAGTGTTGAAGGGCAAGATGGAAGTGAAGGTTGGAGCGAGATTATGAGCTTGCTTTTGAGTGTTTTCTAAAGTAAGTATAAACTTTTGATAAACTAGATATGTTGGCAATAATTTAGGCTTAACACATTTTGGATGAAAAATATGTTAAGCTACTTGATACATTGAACATTCATAAATATTGTGCTATGATATATGATTTATTATGTATGCATTAAATGCATTGTAAAAAGCCATTGTTAATGGCTAAATTGCATAAAATGTGATTTATATGAATTATGTGAAAATAATCTAAAATATTTGGGTAATGTGTTTTTTATGAGAAATGTGTATGCATTGTGATAAAATGATGAAATATGATGAATTAAAGTGAATTGACATTGATATGAATGAGACAAATGAGAAAATGAGACAATTTGCCTAATTGATATGAGAAAAGAGATAATGTACCTAGTTGATTATGAGAAAATAAGAAAGAAATTAATGATGAAAAATATGAAATAATTGTGTGCTTAGTATGTTATTCAATTTTCAGAGTTCTGCATTTGGCAGCATGCCTATAAGGTTATTCTCACTATTTGTCTTCGAGGTTAGCTTTTGAGCATTTCTTTAATTTGCCTTCGGGGCTAGACACTTGATGTCATCATAGACCAAAACAGTAACTCTAGGATTTGAATAACATATTAGATCATTTGAGCTCATGCTTGTGTTTGTGTTTATGTGTATTGTAAAATGACTAAAATTATGTTTTAAAATGAAATTGAGTACTACATCGTAAAATAATATATAAAGGTATTATGTATTGACATTGTTTTACAGTTTTATTGTTATCAAAATTTATACCGTTAGGCTTTTAGTTTAGTGCGATTGTAATTCATTACGTAGGTGATATGGGTGATCTGGTAGATCTGGAGAGTTTTGCTAGACCTGGTTGGATATAGACTTGAGCTAATTTTTGCTACTACATGATTAAGTCAGTTGCCATCATGTATATATTTTGTGTTATTGTACACTTTGATATTATGTATATTATGTTTATATTTTTAAGTGTATATTGTAGAATATAAAGGCTCTTTGGACAAATTATATAATGTGGATTGTGAACATGTGTTTTAATATATATATATATATATGCATAACAATAATTGTTTGGAGAAAAATGAGAGATGATTAAGAAGTAATGGTGAAATGGTGAATTATTATTTATTGGGAGTGTTTTTATGCAGATTGTGTTTTGTTAAAACTTTGGGATATCCAAATTACAAATAAAACTCTGGTAAATTTTTTTTCAGAGATTTTTAGATAAAATACTATTTTGAAACCTATAGTTAATAATAAATATTTTATTTATCATTTAAATATATATTTTAAAGTATTTGAGAATTTAAATTTGAAATGTAAAATTTTTTACTAAATCGGGTTGTGACATTCTTATATTTTATATGCGTATTTTATATATACTATATATATACTATACATATACAGGGTATAAGAGCGTTACATAGCTGACTCTTTAGCTTGTTTATCAAATGCCCCTAGGTTCTGTATCATTTTCATTATCACAACCATATGATTTTTTGTTTTGAATATCTCTGATCTTATGGTTTCCTTGATAAGGGCCTTAATTTCTTATTTGTCCATGATAGTAGAGATGATTTCTTCAAAGGCGATATTATCTCTTTTCTACTCTTTTCTCAAAATCTACAAGCCAGAAATAGATGTTTGATGATATGTGTGTATGCACATGGAAAGTGAATAAAGGGTTTGTACCTGGTTTGTTCAATGAAGCTTTTTTTTCCCTTATTTCTAGTAGAATCTTATACTATTCCATTACACGTGGTCAATTGTGGGTCTTTCTTTTCCTAGATTTTTTGGCCTATAGTTCTTATCATCAGGGGGTAATTCCTATGATGAGATCCTAGAACTTTTGAGAACTTTTATCCTTTTATATTACTATGATTATATAAGTCACCTTAAAAAGATGATCTAATAATGCTTTATTTTTTAAAAAAAGGAAGTTCATTAGTATAACAAAGGAATTCTCATAATTTTCCAGTTTTAAGCTTTTATTGATAGATCCATATACTTTAACAAAGTAAAAGATACGGATTTCATCAAAATAATCTAAAAACTCTTCAATTATAAATGTTCAGGTATTCCTAAGGGGGATGTTAGTAAGTTAGTCATATATGTGCTTTAGTCCAACGTAAAAAAGCTTAGGCTCCCGCAGCAAGATATATTCGAGGGTATAAGGCAAGCGAGTGGTTATATAGCGTCCGCACTCCATATCTTAAATGAAGTATATGATATCACTTTCACTACATAACACGGGTAATTTGGTCTCCCTAATTCACACACATCATGTAACTACTGCAATGTAAAGTTTAACATTCTAAATAATTGATAATAAACTAATATAAGAATCAACGGAATCAATTTCTCTTTTAAAAATTCTCCAGTGGAGTCACCACTATTAGCACTTGGTCCATCCATGACCATTTGTATTTAAAAAAAAAAAATTTGGTGGTCTTAACACTATTAGGTTCTTGACTTCAGGGGTCCAACAGGTAAAAGCCAGTGAGAATGGAGTTGCCAACCTATTGGACCAGGAAAAGTGATAGGGAGTAGCATACTCTAGATTCCAAGAAAAATCCCTAATCTCCTATTACTGGGTTTGAAAAGTTAGGAATATATGAAAATAATAAGAAAGATAGTCTCTTTCATATTATTTGCATATGCCCAATCTAGAAGGATCAACCTCCTCTATGTGTCAAATATTAGTGGATTGGAGTTATTTGGAATGATAAACAAGTTAGTGGAGTTAGATACTAATATTTTTTTCTTGCTGACTAATTAATATGGTTGGCTATATTGTATATAAGTGTTTCTTCTTTAGTAATAAAGGGACAAGTCACATTTCATTAAGTTTAGCAATTGCTACATTAATATTGAGTTAACTATTGGCCTATTGTTATTGAGTCAACTTACTTGCTTGGAGTCAATATTGATATCTCCTTATCTTTATCTTAGTAGGGATTAACATTAGATTCTCACATATGGTATTCGAGCCGTGCTCTTTTTCTAGTATAAAAAAAAAGTTATTTAACACGTTTTTGTTTCTTGTTTAAACAATATGTACATTGATATTTTAATAAAATATGATAAATTTAAAATGTTTAAAAACTTTAAAAATATTTTTACTTTACATGATTTCTTTATATTTACTGTTTATAGTGATGAGAAAGAAAATATTATTTTATGAGCTATGTGGTTTTGAAGTTTTGCTTCTCTCTCTATAATATAAATTTTTAGGTTTTTAAAATATCTTAAATTTAACTCAAATTTTTATTTAAAGAGAATTAAAAAAAACTAAGCCTATAAATTCACCTACAAATGAGATTTGAAATTATGCTTGAATTAATACTTTCTCGCAACTTGGAAAATATTGATTTTGATTGTATACTTGGCTGTAGTCTTTTTTTTTTTTTTTTGAGATTTTTACATAATTACCTTAAAAAAAACTAATTTAAAAAAAATATTGTAACATATATTTTCTACCCCTCTGGCCTCTTTGTGCATAGGTGTCTTAATGACTTTGACTTCATCAGTCTCGACTTCAACAACTCTGATGCTTCATTTAAAACTGTCAATTTTGTTTACGACTGAGCAGGCATCAGAATCATTGTTAAGTCTTGTAAAGGATTATTACTCTGTTCAAGTCCTCGTTCGTCCAAACTTAAACCACGCTACTGCATCTATAATCGTACTGCCAAGCAATATACTAAACTTCCTCCACTAGCTCAATTGGGAAAATTTTATGGTGTTTATCTAGTTTTTGATCCTTTGAAATCACTCCATTACAAAGTTATTTGTGTTCGCCAACGTGACATTTCACAACCTGTTTATCAGATAGAGATTTGATCATCCAAATCTGCTTCATGGAGGGTCTGAAGTTCAAGTTTCACTCTCCTTTAAAAAGGTTAGAAAACTCGAATATGATACTCGAATCCTTTAGTTATTATTTTTATTATTAACTAAATAAATTTTTTTTTGTTTAATAGTATTTTGAAAGAGTTTAATAGGTTACGTGAATAAAAATAAATTATAATAAGAATATATTTGTTGAGAATATTTTTTTTAAAAAAAAATTAAAATTATGAAAAATAACTATTTTATAAATTTAAAAATTTTTTCGTAATTAGTTATATATTGACACATATTAATAATATCAAAAGTAAAACAATAAGGTAAATTGTTTAGATTAATAATTATCATTTTTCATCTTAACAAATCACTCATAACGTAATTTTATAATATAAAAGAATTATATAATTAAAATATAATAAATGTTATAAATGGTTGATTTAGGTTATGAATTTTATTAAATTGATCAATAACTTTTTTAAAGGTTAAATTGATCAATAATTGCTAAAATAATTATTAAAAAATTACTGAAATTAAAACAAATAAATTTTTTATTTTATGTAATTAATAAAACATAATTATGTTTATAATACATTTAATTATATTTAGTGATAGTTAGATACATTAATTATAACATGGAGATCTCTTTCCTAACCATTTATAACAGAATTTATTTTCTTAACATTCCATGAAATTATCATGCAACTGAATGAAACACACTCTATAATATAATATAACAAATTTAATCAAACGAAAACTTCATCTCTAATAAAAAAAACACTAAATAGAGTTAGTTTAACCTATCAAAAAATCTCTCCAAATTAATATTGATAGCTTTTTTTTTTTATTTAAAAAAAGCCCTTATTTCGCTTTTGTTATATAGAATGAATCACCTCTTTAACTTAATATTATTCACAATTTAAAGGATGGAGAATATAATCTTATTCTGAGCGTATATTTATTATATTTTTTATTTTGGTACCCAAATAGTCATTTTTTTTATATTCTAATAATGCTAGTGTAATTTTTTTTATCGATATAACGCATATTTGTATAATTATTAACACAGTCAATACACTGTATTCAATTATTTAAAAATAATAGTACCTGACTTTATTTTGTAATATAAAATCTCCTGAATTTAGAAAAGTGCACAGTAAACCTCATTTAACCTATTGTAATCAATTTATAAGTTTTATGTTTGCAGGACATACTAGTTTGTCACTCCATATTTAATATAACAATAAAATTTTTTTTATTGTATTGTGATATTCAATAAATTTGATGATAGTAATGTATTGTCGGTGAATATAGAAAATTAAGCTAATAATTTTTCAGATACTGCTAACATAATTTTTTTTATATATCATACAATCAAAAAAAACTTCACTGTATTTGTTATTTATATATCAGAATCAGAGTAATGATGAATAATATGACAAGGGCTACAATAAAACCATATTTTGCATATTATTTAGTTATTATTCTAGTTTTATTTTTATTTAAATCAATTGAATTTGTTGAGTTTATGTTGTAAACGTAAGAATATATACTATTTGAAATTTGACCAAAATACGACCAAAAGATGAAAAAAGAAGAAATGTAAAATAAGGAGGAGGAAAAACAGCTCAAAACAAAAAGAAAAAATCGTCTCCACGTTTGTGCAACACATTTTACGCAGCCATGAGATTGAGATTGCATATGCCAAAAAGAAGAAAAGAAGAATCAGAGAACTCTAAAAACAAGTAGAAGTACGCAGTCGCGCAAGTCTAGAGTGCATGTGAATAAAAATGCTACTGCTAAAGGAAACTTTTGTGGCACACCAGTGCATTTCCTACGGCGGTTGAAACTCTTATTTTTTAAAGAATTTCATAATTTATAATCAAGAAAAGACTTTTCAAATTTGCCATAATTATATTCCTAAACAGATTATAAGTCTTCAGATTTACTCTAATTTTATTCTTATTCAGTTTAGAAGTTAGTAAAATCTATTCCTACTTGGATTAGAAGTCCTCAAAGCTTTTATATAAGCAAGACTCTACCCTTAATTCTACATCAATTTTCCTATTTTTTCAAGATTTTCTGGGTTTTTTTTTGTTCCAAGAGAAAGAAGGAGACTTCACTAGTTGAAGAGATTTAAGATCCAAGAAGAGTTCCATTCAATTGAAAGAAGATTTAGAGTTTGATTTTTCTAGTTCTTAATTTCTTAATGTCTTCAATTACTTCCTTTAATTTTTACTTTAGTTTTTTTTCAATTATGAGTAATTAAAAATTCTAATTCGAGTTAGACAATTGTTTTGGTAATTTTATGTAGAACTTCTTATTTGTTAATTCAATAATTATTTCATTTTGATTATTTTATTAACTTTGTATTTAAAATAATAAAATATTATATGATAGAGCGAAAATAAAAATATGATATTAGTTCAAGGTAATAATAATTTTAAGTAATTTTTGCTTAAAGACAAGAAAAATACTTAAAATATTATTTAAAGATTCTCACAAATCTTAATGAGTTAAATTGATTCTTTTTATCATGAGAGTAGGTATATGAATTAATTTCAATATTAGTTTTAGATTTTGAGAGAGACTAAAATTTAATTTAAGAAAATTCAAAAGAAAAATATGATTGAGTTAATACTATAGGAAAAATCATAAAATAACCAATTAAAGTAGTCTAATCCTAAGCCTTACATTATAAGAGTTAAATTTATTTAGTTTTAATTTAATTTAATTTAGTTGAGTTAAAATTTAAAATCAAACTTATTTTCTAAATAGTAAATAATTTAATTATTTGGTACTTAAAATTAATTTTTTTTATGAGAATGATACTCTACTCATTATTGTATTACTTGTTCGTAATACTGTACACTTGCAGGAATAAAACTAGAAGTAGGGGTATGTAAATTTTTTAAATTCGACTATATTCGATCGAACAAAATATATTTTAGCCAAGTTCGGTCGAATTAATTTGTATATAAGGTGAAATCAAATTTATCTTTTAAAAAAAATTTAGACTGACAAATATATATATTATATATATTTTTATTAATACATTATGTAATCCGACTCGACTAAACCTGAAAATTTATACAATATTATATATAATTATTTATTGAATATATTTATAATATAAATTATATATATATATATATTGTATAATCCGACTTAATTTGATCAAACCTGAAAATGTACGAATTGATAAAAAAATATATATAATTTCGAGTGAAATTAGTTTTATTTTTTTTAGTAATAAATCGGATTCAGTCGGATTAAAATATATTATAAACCCGATTGAACACGACTGATGCCCATCCTTAGCTAGAAGTAGTGCAATATGTTATTAATTAATTTCTTAATATAAATTTTAAAAAAAGCTAATCTTAAAAACTAGCTTTTAAGGTTGGAGAGTTCATTTATATATTAATTACTTACATGGTTTGTACTTATTTAATGTGAGACTTTGTTCCTCATATATATTCTTATTAGTCCTCCTGAAGTGGTAATTGGACTAAGATAATTTTTTAATAAGTCCAGTTGACACTTGTAATTTTGTGATACAGACTTGATTAAAAAAAAATTTAAAAGTATGTGGGACATCCCATATTGATGAAAAATAATTATTTAAAAGCTCATTATCAGGCGAAAGAAACTCACTATGGGATAAGAACAAATTCTAAAAGTCTATCACCTAGCAAAGAAATTAAAATTTCAGTCCAAATTTATGACAAATGGGATTTTAAAAATCAATTTTTGCTTTGATACCATATGATTAGTTTCTTAATATAGATTTATAAGAGTTAATATTAAAAGTTAACTGTTAAAGTTGAAGAGCCTATTTATTTTTTAATCACTTTTATATTTTATATTTATTCAATGTCAAATTTTATTCCCTATATATATATTTTTATTAGCTATATCCATATATCTATTAAAATTGTAAAGGTAAATGTAGAAAACAATATGGATGGTTTTTACTTCACTCATTTTCATTTCAAGATTTAGTTTTACTCATTTTCATTTCAAGATTTAGTTTTACTTATTTTGTAATAAAAAATTAACAAAAATGAAAAAAAAAAGCCCCATAGACAAACCAGATTGAAGTTCACCCAGATCAATCATGGAAGAGAAGATTGGAGCTAGCGGTTGGATGGATAATGACAATGGATCACTTTTTTTTTTCCAAGCAACTCTCTATCATTCATTTTTGACTTTCCAAGCAACTTCTTGTTCCATTTCGTCAATTATTTATTTATAATCGGAAGAATGTGCAAATAAATCTCTAAAATTGTTGCAAAAATACACATTACCTAACTTTGGTTTCAAGTAGGCATAGATTTTACCTAAATAAGCTATTTAAGCCCTTGAGTGAACGGCAATTTTAACCTCGTGTATATAAATATTGATGTGACAATTTTTTTATCAAACAAAATTACTGGGACCTACATATATATAATATTATATTTGAAAAATTATTAGTGAAGCTCTTTAAATATAGTATTAAATATAAAAATATATGACAAGTGAAGATTTTTTCTCTCTTCTAATTGAGCGTGTTCTGAAAGATGCCCTAGAACCGGCCGTAGCCCTTGTTTTTCTATGTTTTCCTTTCCTTTGCTTCTCTTTTCCAGCAGATTCTTCTTTCCTTTCTTGTTTTTGTTCAAAGGCAGCACTAAGGCTGTGGATTTAAATCATTTCTCCTATTGTGGATGGCTAACATCTCCATCTTCCTTGCTGCCTTTCTATGATGCTGGGTTTCCTCTTTTGTTTTTCTTTTTGTTCAACAAGTTAAGACTTTACTCCTTTCTTCGATTTGATCTCAGCTACTACTTTACCAATAGCCTACCAAGTGGGGATGCTCCTCTCACTGTCTATTTTCTATCTGAGATGTTGATCTCTACAGTTTTGAAGGAGCATTTTTGGCAAAATCTGTCTCTTTTTGCTGACCAGAACCACACAAATTCTTAGCTTATCAGTGTGGCTCCCCCTATTTGATGAGGCTTGGCGATGCTCTTCTTGGATAGTTCCAAGATTGTTTGGTTGATTCCCCTTCGGGAAAACTTATTGGTTTCAGTAAGATATGGTTTCCTTGCTGCTTTGGTGCTCTACTAGATCCATATCTACCCTTTTTGTTGGTTTTTCTGTTATTGGTTCTTTGGCTTTTGTTGTAGAGTAGTTATGCTAGGTTCATGTTGTAAAAGGAGTTATAATCTGGTTGTATTTTCTGTTATTGGTGTTGCTGTGTTCTATCTTTCTACTTGTACTATTCTTCTTCTTTAATGAAACTACTATGTTTTTGATAAAAAAAAAAATAAAAACACATGCAAATAATATTCTTAAAATAAAATTTAGAATTATACTAATCATCTCAGTTTACAATCACATCAAGAAATCCTTGAACATAATTAAAAAAGAATTTTTTCTTCCATTTTCCTACATTTTGTAGACAACCAAACAAGACAGAAAAAATTCTAAAGAAATAAAGAGAATTTTATTTCTTTGAGTGTTTCACCGGAGCTATTATCAAAAATTCCAAAAACAAGTAAGCGAGAAAGAGAGAGAAATGATCCAAGAAAATCATTTTAGTTTAATTTTTTTTAAAAAGAGTAAACCTCATATATTTTCATTCATACTCATAAATCTCTGATAAACAGAGTGGAATACTATCCCAAACTCGTAGATGAGCAAAGTGAATAGAAGCTCTAGCCAGAATATGAGCCTTCCTATTTGCCTGCCTACGAATCCATCTACACGAAACTAAAGGGAGTTCATAAAGAAGTAGTTTACAATCAGAAATAATGCTCCCAAAATCCGACCTATCTAAACAAAGCGAGCCCAAAGCGAAAAATAAAACTTGCGAATCAATAAAAATAGTTCCACCCTAATGTAAAAAATGCTGTTTTAAAAATAAAAGAAAACTCCAAAGCGCTAATGCCTCCGCAATCAAGGGATTACCACCACCAACAAAATGACCCGAAATTGCTCTTAAAAATACCCCTTCATGAGACTCCATTACTGCACCAAAACCAAACATTCCTTCTTGCTGAAACACGGCACCATCAACAAAAGCTTGCCACGTTTGATCCTCTTCAGAGGTTTGACGTCTTGCTGGAATTAAGAGCTGCCTTTGTCTACTAACACTTGTAGTACCACTAGTTGATTTTTGCTTCAGTGACGAGGTATGTTCCCATAAAAGCAAATATTCCTGATCCTTCACATGAATAACATAACACGTGTCCTTAATGTTACTCCACAAATTATCATTCCTAGCTTGCCAAATGTACCTAGCATATATGACAAAACTTTTTGATTTTAGTTTTGTCCCCTCCACCCAGTACCTGCAAGAAAAAATGAATAAAAGAAATGTTAGCTTCTCCCACCTCAAATCCACCCTGCCTCCAAACACCTCTCGCCTTGCTACATGATACAAGAGCATGGTTAACATCTTCCTCCCCCCCACACCAAGGACACCCAATCTCCACCTCCATTCCTCTTCTTCTAAGCCTTTCTTTTGTAGGTAAAATATCCCTAGCTGCTCTCCACATAAAATCCCTATCCTTGGGAGACACATCCAATCCCCATAAATTACCCTACCACCCCCCATCCACTTCATTCTCTCTACCCCTATACAACCTTTTTGCCACATAATACCCCGATTTGACACTATACACCCCCTTCTTCTCCCAATGCCACATAATTCGGTCTCCCCTATTATAAATGGTAAGAGGTATGTCCAATATAGCTTTAAATTCTCTTAAGCTAAACAAGGACATTATTTTCTCAATATCCCACCTCCTCTCCCCCTCCACAAACAAATCTTTCACCCTCATACCCACATCAATAAACTCCCTACTCTCTTCCACCACAAAATTATTATCCATCGGCAACTAAGGATGTGATAAAACTCCAATAGTTTCCCCATCTCCCACCCTCCACCTAACACCTTGCTTTAATATACCAATAGAGGCATAAATGCTTCTCCATACATAACTAGGTTTTCTACCCAAAGAAGCATTCATAAAATCCCTATTACGAAAATATTTAGCTTTGAAAAGCTTAGAAAAAGAGTATCTGGCGTAGTCATAAGACGCCACCCTTGCTTTGCCAACATTGCCAAATTAAAACAATGCAAATCCCTAAAACCCATACCACCTTTCCCTTTACTAACACACATCCTTTCCCATGAAAGCCAATGAATCCCTCCCCCACCCTCTTTCTTCTCACCCCACCAATACTTATTCATTCTTTTTTGCAACACATCACAAATTGACAATGGCAACTTAAACACACTCATGCAATGTGTAAGAATAGCTTGCGCTACCGATTTAATAAGAACCTCCCGTCCCGCCCTAGAAAGAAATCGATTAGGCCTATTCCCAATTCTCTTTTCAAGTTTATCACGCAAAAACCTGAAAACTTGTTTCTTTGACCTCCCAATAAAAGAAAGCAGGCCAAGATATTTACCATCGCCAATAGAACCTTCCACCCTCAAAAGAGTAGAAATTTCACTCTTCAACATATCTTCGATCTTAGGACTAAAGAAAATCCTCAATTTACTCAAATTTATAGCCTGCCCTGAAGCCTTCTCATATCTACCTAGAATATACTTCACCATACCTGCTTCCTGAACAGATCCATCAAAAAAGAAAAATGAGTCATCTGCAAAAAATAAATGTGTAATACTCGGGCAACCTCTCCTAACCTTCACCCCATTCAAACGCCCCCCTCTATATGCATCATGGAACAATGCAGACAAACCCTCCGCACAAAATAAAAATAGATAAGGTGACAATGGATCACCCTGTCTCAAACCTCTACCAGGAATAATAGGGCCCACCTCCTAACCATTCAACAATATCGAGTATTTAATATCCGTGACACACATCATCATCCATCTCACCCATTTTTCACAAAAACCCAACCGAATCATCATAGCTCTCAAAAAATTCCAGCTAACCCTATTATACACTTTCGAAATATCAACTTTCAATGCACATGCGCCATTGTTTACATTTCTACCTTTAATATTATGTAATAATTCGAAAGCAACAGCAACATTATCAGAAATCAACCTACCCGGAACAAACTCAGATTGACACTCATCAATTATGCAAGGGAGGAATTGTTTCAACCTATTCGCTAAAGTTTTTGCTACAATCTTATACAAGACATTACATAGCGAAATTGGCCTATATTCTTTAAGCGAGACAGGATCATCACATTTAGGCAAAAGCACAATCTGAGTATCAGTCAAAGATTCAGGAAAAATACCTACATCAAGCCATTGAACGCACCCTCTCCAAACATCTTCTCCAATCACATGCCAGTAATTTTGGTAGAAAGCCGGATTTAAACCGTCCGGTCCCGGAGATTTGTCAGGTTGCATGTCAAACGCCGCCGTCTTTACCTCGTCCAGAGTAATAGGAGCAATAAGCCTATTATTATCTGCATTTGTAACTCTGGACTGAACTAAGCTGAAAATATCATCTACTTCAGAAACATCAAGAGCATATGCATTAGAGAAATAATCCAACGTGAGCTTTTCCAAATCACTCACGTTAGTAACAACCTCCCCTTCCTCATTTTCCAGCTTAGTAATCTTCATTCTCCTTCTCCTATATTTAATGGAAGCATGAAAAAATTTTGAATTACGATCCCCATGACTTAGCCACCGTTGCTTCCCAACTTGTCTCCTACGGCAGTCCTCCTTATAAAGCACTGTGTTCCACTCAATCTTCAATCTTTGCATACTCTGATCATCGAATACATCTCTCGCCTCCTCTAATTGTTTCTGCAATCTTCTCTTTTGCCTCCAAAACGCCTTATTAAAATCCCTGCCCCATTTTTCAATAGCCTTTATACAGTTGTCTCGCTTCTGAACCATGAAATTATTCCCACTCTTACTCCAAGCCTCCATGATAATACAATTTAAGTCCCCTTCCCCCACCCAGCTATTATCAAAATGGAAACTCCTATATTTGTTAACCACCTGTCGATTATGAAGCAGAACTACCACTGGAACATGGTCCGAAATTGGAGCTACAATATATTTTGCCAACGCATCCATATACATTGAAGACCAGGCTGCATTAGATAGGACTCTATCTAACTTTTCACAACATACCACCCTACCATTCAGCTTCTTCTCCCAAGTAAACTTGTACCCCTCCCACGGAATATCGCCAAGGCCTGAATCTGCCACTGCTTCTGCAAAACCATTTATTAAATGCCTCTGAACTGCAGCACCCCCTACCTTATCATCCATCGATAATAAGTCATTAAAGTCACCTAAGCAAATCCACGACTTATCATCAACATCCGCCAAGTATCTCAATAAATTCCATGATTCCCTACGCCTACCAGCCTCTGGGTAACCGTAGAAACCAGTTAACCTCCATTCTTTAGATTGAAAATTCACCACCGCATCAATAAAATTGCTAGTGTAGCCCTTGATTGTAACCTTTATATTATTCGTCCATAAAAGACTCAAACCACCACTTCTTCCCCCACAATCAACCGTAAAACAGTTTTCAAACCCAAGCACACTCTTAACCCCTTCCATTCTTCTACGTTGCACCAAGGTTTCCATAAGGAAAACCACCATGGGCCTTTGACACGAAATAATATCTTTCAGTGCCCTCACCGCGCCGGGGTTGCCCAAGCCCCGACAGTTCCAGCTAAGTAAACTCATTGTTCTCGGCTATCCTGCCCCGCAGGATTAACCGTTTCTTGAAAACCAGTCGAAGCAAGAACTGGGTTGGAGTTCGATGATAAATCCTTCTGTTGCAAGGAAATATCATGAACATGTTGATTATTAACACGCTGCTGTTTCTTCAATTCACTAGGCCTTTGCATGGGAGAGTCTTCCTTGAAGTTTGTGGGCTGCCCATTACCAGGCCCAATACCATTAAACTCATCATCACAATCCATCCCGCCCTGATTATCTCCCATATTTGAATTGTAATTGCCTCCCATAAACTGCTCTCTAAAAACTCGGGCCAATAATTGTTCGTTCAACCACGATTCTTTATTGGAATCCCCACAATTTACGCCTAAATTATCTCCCTCCACACTCCGAATCCAGCTGCTCACCGTCGGTACCCTCCGGCGTGGCAACGCCCGAAGATTATCATCCCACCCCATGACAATCTCCTCAGGTTTTTTGTGCAATCTCAGCTCGCAAAAATTATCAGTGTGTCTAATAATCCCACAAAGATAACAATAGGTTTTTACTTTTTCATATTTGAATCTGACATAAAACATCATATTATTATCATCAACCAACCTTTTCCTTCATTTCAGTGGCTTGTGAACATCCATATTCACCTTCAATCTCATAAACCTTATGTTTTCAGAATCCACATTCACTTTTGGATCATATTCCATAAAATATCTAATAAAATTCCCAAACTGTCGTGCCATCTCTTGAGACATAAACCCAGGTTGAAGATCATATACATGCACCCAAAAAGGAGAATGTGTTAGAGGAATAGTCAAAGGATCCTCCCCCACCTTGATAGGTTTCCATACGAGTAAATGATTATTGAAAACCCACGGTGAACCCTCCATCACTCTCTGCATATCCACCAAATTAAAAAATCTAAACAGGAACCTTTTACCTCCAATATCTGTGATGTCAACTCCCCCTATCGGATGCCAAATATCAGCAAAAGTATTGCGCATAGCATTAAAATTGATTCTGCTATATGTGATGAACAATCCCACCAAACAGAATCTATATGGGAAACATTCTTGTTATATAGGTTCAGAAACTCGAATACATACATCCTCATCATTCGATAATGATAAATTCTCCAGTTCGTTCTCCATCAAGAAAAACCACTCAAACGAAGAGAAACTCAACGAAGATCAAATGAAATTAAACCCTACACCATTTGGTGATAATTGCATAACGCAAAAACATGCATAGAGCAGACAAGAAAATTGCTATATAAAAAATTATCTAGAATATAAGAAATCTCTATTATTATTCAGTAGATTTTATTATTATTTTATCATTTTAGTTTAATTAAAATTAAGAAATCCTTAAGCGAGACACATTTTCTTTTACTTTCTCTGAGTGTTTCACTGGACTTGTGATTAGAAATTTTAGAAAAAAGCAGGTGAGAAAGAAAGAGGAAGGATTTGCGAAAGTTAAGAATCGCAAAATTCTAAAATTTCAACTTAGTCTAATAGTAAATAAAAAAAATCAACACATACTCACAAATCATGTCCAACAAATATACATGGCAATTTATTTTAATACTTAAATATTAAAATAAATTAAATTTTAAAAATATAATTTTATTAAAATACCATAATCTAAAACGTGGTGAAAAATTATTAATTTAATAATAACTATTTTTAAATAATTTTTTATTTTTAAATTGAATATAGTATTATTTATTTGATAAAAAAATATTTCGTACTGAACTTATTACTTTATCATTAATTCATTAGCCATTTATTATTAATTATACAAGTAATTTCATTCAAATAGATATAAATGTCTAATATATTTATTTGACCAGACATGTCATGTTAGGTCAAGCCATTTATTATACCATATTAAGCATACTCAATAGGTCAAATGTCTTAACTCAAATTAGTTTAGGGCATTTGAGCGTGCCAAGTAAAATGAGCCATGTTGAGCTAGGCACAGCTCGTATATTGTCTGACCTAATTTCCATGTATACTAGATTAAAAGTTAGGCACGGCTCAAAACAGACTGAGCTGAATGCAATCGGCATATTGTTCGACCTAATTTTCATCTATATCATATTGAAAATTACTAAATAATCAACATATTATTTATTAGTTGAGGGGTACGCGTTTCCTTCTAGGATCCATTAACGATTGATGAAAGAGAAAGATTATCAAAAAAGATTAGCGCAAAATCTTCTACCAGGGGGACATTACAGACGAGACGAAAAGCTAAAATCAAAATCTAAAAAAAAAAAAATTCAAATACCAAGATATAAAAATGAAGTCTTTTAATTGCAACATCGGTAACAACCATGAAGATCACCAAATCTTTTTGTTTAGGTGGTGGGGAACGGATGGGATAGCTCCTTTATCAGTTTTGGATCTTTTTAATTCATGGAACTCTTACGCCAAAGGTAATTTTTAGCAGAAATTCTGGATATCTCTTCTTTTCTCTTTCATTTGGACTATTTAGATTGAGCGGAATAAGGTTATTTTCAACAATCTTCCAGTTTTGACTGATAAGTTTTTTTTTTCTCATTATAATAAGGGCAGCCTCTTGGTTATGTGCTATGGAACCTTCTTTTCCTTATAACTGTAATATGTTGCTTGGCTCCTCTATTTATATCAAAAACTAGGAGAAGTCTAACGTTCCTAGGCTTATGACCTATTGGAATCCTCCTTCAGATGATATTCTAAAATGGAATGTGGATGGGTTGGCTAGGGGAAAGCCCGGTCCTTCTGGAATTGGAGGTGTCGTACGTGATTATTCTGGTTATTTCATTGCCATATTTTCATGCAGTGTGGGTATAAAAAGACTCAAATGAGGCAGAACTACTTGCAATTAATAAAGCGCTAGAGATTTCGTCAAGTCAGACTCGGTTCAAAGATAAGAAATTTGAGATTGAGTTAGATTCTAAACATGCTATAAGTTGGGTTGAGGGGAATATTTATCACGGGCCTTGGGAATTCTGGGATGCTCTCCATAATATTAAAGAGAAGACAAAATTTTTTCCTCGATAAGTTATAATCATATCCTCAAAGAATCAAATCATGCTGCAGACCATATAGCCAAATCTAGTGTTGTACGATCCTCTAATTTAGTAGCTTGGTTTTAAGTTATAAAATAGTGACTAAAGCTAGTAGTGTATTCGATCTTGTATTTATTGTGAAGATGACTTTGGCCTAGTTTATATTTTGATTTGGTGGTGAATGTAATGTATGTGATCTCCTTCTTTTTTGGACAATTGTTATACAGGTTGGTTGGAGAAGAGTGTTGAATTGGATTGCTACTCACTTTTTGATCAAAGAAGAAGAAACCTTTCAGCAAAGAAGAAATCTTCAGAGCATTCTAAGCTGATGGATTCAACTTCAACTTCTACTGTAAGTTCTGGCCAGTTATATGTCATGATGTGATGAATTTGGTGTATTTTTCTATAATGATGGGTCCTTGCCGGAGAACTTATGCTTATCTTATATCACTCTTATTCCAAAGATTATGGGGGCGAATAGTGTAAAACAATTCAGACCTATTAGTCTCATTGGGGGTATTTACAAGATGATAGCTAAGGCTCTTTCCATCAGACTAAGATCCTATATTGGGGAGGTTATTAATGAAAACCAATCTGCCTTCATTAGAGGCTAGTCCATTTTGGACAGTGTGCTTGTTGCCAATGAAGTTATTGACTCTTGTAAAAAGGCCAAGACTGAAGGGGTAATTCTTAAATTAGATTTTGAGAAAGCATTCGATTCACATACTTGGTCCTATTTGTTCAATATATTCAGGATTATGGGCTTCGGTTCTAGATGGCAAAAATGGATGAACACATGAATTAAGCAAGCGGCCTCGTCCATTCTAATTAATGGTGCTGTCACAGAAACTGTTCTTTTACATAAGGGGGTCAGGCAAGGGTATCCCCTATAACCATTTATTTTTTCTATGGCAGCTGAGGGACTCAGCCTCTTGTTGAACAAAGCAAGTGAATTTGGATTGATTAAGGGAATTCCAGTGAAAGGCGAAACACTTCCTATCTAATATCTTCAATATGCAGATGATACAATCATCTTTTGTCCAGCAAATCTTCAGTGTCTAATGAATATTTGCAGACTTTTATGGTGCTTTAGCTATCTATCGGGGTTGAAAGTCAATTTCAGTAAAAGCATCTTGGTGAGAATCAATGTTTCAGATGAATGGTGTATGGAAGCGGCATCCTTACTCAACTGCAAGTTTTCTAAACTTCCATTAAATTATCTTGGACTCCCGCTTGGAGCGAACCCAAGAAAAGCTTCCACCTGGGAACCCATCTTATCTAAAATAAAAAACAGATTAAGTGGTTGGAAAGCTCGTCATTTATCATTTGCAGGAAGATTAACACTCATTAAATATGTTCTCAATAACTTGCCTATGTACTATCTATCTTTGTACAAGATCCCAGTGAGTGTTGTGAAGGCCATAGCAAAAATTCAAAGAATTTTTTTCTGGAATGGGACTGAAGATCGCCAAAGAATTCATAATATTAACTGGAAGGTTGTGGAAAATGCAAAAGCTCTTGGTGGTTTAGGCGTTGGCTCCATATTAGATAAGAATAGAGCGTTACTATTTAAATGGGTTTGGCGTTTATTAGAGCCTTCTACTTCTTTATGGAAGCAAGTAATTAAAGAAAAGAATGGTGAATGTGATTCTTTTCCTATCGAATGCCGCGAACAATCCTCAATTTTGTGGAAAGATATTGTGAAGTCCTCTCTCTCCAACCCTAATTGCTTCAGGATAATCACGACATGACTTTGTTATTGGCTTGGTAATGAAACAAGATTATTTTTTTGGCATGATCTTTGGTTCGGTCAGGAATCCCTTGCTAAAAAATATCCCCGATTATTCTCAATATCAGATAAAAAAATGAAACAATGTCGGAAATGGGAAAATGGGCGGATGACACTTGGAATTAGGAACTCACATGGAGACGGAGGTTATTCTCATGGGAGGTAGATTTACTATACTCTCTTTTACGAGAGATCTCAGTCTACAAGCCACATCTATATGAAGAAGATAAGATTATATGGAGGTTCAACAGTAACGGCAGATTTTCAGTAAAATCATTTTGTGATCAGCTTCAGAGGGATCCAAGTGTTGTCCCTACTTTCGAATGGTCAATCATTTGGAAAAGTCTTGCCCCTCCAAAGGTACAATATTTTGTTTGGTTAGCCGTCCATGGCAAGATCAGCGTCAAATCTCACTTGGTGCATATTGGAATCCTACAACCAGCTGATAACATTTGCCCTCTTTGTCAAGAGGAGGAGGAAAACACAAATCATTTATTGCTAACATGCCTAATCTCATGGAAAGTCTGGAGTATGTTATTTAATTGGTGGAACTTGAAGTGGTGTTCTTCTTCCTTCAAAAACCTCTTGGAACAATGGAATATATTCGCTAGAGGTAAATTTCAAAAGAAAGTTTGGATGGCAGCTCTTTTCTAGTTTATATGGGCAATATGGATCGAAAGAAACCGTTTGATCTTTCGGAACCAAACCTTAAATGTCAGTAAACTTTTCGATTTGGCTTTAGTGACATTATCCTATTAGGTCACTGCTTGTGTGCCATCTTTTCCATATTCAGCAAAAGATTTTCTAGCCTTATCTGATTGTGTTAAATACTGGACTCCTTCACACAATACCAGACCACTTACTACTTGGTTGCCACCATTGCCTGGTTTCCTTAAATGGAACATCGATGGCTCCGCAATTGGGAAGCCTGGACCAGCAGGAATAGGAGGAGTATTAAGAAATAATTTAGGCTTTTTTTTGCAGTTTTTTCATGCCCAATTGGAGTTGCAGACTCAAACAAAGCGGAAATCATTGCCATAGCTAAAGATCTTAATTTAACGGTTAGCAAAAATGAAATTTGTACATGTAAAATTATTGTGGAATCGGATTCGGCAATAGCTATTGGATGAGTTAATGGAGAGCTATTTGATTCGCCTTGGTAAATGTGGAGTATACTTGTCGAGATAAGAACCCTTGATGCTAAATTACCTTACGTTACTTTTGTTCATAAGTTGAGAGAGACAAATTATGTTGCAGATTCTTTGGCTAAATCGGGTGTAAGCAGGTCAGAGGATTTTATCGCTTGGTTTTAAATCTTATAATTTTCATTAATTTTATGGTTGTCCTCTCTGCTACTTTAATTCAGTCGTGTTAATATCAATCCTCTCTGATGTTAATGTTGTTATCTGGTGCTTTATCAGTCCTTAATTGCCCTATAATCTTGAGGAAATGGTAGAACTTTTTCTGATGCTAGTGTTGTTGCTTCAAGCGTCAGTTACACTATCGCAGGACAGTAAAATTCTGGATCAATGCTTCATATGATTCTACTCAATTTGGATTATTTCTTTTGGGTTCTTATTGGAGTGACTGTACTTCTGGGGTTTGGTTCAAGTTTAGGTGCTATAACAGCAGCTTGAATCAGTTTTGTTGATGCATTTTTCTCTCATTCATTGCTGGTCTATTTGATTTTAGTGGATGATGACATTGGCTAAAGAAGTGCACTTAATATTTTTCAGTTACAAATATTTTTTGCATATTTGTTTAGCATAAATAAGTGTAGTTTTGGCTGGCATTTAATATATGTGCAGGTTCTCTTTGGTATGTGTTGATGGGACTCAAAGAAATAATGCAGATTCTCAGTTTGTATAGTGGCTGCACCGTTGGATTTCCAGGTTCTGTTGGGATTTTTAGGTACTCCCTTTTGCAGGCTGATTTAACATGCAACTAGTGCTTGATTACCATATGTGGGCATGCTTTGTAACTATCAAGTTGCTTCTTGATGCTACTGATTCTCTAGGTGATTATTTTGATCTTTTAGTCTAAATCATAACAGTGCTTTTTGGGTCACTTTTCTTTTTTTGTAATTTGAGGTTTTGAGATTTTTTTTACATATTTTGGGATGTCTATAGAATGAGTATGTAATTAGGTAAATATATTTTTTCCATTAAAAATTATATTAATAAAAACTTCCTCTTATTATCAAAAAAATGTACTCCAATCTATTGCCCCTATTTTTATTAGATTAATTCGTTTTGTAAAAAAAAAATCTAAAATTATATTGTTAGAAATTTTTTAGTTATTTTTAATATAAATATCTAGAACTTTATATGTCAAATCAATTATTAACTGATATTTTAAAATTTATTATATTTTTTTATTGGCTTCCAGGACAATCTTCTTCTCAAGTAGATATAATAATATACATAACCTATAGTCTATAGACATATAACAGATTTCAATTTACATAGTTTTATAATTATCATCATAAAAATATATCTCATAAATTTATTTTGATAGATAAAAAGATAAGGACAAAATTATAAAAGTATATTTTATAAATTTATATATTTATTTAAATTATTAAAAAATATCATTTCTCTTATTATTCAATTAAAATTATCAAATATATTAAAAAATTATTTTTTTTTTCAATTTTTACTCATTTTCTTTATTAAAAAATTTTATTTTTTTTTTGTTTTTGTGTAAATTAATAATTTTGCATTTCCTGTTTGTACTTGAGAAAAAGCGCATCGAGATTCTATATTTAAATTTCTACAATGCTAATTTCCTTTCTTGTTTTTTAATAGTTATTATTCAACTTGTTTTTCCTTTTAATGTAGAGCTTTTTTTTTTTTTTCTCTTCTGACTGTTTGGTTGCTGTGATACGTATCTGCCGAATGAAATTGAGAAAATATTTTAATTTGGCCAAATCAATTTATATATTAAAAAATTAAATTAAATTTGATTAAAATTATATGTATTTTGATTAATTTATATATTTTTTATTTAGATCATATTATAATATATATTATAAATATATATAACATATAATATTATATATTTAAAAATTTATATGTTATATTAATTCAAATCGAGTCGAATTATTTAAAATATATTATAATTTATAAATATATGTGTATAATTTATATATGTCTCGTAAATTTTATTTTTAATTAAAAAAATAAATTTTAATTTAATTATTTAATTAAATTTAAATTTTTTTAAAAATATAAATTTTATTTTATTTATATATATAATATAAATTAATTGAATTAAATTAAAATATGTTCAATTCAATCGTTCAAATTAAAAAATTTGCCATCCTCTTATGAGACAACTATTAAAAAAAAAATTTGTAATGGCGTCTATTTCACAGACTCATTGCATAATGGAGCCCACAACTTAATTTATGTCAGTCTTTTCATTCCACGTCAGTTTTTTTCATACCCACTACTTGATGGAGAAATAAAGCAGTTAATAAGGGGCAAAAATTGAAAAAAGCAGATTTTGTGACAATCCTGGATTATCAAGTCCTAAATTTAATTCGAGGATAAATTTATGCTTTGGCTGTAACTTATTTGCGGTAAAATGCGTCTACTTTTTAAATTTTTAGTTTTTTTAATTACAGATATTTATATCTCTATGTTTATCCATCTAGATATAGAATTAATTTTATTTGAGATGTAGATTATACGTTAAAATTATTTATCTCTCTTCAAAGAGATATTTAGTGAAATTTAAATTTTCACTCTCACTTTTTTACTCAATCATATTTAATCAATTAAGCTATTCATTTTAAATAATTTTTAGTTATTTTTAATAAAAAATTAGGTCCATGTTAATTATTAATATAAATATCTTTTTATGCTGAATCAATTATTAATTGTTATTTTAAATTTTATTATGATTTGTTTATTGGATTCGTATAATTTTTTTGGTACCAAGACAAAATAGTGTTCAAATAATTAAGAAATAAAAATTTCACAAAATAAAATAAAATAAAATAATCTTTTTAAACATACTTTATAAGGATCAACTGTACCTGGCTCATTGGGCAATCTTCTTCTAATTCATATATGATACATATATAACCTATAGTACGTAGATATATTATAGATTTCAGTTTACAGAGTTCTATTATCATCATCATCCATCAACATGTTCTGTTTTAAAGAATCAAAATCAAAACAATTATCCCTTCATTGCCGTCATTATCAGCCAAAACAATTGCCAACGACAATGATCTTTTAACAGAAATTCTTCTTCATCTTGCCATAAAATCTCTCCTCAAGTTCAAGTGCGTATCGAAGCATTGGCTCGCTCTCATTTCCGATCCTTTCTTTTCCAATAGCCGATGCCCATCAAACTACCCCTCTGGCCTCCTTATGCACAAGTGGTCTAATGAATTCGACTTCATCAGCTTCGATTCCAACAACTCTGTTGCTCCATTTAAAACTCTCAATTTCGTTAACGACAGAGCATGTATCAGAATCATTAAGTCTTGTAATGGATTACTACTCTATTTAAGTTTTCGTTCATATAAACTTAAAGCACGCTACTATATTTATAATCCTACTACCAAGCAATATACTGTACTTCCTCTACTAGCTCAAAGTGGGAAAATTTATGGTCATTATTTAGCTTTTGATCCTTTGAAATCACCCCATTACAAAGTTATTTGTATTCGTCAACATGATATTTCACAACCTGATTATCAGATAGAGATTTACTCGTCCAAATATGGTCCATGGAGGGTCTCAGGTTCAAGTTTCACTGTTAACGTTAGATTCTATGGTTTGGAATGGTGCTGTTGTTGGAAAAATTACATAAATTTTTCTATAAATTAAATTTGTAAGAATGAGAAATAACAACAAAAATAATACACATACAAAAATTGATAACGGAGTTCTGCCAATTGTGTCTACATCTCCGGACCTGCTGCAGATCTTTTTACTAAAAGGAGAAAAATTATATAAAGTGTTTACAACACTCACAACCCACAACCCACACCCAATTACACTTAAGAATTTTTCTTCATAAAAAAAATTCTTTTACAAGCTTTTTCTCAAGTTTTTCTCTCAAACTCTCTTAAACTCTCAAACTATCTAATTTTTGGGATGATCTTCCAAATGAGATATAAGGTGTTTATATAGGCTTCAAAAATTGAATTGGTGAAATTTAATAATGGTTAGACACCTCCATTTTTGACAAAATTAGGCACCTCCATTTTTGACAAAATTAGGCACATCCATCTTTGACAAAAAATTAGGCACCTCCATTCCATTTTTGACAAAAATAAATCTTCATTTTTGACTTTGCAATTTACTCAATAATCTCCTACTTGAAGACTGATTTTAATCTGTCTTCACACCTCGATTTATGCAGCAGGTCTTTCCAGTCTTGTTATTCTTGTAAGTCAACTAAAGTTGAACACAACTTCAGTTTCTCAATAGCCACCGTCTTTGTCAACATATCTGCTGGATTCTTGCTTCCTTGGATCTTCTCCAGTATTAACACATCATCCTCCAACAGAGTTCTGATGAAGTAATAATGAAGTCCAATATGCTTAGTTCGAGAATGAAATACTGAATTTTTCACCAAGTGTATCGCACTCTGACTATCACTGTATAAGACATTCTTCTCTTGTTTGAAACTCAGCTCAGTTAACAAACCTTGAAGCCATATCATCTCTTTATTGGCTTCAGTCACTGCTATATGTTCAGCTTCTATAGTGGATAGAGTCACAATCTTTTGTAACTTCGACATCCAACTAACAACTGTATTTCCAACAGTGAACATATAACTGGTGATACTTTTCCGGTGATTGACTTCACCTCCAAAGTCTGCATCTATGTAGCCTTGTACTTTTAAATCTCATTTACCAAAGTACAAACACTTTTCTATGATGCCCCTTAGATATCTCAAAATCCATTTTACAGCTTCCCAATGAGCTTTTCCTGGATTTGACATAAACCTGCTCACAACTCCCACTGCATAGCCAATGTCTGGTCTTGTACAGACCATTGCGTACATCAAACTTCCAATGGCTGAAGCTTAAGGAACCTTAGCTATGAGTTCTCTCTCTTCCTCCGTCTGAGAGGATTGATCCTTAGATAGACGAAAGTAACTAGCCAAGGGTGTGCTGACTGGCTTGGCATCACCCATGTTGAATCTCTGCAAAACACGGTTGATGTACTCTGCTTGAGATAACTGCAAAAGTTTTTTCGCCTTATCTCTTGTGATTTGCATTCCAAGAATCCTTTTTGCTGGACCTAAGTCTTTCATGTCAAATTTCTTTGACAACTGTTGCTTTAACCTTTTGATATCCTTCATATCTGGACCTGCTACTAACATGTCATCTACATAAAGTAGTAAAATAATATAACTGGAGTTATATCTCTTGAAGTAATAACAGTAGTTGGCGTTGCACCTCTGGAATCCTTCCTTATGCATGAAGCCGTCAAACTTTCTGTACCACTGTCTTGGGACTTGTTTTAGTCCATACAAGCTCTTCTTAAGTCTGCACACCATGTTTTCCTTCCCTTTTTCTTGAAAACCTTCTGGCTGGTGCATATATATCTATTCATCTAAATCTCCATGAAGAAATGCAATCTTCACGTCTAATTGTTTAAGATGAAGATCTTCAATAGCAACAATGCTCAACACTGATCTGATAGTATTGAGCTTCACAATGGGAGCAAAAATTTCGGTGTAGTCAATTCCTTCCTTCTGCTGGAACCCTTTGACAACTAATCAGGCTTTGTATCTCTTTGAACCATCATGCTCCTCTTTTACCCGATACACCCATTTGTTGTAAAGTACCTTCTTCCCCATGGGTAACTCAACTAGTTCCCATGTCTGGTTAGAGATCAAAGACTTCATCTCGTCTTTCATGGCAAACTCCCACTTGTTAGCATCTCTAGTCTGACAAGCTTCATCATAGCATTCGGGCTCTCCTTGATCAGTGAGCAACAAATAATTCATGTATCTCTTGTTAGGTACATGAGGCCAAGAAGACCTTCTCAATATAGGAGCTGGAGTAGGAGGTTGCGGTGTGTCGGATTGCTGCATACTGTTTTGCCCAACGAGTTCCTCTTGATGAGGACTTACTACAATCGGCTCCATCACGGGATTTTCTGGGACATCATCTATATCTGCAAACACTGGCTCACTCTGCTCTGTGTTTTTGGTATCAGATTTATGTATGTCCTTGTACATCACTTTTTCATTGAAAATCACATCTCTGCTACGAATCACCTTCTTATTTTTGTCATCCCAAATGCGATAGCCAAACTCATCCTCACCATAGCCGATGAAGATGCATTTTTTTGGATTTGGGATCAAGCTTATTCCTACCTTGATCACTAATATGCACATATGCTACACAACCAAAAACTTTTAGATGTGATAGTTTTATCTGTTTTCCGCTCCATACCTCTTCCGGTATTTTATGCTTCAATAGAACCGATGGACCTCGGTTAATCAAGTAAGCTGCCATGTTGACTGCTTCTGCCCAGAAGTGTTTCGGTAGACCTGACTGTTTACGAATGCTTCTGGCTCTTTCTGTCAACATTCGGTTCATATGCTCAGCTACACCATTGTGTTGAGGAGTACCCGGCACGGTTCTTTCTATTCTAATCTCGTGCTCATAACAGAACTTCTTGAATCCGATGTCTTCATATTCACCTCCATTGTCGGTTTTGAGCCTTTTAATCTTTAAACCTGTCTCATTTTTCACCATAGCTTTCCATCTCCTGAAAGTCTTAAACACTTCAGATTTATGCTTTAGAAAGTAAACTCATACTTTCCAAGAGTGATCATCGATGAAAGTCACAAAATAGTATTTTTCACCAATGGATGAAGTTGTCGTTGGTCCCCAAACATCAGAGTGAATGAGCTCTAGTCTTTCCTTCTTTGTTGTTCTGCCACTTATCAGAAAGCTGACCCTCTTCCGCTTTCCAAGTATGCAACTTTCGCACGTGTCTATGTCAACTGACTGTAGACCTGGAAGTTTTCCCTTTGAGTACATAATTTCATCCCTTTCTCACTCATGTGGCCAAGTCTCTTGTGCCACAAATTAGAATTTTTATTTTCTGCTGCAACTGCAATTGAACAGCATGCTCCTACTGTCATGTAAAGAGTACCACTCTTTTTGACCCCCGAGCAATAGTCATTGCCCCCTTTGAAATCTTCCAATCATCACCATAAAAGATTGTAGTGTAGCCTTCACTAGCCAACTGCCCTATTGAGATTAAGTTCTTTCTCAGGTCGGGAATATGTCTAACATTCTTCAGCTCCCAAATAGACCCATTCAACTTAATCTTCACTACACATTTACCAATAATATCACAAGGTTGATCATCACCAAGATATACCTTTCCAAGGTTTCCAGGGACATACCTCTCAAAGAATTCCTTTTGCGAAGTGGCATGGAATGATGCTCCAGAGTCTAATACCCAAGACTCCTCTTTGCTCTCCAAAGAGCATATCAACGCATCATCTGTTCCTGTGGTGGAAGCAATATTTGCCTCTATCTTCGGCTCCTGGTTCTCAATGCACTCTTGCACTGATTTTTATAGTGTCCAGTTTTCCCACAGTTCCAACACTTAACAGTCTTTGAGCTTTGTGAATTATTGGGATTTCTAGATTTGGACCTTCTGCTCTTCGATCTACCATGATATTTGCCACGCCCATTTTCTCTGGTTGAATTTCTTCCTCTTGACTCTGTATGCAAAACTGAAGAGGTTGATGATTCACCCGACTCTCTCCGTCGAATCTCTTCACTGAGAACCAGATCATGAACATTATTAAATTTCAACTTATTACTTCCTGATGAGCTACTCACAGCCATGACAGTAGCATTCCAACTTTCTGCTAGAGAAGACAAAAGTATTAATGCTCGTATTTCTTCATCAAATTTGATCCCAACTGAACTCAATTGGGTTGTGACTGTATTGAGTTCATTTAGATGTTGAGCTACCGATGCACCTTCCATCATCCGCAAATTAAATAACCACCTCATCAATTGAACTTTGTTAGAGACTGATGGCTTTTCATACATACTAGAGAGAGCCTTCATAAGTCTTGCCGTGGTATTTTCTTTTGCTATGTTGAAAACAACATTATGGGATAACGTCTATCGAATAACTCCGAGAGCTTGTCTATCTAGAAGTTTCCAATCTTCTTCCTTCATATCATCTGGCTTCTTATAAAAAAAATGTTGATAAAGATTTTTCTAATACAGATAATCTTTGATCTGCATCTTTCAAAAATCGAAGTCTGTAGCATCGAATTTTTCAATTTTCACCTTTCCTTCATCTACAGCCATTACTCCCACTCGAATCTAATTTTCTCTGGATCTTTTCTGACAATTCTTGCAAATCACTCACAGAAAATTGACAGAATTCACAACCAGCAGCTCTGATACCAGTTGTTGGAAAAATTATATAGATTTTCCTATAAATTAGATTTGTGAGAATGAAAAATAACAACAAAAATAATACACACACAAAATTGATAACGGAGTTCGGCCAATTGTGCCTACGTCTCCGGACCTGCTGCAGATCTTTTTACTAAAAGGAGAAAAATTATATAAATTGCTTACAACACTCACAACCCACAAACCCACACTCAATTACACTTAAGAATTTTTCTTCATAAAAAAAAATTCTTTTACAAGCTTTTTCTCAAGTTTTTCTCTCAAACTCTCTAATTTTTGGGATGATCTTCCAAATGAGATATAAGGTGTTTATATAGACTTCAAAAATTGGATTGGTGAAATTTAATAATGGTTAGGCACCTCTATTTTTGACAAAAATATTAGGCACCTCCATCTTTGACAAAAAATTAGGCACTTCTATTTTTGATAAAAATAAACCTTCATTTTTTACTTTGTAATTTACTCAACAGCTATTCATCGATATACTGAGTTAGGGCCATCTTATTGTTTTGATGTTGCTGAAGAATAAGTGAAAGAATTTCCAATACCTGCAATTCTAGATTACTGGCATCGAAGAAGGGTAAGGTGTTTTAGGGAGTGTAGGGGTGATTTTTATCTTGTGGATATGTATAATACTCCATATACTCAATTTAATATGTATGAAATGGAGAGAGATTACTCAGGATGGTCTGTTAAGTATGGTGTTGATGTTGATAGAATTGTCGAGTCGTTTCCTGGGATGATCAATAAATATCATCATCCAACAGCATTAGATTATTATACTTACCAAATAATGTGTATTGTTAAGGAAGAAAATGAGGAAGACTCCTTCTTAGTGTTGTATATTCCTTTGAAAATCATAAGGTATGATTTCAAGGATAGAAGTTTTAAGAAGATTTTTTTATTTTAGTCCAACAGATGATCCGTCAAATATGAGATCTTATGATTCCTTTGAATACATTCAGAGTTTAGCTCGTGTTTGATGACATTGTATAAATAATTGTACAGTTTAAGAGTCATGTTTGCGTAGTCATGTTTGAGGGATGGATTGCTTTGTCTGAAATTTTATTATTTGACAGCAGAAAAAAAATATAGAATTAAATATTATATATTTATATATGCATGTGTAAAAATGATATTATATACATGTAATTCTTGGGGAATAATTCTTTCTAATAATATATGGATGAAAAGCTAATTTTAGCCATTGTAATTCTTTTGAGTTAAAATAAAACAATATATATACATTTTGAAATTTCTTAAACATTATAGGGCACTTTAAAAATATAAAAAATATAATTTCCTTTTTTTATATAAATTACACTCTCATCATCACTGAGGAAAACATAAATTTACAGTTTTATTTTTATAATTCACCTTGTAACAATAAAATCACTTAAATTACTATGTTGAGGATTTAAAAATCTCTCGGCCTATTTTTTCTGTCAATGTCATTAGTACAGAAAGTTAGTGCGACATCCTATGTGGAGCCATTGAAAGAATCTTATAGATTACCTATCGCAAAAACCGTCGGTTATTTTGTCGACAAAAAAAAGTTTCTGACTAAAAGAAAAAATTAGTACTCAATATGTTTGTTTCAATATTCAACTCATCGACATAATAGCAAAATGGTTGGAAAATTGATACCACTTACTGAGGTCAACAAACTTCTCTTAGTCAATATTTGACCACGAAGACATCGGGAAATTGACCGATGGCATATCAATCAATAACTATCTAGCTCTCTCCAATCTTTTAGGAATTACGGATTGAATTTTATTTGGCGAACTTGTTAAATTTATTTTAAGTCTGCTTATGACTTTTGTTGATAAACCCTCGGTAATATATATATATATATATTGATAAAAATTTAAAGTTGGTAAACTTCTATTAGATAATCCATCGGGCAGTACTTGAAGTTTGGGAACTATTCCTTCGGTTATCTATCAGTATACTGTAAAATATTTTTTAATATTTTCCAATGTATGAGATATTTTTATAGTTTTTAGAAAGAAATATTTATAATATTTAATTTTAATTTATAGGAAGATAGAAATATATAAAAAGTCATTATATATGAAATAAATAAATATACTAATTCATCAAATAAAAATAGAGCATGCAATGTACATAAATTAAAAAAAAACCTAAAAAATATAAGTCCAAATACAAATCAAGAAGATGGTAGAGCAGCAGGTGGAGATAGAGGTGAATGTGGAGTTGGAGATAATGCATATCAATCAATAAGCTAGGAAGCAAAAAAATGCTTCGTCATGAGTTTGACTACTGATGAACCTCATATGAAACTTAAACCTGTAATTGCTCCTGGAAAGACTAATCTCGTTCTTCTAGGTAGCCTTCAACTACTCGATTTGTTATTGTAGAGCTGATAAGCTAATTGACGATGAAGAGCTAGCCTCTGAAACGTATTGTGATCCCAATTTGTGCATGTACAGTTTTTTTCTCTCCACCAGTAGCACAAAACAATTGGGACTCATCCACAAGCTCCTCAGTCTGAGATACTGGTCCTTGGATGCAATAAAGAGAACTTGTTATAAACATATTTATTGTTAAATCAGATTTTGTTATTAAATTTAATTTTATGAAAAAGAGATATAAAAATATAATTTAACTTACATTTACATCCTAAGAGCATTGGTTGATAAAAATTTGACCATTATGATTTTTCATATGTGTATGAAAGAACAACTCATAATCTAAGGGCCAATCCCAATTTTGATTCCTATAAATAATAAAAACACATTTTAAAGATACATTGATTGTGTAACAAAGTAATTTGATTTAGTACAAGAAGTAAAAACTAATGTTGTACTTACAAAGTGTTGGGCATGATCGTAATGAGATCTACTACCTTCTTAACGCAAGCATGGCTATGGAACCGATGGAATGAGGTGATGACAAAGAGCACAAGACAAAGCTTGAAGATTTCTTATGGACTAATTACAAGACAAAGAGCCAAGAAAATAAATGATGCCTTACAAGCTTATGTGCAAAGATTTATAGATGCACACATGGAGCCATATGGACCAAGTCCATGGCAGATGCCTTAAGTCAAAAGTCCATGGCAGAGTTAAATGCTTACTCTCTCTTATTGCTTGTAGAGTTAAGAGATTTTTGTGCTAGCTTTGAGGTATGTGATGATGATGCTTTTATGACTCAGTTGCAGGTGAGGCCATTATTGCTTGATCAGTTTAAAGAAGCTCAAAAGGCATATTTGAGACTTCATAAGATGGTGGAGGATTGTCATAAGGGGGAGAGTAAGGATTTTCATGTTAGAGATGGTGGTAGCTTGTGGTATAGATATTGATTATGTGTTCTTGATGATGTTGAATTATAAAAGAAGATTCTAGAGGAAGCACATCAGTCTCTTTATATTATACACTTCGGGAGTACCAAGATGTAATAAGATTTGAAAAGGCACTATTAGTGGACATGTATGAAGAGACACATAGCAGAATTTATGTCTAAATGTCTTGTCAAAAAGTGAATGTTGAACACCAGGTTTCTTCAGAATTATTGCAGCCATTATCAGTGCCCGAGTGGAAATGAGAGTGAGTGACTATGAATTTTGTATCTAGATTGCCTTTGACCCAGAGAAAACATGATGCAATATGGGCAATAGTAGATAGAATAACAAAGTCAACTCACTTTCTTTCAGTCAGGATGAATTATTCTCTTGACAAGTCAGCTGAGTTATATATCAGCGAGATTATGAGATTACATGGTGTTCTAGTTTCACTGGTATCTGTCCGAGATTTATAGTTTACATCAAGATTTTGAAAGAGTTTACAAGATATCTTGAGTACTTGGCTGTATTTCAGCACTACTTTTCATCCACAAATAGATGAGGAGTCATAGAGAGTGATACAAGTCTTAGAGGATATGTTGAGGAGTTGTATCGTTGATTTTACTAGGAGTTGGGATAGGCATTTACCCTTGATTGAATTTTCCTACAATGACAATTTTTAATCCAGCATTGGAATGATACCTTACGAAGCTTTGTACGACAAAAAATATAGGACACCATTATGTTCGGATGAGGTTAGAGAAGGGAAATGGGTAAGTCCTAATTTGATTAAGAAACAAAAGAAATGGTTAAAGTAATTCAGGATTGATTGAAAGCAGCTTTAGACTGACAAAAGTCTTACTCATATTTGAAAAGGAACAATATATAGTTCAGTGTGGGTGATAAAGTATTCTTCAAGATGTCTCCTTGAATGAGGATATTGAGATTTGGTCAAAAAGATAAATTGAGACCTCGCTTAATTGGACCATATAAAGTACTAGAGAGAGTTAGACCAGTTGCTTACAGACTGACTTTACCACCTAAATTGGACAGGATTCATAATGTCTTCCATGTCTCCATGCTTCAGAGGTATAGATCAAATCCATCTCATGCATTGTTAGTTGAATCCATAGAGGTGAATCCGGATCTGACTTGGAAGAATTGAGGAACAAGAATGTGTCATTGGTATAAAAGAATCATTCTACTAAAAAGGCAACATGGGAGAGCGAGGAGATCATATGGAACTAATATCCCCAACTCTTCCAGAGCTAAATATCATGTATTTTCGAGGATGGAATTATTTAAGGGGAAAGAGTTGTAACATCAACAATTTGATTAAAATATAATTAAATAAATAATTTTGAAGGGTTAATTAATGTATTGGAAGAAGAAAATGATTAATGTATATAGTGGGTATATGTTAAATATGCTTAAAGTATAAATTTAATTAAAAAATAAAAAGTTAAAAAGTCAAAGTTAAAAGTTAAAAGTTAAAAAATAAATAAATAAATTAAAATTAAATTAATTTTTGGTGGAAGAGATAAAATATCTAATATTTATTGATTATTAATTAATTAATTAATATACGTATGTGGTTAGAAGAAAGAAATTAATAAGTATAAAAATTGGTCATCTTCTTCCTCTTCTTCTTTAGTTGGCCGAATTTCCATGGATGCATGAAGGAGGTTTTGATTCTTTCAAATACTCAAAATTTTACCAAGTTTTTAAGGATTAAGGGTGATCTTGAAGGATTCTCAAGTAATTGGTAAGAACTCTTTGGATTTTACTAGCTTTTCTTTGAATATATGATTATGTGAAAATTTGAATTTTTATGGAGGGAGTGATAATTGTTAATATGGTTTGTCATAATGTTATTTTGATGCAAAAGTAATGATTTTATTGTTGGATAATGAAAACGGATAGGTTTGGTGGTAGTTTGGGAGAAGGTAAGGGTAATTAGGGTTTTGATGGACTTTTGGGATATAATGGTTGTAATTGGTGTTTAATTGGTTAAAATGTGTTAAAATGAGTTATTGATGCTAAATTTGCACTTATACTTTGGTTTAGAAGTAGTAGGGTGGACTAGCCCAATTAAAGTGAAAAAGGGCATTAGAGAAATTGGAGTTGGGGAGTGAGATTGGCCTTGGTTTTGGCAAATTTAGAGGTTAGTATATACTTTGATGATTTATGCTTTATTTACATTTGATTTTACCTAGCACATTATGATTTTTAAAAATATGCTAAGCTACTTTGTCATTGGTATACATAGTGTAAATGCATTGCTTCATATAATAAAAAGTGAAATGCATGAAATATATTATGTTAAGCCATATTATGGCAATTATATATGTTATGTCTAACTTGTGAAAATGTGATAAATGCATAAGAAATGTGGTTTGGAAGTTACATTGTAAATGTGACTAAGAAAATGTGAAATGTGTTTGCAATACGTTGAAAATATGAGAATTATACATGATTATGAAAAAAGATATGAAAAATGGACAAAATGTAATAAAGTGTATATTTTGTATGTTTGTTCGCCTTATATAATATCTAGTTTCAGAGAATTATATTTGGTACTATTGGATTAACATGCCATTGATATGTGATGATACATTATGTGCCTTCAGGGATAGACACGATAGTGTCACTTATGATGGAATATTTATTTGCTTTCGGGGGTAGACACATTGGTGTTAATAGAAGACACACCTTTGGATGGTATGATTGGACACTTAGATCATCGGTGTCACGATAGACTAAGTCAATATCTCTGAAACTTGAATATTGTATAGGGTCATTTGGGCCCAATGCATGTGATTGTGAAACCTTGGTGATCATTGTAAGTAATGTATGCTTTAAAACAAAAAGTATTTTATATCATAAAGAATTATATGATGCATTGTTATAAAATTTCTTTTATTATCAAAGTATGTACTGTTAAGCTAGTAATTTAGCGCGATTATTTTATCATGTAAGTGACAAGGGAGAGACAGAAAGCCTTGCTAGACTTGACCAGCTCTAGGTATTTGGATTAGTACTAGAAGCTTAACACTTTGTTACCAAACTAGATCCACTTGTATATCGTGTAAATATTTAATTTTATTAAACTTACCATGTTTGTATACATTATGATCTTATATAACAATGTTGTAAACTTAAAGGTTTGGTTAAATATTGTAAATATTCGAAATACTTTATATATATATAGACATGTGATTTTGAGATGTTGGATGTTTTTGGAGAAATGTTGGAGTACTGGATAAATGTATTCATTTTGGGTTTTTGGTTGTTTTTGGGAAACATCTAATTTATAGATAAAACTCTAGCGAATTTTTGTCTATATTTTAGATAATCTCAAATTTTCAATTTACACAACCTGCATAAAATAAACACTCCCGAAAATTTATATCCATTCAATTCACTAAAATTTTCAACATTTCACATATCTCACAAACATTTATATATATATATATATATATCATCAATTCATATTTCTTCACTCAAATGTTCAACATTTAAAACCCTAAAATCCTTTTAATTTACATTAAATACATATTCATATACATAATGTACATATTTAAATAAAAGTTTCTCAAAGTTTAAAATATATACATGAAATGCAGATGGCTCTAGTCCGTGATAGCTCAACAAACTCCAAAAGTAACCACCTACAATCTAGTTCTGGTGTAGTCTAGTAGCCCTTTTTGGATCCTCCGCATAAGCTCTGTCACCTGTGAGATGAAATTCAATCACTCTAAACAAATTGCCTAGTAATATATACTTTGATATAAATAAAAACTTAAGAATGCAATAAGAGTGTGCTTTTTTTAAATTATGAAATGGCAGGCATTTACAAATACCAATCCAAATACTTAACACTTTCTATCTATCACATTACACATTCACATACATTGGGCACAATTAACTATAAATAATATTCAAGTTCTAGAGATATTACTTTAGACCAATATTTAACACCCAGTGTTTGGCCCGAAAGCAAATGAAAGTGATGCCCATCATCTGGCCCGAAAGCAATAATAATGGAGCCCAACGTCTGGCCCGAAGATAAATAATCGGTATACCGTATAACACCAAACATAATACTCTAAAAATTGATATTATATAAGGTTTCATACATAACACATATAATTTCACATTTTTCTCATATTTTATCGGTTATGCCAATTCTTATTCTTTTTGCACTTTTCCATCTTTTCTTATTATTTCCATATATTTTCATCAATTTTATCAATTTACTTGCCACATTCTCAATGTTGCCAAATTATGCCAACATTTAGCATAATCATACACTTTTCACATATAATGCAACATGCCAAACAAGTGTATACAAATATAATTCAATAAAAGTATGTACTAACCTTTGTTTACTCTACTTCCAAGCTAGAATATACACTTCTCTCACCACTTTTCTAATGTGTCTTTCACCACTTTAACCAAGTAACTTAGTTTCACTCACTACCTAATTAAAATGCGAGTGCACAAAATACATTAGAACCACATTCCTACATACTTTAACTATTAAAACACATTTTATCATATTTCCTTTAAACTTTCAAATTTTAGCCCTAACTCTCTTCAATTTTGAAAAACTACTTCAACCCAATCTAAAGTGAATTTTAAATTAATTTCTACATTAAAATCATATTATAACATGATTTAAATAATTTAATTTAATTAACATCAATTCTTTAACAAAATTTTTGTAAAACCCTAAATTCACCACTAACCCATTTAAACTTCTACTAAACCTAAACAAATAAATAATCTAACTATAAAATCCTTATCTCCTCATCAAATTAACTTCATTCATATTTATTTAACAAATTATAAAGCACCCCATCAAATTTCCATATTTTACATATTCATATTTTCAATTAAACTTCAAATTTATGAAAGAAAAATTACTAGTTTATTGTAAATCCACCAAAACTCCCTTCAATACTTGAAAAATCCTTCTAAAATTTAGTATTTGGACGAGCAAATCTCACCCTTAGCCATGGAGGAAATTTCGGCCATTAAAAAAGAAAGGGAGAAGAATATGTGTTTATTTGACTTTTTTTTTCCATTATAAACCACATATATATAATATTTAATTATATTATTTATTTATTTATTTATTTTAAAAATCAAAATTTCATCTTTCATTCAAAATTAACTTAAATTTTGAAGTTTTTTACTTTTAAAGTATAATTACCATTTTACTCATCCTTTTACTATTTATCTTTTGTCTTTTTCTAACTTATTTTTTGACTTTATATGTTATATATATTTCACATATATATAACACATACACTTTATTTTTCTCACTTCCAACTCATCATTTCCTCTTAAATTATTTAATTTACACTATAATAATTATTATCTATAGCTATGAATGTTTGCTACAAAATTTTTGATAGTAACTAATGTATAATATTAGTCATAGAATATATTATTTATAGCCAACTCTAATTTCATTAGCTATAAAAATAGTCTCTCAAAATAAATTTTTAATTTTTATTTAATTTTTTATTTATCGTAGCAATAATTAGTTTTTAGCTATAACATTTTTGGTATAGTAACAAATCAAATGTTTTAACTATAAATGTAAAATTTTTTATAGCAATTGTTTTCATTATTAGCCATAAAAAATTTACTTAAGGCTAAAAATATAGGATGATAGCTATAAAATTTTCTTATTCATAGCTAACTGATGTTATTCTAATATTATAATAAGAATCCCATATCAAAAAAAGATGAATTTAATAAGAGATATATAAGTAAAAAGGATCCATAGACCTATTATTTTAAGATTTTATTTAAAATATAGAGTCAAATTTATAAGTGTGTTCTTTTATAAGACTCATAAAGAATCTCCCAAATAAGTTAGCTCCCTAGCACCAACAAGTGATAACCGAGCCGATGGTTTGACGAGAATAAGTATGGAGATTGTGGTCAGGTTTCGTGAGCTATAACTAAAAAAATTGACATATTTATAATAATTAATATTTGTTATACAATTTTACTTTCGTAGCAAAAGATTTGTGCATTTTACTACATTGAAATAGTTCAATAATAAAATGTCTAATTCTTTTTAGCCATTTTATATGTTAATGTGTGGCTAAAATAAAATAAAAATTCTATGAAATAAGTAAATTTCGTAGCTAAGTTTTAGCTGCTCTACGTATAGCTATGATACGCTACGAATTAAAGTTTCTAGCAAAATCATTTTGCTATAGTAATTTATTATTTTAGCCATGATATCTTCCATAACTATATATGGTGAATCTTGTAGTGTTAATTTTATTTTATTTTATTTTAAAAAACTTAAGGATGTTTCAATATATGTAGGATATAAGGATATTATATAATAAACTAACCGCTTGATGATCTTATACTAGAGTTTGATCTAGTAGAAAAATTTAGACTCGTTTTTAACCTAAAGCCTTAAAGAAATTAAGCCAAGGTAAATTATGTGATGGAACTAATGAGTAGGTTATCATCAATTTGACAAGTAACAACTGAGTTAGACCCAATTATACTTGAGGAGTGTTAGAGAATATAAATAAATCTCCCTTGTGCATTTGACCAACACTCTCAAGGTGCCACAACCCAACCTGAGGGCACGTGACCAATACTAGGGAATGAAAAAAGCATGTGGCTTTTAATACTCATAGTAAGCCTGACAACCCGTTTCCTAATAAATCTAGATTATAATAATCATTACTATTTCAAATTTAACCCACGAGCTCAATAATTATGCACGATTAGTACATCTCATCATTTGCCCTCAGACATCAATAACAACCCTATCTAACCAAATAACAAAACTAAAAAGATAGATAAATAAGAAAAGAAATACCATGCGGAGTTCTAAGATGCAACAAATATAAAATAGTTATACAATGATATATATATATATAAAGAAAAATAACACTCATGCCAAGGAAAAATAAAGGCAGGTAACCTGAATAAGCAATACTCCTATACTCAACCTGTAACCTGGGAAAAATGGTGAACATGAATGAGCATTTGACTCAATAAGTTATATAGTAATTAATATAATACAACTATTTCATGCATAACGTGCTCATGCAAATGCTAATCAAACAACTAAAATTACATAATCAACTAAGAATAGGACAAAGTCAATGGGGCTACACTAAACCTCAAATTAGGGAGCCGATCTTCCCTATCTAACTCTCTTAGTCCACACATTTCTCTTAAAATTCAATGCATAGGGTCTGTCTTCACAACTATAGCTAAGCAACACTACCCGACTGACAAGTAGCACTGAGCATGAGAATAACCCTGCCATCACGTCAGTCCTAATCTTATTATCATATAATATCATCATATCATAACCCGTATCCCCAATCATATGTGATCTCATACCATCCTAACTCTATTCTGCATCACATATTATATCAAGTACAACCAATTCTTACTCAACACACATTATGCTTATAATAATAATAATAATAATAATAATAATAATAATAATAATAATGTACATATATTGTGCAAGCAATCGATACATTATGCAAATATAGCTATAAGCATAAATTAGGGGGTGAGGTCTTATATTATTTTATATAACTCACAGATTTATAAAAATCCAACAATTCTCTTTGGAATATTTGTTTGAAAATAGATGATACATGAAAGTATTTTCAAATTACAATAAAAATCATTAGAATATAGACTGCTCGATGACTCTAAAGATTCTGCTCAATCCTACATCCACTTCCTTAATAACTTGTTAAGGTTCCACTAATCTTGAGTTTTTATAAGCTTAACTCTAACTTGGTGTTTTCATAAGCTCACATCCAACTTCACAATGGTTTGAGATCAATCCTTACAACCCTTACAAGAATTTTTTCAAAGCTCACTATAAAATCTAAGTGTTTACAAGCTCACACTTAAACTTTTAATGATATTTAATGCACACACCCAACACTTAAGGATTATAAGTTTTTATATTTTGATACAAGAAAATAAAAGATGTTGTTCAATACAATTACAATCACTATCTAACCATAATAATGAGGTTCAATGTAGTATTTATATCCATTTGGCTTGAACTAGCTATTTGAAGTGGTTCCCACATGTTTAGTGCTTGTCTTCCACTAATTTGGTAGTTGAACCTTGGTGTACGATCACTAGTCATGTGGTCTCATAATTTAAAAATTCTATGTGACGGCTAATTCCAACAGTTGGATTTTATTGTCTGACATAATCTAGCTCGCTCATACTTCTGTGTCGTGCGGTTACACAGCTCGGTGTGCAGTCACTCGGCACAAGGTTACTGTTAAATTTAGATTTCTTCATCCATGTGTCAAAATATCATTCATCCAAAGTATTTGGTGCTAAAATTCAAATCTGTCAGACTTGTGTAGTTGTTCGATTCAGTTGGGCAATCGCACGAGGCTTTGAGTGTTGAGGAAGTACCGTGAGAGCTGACCGCCATCTCTTCTGCCACTTTTAGGTTTTTGGTCATTGCTTTGTGCGGTCACATAAAGTTCTAACGTACTGACACCGCATGATGAAACCGCATTCCTTTATGAGAGTTTATAAATTTTTAGCTCTATTTTGGCTCGATCACTCAATGCTCGAGTAAGGTCACATGCCTTTCTTACGATCCGACTTCACTGCTCATTAACAACATGAACTCTTCTATGAGATTTATGGATTTAGCTCGGTATGGCTCTGAGTTTGCTCATTTTGATTGAGCGGTCGCACATCCAGCTCTGTATTCAGCCTCACTGATTTCTTAGCATGGCAATTCTATATGCGCTATTCAGTTCTCTGCTTGGGCTACTTTTATATGGTCATTCAGTAGCCCGAGCGATTGCACAAAGGCTCGATTTTTATCCCTGTAATACAAACTTGTTTGAAACTATTAGTACTTTATCAATTTGATTGTCAATGATCAAAATAAAGTTTTATTGTCCAACAATCTTAATAATCTCTCCTTTTTTTTACTTTGGCAATCAAATTGAATTTAATTTAAGAATAATCAAGTGCATGCATCAATTGTAATTCAAATAAAAGTGTTAATGCCAATGGTATTTTGATTTTAATTGCTTCCCCTCAAATTATTAATGTTTATGAAATGCATGAGCATTAAATTTTAAGTTTAACATTTCCTTCTTTGTATATTTCTCACCCTTTGTTTGTCTTTTCCTTTATAGATTAATTTGCTCCCCTTTTGTATAGGAATTAAAGGATAATTAAATTCATATACTTTCCCCTCTTTAAGTTTTTCTATCCTCTTGGTTACATCCTTCTTAAAATGATTGAATTTCTTTTGAAGACAAGTTATGGCCTTGAGGATGAGCTTTAGGGTTTTAGATGACTAACCCTTTTCTTTGGAAGGTTTAGAAGGTCTAGGAGGATGCTCAACTTCTACATGGGTAGGTTTACCTTCTTCTTTCATAATGTGGTACCTAGGTCTCTTCCTCTCTCTTTGAATAACTCACTTTCTCCCAAAGGTATACTTATAGCAGTCATCAACCTTTTGGATACATCTAGCATGCTCAAGGTGAGTTGGTGGCTAGATCAAGGGAATCACTTAGGGTTGTAAGATGTTCAGGGGTTAGAAGGCCTAAGTGTTTAGCAAGTTATGTGATTTGGGAGGAGAGAAAGAAGGTGATTGCCTTACACTTCCCATGGTGCAAGAAGATATCTATGAGGAACCTAGCACTTTGGATGGGCTCATTATGCACAAGAGCATACAAGAAAAGCAAGTCGCATTGAGTGACCTTTTCATTTTTCATCACTTCTTGGTGAATAGTATAGGTGATGATTCTATGCAAGATCCAAAAGAGAAGTGTCCTAAAATGGACGGCTTTAGATGATCTATTGTTGTACTCGATTTTAATAGAAAGTTCACTCCAAAAAGAAAAATAAATTTTTAAAGGAAAATCTTTATCCATATAGACAAAGGCTCCATGGATTTGAAATCCCCAAACTTTTCCAAATACTTCTAAAAAGAGAGCAAACTCTTGGTCAAAAAGCCTAAAATAAACTCTTAAAAGCCTAGGTGCATTATATTTTTTTTTTCTACCCTTAGAGACATTAAGAATTCCCTTGTGACGCTAAGATAACCTAGTTCATTTAAGAATGCAAAATGCCCCCATCCAATCCTATCAAGGTAGCTATAAATTTCACCTTGGATATTTAGAGATAGGAGCATCCCTTCCCAAGCATTTTGGTTGGCTCTATGATCTTCTTGTTAAGCATGTAGTATTTGGTTTTCTCTTTCTCATTTTTATATTTGGATTTGTGTGGCTGAACACTCTTCCTAGTGAAATGCTTAGTTTTGGGTTGAGGTTGAGGTTGAGAGTCCCTAATCACAATCCCCTTTCCCTTTGGTTTGGTCTTTCTTTTTGGTAGTCTTGATTTTGGATGCCATAACTTCAATAAAAGCAAAACACAAAAAGAATAGAAATGTAGAAAATAGAAAGAAAGGTAAAAGGTAGAATATTGAAGTAGCTTGAAAAATCTTCAAAAGCTTCTTCTTGATGATCAAAAAACTTGAAGGATTATTTAAGAATGTGTTTATGAGTTTCTGAAGATGTATTTTCATGCAAAAGAAGAGTATTTATAGATAAAAATTGAAAAAAATTGCCATTTTTGACCATTGGATAGTAAGAAATTTGAATCTTGAAAGTTTCAATGTTCAAAAGAAAATGTCAGTTACACCTTTTGTGTGGTCACACAACCTGTTGTGCTCCCACAAGCTCGGTTTGGCAAGCTCTCCAGGCAATGAATGCTCATGCAAGCCTAAGGAATGTGTAACAGTTGAGAAAAATTGAAAGTTTAAATTTTGGGCGACCATACGAACTATTATGCATTTGCTCCATAGAAATTTTGAAACTTGGGCTCAGGAGACACTTGTTACTGAAGCTCGAGTTCAGAAAACTCAGATGATGTGCGATGGATCGGTATTTTTGGGCAACCGTACAAAGGTAATAAGTATTGATTTTTATATTTTTCAAATGCAAATAATCAAAATAGATTTGGAAGTGTCAAAGAGTGATTATACAAGGAATTTTCCATTAATCATGTCAATGTATTGTTTGATGAAGTTTAATTTTTCTTCATTTAAAGGTTTTGTAAAAATATCCAAGTTGGTTTTGAGTATCAATAAATTCTAAAACTACATTATGATTTTGAACATTATCTCTTAAAAAATGATATTTGATGTATATATGCTTTAATCTAGATTGCTGAATAGAGTTCTTGGATAAATTAATTGCACTTGCATTATCACATTTAATAGAAATATGATCAAATATTTTTTCATAATCAAGCAATTATTGTTTCATCCAAAGAATTTGTGTGCAACAAAAACATGCAGCAACGTATTTGGCTTCGGTGGTAAATAAAGCAACTGACACTTGTTTCTTGCTAAACCAAGAAACTATGCATTCATTAAGAAAATAGCATACTCCGATGGTGCTTTTCCTATCTAGTAGGCTACCAGTAAAATCTGCATCCGAAAATCTAATATGTCAAAAGATGTGTTGTTAAGATACCATAAACCTAAATACAATGTACCATTTAATTATTTTAAAATTCTCTTAGTGGCATTCAAATATGATTCCCTATGACAAGATTGAAATCTAGCACATAAATAAATACTATACATTATATCCGATCTAGAAGTAATTAATTAAAGTAGTGATATGATAATACATCGATATTTCTTCTCATCTACTATCTTACCACTCTTATCTTTGTCAAATTTGAAGGGTGTGCTCCTTGGAGTCTTGCTAACTTTGCAACCATCCATTTCAAACTTCTTGAGGAGTTCTTTTGTGTACTTGGATTGGTTGATGAAGATTCTATCCTTGCATTACTTGATTTGTAGTCTAAGAAAAAATTTGAGTTTACCCATCATACTCATTTCAAATTTCCTAGTCATACATGAAAGTCATACATGAAGCAAATTCCTTGGACAAAGATTCATTAATAGCACCAAATATAATGTCATCAATATAAATTTGCATAATCAAAAAGTTATACATTTTCTTTTTAATAAAAAGAGTTGTGTCAAATTTACCTTTTAAAAAATCATTTTCTAGCAAGTAGGTATTAAGTCTATCATACCAAGCTCTTGGAGCTTGTTTCAATCCATATAGTTCTTTGATAAGTTTAAAAACATGATTTGAAAATTTATAATGTTTAAAACAGTGAAGTTATTCAACATAAACTTCCTCATTTATAAATCTATTTAGAAATGTACTTTTAACCTCCATTTGAAAAAGTTTAAAATTCATATGACAAGCAAATGTAAGCAATATTCTAATCGCTTCTAATCTAGTAACAGGAGCAAATGTCTCATCATAGTCAATGCCTTCCTCTTGGTTATAGCCTTTGGCTATCAATTTAGCTTTGTTTCTAGTAATGAGACCATTTTCATCAAGTTTTTTCCTATATACCCATTTATATCCTATAATTGGATGATCTTTAGGTTTAAGAATAAGTTCTCATACTTTGTTTCTCTCAAATTGGTTGAGTTCATCTTTCATAGTAATCACCTAACAATCATCACTAAGAGCCTCCTCAATAGTCCTTGTCTCAATTTAAGAAACAAAAGTAATGTTAGCATCCAAGTATTTAGATTGAGATCTAGTAGTTACTCGCTTGGAGCTGTCACCAATGATTAGTTCTGTTGGATGATCCTTCTTGTATTGTCAATCTTTGGGTAGTCCTTAAGGTTCTTCTTCTTGTTTCATCCTTATCTCAATTTCATTGTTATCTCTTGGAACAATATTTGTTTCATATTCTTTAAATGTACCTACAAAATCACCAAGAGCACTACCTTTCTTTTGATCAAGTTTAGAGGACTCATCAAAGATAATATGTATTAATTCTTCAACTACTAGTATTCTCTTATCAAATACTCTATATGGCTTGCTCGAATGTGAATATCCTAAAAATATGTCTTCATCCAATTTGGATGAAAATATTTCAAGATTATCCTTCGTATTCAATATAAAGCATTTGCATCCAAACACTCTAAAGTATGAAATTTTGGGATTTCTTCTATTCCAAAGCTTATAGGAAGTTTTGTTTAATAATGGTCTTTTGTAAACACGATTTAAAATATAACACGCGGTATTAATAGCTTTCGTCCAAAAGTAAGATGGTAAATTATACTCATTGAGCATTGTTCTAGCCATTTCTACCAATATTCTATTTTTTCTTTCAATCACACTATTTTTTGTGGTGTGAAATCTAAAAAGTTATGTGAAATCTCAAACTCATTGCAAAAATTTTTAAAGTTCTCATTTTCAAATTCTTTGCCATGATCACTTCTAATAGATGTGATTACATAGCTTTTTTATTTTGAATTCTTTTTGCAAAAATTTTAAAATGATTAAAATCTTTATTCTTTTGAGCTAGAAAATTAACCCATGTAAACCTTGAGTAATTTTTAACAAGTACAAATGTATACAACTTGTCACCTAAGCTAGCAACTCTATTTGGATCAAACAAATCTAAATGAATTAGTTCTAGTGGTCTAGAAGTGCTCATAATGTTCTTGGATTTAAATGAACTCTTATATTGTTTCCCAAATTGACACGGTTCACAAATTTTATCCTTATTGAATTTTATTTGAGGAAAATCATCAACAAGTTCTTCTTTACTTATGCATTATAAATAATTCATGCTAGCATGTCCTAATCTCCTATGTCAAATCCTTGCATCATTGTTAATGGTAATCAAGCATTCAAAATCATTATTGGAATATAAGTCAATTTTATAGGTGTTACTAATTCTAGCTCTTTTGAATACAAGTTCATCATTGGAATAAGTAACCTTCCATTCTTTACAGTCAAAATTTAAAATATATTTTTTATCACATAATTGATTGACACTAAGTAAATTATATTTCAATCCATCAACAAGCCATATATTTTCAATCATATTCTTACTAAGCATGCCAATGGAACTTGTAACATCCGTAATTTTTAAAAATTAATTAAAATTAATTAAAATTAAATTGAATAAATTAAATAAATATTTTAAATAGAAAATGAAAGGTTTAAAAGTAAAAAAAATGGAATATATATGTGAAATATATATGAAATATACATAATATATACAAAAGTCAACTCTTTAATGGAAGAGTCAAAAGTCAAGTGGTATAATTATAAATATACTTTGTAAAATATAAATTATTTAAATAAATTAAAAATAAATTATTTTTTATTGAAAGAGAAAATTTATGGGTTTAATTAAATAAATAAATAATTAATTAAAATATAATAAAATAATATTAAATATATGGTTAACTTTGAAAGTGGAAAGAAAGAGAAATTGAAAAGTTATCATCTTCTTCTTCTTCTTCCTTAGGAGCCGAACCTCCATAGCAAGGGAACCCAAGATTTTTCTTCTTCCAAGCTTCATCAATTGAAGGATTTAATAAGTTTCAAGTGGGACTTTAGTGATTTTCTTCATAAATAGTAAGTTTTCAATTTATTTCTTTGGAATTCCATGAAGATTTGAATATATTGAGTTTGAATTTTTGTGATAATATGATTTAATGGCTTGAATGAGTTTATATGAAATTATTTTAATTAGTTATTAATGATTTTTAAGTTGGATTGAAGAAATGGTTGAGTTTGTTGAAGAGAGAGAATTTAGGATTATGGAACATTTGGACTTTTGAAATCCTATGTTTTAATTGTGAAAATTAATTCCAAATGTGTTGTTTTAATGTATAAATAAGGATTTTAAAGTCAAATAATGAATTTAGTTAAGTTTGGCTAGAGATTGAATGAGGTAGTGTTGAATTTAGGGTTTCGAAAGGGAATTTTCTAAGTATTGGTTGATTGTTTGATTTTAATGTTTAAATCATGTTATTTAATAATATAAGTGATGAAAATAAGCTTGGATTAATAATTGAAATGAGTTAGAATGAAGAACCTTTAATGGAGAAGGCTATGACATTTTAGATTTTTGTATAAAGTGCATGTGTTTATTTAATTTAATTAGTTAAAACATGTTATAATGTGTTTTTAATGATATAAATAAACTTAAAACACAAATTTAAATTATTTAACATGAATTTTCAATGTTAAAGTAAGGTTAGGCAAAATTTTGGGGTATTGCTTAAAATGATTAAAGATTATGTTTTAAATGAAATTGTATGTCACATTGTGAAACAATATGTAAAGGCATTATGCATTGGCATTGTATTAAAGCTTTATTATTATCAAAGTTTGTACCGCTAGACTTTTAGCTTAGTGTGATTATAATTTATCGCGCAGGTAATAGGGGTGATTCGGTTGATCCAGAGAGTTCTTCTAGACCAGGTCAGGTCTAGATTTGAGATTAATCTGAGTTGTTTTTACTGCTTCTTCGAGATCAGAGCCATTTGTCATCATGTATGTATATTTTATATTATAGTACCTTTTAGTTATTTTGCATATCATGGCTAGGTTTTCAGTACATTGTAAATTATAAATAATATTTTGGATAAATTATGTAATGTGGAGTTTTATATGTATTTTGATATATATATATATGTATAAATATTTTAAGGAAATATGGAGAAATTAAGAAGTTGGGGTGAAAGATGTGATTTATTGTTTATTAGGAGTGTATTTATGTAGGTTGTATTTTATTAAATTTTTGAGACGTCTTATTTATAGATAAAACTCTAGTTAATTTTTTTCAGAGATTTTTGTATAAAATACTTATTTTGGAACCTACAATTTATAAATAATATTTTATTTACTAATTAAATATACATTTTAATGTGTTTAGGATTTTAAATTAGAAGGATAAATTTTTTTAGCAAACCGGGCTGTGGCATTCTTATGCTTTATATGCATACTTTGCATATATTGGGTGTATATATTATATGTATATAGGGTATAAGGGTGTTACATTTATTTTGGTATCAAAGCTTATGTTTGAGGTTCTCGACCTAGGTAGGTTGTTAGATAGAGAAAATGAGGATCTTAATTGTAGTTTTAAATTGTGATACATGATTGGCACTGGCATTTTATCTGATCTCTGATGTGGCAATTTCTGCTGTATTTATAGATATAGGTAGTTATGGCATCTCGGACGCACCAGTCTGCACAGGGTAGTGTAGAGAGTGTAGCTCATAATGAGGGTAGAGTTGGAGCTAGTGCTGAGATTACTGGAGAGTCGTTTGCTTCTGTGCCAGTTAGACCAACAACTGATGAGGTTTCGCCGAGTTAGGTACAACATATGGTGGAGTTATTGAGATAGGCTCTGATTCATCAGTCGCAGCCACGGCCACAGTAGCAGTTGTCGACTTGGAAGTATAACAAGCTAAAGAAGTTTAGAGCCACAAATTTTGTCTGCACTATAAACCCGGCTATAGAATAGCAATGACTGGATAGGGTCCAAAGAGTGTTTATTCAGCTGTAGGCTATTCTGGAGGAGAAGTTTGATTATACTAGATCTCTTCTGTAGAGGAATACCTATGGTTCTCCATGATACAACTGATCTACCAGTTCTGACATATGCCGATTTTCTACGAAAATTCAAGAAGAAGTATACTCCCAGAGAGTATAAAGATGCTAAGAAGATAGAGTTCCTAAGTTTGAGGTAGGACACGGGGACTATGATAGACTATGAGGTTGAGTTTATTCAACTGAGCCAGTATGATGAAGGGATTATATATGATGAGATTAATAGATGCCGAAGATTTGAGGAGGGGCTAAGACCCTCTATTATGTGTCCTGTAGCAGGCTCTTGATATCAAAATTTTTCTCAGTTGGTCGCAACTGCCAGTAGTATGGAGAAAGCACGGGGTCTTGTAGTAACTGTCAGAGCAGAGGAGAGTAGAGCTAAGAGACCCTAGGGTGATGCAGGTTCTTCATTAATGAAGAGAGGTCGAAGGGGATATCCTCAGAGGTTCAATAGGAGCTAGGGGCAGTCTGGAAGGTCATCACAGCAGCAGAGGCAGAGACAGAGACCTATAGCCTTAGTGGCTAGTGCCTGACCCTAGTGACTCAGAGGCCTACTCCACCTACCTGTGTTCATTGTGGTAGGGCACATGAGGATATTTGCTGGAGGACTGGCAGACCAGTAGTATGTTACAGATGTGGATCATCAGACTATTTTCTCAAAGATTGTCCAGGGTCACCAGATGACAGACAGATAGATACAATAGCTTCTAGACCTAGTGTCAGAGGAGGTCATGGAGGCAGAGATTTTAATAGAGGAGATAGATCTGAGATTGGTAAGAGAGGAGGTTCTACAGCAAAGAGTAGACCAGAGAATGCAGGGACATCACAGCCGGTTTATGTGATGCAGAGGCAGTCGGATGCTTAAGTTGTCATAGCTAGTATTTTTATTTTATTTGGTACTTCAGTTCATGCATTGATAGACCCAGGATTGATGCATTCATATATCAGTGCATCCATACTGCCTGTGAGTGATTTGCTTTTGGAGTCCCTAGGATTTGATGTGTTAGTTACAAATCTTTTAGGGCACAGTATTGTAGTTAGCAAGGTGCACCAAAATAGTCCTGTTGTTGTTAAGGATAAGGAGATCCTTGATGATCTAATTGAGATGCCTTTTAGGGAGTATGATCTGATTTTGGGCAGGAATTGGTTATTCAGATATGGGGTTATGGTAGACTGTCAGCAGAAATATGTTACCCTGAGAACACTGATGGTAGAGATGTGGTTGTATCAATTAAGCAGAGATATCTTTCATCCATATTTATCTCAGTTGTATTAGCTCGGAGATGATCTAGAAGGGATGTGAGACATAACTTACTCATATTGTAGATACCAGAGTAGTGGGGTCTCAACTTAATAGTATACCCACAGTTGTCGAGTTTCTGGATATTTTTCATGATGAGTTGCTAGGGGTACCTCATGTGAGAGAGGTGGAGTTTGGTATCGATCTAATGACTAGTACCACTCCCATCTCCATTACCCCTTATCGGATGGCACCTATCAAGTTAAAAGAGTATAAGGTGCAGTTGCAATTGCAAGAGTTACTTGATAAAGGGTTCATTCGCCCTAGTATGTCACCGTAGGGAGCACCTGTCTTATTTGTGAAGAAGACGGATGGTAAATTGAGATTATGTATTGATTATCGGTAGTTGAATAAGGTGACCATCAAGAACAAGTATCCATTAGCTCTGATAGATGATCTCTTTGATCAGTTGAAGGGAGCATCAATATTCTCTAAGATTGATCTAAGATCAGGGTATCATTAGTTGATAGTTAAAGATGTAGATGTGCCCAAGACAGCTTTTTGCACGAGGTATAAGAATTATGAGTTTCTGGTGATGTCTTTTGGATTGACGAATGCACCAACAATATTTATGGATTTGATGAACAAGGTGTTTAGACCATATTTAGAATAGTTTATAGTGGTCTTCATTGATATTATTCTGGTATATTTGTGTAATGAGGAAGATCATGACAGACATCTGTGGATTGTATTGCAGACTTTGAGAGAGAAATAGTTGTATGCTAAGATATCTAAGTGTAAGTTCTGGCTTGATCAGGTGACTTTTCTCAGTCATCTGATATCAGCAGAGGGTATTAGAGTTGATCCGAGTAAAGTTGAGGCTATCTTGAATTGGAGTCCATCAAAGAATGTGATAAAGGTTAGAAGTTTTCTGAGATTGACATGATACTATCGTCGGTTTGTGAAGAATTTTTCTATGATAGCTACATCACTCACCAGATTACTTCAGAAAGGGGTTAGATTCTTATGTACAGATCGATGTTAAGTAAGTTTTGAGCAGTTGAGGGAGATATTGACTTAGGCTCCTGTCCTTACTCTGCCTGTAGAAGGTAAACCCTATATGATATATAGTGATGCTTCACATAATGGTTTAGATTATATTTTGATGTAGGAGGGTAGAGTCATTGCTTATGTATCTCGATAGTTAAGCCTCATGAGCTGAATTACTCGACTAATGATTTGGAGCTAGCAGCTATAGTTTTTGCATTGAAGATTTGTCGACATTACTTGTATGGAGAGAAATATTTTATTTATACTGATCAAAAGATTTTGAAGTATCTGGGTGTTCAGAGAGAGTTGAATCTTTGGCAGAGACGGTTGTTAGAGTTTATTAAAGACTATTATTATTTAATTGATTATCATCCTGACGAGGCAAATATTATTGCGGATGCTTTGAGTCCAAAGTCTATGACATGTTTGACTTATTATTCACTCTCATTGCTTGTTGAGTTGAGAGTGTTGCATGCTAGATTTATGCTATGTGATGATGGTGCATTGATAGCTCAGTTACAGTTGAGGCCAGTTATATTGGATCAAATGAGGGAGGCCTCGTAAGCAGATGAGAAAATCCAGAAGATTATGATGGACTGCCAAAAGGGGGAGAGTCGAGACTTTCATGTGATAGATAATGAAAGTTTATGGTATAAAGATAGATTGTGTATTCCTAATAATGCAGGATTAAAGAGGAAGATTTTAGAGGAAGAACATTAGTCATTCTATGCTATGCACCTTGGAAGTACCAAGATGTATCAAGATTTGAAGCAGCATTACTGGTGGTCAAGTATGAAGAGGGACATAGCAGAGTTTATATCCAAATGTCTTACTTGCCAGAGAGTGAAAGCTGAATACCAAGTTCCTTCAGAGTTGTTTCAACCATTATCAGTGCCAGAGTGAAAATGAGAGCGAGTGACGATGAATTTTATGATTGGACTACCTTTGGCCCAAAAAAAGCATGATGTAATATGGGTGATAGTTGATCAGATGATGAAGATAACTCATTTTTTGCTAGTTCGGAGGACTACTTACTTAAGAGGTTGGTTGAGCTGTATATCAGTGAGCTAGTGAGTTTGCATGGAGTCCTAGTTTCTTTGGTATCGGACTGAGATTCCCATTTTACATCTAAATTTTGGAAGAGTTTGCAGGATGCTTTGGATTTTTTGTTACATTTTAGTACTTCTTTCCATCCTCAGACAGATGGGCAGTCAGAGAGAGTGATTGAGTTTCATTGACTTCACTGGGAGCTGGGACATATTTTTGCCACTGATTGAGTTTGCCTGCAATAACAGTTATTAGTCCAATATTGGGATGACAACTTATGAGGACTTATATGGTAAGAAGTGTAGGGCACCATTATATTGAGATGAAGTTGGAGAAGGTAAACTAGTCGGTCTCATTTTGATCAAAGAAACAAAAGAGAAAGCGAAGGTAATTCGGGATCGTTTAAAAGCAGCTTTAAATTAACAGATATCCTACTCAGATTTGAAGAGGAAAGACATAGAGTTCAATGTGGGAGATAAGGTATTCTTGAAGGTGTCTCTATGGAAAAAGATTTTGAGATTCGATTATAAAGGGAAGTTGAGTCCCCGTTTCATAAGACCTTATGAGGTACTGGAGAGAGTTGGTCTAGTGGCTTATATATTAGCTCTGCCGTCCGAGTTAGATCGGATACATTATGTCTTTCATGTCTCTATGCTTTAGAGATATAGGACAGACCCATCTCATATCTTATCAGTGGAGTCTATTGAGATGAGTCCAGATCTGATTTATGAAGAAGAACCAGTGACGATTTTGGCACGAGAGGTAAAGGAGTTGAAAAATAATAAGTTGTCACTTGTTAAAGTCCTTTGGAGGAATCATGCCACTGAGAAGACGACATGGGAGAGTGAGTAGACGATGCGGAGCCAGTATCCTTAGTTGTCCAGAGTTGATGTCATGTAATTTCTCAAATGAACTTTTCTTTAGGGGGAGAGAATTGTAACATCCGTAATTTTTAAAAAATAAATAAAATAAATTAAAATTAAATTGGATAAATTAAATAAATAATTTAAATAAAAAATGAAAAGTTTAGAAGTGAGAAAATGGAATGTATATGTGAAATATATATGAAATATACATAATATATACAAAAGTCAACTCAAAGTCAATTTTTTAATGGAAAAGTCAAAAGTCAAGTGGCATAATTGTAAATATACTTTGTAAAATATAAATTATTTAAATAAATTAAAAATCAATTATTTTTAGTTGGAAGAGGAATTTTATGAGTTTAATTAATTAATTAATTAATTAATTAAAATTTTAATTAAATAATATTATATATATGGTTAAATTTGAAAGTGGAAAGAAAGAGAAATTGAAATATTATCTTCTTCTTCTTCTTCTTCCTTAGGAGCGAAACGTTTATAGCTAGGGAATCCAAGGTTTTTCTTCTTCTAAACTTTATCAATTGAAGGGTTTAACAAGTTTCAAGTGAAATTTTAGTAATTTTCTTCATAAATAGTAAGTTTTCAATTTATTTCTTTGGAATTCCTTGAAGATTTGAATATGTTAAGTTTGAATTTTTGTGATAGTATGATTTAATGGCTTGAATGAGTTTATATGAAGTTATTTTGATTAGTTATTAATGATTTTTAAGTTAGATTGAAGAAATGGTTGAGTTTAAGTTGGGTTGGTTAAAGGGAGAGAATTTATGGTTATGGAACATTTGAACTTTTGAAATTTTATGTTTTAATTGTACAAATTGATTCCAAATATTTTTTTTTGATGCATAAACAAAGATTTTAAAGTAAAATGATGGATTTGATTAAGTTTGGTTAGAGATTAGATGAGGTAGTGTTGAATTTAGGATTTTGGAAGGAAATTCTCTAAGTATTGGTTTATTGTTTAATTTTAATGTTTAAATCATATTATTTAATGATATAAGTGATGAAAATAATCTTGGATTAATAATTGGAATAAGTTGGAATGAAAATCTTCAATGGAAAAGGTTATGGCATTTTAGGGTTTTGTATAAAGAGCATGTGTTTATTTAATGTAATTTGTTAAAAAAATGTTACAATGTGTTTTTAATAATATAAATAAATTTAAAACACAAATTTAAATAGTTTAATATGGTTTTCCAATGTTAAAGTAAGGTTATGCTAAATTTTAGGGTATTGCTTAAAATGATTAAAGATTATATTTTAAATGGAATTGTATACCACATTGTGAAACAACATATAAAGGCATTATAAATTGGCATTGTATTAAAATTTTATTATTATTAAAGTTTATACCGATAGGCTTTTAGCTTAGTGCGATTGTAATTAATCGCGCGGATGACAGGAGTGATCCGGTTAATCTGGAGAGTTCTTCTAGACCAAGTCGAATCTAGATTTGAGGTTGATATGAGTTGTTTTTGTTGCTTCTTCGTTATCAGAGCCTTTTGCCATCATGTATATATATTTTATATTATAGTACCTTTTAGTTATTTTGTATATTATGGTTAGGTTTTGAGTACATTACAAATTATAAAGAATATTTTGGATAAATTATTTAATATGGAATTTTATATGTGTTTTGATATATATATATATATATATATGTATAATTATTTTGAGGAAATATGGAGAAATTGAGATTTTGGGGGTGAAAGATGTAATTTATTGTTTATTAGAAGTGTATTTACGCAGGTTGTGTTTAAAGATTATGTATTTACTAGAAGTGTATTTATCACATGCAATTAAGTTTAAAGATTGAGTACCTACCTCATTGGTGTGATCATCATCATTCCCAATAGCCATAAGACATAGATTAGCAATTCCTTATTCTTCTTCCTCTTTTTCTTCACTTGAGGAATCATCATCCCATGTGGCTTTGAGTGATTTTTTTTTTCTTATCTCACTTCTTTTTGTTCTTCAATTTGAAGCAATCCTATCTTATGTGACCGATTTTACCACATTCATAACATTTTACTTTATTTTTTCTCTTTATCTTTGAAGGAGGATTTAGAAAATATACCTTTGTTAGCTTATAGTCTTCTTTTTCTCTTCCAAACACTTATCCTTTTGGATAGCATAGACATTTCTTCTTCATCATCACTATCTTCATCACTTGAGCTCTCAACTTCCCTGATGACTTTGAGAGCTATTGCTTTCCTCTTATCCTTTTCATTTTGTTCATCTTCCCTTTCGGTGTGCAATTTAAAGGTGAGTAGTTTTCCCACTAGTTTATCAGTTCTTTTAGAGCTAAGATCATGAGCTTTTTCAATTGAAGAAACTTTAGACTCAAAACTCTTCTTTGCTCTAAGTGCTCTCAAGATTTTTTTGTTAACATCACTTTGATCATAAACCATGCCATATTTCTTTAGTTATTGACAATGGCAAGCAAATGGTTTGTTATATCGGTGTTGTTCTCATTGGGCTTCATCTTGAAAAGTTCATACTCATGCACAAACATTTGCTTCTTGGTGAACCTTACCTGGGTGGTGCCCTCATGATAGTTCTCAAGAGTTTTCTAAATGCTATATGCACAAGTAAGATGTTGGACTCTTCTTCTTCTCTTAATATTGAATTCATTAAGATAAAGACTGCCCTATTATTTTTGAAACAAGCTTCCTAATTTTCACTTGATCATTGTGCTTTTGGAAGAGAAACTTAGACACCATCAACTTCATGAGTAGGAGATTTCCACTCATTCTTAACATAATCACAAAGCTCAATTCCTTCAATATCAAGGAACAAATACATATTATATTTTCAATAAGAGTAATCGGTTCCATCGAAGTAAGGTCTAAGGCATGGATTTAGGTTTCCATGTATGGAGTTGGAAGAAGAAGCTGATATAGAGGTGTTTGTTAGTGGAATGACTGCCATTTTGGATCAAATTTCACACTTAAGTTTCTTAAAATTTAGAGGCTCTGATACCAATTGTTGTTCCAAATTAGCAACCAAGAGGGAGGGTGAATTGGTTGATTCAAGTAGTGATGATAAATTAAAAATTTTAAAAGCAAAATGAAGAGAATCAAGATAGAGATGAAGCATAGTAGAGAAGAATGAACACAAGAGATTTATAGTGGTTCAGATTTACCTCAATCCTACATCCACTTCCTTAAAAACTTATTAAGGTTTCACTAATCTTGAGTTTTTACAAACTTAACTCTAACTTGATATTTTCACAGGCTCATACCAAACTTTACAATGATTTGAGATCAATTCTTACAATCCTTACAAGAGTTTTTCCAAGGCTCACTCTAAAACCTAAGTATTTTTAAACTCACACTCAAACTTTTAATGGTGTTTAATGCTCACATCCAACACTCAAGGATTATAAGTTTTTAGATTTTGATATAAAAAAATGAAAGATGTTGTTCAATACAATTACAATCACTATCTAACTATAATACTGAGGTTTAATATGGTATTTATAGCCATTTGGCTTAAACTAGCCATTTGAGGTGGTTCCCATATGTTTAGTGCTTGTCTTCCACTAATTTGGTGACTGAACCTCGGTGTACGGTCGCAGAGCTTGGCGTGCGATCGCACAATTTAAAAATTCTCTGTAACGGCTAATTCCAACGGTTGAATTTTATTGTCTGACAGAATCTAGCTCGCCCATACTTCTGTGTCGTACAGTCTCACAGCTCGCCAACACAAGGTTACTTTTAAATTTAAATTTCTTCATCCACGTGTCAAAATGTCATTCATCTGAAGTATTTGGAGCTAAGATTCAAATCTGCCGGACTTGTGCAGTTGCTCGGTTTAGTTTTATGGTCGCACGAGGCTTTGAGCGTTGAAGAAGTATCGAGAGAGCTGACCGCCATCTCTTTTGCCACTTTTAGGTTTTTAGCCATTGCTTTGTGCAGAAGCTCGGGCTTCTTGTGAAATCGCATAAAGTTCTAGCATCCTGACTTCACTACACACTGAAACCGCAATTCTTTCTATGAGTTCATGAATTTTTAGCTCTGTTTTGGAGCGGTCACTTGGTGCTCGAGTACGGTCGCACGCCTATCTCATTATCTGATTTCACCGCTCATTGACAACATGAGCTCTTCTGTGAGATTTGTGGATTTAGCTCAGTATGGTTGTGTGTTAGCTCGTTTTGCTCGGGCGGTCGCATATCCAGCTCGGTATTTAGCCTCACTACTTGCTTAGCTTAGCAATTCTATATGCGATGTTCGGTTCTCTGCTCAGGTTGCTTTTGTGCAGTCGTTCAGTTGCCCGGGCGGTCACACAAAGGATTAGTTTTCAACCCTGCAAAACAAACTTGTTTGAAATCATTAATACTTTATTAATTTGATTGTCAATGATCAAAATAGAGTTTGATTGTCAATTAATCTCAACATAGTCTTTAAATTATAAATCTTTATATACAATCATAATCGAATTTAATCTAATTCATTAAATATTTTTCTGTAATTAATAAATAATAATTATAGCTTATCAATTTATTTTAATCAATTTCTCATTTAATTGATATTAATTAAATAAAATTTTCATTTAACTATAACTAATTAAGATTATATATATATATATATTCTAAATATATATTAATTCTATAAATTATTACTTAATAATTAATTAGTTTTAAATTAACACATTCAAAAATATTCAAATTTCAATCTATTAAACTATCAATAATTAATTATAGATATTTATTATTATTATTATTTTAATTAAAAATTACTAATCATAACTCATAATTTATTTTATTAGCTAATTATAAATTTCTACCAATTAAATACTAAAAATTTATAGTAATTAATCTTCAATTATTTATTTTAATTAATTAATTATTTTATTATTTTATTCATTATTCATTATATTTTTTTACTATTTTTACCATCACCGAAATAGTAACTCCATCGTCGAAAAAGTATCATTGTCGCTGGAAAATGGTGATACAATTTCGAGGTAATATAGAATGTGCTCTAAAATTTATAAATAATATACCAAAATGATAAGAGGAGAAGATTTCAAAAATACCAATTTCTCCATGAAAGGAGATTGAAAAAAGGCTAAAAATCTCGTCAGAAGCTCTCTGGAGGTGGACTATTTAGACGGCGCGTGAACAGTTCTCCAGCATCGGATAACAGCAATTTTGGTGGCGTTGGACTCGTCGAATGATGAGTTTTTCAATGGTGTGGGAGGTATTAATAAATGATGGTTGGACAATAATAGATTGAAGAAAAACCGATCTGACCCTCTCTCCCTCTCACTTTCTCTCTCCTTATTTTTGCTCTTTCTCTCTCTTCCTCTTTTCTTATTTTTCTATTTCCTTCTTTTTTTCTCTTTTTTCTCTTATAAATACAAATATATATTTTTTAATTTTAATTTTTCTTATTTTTTTAAATATTAAATATTCTATTTAATTAATTAATAATAATAATAATAATAATCTCATAATTTTTTTTAATATTTTTTAAAATAATTTAAATTTTGGATTATTATACAAGGAATATATAGTTTTTACATATTAGAAAATATAAACAAATTCCACATTTGAAAATTATAAAAAAATATAGTGACATATGTATATATAATTATTAAAATTTTAAAATTTTCTTATTTGTCTCTCTTTAAAATTTTAAATTATCTTCTATCCCTTAATTTATGCAAGAAGCAGAAAAAAATCAAAATTTTTAATCAAATTAATTTAAATTCACCCAATTAATTAAGAGACAAAAAAAAATTGAAAGCACAATAAATAAATAAAAAGAGAAAAAATACAAATTTAAAATCTTTATCTTTTTCTAATATGTTTTTGTTTTTTTAACAAAAAAATCTTTCTCTTTGTTTTTTATTTTTATTTTATTATTTAATATTATATGATAATTTTTGCATCAATTATATTTGTTAAGAGATTATATTCATATTTATAGTTTATTAATAGATTAATAAATTTATAAAATAATAATTACATATAAAAACTATAATGAATATCGATACAAAAATATAAAAAGACAATTAAGAAAAATTTTGTCCCCTTTTTAAAAGTCCTAGCTTTGCCTTGAAATTTATAATTAGTATTTTTTATTAAAAAAATGTCTTACATTTTTTAATTAATCTAAGAAGGATAAAGGTTCAATTTGGACCTTATACTATAGCGAGTGAACCAGATTAACTTTTAAATTTTTTTTTAAATCAGATTGATTTTTTTTTAAATTTAAGCTAAATTGAATCTTTTTTTATAGAACCATTAACTAGACTAAAGGCATGATCTAATTTAGACCTTAGTGAAACATCATAGCCTAAATTAAATTTTTTATAATTTATTAATATGAATATAATTTTTTAAAAATTATTTATTAAATAAATAATTTTTAATAAATAAATCTTTAATATTAATAATTTATAATAGTAAATAAATAATTTTTATAATATCATAATTTAATAATAATTTTAACATAAAATTAATAATTTCATAATTTATAATAAAAATTTTTGCTATTTATTTTTTTTTGCAATTTAATAATTTTAAAAATAATTTAATTATCATAATTTATAAAATTTTTAATAAGAAATTAATAAATTAATAATTTTTATAAATATTAATAATTTATAATATTAAATAAATAATTTTTATAATATAATAATTTAACAATAATTTTAACACAAAATTAATAATTTAATAATTTATAATAAAAAATTTGTAATTTATTTTTTTAATTTAACTATTTTTAAAATATTTAAAAATCATAATTTATAATACTTTTAACAAAAAATTAATAATTTAATAATTTTTTGTATTTTAAAGATTTTTCATAAAAAAATTAAGATATTGATTGTCAAAGTTTAAAATTTTTAGTTAATTTTTAAAATTGAAAAATTATTTTATTAATTAAATTAGATAAAAATAATATAAAACACCAAATATATATTTATTTTTAATTAAATTGCAGAGTAGAATGTTTAGTTATTTTTCTTTATTTTTATTTTTTTTCAGCTTTCAAATTTTATGGTTTTGGCTTCTACTCCAAAATTATGTAATTGATAGTTGTAATTTTAAGTTCATAAAAATTATTAATGGAGGTGAAAAAATTAATAATTTGATTTGATTTTATTAATTTTATACAGTGTAATTATCTTTGTGTAAATAAAATATAAATCTTTAAGCCAATATTTATTTTATTTTTTATTTAGTGATTTTTTAAGAAAATAATGTTTAAAATTGTTAAAAATATAAATTTTAAAAATTGAAGAAAATTAAAAAAATAAATTACAAATTTTTTTAATAATATAAATTATTATTTTTTTGTTCAAATTATTATAAATTATGACATAATAAACATTATTTATTTAATATATGAATTATTAATATTAAAGATTCATTTATTAAAAATTATTTATTACTAAATAATTTTTAAAAATATTATATTAATATTAATAAATTATAAAAAAATTAATTTAAACTATGATATTTAATTAAGGTCTTAATTGAACCATATTGTTTATTCAGTTAATTGCTCCATTAAAAAATGTTAATTTGACTGAATTAAAAAAAAAAAGATTCTATTTTGTTTAAAAAAAAATTGAGGGCCAATCTAATCTACATACTATGGTATAGAGTTTAAATTATATCTTTGACTATCAAAGAAAATCACATTTTACATATAAATATTTTTATATAAATATAATTTTTCTTTTATATTTTGTATACAAAATTAAAAAATTGTAAGATGTAAAAAAGATACTAAAATTATATTTTACTATTATATTTTGTTTATATTCATAATTTAAATATATTTTTTCCATTGTAAAAGTAAACAACATTTATTTAAAATATAATTTAAATATATTATATTTTGTTCTATTGTAACTTAATCCCATTAATTTATTTCTTTATCTTGTTTCAGAATCAAAAAGTAAGAATTAAAAAAAATATATTTTTCCAGACAAACCCTTTTCAAAAACAAATCAAATTCTCAGAGTCTCTTTACATTTGTTTAAGTGTACCGGAAAAAAAAAACTCTGATATTAAGGCTTGTAATCACCCGATGAAGGTAAAAAAAAAATGTATGTTGAAGAAGAAGAAAGTGAAGATAAAGTGAAATGGCTAAAGCACTACTCATCAAATCACAGTATACTATTTGTTGGGGAAGGAGATTTCTCTTTCTCTTCAAGCTTGGCTCACGCTTTTGGCTCCGCTTCTAATATTATTGCTACTTCTCTTGATTCACATGGTATTTTCCTGTCTTCTTCCATGTCCGTACATGTCTTTTGTTATACATCTGTGTGTGAGTTTTTAGTGGAGACTGATGGGTTTCTAATGACGTGTGAGAAGTAATACAAATCTCTCATTTTGCTGTCTTTATTTTCCATTTTTGTCTTTTTGAGCAACTTGGGGTTTAGGGTTTAGTGAAATTCTACTACTTGTATTAAAATATAAGGGCATCTCACAAATGTAGATAATTTGTGTGTGTGTATATATAAATATATGTATGTATGTATTTATATATTAGTTCAAGTTCTTGAAGCAAAAGCGTTTGAAGGTTTGGTGAATCATGATTATTATTATTATTATTACTACTTATAAGGTATGGGCGCCCACAATTATAAATTTTTACATCATTTTGATTGTCATTTGTTCTTTACTTCTTGTAGTAATTTTTTTTTGTACAACAATCCCCAGTTCCAACATTATGGGACTCGAATTGGATCTCCCTTCCAACTCATTCCTAACGAAGTGAATCGTTTGACCATTAGGCCAAATGCCTAGTGGCCAATGTTGTGTCTTTGTCAAATGGTCTTTTTTGTTTATTTTCCCTTTAATGTTGTTGTAATTGCCTTTGTCAATTTGTAAGTTTTTATATTCCCCTTCAATTTGTAATTGGTAATCTAATGGTTTTAATTCAGCACAAATATTTAGAATGTAATGTCTTTTTCACGAACAAGAAAATTTCACTTTTTCACTCTTATTTATTTGATATTTGAGCTTGTGTGGAATACTTGCTTGTGATCAGTTGTAAATACTTGGCTTAACTTTATATAGCTGGAAAATATCAATTACAGGAAAGCATAGCATTTCCTTTTTTTTTTTTTTTAAGAATTGAAAGGGTTACCATTTATCTTTTCATGAAATTCATGGGGTCTGAATACTATCGGAATCTCATATCCAAAATTCTGCAAATTTTTTTATTAGCTCAACTTGTTTACCTGCTCAACGGCTGTGTGACTACCTGAAGTTTTTTATGTGTGTAAAGTTAGAAATGAGCCCTTAGCAGTTCTATAGTTCTAGCCATTAATTATTTATTTGAAGTTTGAATGAACTGTATTCTCATAATTGTTAGTTTGTACTTGGTTGTAGTTGATTGAACTCTCTCTGAAGATTGGACTATGAAGTTAATGATTTCAGTATATGTTGCAGCTCTTAAGTTGGCCTTGGACATGGGCATTTGTTATCAATTCTTAGTTTAAATTTTTTGAAGCCCCTGGCTGTTGTAATTATTGTTGCTTTTTCGTTTTTTGATTCTCTTTTCTTCCTCCCCTTGTAGCTTAAATTATCAATATTTTTTATCAATAGATGTTGTAGTTAAGATGTACAAGAAAGCAAAGTCAAATATCGAAAATCTATTGGAGTTAGGAGCATCTATACTACATGGAGTGGATGCGACCAAAATGAAATTTCACCCAGATTTGAAGCCACAGAAATTTGATCGGATTATTTTCAACTTTCCTCATGCTGGCTTTCACGGAAAGGAAGATAATGTCGGTTTGATTGAGTAAGCTGTTTACCATACATCTTATTATGAAATACACTTATATTACCTGATGCTTTCTATTCTTATAAAGTAATGCAATTATTAACTTGAAATTTACAATTTTAGACTATTCTGTGACCTTGTTCTAGTTTTTAAAGTTGTTATAGGCTTGATGATAATAATTAGAGTTTTCAAACATGGCAGTATAGTTTAAACTTTTCCTGGAAAATTATGACTAATAACAAGACTGAAACATCAACTTTGTGATGGAGCTTCAAATGCAAATTCTAACATTTGGTTATTTAAGATTGCATGATTTTGGCGAAGGCTTTCAAGGACTCAATAGATTTGGTGGTAGATTGATGGTTTATTGTCATTACGATATCATCTTTGTGTCTTTCATGATTTTGAATTGATGTGATGCTTGTGTAAAGGATCCCAAATATGTTAAATGGATGCTATTATAATGCATTGCGACTTAGAGAAATTGATTTTTTATTTTAGCTTTCTTTCTTTTTGTTTATTTACTCTCTTTCCTTAAATCTTTTGTGAAAATGAAATAAGGGATGAATTGGGATGTTGCTGTTGGCATTCCATCACTGATTGAAGTATCTAGCATGTAATTTCTAACAAAAGCAAAAAGAATGTAGCTTTGGTGCCAAAATTTCAATTTACAATTTGATTCATTGATTGGACTTCTGAATCTCTTAAATAGAATTATAATAGGACAAACTGGGCAAGGGATATGACATTCAAACGGGTTGAAAAGCAATGATAATGAATCAGTAAACTTTTATGGATATATGAGCTGTATAGTCTAGCATTTAGAAGATTAATGTTGATGGCATTTGGCTTTTGTAGCTGTTTGGTGCACTTTGCTGTATTATATTCTTGAACCATGGGATTGTTATGATTATCTGTTCTCTGACTCTCTTTGTAGGAGGCATAAGAAACTTGTGCTTGGCTTCTTTAAGAATGCAAGTGTTATGCTGAAAGCCTATGGGGAAATACATGTATTGCACAAAACATCACCTCCATTTTGCCTTTGGAACATAGAGGAACTAGCTTGGAGAAGTTCTTTAGCATTAATGGAGCGTGCTGATTTCAGAATAGAAGACTATCCGGGTTATAACAATAAGAGAGGAGATGGCAATCGATGTGATAGGCCCTTTCCCCTTGGAGAGTGCAGTACCTTCAAATTTGTATTCTACCCTGCTATTAAGAAGTCCAAAGCAGTGAATGATTTGAACTTTGTCCACAAAAGATTCAAGCTTTATCAAGATAATCCAATCCAAATGCAATGTCAGCCGAGTTTGTCCTACTGTAGAGATCCTCGACGAAGTTTCTTCACAAATACAAATGACTTCTTAGGGCATAGGCTTTCACCTGTAGCATTCTGTGCTAATAAGGCTAGTCTCTTGGATAGGCATTACAATCATGCGTCAGAAATATATGACAGAGCTATTACTAGAGATGTGGACCATTTCTACGGTGGAGCACAGAAACATGTCTATGAAAGACACATGGCAGAAACATTTGGAAGATTTCAGCAATTTCAAGGTAATCCAATCAATATTCAGCATCAGCCTGCTTCAGTTGGTGTAATGGATCCTCGAACGAGTTTCAACATGAATATGAATCAACATCCATGGTACATTGGGGCACCTTTAAAAAATTGTATGGTAAGGGAAACTGCTAATGCCTCACGTGGGTGCTCGAATTATGACTTCAAAGATCCATGGAAGAGCAGGGCGTTGTTTTACAATCATCGTGCTGAAGAAACAAGGATGTCTGACTTGAAACTGTCTGCAGCAGGTGCTTCACAAAGAATCTTGAATGATGGACTGAACATGTTGGACAATATGAATATCAGGAGAGCAATGCAACATAAGAAGGCATCGCTTTACAGTCAGTATGAGCCAGAAAGTCGTGGCTGGTTTTTATTCCAAGGCGACTAAAGGCATTTATTATTTTTGGTAGGCTGGAAAGCCGAATTATTATGTATATGTTGTTAGAGGTAAAACCTCAGCTTTGCTGGATATATATATATATATATATATATATACAAATAGCTGTTGCATTTTGTGTTGGAAGTTTTGAAACTTCCAGATCTTTTTAAATTGTATAAAAACTGCTAACAGGGCATAGAATCGAATATGCTGTCGGCCCTGTTTCAGCCCTTTTTTTTTTAAAAAAAAAATTCTGTTTGCAGTTTGTGTTATTGAAGGTAGCCTTTGTGCATGACGCTCGTAATTGAGCACAAAATAAAGCTCTAGCTAGCCTCTTGGTAAGAGGGAGACGCTGCCAAGTGCCATATTAAGTACTAATTTAATCTGTTGGTGCACTTAAAACAAAATAAATTTGGGCGCTTGATAGTTTTATAGGTTGTAATATTGCAAGTTTGGATTTCATTCCCGGGTAAAAATTAAAAAAAAAAAAAGACATGAAATTTTTAATTCTTTTAGCAATATTTAAACATGCCTGTATTATTAAAAAATTGTGATTGACATTTGATTTAAAAAAAATGAATTTTATGCAAAATTAATTTCACTAATATTTAATAAATTTGGTTATCTTAAAATCTCTACAAGTTATATAAATTGACCATTAATTACAAGAGAAATCAATTCGTAATCATAAATATATTTATTAATTATTGCATTGACAAATAATGAAAATATTTTAACGATGACTCTAATATTTGAAAAATAAGTAAAAAAATCAGAATTTTACTCGAAAGACCAAATTCCATAGAAAATTGAATCCCATTAATTAATTTATTTTTGTTTTGGTTCAGTTTTTTTAAAAAAATAATAATTAAAAATAAATTTTCCATACAAATCGAGGGACACAAATCCCTTTCCATTTCAGTCAATTCAAAAAAAAAATCAAATCAAATCAAATCAAATTCTCAATCTCATCACATTGGCAATGGTAAAATGAAAAAAAAATTATAATATAATAGTTTGTAACCCAATAAAGGAAGATGAAATATGAAATCTCACAGGATAACAACCTCGATTAGGGAAGAGAAAAAAGGGAATTCTAAGAGGCTAGTGGTAAGTTAAGACCATAGCTGTTGCACCCATGGCATTGCCACATCTACCACACTAATTTCTTTCTTCAACATAAAATCCAGATCGAACCTAATATTATTTAAAATAGGTCTAATTAAACTTTTTACATATTTTTGGCTTAATATCATCCATCATTTTTTAAAATCTAATAATCAAAATAATAATATAATAATATTATTTATAATAAGCAATATTATCACCAAATCGATTTTTTGCGATATTTATAGAATCAATGTTCAATCTATATTTACATAGTAATTTTAAAAAATCATTGAAAGTTTAATATTTTCCCTATTATTATTTTAATAAATTTATTTTATTCTAATTCCATCTGCTTTTAAAAAATCGAGGAAGTATTAGTAGTCGTTATTATTTTTTTAATTTATCTTTTTTTTTTATATTTATACTGAAACTCAGTAATTTCATATATTTTATAAAAAGAATAATTTAATTATATATATATATATATATTTAAATTGACAATATATAATATTTTTTTCCAGTACAACAATATATTAGTGTTCTAATATATAAAAACCTGTTTAATATTTGTTTATACTTGTTGGAGAATATAAATGAATCTCACATCTAAAAAATATAATAAAATACAATGACATATAAGGTGGTGTAGATTGAGTTTTAACATAAGCCAATTGGTTTTGTGTTGAAATGAGGTTCCAAACCCATTTATATGGTCACTGTATATTTGGCCCAACACTCGCAGAGTCTGTGTAATTCTACATGGTATCAGAGCTAACCAGGTAATGGACTAACCGTCAGATGATCCTGGACTCCGTTGTTAACCTAGGGCCTCAGTGAAAATAGGCCTAGGCAATTTGTGATGGACCTAAAAAAAAATAGATTGCCATCCATGTTTGGCAAGTGACAATTGGGCTAGGCCCAATTGCACTTGAGGGAGAGTGTTGGAGAATATAAATGAATCTCACATCTAAAAAATATAATAAAATACAATGACATATAAGGTGGTGTAGATTGGGCCTTAACACAAGCCAATTGGTTTTGTGTTGAGATGAGGTTCCAAACCCATTTATATGGTCACTGTATATTTGGCCCAACACTCGCAGAGTCTGTGTAATTCTACAATACTTAACTAATATATACGAATATAATTTTGTTTAATGTTTAATCAATATTTTGTTAATATTTATATTAGAATATACGAATACAATATTTGTTATTGTTAACATTATCAGTTTCATATTCATGGACATGGTCATAAATAATTAGAATTAGATATGATATTAATATTAAATCAAAACATAAAAAAAGACAAATCATCTAAAAATATTAAATGAACTTGATGAAAGTTCTATAATAGCATCTTCTTAAGTTTTAATAATGAAATTTTAGTAATAAGAATTTTATGGAATTACCTAAGAATTTGTAATCATGAATTGATATTTTCATATAAAATACTAGAATATACAATTAGTTGAATAAAAAATATTTATAAAAGTTGAGTTACACAAGTCTTAGAAAAATCCAATGTTGAGAGTTTTTTAAAATTTTATTAAGAAATTATTAGGTTTTTTGGATTTTTTAAAATATGACATAAATTTATTATATTATTTTCGTAATAAAGAAATTAGATTAAATAAGTTTTTTGAAATTTTGGCAATAACAGATTTCTATATATCCTTTATTGTTATTTCAAATTTGTTTATAATATGACTGTTAAAGAATATGTAATCATTTTCATTGTATATAAATATAGGAATTAATCAAGAAAATATCTTTTTATAAAGCACCGATAAATTTTAAGACTATAATTATCTTAGATAGGCCTTTAGGATGTTTTTACCCTCTAACCTTAAAAAAAAGAATATCTTTTACGGAAAACTAAAGCTTGACTCCTTTCTCTCTCTCTTTTCCAATCTCCTCTCTCTTTTCTCTTTCAAGATCTTTTTTTTTCTTTCTCTTTGTCGATCATCTCTCTTTCTTTCTAATTTTCGAAGCTCCTTTCTCTCTATTTTGTTTTATTGATTACATATTTGCTTTTCTCTTCTTTATTCTTGTAATATGTGGCGACTGGAATTACTTGAAAATCTATTAAAATTGGTAAAGTTTTTTCTTTAAGCTATATATATATTTTTATTTTGTGAATAAAAATCAAATATGAACAAATATGATAAAATTCAAATAATAAATGTATGTGTTTGGGTGCAAATATAATGAAATCCGAATAATACATATATGTTTTGGGTTTTGAAAGTTATATGCTCAAAGGAAACTTTTTGAACTTTGATTTAGTTTACCGATATAATAGCTTTTTCATCTCGTGGTCCTCTATTCTTCATTTCTTTCGTTATTTTATTTTATTTTATCTTATGGGGGATTAAAGGGTTTGAATGGTGTAGAGCATAAAACATGTATAGATTATTATGAGTTAGATTTGTCATATTTTGTTAAGAATTAATATGAATTTTTTAGGAATTTTTGCATTTGTTATGAGGTTGTTATAGGGTTGCTATGAGTCATTGTAATTAATGATTTATTTGTGGGTTGTTAAGAGTTATTTTGGACAATTGTAATTAATGATTTCAAACTGTGAAAAATACTGTTTACTATGTTCTAAATAGTCTAGAATTATGTATTTGTACATTAATATGGATTGATATGTATGATATATATGTTAAGAGATTATATTAGATTGAATCTTTTTTTTTATTCTAAATGGTATTTAGGTATACTAAAAACTATAGAATTATGTATTTGTATGCTGATATGAGTTGATATGGATTGACATGAGTTAATATAGATTAATATGAATGATATATGTATTAAAAGATTATATTGGATTAAATCTTTTTCTAATCTAAATGATATTTAGGTGTGATAAATAGTTTAAAATTATGTATTTATATAATAATATATGTTGATATTGATTGATTTGGGTTGATATGAATTGATATGAGTGATATGTGTATTAAAAAATTATATTGAATTGAATCATTTTCTATTCTAAATGGTATTTATGTGTACTAAATACTCTATAATTGTGTATTTCTATATTGATATAGGTTGATATGGATTGATATGGGTTGATATAAATTTATATGAGTGATATGCATACCAAGGGATTATATTGAATTGAATCTTTTTCTGTTCTAAATGATATTTAGGTGTGATAAACAGTCTAAAATTGTGTATTTGTATATTAATATGTATTGATATAGATTAATATGAGTTGATATAAATTGATATAAGTGATATGCGTGTTAAGAAATTATATTGAATTGAATCATTTTCCACCAACAAGGACGTTAAAATTTATATTATGAATATGTACAATGGTTGAGTTAGACACTGAATCATGTTGAATATCTCACCGCATTCGCAAATCGAATAATCTGAATATAATGCTCCAATTTGCGAAGGCTATGAGCTTGCACTCTTTCGAGTGTCATGGACAGAAAATAATCCAGGGAGACATTTTTATAGCTGCAGCAACTATGGGGTATGTTAAAATTTTGATTTATTTTAGGTTATTTGTATTTTGGTATTGTGTACCCACATTATTATTGTTAAATAATGGGTTTTATCATTTGAAAAAATAGATTCGCCGGGAAAAATATAAATTTTTTATTTGGGTTGATCCAAAAAATCATGAACGAGCTACAAACATTATCGATGCTCTATTGAGGAAAGTAGATAGATTGGAGAAGGAGAAGAGAGAGTTAGAGAAGATAAATGCAATGCGTGGGTCGGGTAAAATTTTCTTTATTGGTGTTGTAATAGCTACTGTGAGGATACCTATCTTCTTTTATATGACCATGAAGAAACAATAATAATATTGTATTTTTTCTTTGTTAGTGGTTTTTCTTTTAAAGTTAGTGTAATGTATTATTAAAGATAATATATGGCTGTTATTACCTAAAACTAGTATACTAAATGTTGCTTTATCAAGGAATATTATTATTGGCCTATATATTGGTGCAATTAAATTCTTATATGATATGTTTATTTTTTTCTTTTTTTTAATGCAATTCTATCTTATATTTCTTTTAAAGCAAAGTTGAAATGTGTACGGTGCTGAAAAATTAGTCCTTTCGTCATAAAATACTCAATGAACTTGGCAACAAACATAGTTATCATACAAGTGATATGTGAATATATGTATTAATATGTATTGGTATGTGATAATTTGTCTTGATATGAGATGATATGTCTTGATATGGATAAAAAATAGCTACTAAACAAATGATATAGGATGATATGTATTGATATGTATTGATATTGATTGATATGAGTTATTATACAAGTGATACGAGATGATATGTCTTGATATGGATAGAAAATAGTTACTAAGCAAATGATATGGGATAATATGCATTGATATGTGTTGATATTGATTGTTATGAGTTATTATACAAGTGATATGGGATGATATGTATTGATATGTGTTGATATGAGATGATATGTGTTGATATGGATGATATGTCTTGATATGGATAGAAAATAGTTACTAAACAAATGATATGTGTTGATATTGATTGATATAGGTTATTATACAAGTGGTATGGGATGATATTTATTGATATGTATTGATATGAGATGATATGTCTCGATATGAGATGACATATCTTGATATGGATAGAAAATAGTTACTAAATAAATGATATATGATAATATGTATTGATATATGTTGATATTGATTGATATTAGTTATTATACAAGTGATATGAGATGATATGTATTGATATAAGATAATATGTCTTGATATGAGATGATATGTCTTGATATGGATAGAAAATACTTACTAAACAAATGATATAGGATGATATGTATTGATATGTGTTGATATTGATTGATATAAGTTATTATACAAGTGGTATGGGATGATATGTATTGATATGTGTTGATATGAGATAATATTTCTTGATATGGGATGATATGTCTTTATATGGATAGAAAATAGTTACTAATCAAATGATATAGGATGATATGTATTGATATATGTTGATATTGATTGATATGAGTTATTATACAAGTGATATGGGATGATATGGGATGATATGTGTTGATATGAGATGATATGTCTTAATATGGATAGAAAATAGTTACTAAACAAATGATATGTATTGATATATGTTGGTATTGATTGATATGAGTTATTATACAAGTAGTATGAGATGATATGTATTAATATGTATTGATATGAGATGATATGTCTGGATTGATATGTGTAAAATCTCAATTACTACAAATTATATAATGCTCAACAATCACACAAACTATTTAACCTGTAAAATCTCGGCTGAATAAATTATACAATATCCATCCATCCAAAGCAATATGTAAATAGTAATTAAATATTTTAAAGAAAATCAAACATCTATATCAATAACTTTCCTCAACCTGTAACATATCCATCTCATTTCTAATATCAATATTCATTCAAAGTATATCTATTCACCTTGCAACACATATATACATCTAACACTCCAACAAACACACACCCAAGAAATTCACAGCACATAAATCAACTATATGATTGAACATATAAATGAATAACAAACTAGAATTATGATTTATATAATTCAGCATCTAAATCAACAAATTTACATATTCACAATCTAAATTTTGACATCCTTAATGGCTCACAAAACTCGACATCGTCATCATCATTCTCACTATAATAGGTGCCCTCTCTCTTATTTGAAGCATGGACCCATAGATTAACTCTTGTGTTGTATCTAAATTTGTTCATAAGCTGTTTAGTGCAATGCTGAAAATTTAGACCTTTTGTCATAAAATGCTCGATGAACTTGGCAATGAACATCACTCAATCCATTCCGCAATAATGTTTAAGTATTAAAATTTTGATTTAAAAAATATCAACAATATCAACAAAGATCAATCACTATCAGTGAATAAAAAAATACTTTTATTTACAGTCTAAAACATCTAAATAACATATAGGAGTCAAATATTATGTATTTTAGAAGTCTCATATCAAGTTATATCAACCCATATCATCAAAGATCAACATATATCAGTTAATAAAATACTTTTATTTACTATTTAAAACACCTAAACAACATATAAAAGTAAAATGCTATGTATTTTAGAAGGCCCATAGCAAGCTATATCAAGGCATATCAACTCATATCAATACGTATCAACCCATATCATCAAAGATCAACATATATCAATCAGCAAAAAACTTTTATTTATTGTCTAAAATATTTAAACAATATATAGAAGTCAAATGCTATGTATTTTAGAAGTCTAATATCAAACCATATGAAGACATATCAACCTATATCAAGACATATCACCCTATATCAAGCCATATCAAGACATATTACCCTACATCAACCCTATATGAAGACATATCATCCCATATCATGACATACTAGCCCCATATCAAGGCATATCAAGACATGTCAACCTATATTAACTCAAATCAATCTATATCAATAGACAAATACAAAATTTTAGATTATTTAATACACTTAAATACTATTTAGAACAGAAAATGATTCAATCAAATATATTTTCTTAATACACATATCACCCATATCAATCCATATTAACCCATATCAATTTATATCAACCTATATCAACCTTAACAAACTCATATCAATACATATCAAATCCATATCAATCTTTAATAAATACATATCAAACTATATTAACTCATATGAACCCATAATAATTTCATATCAACCCATGTTGACCCAAAACATACTCGAAATTGAAGTATATCGACACATATTAAACTATATATATTTTTGTACTAACCTCTATAAATACAGTTAGATTAAGCTTTGATTAAAACTCCAGCGAGAACCAAAATGTTCGGCGATAAATTTTTACAGTAAAATAGATTAATCCAATGAAATCACTTTTTTTCTTTTTTTAAAACAACTAACTCTAAAAAAACTTCATTCTTTGAGAGTGTTAAGATTTTTTGTAGGAGAAAAAAGATGAGAAAATATTATTATAAATAGATTTAGGGCATGAGAGATGATGAAAAAAGGATGAAAAAAATAGAGAGAAAGATGAAGAAGGAGGTGTGAGAAAGAGAGAGAGAAAAAAAATGTTTCTTTTAGATCGATTAAAACTCCGATGAAAATTAAAAATTTGGACGATATTTTACTACTGAAATCACATTCTTTCTCTTTTAAAATTATTAATCCAAAAAAAACTCTTTCTTGATAGAGAGTTTGGATTTTTTGTAAGAGAAAAAGAAGAGAAAAAAAATTATTAATGGATTTAGAGCATGAGAGAGGAGGAAAGATGAAAAAATAGAGAAAGAGGAAGAAGGAGGCGTGAGAAAAGGAGAGAGAAAGAAGAGAAGGAAGAGAAAAAAAAGATAGTTCTTTTAGGATAAATGATATTTTTGTCTTAATTGATCTATTTAAGATTAGTGGAGTCCAAAATTTATTAGTATTTTTTAGAATATTTTCTTGATTAATTCCCTATAAATATTTAGTTTTATTATTATAGTTTACTTTGAGATAATAATTTAAAAATGAATATATAAAATTTGTAAATAAAAAAATTATAATTTAATATAATTTTATAATAGTATTTGCACCATAAATACAAATGGGCCAGCCATCATGGCCCATGTTTGAACCCAAACCCAAAACGTTTAGTAATATAGTTTGGACATTTACAAAATTTTCAGAAAAAACAAATATTATTTCAAAAATACTATAAAATTTTTTAAAAAAAGTTGGATTATCTCATTCATTACTAAAACAATGATTTTTTTATTAAAATATCTTTTCTCAAACACTAACAAATAGTTTACTTCAATTTTTATTTTTTTAAATTTACTATTAAATAAAAATATTCTAATAAAATAATAAAAATTAATATTTTAAATTATTTTTTAGCACACAAAATTTATTAATTTTTATAAAATAAATTTTGCATACTGTACACATAATTTTTTTAAAAATTAATTTTATTATATAAATATTGTGAAGACATTTCATAGATGTTCTATATATTTGGCAGATATTTGATAAATGTTATGTATATATTATATATTTGTTTATGTATATTTTATGTATTTCATATAGATATTTTATGAATATTGTATGAATATAAAAATTTAAAAAATAAAGCTAAAAAAATACTTAAAATATTATGTCTATGTTTAGTAGATGTTTGATAAATATTTATTAGATATTTGATAAATATTTAATAGATATGATACATGTTTAGTGGATGCTTAGTATTTACTATATATATGTTATTATTTATTCTGTGTATATTTATATATATTATGTATATATTATGTGTATATTTATTTTTTTATTTGTATATTTAGAATATGACTCAAAAATTATTTATAAATAAACACACATAAATAAACAGAAAAAATTAAAAAAATGAAAAAACAGAAAAAAAAAATTAATGTCTAAAAAAGGTATAGCTGCGTGTTTGTAGCATTGAAAAAAAAAGAAATTTATCTGCATTTGTGAAAAAGAAAACTTAAAAATAGGTAAAGTGTGTAATTTCCTCAATATAATTTCTGAACTAAAACCAAATTCAATAAAATAAGAGAAAATTACATGAATCCAAGATTTTGATTCTCGTTTCCAAAACTACAGCCAGTTAAGGTTTTTTTTTTTTTTTTTTTTTTTCTGAAATCTAGTTTTTTTTTTAAAATCTATAGTAGCGCATTTTTTTTTAATTTTTATGTGATATTCAAGTTATTTTTTATTTTTTGGTTTAATCTCTTGTTATGATTTTTTATTGGTAAATAATTTTTTTTATTGTTATATTTTCAACATGCACACAAAATATATATATTTACATATAAAATATATACATAACAAATAATGATATATCAACAACATACACTAAATATATACACATAATCTACATAATATTTACACAATTTATTTAATATTTATAATTTTTTTAAATTTTATATACATATAATATATACATAATATTCACACAATATACATATAGCATACATAATATTTACAAAATATTTACAACATATATATAACATATACCTAATTTCTACACAATAAAATTAATACTTTTTAAAGTTTTTTTTTCTGTGTATAATATGTAAAATTTATTAGAAAATAAATTTAATATTTTTTATTAATATTTTTTTATATATTTTACTTTTTTATTTTATCTTATGAGTGCTATTTTTTATTTATAAAAAATTAATATATCTTATATGTTGAAAATATAATTCAAAGATATTAATTTTTTATTATTTTATAGGAATTTATTTATTTAATATTGAATTAAAAAAAGATAAAAATTATAGTAAAATATTACTTAAAATTAGAGAGAATGTATTTTTTTAAAAAAATTATTTTATTGAGGAGTAATGTATTTATAAAAAAAAATTAATTTTAAAATTTTTAAAATTTTTTTAGGCGTAGTATTTTTCAAAATAAAATTTATTTTAAAGATAATTTTATAAATATCTAATAAAATAATTCAAAGGCAAAAAAACATCAGTGATAAAATGAAGATGTAGGAATAGAGGCATTAAAATGGGTTGACATATTATATTCGTATTGTATTGTTATATTATATTGACATAATTAAAGTCAACACGAATACTATTTATTTATTAATCGTATTAATATAAATACGATATTAAATTAAACGGATTACATGATTATTACACATATAATATGTTGAAATAAATGGATTATATGCGGGTCACACAACTTAATATGATCCATATAGCTTATATTTATAGTCTAAAATAATTTTAGTCAATAATAATTTTAAAATATAAATATATTAAAATTTTTTTAAAAATATACAAAAATAGAATATATAACTCAATGTGAAATAAATGATAAGTGTATTTTATATATTAGAATTTAGTAATAAAAAAAAAGAATTTAGAAGAAAATATATGATTCTCAATACAAATTTTATAAGAAATTTTATTGAATTGTTTTTATAAATTAAAAAAAGGTTATACACATGATAATTTTTATTATGAATTTATTATATATTTTTATAAAATAACTAAAATACTTCTAATAAAATATAAAAAAAATTATAAGATATGGTGAAATACATAATTTTCTCATAATAAAATAAAATAATTTTAGATTTTTATTTAAATTATATCATGTTAATTAAATAAATTTTAATGAGATTACATATCTTCTTACTTTATGATTCATTTGAAATTATTTTATAAATAAATTAATTTATTTTTAATGTTAATCCATTAAGAATTAATTCTAACACTTTAATTTTATATGTTTTATCTATGGTGTTCAGCTATCATGAACTATTTTAACACTCAAATGATCATATGGGTAGCTGAGCTAAAGAATAGTGAAGATAGGAGTAAATTGGAATTAAATGCAGAGAAAAGCAATAGCACGTCCTGCTGCAAAGATCAATGTTCACAAGAATCCGACAGCTATAACAAACTCATCGTCAAAATTCTTCAAGAAAAACAGAGCTTTCATTCCCATTATTTGAATTTTTCAAATCACATTCTAATTAGCCTTTATCTATTTTTTTCATTTCTGTTCATTAATAATATAACTCCTGTAGCATATCATTGTCCAATTTGCAGTTATATTCAATCCCCATTTAAATCTTTTGTAAAATTCAAGTAGTTAAATCGTGAAAGAGAATTTGAGAATTTAATTTTTTTTCTACACATTATTTTCATTAGAAAAATCTAAATTCCTTATCATTTTCTGGACCAAATTAAAGGTCAAATTTGTTAATCCACAGGGAAAAAAAAATGGCAAAGTGCACATAATACCTAATTAATTTCAAGTAACCTAACAATCAAAGCCAAATTTCTAAGTTGAATTTTTCTTAATGAAAGCACCTAATTTTTCTTAACAGTAATCCCACTAATAATAAACGAGTAGGAGAATATTTAATCAATTTCAAGCAAAATAAACAAATGAATAAAAATGAAAATGACGATTCACATCAACACCTACACATTACTAGGCAATAATTTTCATGAAAGCCTCTACTTTTTCCAATAATTATCCTAATTTGATTGGCACTAGTGGACCCTCCTTTAATGACTGCCTAGGTCGTGTAGGGCTATGATCAATTTTCACTTTATGAGAGATGGAGGGCTTTGATTATTTTGAGTGTCACTATATTTATTATAAAGATTACTTGTAAAATTGGGAGGTGCAATTCTAATTGGCATGACTCACAAAGAGACCTTCCTTTTTATATACATGTATGTCAACTATTTTCATTTATTTTTTCAAACATACCATATATATATGAAATATTTTAAAATTTAAAAAAAATATTTTTAAAAAAAGAAAAATAGATGTTTTAAAAATATTTTATTTTTAAATTATTTTTAATTTTTTTTCACAAGAAAATTTTCCTATTTACATAATTGAAACCAAACTCACAACTTAATAAATTTGATAAATAATCACATTTATAAGCTTGAAACTTTAAATCTTGAGCTCTCATAATTGGTGCCTTAACAATTGGGATACTACCTCATTATGAAGACTCCAATGTGTGTAAAATATTTATTTGTCAATAAAGAATAAAATATTTATTTGTAAACCAAGAAAACAAACAAAACACATCCAAGATTCTAATTAATGCTCCCAGCCTCCCTCAAGCCACAACTACTTGATTTTTCTCTCTCCCACACTATCTATATTTTATTTGTATTATTACTATTTTAAAAAGACAAATAAAAATATATATTATATTATATTATATTATTAAGAAATTTTTGTATTCCTAAATATCTAATTGGAGATGGGTCCTATAATTATATTAAATTTTCATTGAATTTATTTGGTTATAAGAATTACTAATTCTAATACACTTTGACAAGAAGGGAAAACTTTTCATATTAAAAGTATTATTTATATTATGAATATTTATTTTGTTTCTAGCAACATAACTTGTGGATCTAAATATCTCCATAAAAAAACATCAAGCAGTACAAGTTTACAACAAAAATAATAAAGGCAACATAAACAAACAACATTTTATAAATATTTGTAATATGCATTAATGATATTAGACATGTCTTGATAACTAACGATGCACTATTATTGATCCTTTATATGATAATTTCTAAAAATGTGAATAAGAATTTAACTTTTTAAGACCATTTTACACCCTAAATATAATCAAATACGAGGAAGCTATTATAATGAATGAATCTAAGCACAACAACTTTTACAAAATGAATATTTAAAGAATTTAATTAGATTGAATGTAAGGTGTTTAAAAACAAATTACTATGAGAGTTGATGTAGTGAAAGTGATGTTTAACAATTCTTGCCTCATTTTCAATGGTTAATTTTTTTTTTAGATTTTATTTGAGAATGGTCGTTAATGTTTGTTACTTTGCTATGGTGATATTCACGACTTTCATGATTTTTTTATTTGCTTTAGAAGTTCCAATTTCATCTTAATAGATAGTGATAATAAGGTGGAACTCAGAGACTCTTAGTTCGGTTTCAGATTCCGTTTTCATTGGCTCTTCTACCATCAAGACAAGAGAAAAGAGATCAGGCTCCATTGAAAAGACTTCGATGCTTAAATTAGAATTTGATTTGTCTGAATATATAGAGAATTACAAGTGAAAAATGAAAGAGTTTACCAACGAAGATTTACCCCTATATATAATTGGTGATGAGAGATAAAATTTGAGGGTGTCAACAGATCTTCAGGGTGTGTCGGGACTGCCTTCCGTATACTAGAAGCTAAGTGGAATTTAGAAATGCTCAAAACCGAGGTCTATCCTACTCTGAGAGCTCAGTCTTAATATTTATAGGATATCAAGCTCGATGCGAGAGCTCAGAAAATATGAGAGAGTATCATTAGTCTTCCCTTAATCATCTAATATTTATATGAGATGAGGATTGTGTTGATCTGAGGAGCTCGGTAGAGCCTTGTGTGATCACTTAACAACTATGCGGGGAAAATTGGTGACCCATGGTACTCGGCTCGGTATTCTAGAGGTAGTACTAGATAATGTTCATTACAAATATTTAATGAGTACTCCTTTTGCTTAAATGCCTTAGAGTAACTGTGGTAATTTCCTTCAATAACAAGCATCTATATTATATATATATAAGTTAAAAAAATATATAAAAAAAAATTTATAGGCTACCACGTAAGCAAATGAAAAAATATAAATTATAAATTTTTATAATTTATTATTATAAAAATTAAAATTTAAAAAGACAAAATTAAAATTTAAAAGTCACGAGTTTAAAAAAGATAATAAATAATTAAATATTAAATATTATTTATTATTATTTATAACATATTATTAATTAAGAAATTGATAATTTACGATTGAGAATTTAAGAGTCAAGAAATTTTTATTATAAATATAGACATCTAAATAAAAACTTTTCAACTCAACAAATTATATATACAATAATAGTTAATTTGAATTGAAAGAAAATATTTTAATTTTTCTTTGCTCTTTATGGTTTATTTTGCTTTTACTAAAGTATTGTAGATCTATTTTTTTAGTGAGACAAATGATATTGATATGTATATATATAAGTAGTAAAAATTAATTTCACATAATTTATTAATATTATTAGAGTGTCCACATACATGATGTGATAGTAAATAATTATGTCTATATATATTATGTGATAGTAAATAATTATCTCTCTAACAATCTAATTTATTATATTTAATTTGTAATGAGTTTACTATCATATATATGGTATAATGTTATTTTTAATTTTTTAATTATTTGTTAGTATACGTTTTTATTTAATATTTTTTAATTTATTAATTTAATTTATTAACTATTATGATAAATAAATAACTAGCATCAAAATTTGATTATAATCATGATCAAATAAAAAATTTACATAGCGCATGGGTGGACCGATGACTTTTGTATTCCTGAAATTTAGTTTAATTTAATGGAGACAACATCTCATATAACTCTCAAGGACCAATGACTTTTGTATTCTTGAAAAATAGTTTAATTTAATGGAGACAACATCTTCATATAAATCTCATTTCAACTTCCATTGATATGCTATTTGGCAATTCTTAGAGAGGGTTGAATAAAACAAAATTCAAATTTCTAATGCTATTTTACACCTAAATGTGTATAACATCAATTTCAACGCAAATGATTTAAAGAAAGCAAAAGATGAAAATTTCTTAGATCGTATTTATAGTGGTTTAGAACAAACTATTATCTTACAATCACTTCTTTTAAATATGCAATTTAGAGTTCCACTAACTTGGATTTGTACCCAAAAACCTTTACACTTATAATTGATATGAGATTTCAATCCTTTAAATTAAATTGCCAGCAGTTCACCTAAATTATACAAATAAAGAGATTTTAAAATTTTATAATACATTAATATGATAGGACTTTGTTATATTTCAATTTAAATAAAGATAGATATTACTCCATGCGTATTTTAATGATATTAAAATTTAGTTAAATTATTTAAAACATTACTTATTAGATTTGTTGTCAAGTTTTTACTACTTTATGCAAGAGTAACACATGTTACTAATTTATAATAAATATTGCATTTAATTGAATTTAAAAAAAAATTCAAACATGGAGTAAAATTACGTTTATTACACTTATTGAACATTTATTGTTAACGAAAATCAACAACATTACTCTTTAGAGCATCCAAGCAAATAAAACACTCGTTACACATTTATAATGAATATAACTTTGTTGGGAAAATTACACAGATTTTCCTATAAATTAAATTTGTGAGAATGAGAAATAACAATTAAAAAAATACACACACAAAATTGATAACGAAGTTCGGCCAATTGTGCCTACTTCTCCGGACATACTGCAGATCTTTTTACTAAAAGGAGAAAAATTATATAAAGTGTTTACAACACTCACAACTCACAACCCATACCCAATTATACCTAAGAATTTTTCTTCACAAAAAAAATTTCTTTTACAAGCTTTTTCTCAAGTTTTTCTCTCAAACTCTCTTAAACTCTCAAACTCTATAATTTTGAGATGATAATCCAAATGAGATATAGGGAGTTTATATAGGCTTCAAAAATTAGATTGGTGAAATTTAATAATAGTTAGGCACCTCTATTTTTGACAAAATTAGGCACCTTCATTTTTGACTTTGCAATTTACTCAACAATCTCCCACTTGAAGACTGATTTTAATCTATCTTCACACCTCAATTTATGCGGCAGGTTTTTCAGTCTTGTTATTCTTGCAAGCCAACTGAAGTTGAACACAACTTCAGTTTCTTAATAACCACCGTCTTTGTCAACATATATGTTGGATTCTTGCTTCCTTGGATCTTCTCCAGTATTAACACATTATCTTCCAACAGAGTTCTGATGAAGTGATAACGAAGTCCAATATGTTTGGTTCGAGAATGAAATACTGAATTTTTCGCCAAGTGTATCGCACTATGACTATCACTGTATAAGACATTCTTTTCTTGTTTGAAACCCAGCTCAGTTAACAAACCTTAAAGCCATATCATCTATTTACTGGCTTCAGTCAACATATTAAGCTTCTATAGTGGATAGAGTGACAATCTTTTGTAACTTCGACATCCAACTAACAACTGTATTTCCAACAGTGAATAAATAACCGGTGGTACTTTTTCGGTGATCGACTTCACCTCCAAAGTCTGCATCTACATAGCCTTGTACTTTTAACTCTCCTTTACCAAAGTACAAACACTTTTTTATGGTGCCCCGTAGATATCTCAAAATCCATTTTACAGCTTCCCAATAAGTTTTCCCTGGATTTGACATAAACTTGCTCACAACTCTCACTGCATAGCCAATGTCGGGTCTTGTACAGACCATTGCGTATATCAAACTTCCAATGGCTGAAGCGTAAGGAACCTTAGCCATGAGTTCTCTCTCTTCCTCCGTCTGAGGGGATTGATTCTTAGATAGACGATAGTGACTAGCCAAGGGTGTGCTGACTGGCTTGGAATCACCCATGTTGAATCTCTGCAAAACACGGTTGATGTACTCTGCCTGAGATAACTGCGAAAGTCCTTTCTCCTTATCTCTTGTGATTTGCATTGTAATATCCATGATTTTGGAGAAATTAAATGAGTATTTGGAGATATAAATTGTATATACCCAATATATATATCTAGAGTATATATAACATATACATATAGTATATTAATTGTATATGTTGGATTAATACATTACATATTTAATATTTAATACACATATAAGGTACATTTGATGTGTATATAAGATACACATTTCTTATGCATATGTGTAATATCCTAAATTTTTGAAAAGTTCTAATTTTTAGAAATTTGATAAAATAAATTATAATTTAAATGGATAAATTAAATTAATGGTTTTAAATGAAAAATGAAGGGGTTTTAAATGAAAAAGTGGATAATATATGTGATATATATGTAAAATATACATAACATATAAAAACCAACACTTTTTAAAAGAAAAGTCAAAGTAAAAGGGTATTTTGGTAATTAAATCTTAGAAATTTAAAATTAATAAAATAATTTAAAAATAAATTATTTTTGAATGGAAGAGAGAATTTAGGACTTTTAATTTGTTAATAAATAATTAAATAATTAATTATTAAATTATTTTAATATATATATATATGGTTTAAAATTAAAGGGTGAAAGGAAAGAGAAATAAAAAAAATAAAGTCTTCTTCTTCTTCTTTCCTTCAAGGCCGAATTTCATGGCTTCAAGAGAGGGATTTGCTTCTTCCATACTCCAAAAATTGAAGAGATTTTAAGGATTCAAGTGGAGTTTTAGAAGTTTCTTCACCAATTGGTAAGTTTTCTTACCAAATTTTCAAATTCTATGGAAAAGTGTGTTATGTAAAATTTGAAATTCTATGGTAGTATGATTTAATTGCTTAATTGGATATGAATGAATTCTTTTTGATTGGTTATTAATGATTTTAAGGTTGGATTAAAGAAATGGTTGAGTTTGGGTGAGATTGGTGAAGAGAGAGAATTTAGGGTTATTAATTTTTGAGGTTTTGAAATCATGATTTTTAATTGTGTAAATTGATTCCAAATGAGTTTTTTTGATACATAAACAAGTATTTTAAAGTCAAATATTGGATTTGGTTGTGTTTGGTTGGAGTTTGAGAATGGAAGTGGAGATTTAGAGTTTTGGAAAAGTGATTTTCCAAAGTGGTTGAATTGTGTGATTTTATTTGTTTAAACATGTTGTTTAGTGTTAAAAGTAATGAATATAAGCTTGAAATGAGTAATGGATTGTGTTGGAATGGAAAACCTTCATGGAGGAAGGTTATGCCATTTTTGAGATTTTGTGTATAAGAGTGTATTGTTATAATGTAAATGATTTAAATATATTAAAATATGTTTTTAATGATATTAGTAAACTTAAAACACTAATTTAAATGGCTTGATATGATTTTTCAAAGTTAAAGTGAGGTGAACTTAATTTTGGGATTTGGTTTAGAGTGATGTTTAATTATGGTTTGATGTTGAGAATACCTTAGAATATGATATTAAATGATTATGTATGATCACATTTGGTATAGGCATTGAGGGAGGCTGATTTGCTTCATCCAAGTGGAGAAGGGCAAGTTGGAAGGATATGATTGGAGGTTGTATTAAGCTTGCTTTGGGTTGCTAGTAGAGTTATGTACAAACTTTGAGTATAATGTTTATATTTGCATGACATTTGGACTTAACACATTTTGGTTGAAAAATGTGTTAAGCTACTTGGTTCATTGATTGTGTATGAATAATGTGCTATGACATTTGTAATGTCATATATGTGTTAAATGCATTGTGAAAAGCCATTGATAATGGCTAAATTGTGTAAAGTGTGAAATATGCATATTATATGAAAATACCCAAAGTAATTGGGTAATGTGTTGTGAATGAAAAAATGAGATATGTGGAATAATGAAATGAATTGATATTGATAAAAATGAGAAAAAATGAGAAAAGTGAGAAAAATGAGAAAGATGTGAAAAATGAGAAAAATGAGGAAAAAAAAAGTGAAAATAAGGCAATGAGCCTAGTTTAATTATGAGAAATAAAATGAGAAATGAATTGTGAAAGTATTTGATAATGAGATAAATGAATTAATTGTTTGCCTAGTATGTTATTCAATTTTCAGAGTTCTGGGTTTGGCGGCATGCCTATGAATTGCTGGGCAGGTGAAAAGACCGGTAGTAAGCCGAGCCTAGCTGATAAATGATAAATATGATATTTTTGGGGTGAAAAGACTGGGTCGTAAGTCTCAAAAACCGTAACAGTCTAGCCGAGTTGAGGACCAAGATACTGGGGCCTAAGGGTCTAGCCGGGTTAAGGTCCAAGAGAGTGGGGCTTTTACATTATCCATGGATATATATATTGCCTACGGGCTAGACACATGGTGTCATTATAGACCAAAGTAGTAACTCTGAAATTTGAATAACATATTAGATCATTTTTGGGCCCATGCTTGTCTTTGCTTTAATGTGAATTATGAATTATGATACAATTGAGCAATATAATGTTATGAGTTGTGAGTATGAAATATTTGAAAAATATAATAAAGTGAAATGATGTGACCTCTATATGCATTGTGCATTGGCATTACTTTACATTTTTATTATTATCAAAGTTTGTACCACTAGGCTTCGGCTTAGCGCGATTGTAATTCGTCGCTCAGGTGTCATAGATGTTTTGGTAGAGTCGGAGAGTTTTACTAGACCTGGTCGGGTCTAGGTTTGTATTTATTGAGCTTGAAGAGTTGTTTTGGGTACATCAAGATCAGAGCCAGTTGCCAGTATGTACATTTTTTATATTATGTATGTTATGATATGTTTTTGAAGCATATATTATAAATTGTAAAGAATGATTTGAATAATTTTGTTTAATATGGGATTTTATATATAATGTTGATATATATATACCTATATATAAGTATTTTGAGAAAATATGATGAAATTGAGAAGTATTGGTGAATTGATTTTATTTGGAGTGTTTGTTTTATGCAGGTTGTGTTTTGTTGAATTTTGGAAACGTTCAAATTACAAATAAAACTCTGGCGAATTTTTCCCAGAGATTTTCATATAAAATATTTATTTTGGATTCCTATAACAAGCAAAGAATATTTATATACTATTTATTTTATATATTAGTATTTGAAATCTTAAAACAGAAATGTAAAATTTTTTATTAAATCGGTCTGTGACATTTTTATACCGTATATGCATATTTTACATATGCTGAAAATATGTATTGTACGTATATAGGGTATAAGGGTATTACATGCATTCCAAGAATCCTTTTTGCTGGACCTAAGTCTTTCATGTCTAATTCCTTTGACAACTGTTGCTTCAACCTTTTGATATCCTTCATATTTGAACCTGCTACTAACATGTCATCTACATAAAGTAGTAAAATAATATAACTGAAGTTATATCTCTTGAAGTAGTAACAGTGGTCGGCGTTGCACCTCTGGAATCCTTCCTTATGCATGAAGCCGTCAAACTTTCTGTACCACTGTCTTGGGGCTTATTTTAGTCCATATAAGCTTTTTTTAAGTCCGCACACCATGTTTTCCTTCCCTTTTTCTTGAAAATCTTCTGGCTGGTGCATATATATCTCTTCATCTAAATCTCTATGAAGAAATGCAGTCTTTACATCTAATTGTTCAAGATGAAGATCTTCAATAGCAACATGCTCAACATTGATCTGATAGTATTGAGCTTCACAACAGGAGCAAAAATTTCAGTGTAGTCAATTCCTTCCTTCTGTTGGAACCCTTTGACAACTAATCGAGCTTTATATCTCTTTGAACCATCATGCTCCTCTTTTACCCGATACACCCATTTATTGTAAAGTGTCTTCTTCCCCATGAGTAACTCAACTAGTTCCCATGTCCGGTTAGAGATCACAGACTTCATCTCGTCTTCCATGGAAAACTCCCACTTGTTAGCATCTCTAGTTTGACAAGCTTCATCATAGCATTCAAGCTCTTCTTAATCAGTGAGCAACAAATAATTCATGTATCTCTTGTTAGGCACATGAGGCTGAGAAGACCTTCTCAATATAGGAGCTAGAGTAGGAGGTTGCGGTGTGTCAGATTGCTGCACACTATTTTGCCCAACGAGTTCCTCTTGATGAGGACTTACTACAATCGGCTCCATCATGGGACTTTCTGGGACATCATCTATATCTGCAAACACTGGCTCACTCTGCTCTGTGTTGTTGGTATCAGATTTATGTATGTCCTTGTACATTACTTTTTCATTGAAAATCACATCTCTATTGCGAATCGATTTCTTGTTTTTGTCATCCCAAATGCGATAGCCAAACTCATCCTCACCATAGCCGATGAAGAAGAATTTTTTAGATTTTGGATCAAGTTTATTCCTACCTTGATCACTAATATGCACATATGCTACACAACCAAACACTTTTAGATGTGATAGTTTTATCTCTTTTCCGCTCCATACCTCGTATGGTATTCTATACTCCAATGGAATTGATGGGTCTCGGTTAATCAAGTAAGCTGCTGTGTTTACTGCTTCTGCCTAGAAGTATTTAGGTAGACCTAACTGTATACGAATGCTTCTGGCTCTTTCCGTCAACGTTCGGTTCATACGCTCAGCTACACCATTGTGTTGAGGAGTACCCGGCAGGGTTCTCTCGATTCTAATCCCGTGCTTATAGTAAAACTTCTTGAATCTGATGTCTTCATATTCGCCTCCATTGTCAGTTCTGAGCCTTTTAATCTTTAAACCTGTCTCATTTTTCACTATAGCTTTCATCTCCTGAAAGTCTTAAACACTTCAGATTTATGCTTTAGAAAGTAAACCCATACTTTCCGAGAGTGATCATCGATGAAAGTCATGAAATAGTATTTTCCACCAATGGATGAAGTTGCCGTTGGTCCCCAAACATCAGAGTGAATGAGCTCTAGTCTTTCCTTCTTTGGTGCTCTGCCACTTGTCTGAAAGCTGACCCTCTTCTGCTTTCTAAGTATGCAACCTTCGCACATGTCTATGTCAACTGACTGTAGACCTGAAAGTTTTCCCTTTGAGTGCATAATTTTCATCCCTTTCTCACTCATGTGGCCAAGTCTCTTATGCCACAAATTAGAATTTTCATTTTCTGCTGCAACTGTAATTGAACAGCATGCTCCTGTTGCCATGTACAGAGTACCACTCTTTTTGCCCTGAGCAATAGTCATTGCCCCCTTTGAAATCTTCCAATCATCACCATGAAAGATTGTAGTGTAGCCTTCACTAGCCAATTGCCCTACTGAGATTAAATTCTTTCTCAGGTTGGGAATATGTTTGACATCCTTCAACTCTCAAATAGACCTATTGAACTTAATCTTTACTACACCTTTACCGATAATATCACAAGATTGATCATCACTAAGATATACCTTTCCAAGGTTTCCAGGGACATCCTCTCGAAGAATTCCTTTTGCAAAGTGGCACGGAATGATGCTCCAGAGTCTAATACCCAAGACTCCTCTTTGCTCTCCAAAGAGCATATCAACGCATCATCTGTTCCTGAGGTGGAAGCAATATTTGCCTCTATCTTCGGCTCCTGGTTCTTTGATACTCTTGCACTAATTTTTATAGTGTCCAGTCTTTCCACAGTTCCAACACTCGACAGTCTTCGAGCTTTGTGGATTATTGGGATTTCTAGATTTGGAACTTCTATTCTTTGATCTACCATGATATTTGCCACTCCCATTTCCTCTGGTTGAATTTCTTCCTCTTGACTCTATATGCAAAACTAAAGAGGTTGATGATTCACCCGACTCTCTCCGTCGAATCTCTTCACTGAGAATCAGATCATGAACATCATCAAATTTCAACTTATTGCTTCCCGATAAGCTACTCACAGCTGTGACAGTAGCATTCTAACTTTCTGGTAGAGAAGAAAAAAGTATTAATGCTCGTATTTCTTCATCAAATTCGATCCCAACTGAACTCAATTGGGTTGTGACTGTATTGAGTTCATTTTGATGTTGAGCTACCGATGCGCCTTCCGTCATCCGCAAATTAAATAACTACCTCATCAAGTGAACTTTGTTAGAGGCTGATGGCTTTTCATACATACTGGAGAGAGCCTTCATAAGTCCTACCGTAGTCTTTTCTTTTGCTATGTTGAAAGCAATATTACGGGATAACGTCAATCGGATAACTCCGAGAGCTTGTCTATCTAGAAGTTTCCAATCTTCTTTCTTCATATCATCTGGCTTCTTATAAGAAAGAGGTTGATAAAGATTTTTCTGATATAGATAATCTTCGATCTGCATCTTCCAAAAGCCGAAGTCTGTACCATCGAATTTTTCAATTTTCACCTTTCCTTCATCTACAGCCATCATTCCCACTCGAATATAATTTTCTCTGGATATTTCCTGACAATTCTTGCAAACCACTCATAGAAAATTGATAGAATTCACAACCAGCAGCTTTGATATTAGTTGTTGGGAAAATTACACAGATTTTCCTATAAATTAGATTTGTGAGAATGAGAAATAATAACAAAAAAAAAATACGCACACAAAATTGATAACGGAGTTCAGCCAATTGTGCCTACGTCTCCGGACCTGCTGCAGATCTTTTTACTAAAAGGAGAAAAATTATATAAAGTATTTACAACACTCACAACTCACAACCCACACCCAATTATACCTAAGAATTTTTCTTCACAAAAAAAAAAAATCTTTTACAAGCTTTTTCTCAAGTTTTTCTCTCAAACTCTCTTAAACTCTCAAACTCTCTAATTTTGGGATGATATTCCAAATGAGATATAAGGGGTTTATATAGACTTCAAAAATTAGATTGGTAAAATTTAATAATGGTTAGGCACCTCCATGTTTGATAAAATTAGGCACCTCTATTTTTGAAAAAAAATTAGGCACCTTCATTTATGACTTTGCAATTTACTCAACAAACCTATCAAGATTTTTTTTATCATAAAGTTGTAATATCATTAAACAAAAAATAACTAATTGCCTTGAATAGCCAAGACACGATGAAATATCAAAGACTATCAATCTTCTCCTTATCCCTTAGAAACATGGAGCTAAAATAGAATAACTCTAAACAAAAAGTCCATATGGAAATATAGTGATGGCCAACAACAAGAACATGGATCAAAGTCTTAAAACAGTTCACAAATAGAAGCAAATATCAAAAAGGTAATAATCTTCCTAGACCAAACACCCTAAATATCCTCAGGTATAAAGTAAATTGAGGAAAGAGAAAGACTCAACATCAACCTTATAAGGGGCAACTGGGAAAGCAACTAAAGCAACTAGGATAAACTAGTGGAAATGAGCTATAGAAGAGTGTCATCAAAAGATACCAAGTAGCCACCTACCTCGACCATGAGACAAAGAAAAGCAAAATAGGGGGGCAAAACTCTTGAAGAATCACTAGAGAATCCAGAAATAGATTGATTTGCTTCTGGGGGAGAATAATAACCTTGAAGTGCCAAAAAGAATATGCACTCTCTGAAAACCTTGAAGCTAGATTTACAAAAAAAAAAAAATAATTCTCCTAGGATTGGAAGGCTAGATTTAGAAAAGGAGACAACCCAAACTCATAAAAATCTTAAAAACTGAAAAAAGAACTCAAAAGAGGTGGTGGAAGGCTAACAACAGTCCTAGATCTACATATGAAAGATTAGAAAGAAAACCATAGGAGGAAAACAAAATAAATATTACTTATTAAGATAAAATTGGTCTTTCAATAAAAAAAAAACCATATTAGTTCATGAAAGTCACCAATGTAATAGAGTAAAGCGACATTATTAATAAATAAAAAAATGTTATCTATTATTTTCTACAAAATTTGAAAAAAATTTTAGTCGTCGAATATAACATGGGGGTTATTAAATATTATTTTCAACATATTTATTTTTGAAATAAAATTAAAAATCTATATATATGGGTGATGTTTCTAGATGAAGTTAAAATGATTTTAAGTACTTTCAAGTGATATTAAAACTCAAAATCACCAACTCCCTAATGCTATGTTTTTTAACACATATTCAATTTAAATTCTTCAAATGTTGACTTTGTAAATGCTATCATACTTAAATTTATTCATTGTAACAACTTCCTTGTAAGCAAAGTGACGAGCTTACTAATAAGTAAAAAATGTTATGTATTATTTTTAAGCAAAGCCTAAAAAGGTTTTTAGTTATTGAATATAACATGGAAGTTGTCAAATATTATTTTCACTGAGTAACAAACATATTTTCTCAATGAAATTGAAATAATTTTAAGTATATTCAAGTGATAGCAAAGCTCAAAATCATCAATTCCCTAATGCTATACTTTGGGAATGAGCAAATGAGTCAAATCAACTTGACTCCTAATTCGATCATCCATGTTGATTTCAACCGATTGAGTTGGTAAGCTTGGGTTTAAAATTCAAACAAATTGATATTATTGATTTTACTTCGCCTTGTCTATTTTGCAAGTAAGAATCAACTGAAACTGATGAAATCATCCAAACCGACTAATAGTGATCGATTTTTTAAACTTCCATCCTACTAAGTAGTTGGTTTCAAAAAATAAATTCTCCAATCATATCGATGGTGGCTGATTTGGTATACTCCTAAGAATCGACCAAACTAACCAATGCACATCTCTACTATATTTTTTGACGCGTATTCAATTCAAATTCTTTAAATGTTCACTTTATAAAAGCTATTTTGCTTAAATTAATTTCACTGTAACAACTTTCTTATGACTCTAGAGAGAATTTATAAGTATAAAATATTATTTATGTAATATTCATATTTTTAATATAAATAATAATAATTAATTTGGAAATTTAATTAGTTTGTTGGAAGAGAGATATATACAATATATATCTAATGTATACATGACGTATACCTAATATATACACTTTTAGAAAAAGACAAAGTTAGGTTAAAAGTTAAAATAAATAAATAAATAAGAATATTAAAATTAATTTTGGATGGGAATAAGAATAAAAATATCTTAATAATATATTAATTAATTATTTAGTAATTAAATATATATATGAAGGATAAAATTGGAAATGTTGGAAATAAAAAGAAAACTCTTCTTCTTCATCTTCCAACCATGTTGCACGAATTTTAAGAGAAGAAGGGCAAGTTTTCTTCATCTAAAACACTAAATTTTACAAAGATTTCAAAGGATTCAAGGTATTTTTGAAGATTAATCAAGATTTAGGTAAGTAATTCCTACTTTAAGATTGGTTTTAATTAGTTTTAAGAATATGTAAATTTTAAACTTTTGATGGAGTGTTTGATAATTAGTAGAATGAGTTGTAATGATGTTATTTTGATGTATAAATAATGATTCTAAGGTTGGCTGCTTGATTTGAATGAGTTTGGTTGAAGTTTGGATGAAGTAGTAATAAAATTAGGGTTTTTGGTGCAAATTATAAATAATTAGTGTAATTGAGGTTTAATCCATTGAAATAGCTTAGAATATGATTCTAATGATATATTTTAGCTTAAAACTTGATTTAGGATTGACTAGAATGGAATTTCAAAGTTAAAGTATATTAGAGAAAATGTTGAAAATTGGGTAGAAATGTAATAATTATAGTTTGATTAGTTAAAATGAGTAGAATTATATTATTAATAATTTATCTTAATTTATATTTTGTTTTATGATCAAATAAAGTGAAGTTGTGAATTCAAAATAGTGAAGGACATTTGGTGAAAGTAGAGTTAGAAGAAGAATTTGGCTTGGATTTTGGCATTTTAGAGGTTTGTACATAATTTGATGTTTTATGCTTTAGTTGTATATGAATTAGCATAACACATTATTTTACATGATGGTGTTATATTACTTTAACTTTAATGTTCATACATACGATGCACAGTTTGGCATTAAAGTGTATGTAATGTTTGATAAATAAGATGAGAAGCCATTGTATTATGGCAGTTATGTAAGTTGTGAATGAAAGAGTGAGAAATGAATACAAAAATGTGAAAAAGTATGTAACATTATAAATGTGACTAAAAATATGAGAAAAGTGATTAAATTTGATAAAATAATGTAATTACACATAATTATGAAAATAAAAATGAAAACGGATAAAATGTGTTGCATGTTATCTTATTCAATATCTAGTTTTCGAAAGTTGTAGTTGGTATTGTTTTGGCATACTATACACCTTTAAGGAAAGACACACTAGTGTCACAGTTATAATTATGCTACTGAGTGAGACACACTAGTGATACAATTATGATTATATCTTCGAGCAAGACACGCTGGTGTCATTAGGGGATGTGCCTTCGGGTGATATTTGATATTTAGATCCCAAGTGTTAATTTAGACAAAGCAATATTATGGAGCTAGATTATTTTATAAGGATTTTGCACCCAATGTGTATTGTTGATTATGATGTGTTGATGAATTAAATAAATATATTTTTTCATGACATTGAAGCATAAAGCATTTTTAAGAAATTTATTCATATTATCAATAATTGTTATCGAGGTATGTATTACTAATCTAGTAGCTTAGCGTGATTGAATTTCATGCAGGTGACAGATTAAACTCAGAGGATTATGCTAGACCTGACCATGTTTAGATTATGAATTTTATATTAGAAGTTTACTAGCTTGCCACTCGACTAGAGCCACTGCATATTATGTTAATACAGTTATTTCAATTAATTACATTATGTTTGTATAAATTATGAGTCATATAAAATTATTGTAACTTTAATGATGAATTGAATGTTGTGAGTATTGAGATATTATATATATATATATATAAATTATGTGATGTTGAGTATATTTGGAGAAAGATTGTGATGTTGAGTATATTTGGAGAAAGATTTGGGAGTTGAAATGGATATATATATATATATATTAGGAGTGTATACTTTTATGTAGGCTGTGTTTTTATCATTTTAGAAAATGTCTAATTTACAGATAAAATTCTGATAACTTTATTTCAGAGATTAAATTGGTATTTTTAGCAATTAATTACTATTGTGAATATGTTATTTTTTTTTTACTAAATTTGTATTTTAATGGGTAAACTATATTTATAAAATTAAGAAAAAATTAAATGGTAAAAAAAAGTAAAAAAAATTTGTAACATTCTTATATGCTTACATACTCGGGGTGTGTATACTATATGTATATAGGGTATAATGGTGTTACATTTATTTTGGTATTAGACTCTAGATTTGAGGTTTTTGGCCTAGACGATATTTTTTTAATAGAGAGAAAATAGAATTTTAAATATGATTTTAACATGTCATATATACATATGCATTGGCATTTAAAACTATCCCTGATGTGGTAATATTTTTTGTGATTACAAATATAGTTTGATATGGCAACTAGAACACACCATTCTGGTGAGGGTAGTGTGAAGAGTAGTGCTCCAGTAGAGGGTAGAGTTAGAGCTAGTGCTGAGATTGCTGGGGAGGCATCTGCATCAATGCCAGCCAGACCAACAATTTAGGATATTCCACCAGTCTAAGTACAACAGATGATGGAGTTGCTTAGATAGGCCCCAGTGCAGTAGCAGCAGCAGCAACCATAGATCAGAAAGTATGATAAGTTGAGGAAATATGGATTTACAAACTTTATTGGCACTGTTGATCCAGTCGAGGCAGAATAATAGTTGGACAGGGTTCAAAAGGTGTTCACCCAGTTGAAGGCTACTGTAGAAGAGAAGTTCCATTGTGTTTTTTCTATTTTATAGAGGGATGTATATGATTGATGGAAGACAATTCCTCACAAGTTAGAAGATCTACCAGTGTTGACATATGATGATTTTCTACTAGAATTTTAGAAGAAGTATACACCCAGAGAGTATAAAAGATATCAAAAAGAAGGAATTTCTGAGTTTGAAGCAGGAAATGAAGACAATTACATAGTATGAGAAAGACTTTCTTTGATTGAGCAAGTATGAGGGGAATCTATTGTCTGATGAGATAGATAGGTGCCAGAGGTTTGAGGAGGGACTAAGGCCATCTATCATGTTCCAGGTGGCGATAGTACAGTATGAGAATTTTTCTCGGCTGGTGTCCATTGCCCGAAATATTGAGAAAGCCAAGGGGCTTACAGCTGCAGTTAGAGCAAAGGAGAGTACAACCATAAGATCCCAGGATGAGGCAAGCTCTTCATCTTCGAAGAGAGGCAGAGGAAGTTTTCCTCAGATGTTTAGTAGGAGCCAGGGGCAGCCTAGAAGATCACCACAGCAGTAGAGGTAGAGGCCTGCGGCCTCAGTGGCTAGCGCTCCGACTCTAGTTTCACAGAGATCTCCTCTACTCATATGTGCTCAGTGTGGATGGATGCATAAGGGTGTCTGCTGAAGGATAAATACACTAGCTTATTTTAGATATGGGTCATTAGATCATTTCATCAAAGTCACCAAAGAACAGACAAACAAATACAACATTATCTAGACCCAGTGTCAGAGGGGGTTAAGGCGATAAAGGTAGTGCCAAAAGTAGTAAAACAGGGTCTGATCAAAGGGGAGATCCACAGTTAGGAGTAGATTAGAGGAGGTAGGGCCATCACAGAGAATTTATGTGATGCAGAAGAAGCCAGATACCTCAAATGTGATAGCTTGTACTTTTTTTACTTGGCATTTTAGTACATGCATTGATAGATCCTGATTCGATGCATTTATATATCAGTACATCTATTTTTCCTATGAGTGATGTACATTTAGAGTCCTTAAAGTTTAATGAGTTAGTCACTAATCCTTTGGGACATAGTGTGATTGTTAATAGAGTATATTGGGATTGTCCCATAATGGTTCAAGGTGAGGAGTTCCTAGGAGATTTGATTGAGATGTCATTTAGAGATTATGATATCATCTTGGGGATGGATTAGTTATCCAGACATCAAGCTATTATAGACTGTCAACAGAAGAGGGTCAGTTTGAGGTCATAAAGTGGAAAGTAAGTTATGATGTTAAGTGAGCAAGAACATCTCTTATGTACTTTTATTTCAGCCATTATGGCTAGGATGATGATTCGAAAGGGGTATGATGCTTACTTAGCGCATGTAGTGGATGCTAGAGCAGTATGGTCTAGGCTTGAAAGTATTCCTATAGTGGCAGAGTTTTCTGATGTATTTTCAGATGAGTTACCAGGGCTACCTCCGGTGTGAGAAGTGGAGTTTAATATTGATGTGATGCCAGGCGTCACTTCCATTTCCATCACCGCTTATAGGATGACACCTACAAAATTGAGAGAATGAAAGTTGCAGTTGCAGGAGCAATTATATAAAGGGTTCATTCACCCTAATGTCTCACCATGGCAGCACTAATAATTTTTATTAAGAAGAAAGATGGCACTTTAAGGTTATGCATCGATTATCATCAATTGAACAAAGTGACTATCAAGAACAAGTACCTCTTGCCTGTATCAATGATCTTTTTGATCAATTGAAGGAGGCAGCTATGTTTTCTAAGATTGATTTGAGAGCAAGGTATTATCAGTTGAGAGTTAAAAATGCATATGTATCTAAGACTACTTTTCGCATGAGGCACGCCCACTATGAATTCTTGGTGATGCCTTTTAGGCTAATGAATATACTAGTAGCCTTCATGGATCTGATGAACTAAGTCTTTTGACCATACTTGGATCAATTTGTAGTGGTGTTCATTAATGATATTTTGGATTATTCACATAGCAAGAAAGATCATGACAGGCATCTACAGATTGTATTATAGACTTTGAGAGAAAAATAACTATATGCCAAATTATCTAAATATGAGTTCTGGTTAGATCAAGTTACTTTCCTCAGACATGTTGTTTTAGCATATGGCATTAGAGTTGAGGAGTGCACCAAATAATGTTACAAATGTTAGGAGTTTTCTTAGATTGGTAGGTTATTATCACCAGTTTGTGAAGAAATTTTTCATAATAGCTATGCCACTTACCAGACTACTTCAAAAGGGTGTAAAATTTATATGGGCAAATCGGTGTTAGGTGAGTTTTGAGTAGTTAAAAAGACATGTTGACTTAGGCTCCTATCCTTACCTTACCTATGAAAGGTAAACCATATGTGATTTATAGTGATGCTTCACATAATGGTTTAGAATGTGTTCTGATGGAGGAGGATAGAGTTATTTCATATGTCTTCAGAAAATTGAAGCCTTATGAGTTAAACTATCTGACTAATGATATGAAGTTGGCAGTCATAGTATTTGCATTGAAGATTTGGTGACATTACTTGTATGGGAAAAAATATTTTATCTATACTATTCATAAGAGTTTAAAGTATTTGGATATCTAGAAGGAACTAAATCTTTGGCAGAGATGGTAGTTGAAACTAATAAAAGATTATGATTACCTGATTGACTACCACTGTAGTAAAGCGAATGTAGTTGCAGATACCTTGAGTCGAAAGTCCATAATAGGGTTAAATACCCATTCACTCTTGTTTCTCGTTTAGTTAGGAGCTTTACATGCTAGACTTGAGGTATGTGATAATGGTACACTTATCACTCAAGTACAAGTGAGCCTATTATTACTTGATCAGATAAAAGAGGCACATAAGACAAATTTCACATTAGAGGTGATGGCAACCTATGATACAAGGATCGATTATGTGTTCTGGATGATACAAAATTTAAAAAAAAAAAATTAGAGGAAGCACATCAGTCACTTTATGCTATACACCCTAGAAGCATCAAGATGTATCAAGACTTAAAATAATATTATTGGTGGTCAGATATGAAGAGGGACATAGTAGAATTTATATCTAGGTGTGTCACTTGTCAAAGAGTGAAAGCTGAGCACCAGGTTCCTTTAGGGTTATTACAGCCATTATCAGTGCCTGAGTGGAAATGGGAGCAAGTGAATATGGATTTTATAGCTGGACTACCTTTGATCCTGAGAAAACATTATGCAATCTAGGTAATAGTGGATAGGATGATGAAGTTAGCTCACTTCCTTTCGGTTAGGAAGGATTATTCTCTTCACAGGTTGATTGAGTTATATGTGAATGAGATTGTGAGATTACATAGAGTCCCAGTTTCATTGGTATCTGATCGAGATCCATGATTTACATTTAGATTATGAAAGTGTTTACCAAATTCATTGGGTACTCCATTGCATTTCTGTGTTGCTTTCCTCCCACAAACAGATGGATGGTCAGAGAGAGTAATATAATCTTAGAGGATATGTTGAGTAGCTGTGTTATTAAATTCACTGGAAGTTGAGATAGACATTTATCCTTAATTAAATTTGGCTACAACAACAGCTAAGTTCAGCATCGGAATGGCACCTTATGAAGCTTTGTATGTCAGAAAATATAGGACACCTTTATGTTGGAATAAAGTTGGAGAAGGAAAACAGCTAGGTCCTGATTTGATTAAAGAAACAGAAAAAATAAAGTGAAGTTGTGAATTCAAAGTAGTGAAGGACGTTTGGTGAAAGTAGAGTTAGAAGAAGAATTTTCTTGGATTTTGGCATTTTAGAGGTTTGTACATATATTTTTTTTACTTTAGCTGCATATGAATTAGCATAACACATTATTTTTATATGATGGTATTATGCTACTTTAACTTTAATGTTCATACATATGGTGCACTGTTTGGCATTAAAGTGTATGTAATATTTGATAAATAAGATGAGAAGCCATTGTATTATGGCAATGAAAAATGTTATGTAAATTGTGAATGAAAGAGTGAGAAATGAATACAAAATTGTGGAAAAGCATGTCACATTATAAATTTGACCAAAGATATAAGAAAAGTGATTAATTTTGATAAAATAATGTAATTATACATAATTATGAAAATAGAAATGAAAACAGATAAAATTTGTTGCATGTTACCTTATTCAATATCTAGTTCCCGAAAGTTATAGTTGGTGTTTTTTTGGCATGTCATACGTCTTTGAGGCGAGATACGCTGGTGTCATAGTTATAATTATGCCTCTAGGCGAGATACACTGATATCACAATTATGATTATGCTTTCGGGAGAGATACACTGGTGTCATTAAGGGATGTACCTTTGGGTGATATTTAATACTTAGATCCCCTGTGTTAATTTAGACCAAAGTAATATTTCTGGAACTAGATTATTGTATAAGGATACCCAATGTGTGTTGGTGATTATGATGTGATAATGAATTAAATAAATATATTTTGCATGACGTTGGAGCATAAAGCATTTTTAAGAAATTTATTCATATTATCAATTCTTGTTATCTAGGTATGTATTGTTAAGCTAGTAGCTTAGCGCGATTGAATTTTGTTATACAGGTGACAAAGTAGACTCAGAGGGTTCTGCTAGACCTAACTAGGTCTAGATTCTAGGTTTTATACTAGAAGTTTACTAGCTTGCCACTCGACCAAAGCCACTGCATATCATATAAATATAGTTGTTTTGGTTAATTACATTATGTTTATATAAATTATGAGTTATATAAAATTATTTTAACTTTAATGATGAATTGAATGTTATGAGTGTTGAGATATTTTCTTATATATAAATTATGTGATGTTGAGTATATTTGAAGAAAGATTGTGGAGTTGAAATGGAAATACACACACATGTATATATTGGAAGTGTATATTTTTATGCAAGTTGTGTTTTTATCCTTTTGGAAAATGTCCAATTTATAGATAAAATTCTGGTGAATTTTTTTAGAGATTTTTTTTAAATTGCTATTTTTAACAATCGATTACTATTATAAATATGTTATTTTATTACTAAATTTGTATTTTAATGGGTAAACCATCTTTATAAAATTAAGAAAAAAATTTAAATGGTAAAAAAGTAAAAAAAAATTGTGACATTCTTATATTTGTATACATATTTTATATCCGGCTGTGTTTGCTATATGTATATAAAATATAATAGTGTTGCTATTTAATACACGTATATATTATAGTTGAAGTATCCATTGCCTATTTCAGCTCATTTTCATTTTTTATTATATAACATAGAGAATTATAATTAGCTACAAAAATAAATATTTGAATTGAAGTTGGAAAAATGGATTAAAAAAAACTAAAATCTTGTTCAATTAATATTATGTCATTTTAAAAAACTTTTTTAATATAATAAAAAATACTCCATAAAAAACTGAATTTCTTTTCCAAATAAAAAAAATGTCTTGACTTATTTTATTTATTTATTTTTTATGATTAGGCTATTTGAAAAATGTTGTAAAATTTTCATTATTTTAAATATAATTATCTATTGTATTTGATCAATAACTTTTTCTATAATTGTATTTCAAAATATAAAATTATCATAAACATGACGATGAAGTCTATAGAAAATAACTCAACACTAATATCACACAACTTACACAAGAAAGCTCCATTGTGAAGTTTTTTCAATAATTATGATAAATATTATTTAAAAAAACTTTGTTTTCTTTCGTTAGATCCCAAAACGAATAATTCCTTTTTATCGAAGTAATTTTCTATTTATATATATTTAAATATTAAATCATATAATCATATGATTTCTATCACAAAAATATTTTTAAAATTTCATTAATTCTATTTTTGAATTAATTTTTGTAAAACAATTGTATTCAATTATTTATAATTAATTACCTCATAGTTGAATAAACAATCAATTGTTTTTCGCAAAACTTTAAACGTATAGCAATATAAACTAGGCTTACAAAATTAATATGACAAAATAGAAACACAAAAATGATGAATTGATCATGAAAACATAAGGTTTTTTTTGATAATTAAGAAATAAATCATTGTGAAAATAACAAAGTTCTATTTTTTTAATTATTAGTAAAGAAGGGAAAATTATTTAATTTTTGTTTAGTAATATTAGGTTATCTTTATTAAATAAAAAAGAAACGTGAGAGTTCGAATTTGAGTTAAAATAAACAATAAAATTAAATTAACCCATAAAATGGATTGTATATACATATATATACACACACACACTAACATTTCATATGGGAATTTGTTTGAGAGTAAATGAGTGAAGGCGAGGTTTATTTCCTTCTCTTATATTCAAACAATGGAGCGTACAAAAAGGTTCATGACTCATAAATTATATATATGTTAGATAATATATAGATGACTACTTAATTGAATTAACTTTATCCTATCAAAATTATAATTATGGTTATCCTATTCAAATTAGAATTCAATTTCATAATAATTATAATATTTTATTCTCATCTAAATTCTACTTGTACCACTATATATATCTAATAAGTAGTGCATTAGACAATTTATAATAAAAAGATTCATTTGATTTCTCATTCTTTATCTATCTTCTCTATTTTTTTTTATTTCCAACATATTATTAGCACGAAGCTTTAATCAATTTGTTTATTCTGAATATTCAAGTTCAAGGTAATCATTCTAATTTCTATTTATATTTCTCTGTACATATTATATAGTATCATGCTGTATTTATATATAATAAAATATACATGAATTGAAATATTAGTAACTAAATATGTTCTTACTTTAATTGATTTGGTTGGCATAATGATCAAATAAGACACTTGGTCTTATTCACGTAAAATCGTTCAAAGTAATCATTCTAATTTCTCTTTATATTTCTATGTACATATTATATAGTATCATGTTATATTTATATATAATAAAATATACATGAATTGAAATAGTAGTAACTAAATATGTTCTTACTTTAATTGATTTAGTTGGCATAATGATCAAATAAGACACTTGGTCTTATTCACGTAAAACCCAGTAGCTATTAAATGGTAGGCCATATCTTTTTATTAATTTCACATATATTTTTTTATTTGTTCATAACTTGTTTTTTTATTAAGTACAACAAAAGTTTAATTTATTTGTTCTCCACCACATGTATATTCGTAAAACCCAAAACCTATTATTTTTTCTTTATCACATAAAATATCATGTAGTGGTGATGATAAGATGATGATAATGATGATTTACATATATATTTGTTATTATAGTATCATTGTTATAATGATACTTGACGATATACATACAATGTATATAAATTTTGATAGTATGATAACATACTTTATTTGATTTATTGCATGTATTTTTTTATTATAATATCTCATAAAAATATATAAAAAATATATTTGATTATACATATAATTTTCATATGAACTCACTATACGTTTATATTTGTTTAATTTAAGATTCTTATTTTTAAGTATAGTATCTTTGCAATAACGAATTCGTTGCCTTCGATATTTCCGGAAGAAATTATCTATCATGGGTACTTGATGCCGAGATTCATCTCAATGCTATGAATCTTGGAGATACTATTAAGAAAGGAAATAAAGTATCCCTGCAGGATTGCGCAAAAGCCATAATTTTCCTTCGGTATCACTTACATGAAGAATTAAAAACTAAGTGCCTTACTATTAAGGACCCATTAGCCATTTGAAATTCTTTTAAAAAGAAAGATATGAACACTAAAAAATGGTAATTCTTTCAAAAGCTCGATATGAATGGATTCACTTACGATTGCAGTATTTTAAAACTGTAAGTGAATATAATTCAGCCTTATTTAATATTAGCTCTCAATTGAAATTATGTGGAGAAAAAATCACTGGTGTTGATATGTTAAAAAAACATATTCAACCTGTCATGCCTCTAATGTACTCCTGCAACAGCAATATCAAGAGCATCGATTTAAATTTTTTTTTGAGCTAATCTCTTGTTTACTTGTGGTTGAATAAAACAACTAGTTTTTGATGAAAAATCATCAAACTAGTCCTACTGGATTAACACCATTGCTTGAAGTAAATGCGACATTTTCTCAAAGCCGTGGGTGAGGTCATGGTAGAATAAATTTTTCAACCAATTATGAAAGCAAAGGTGCTAAAAAAAATGAAATGAAATGGGTTAAGAATGAAGAATATCCTAAAAGGAAGGTACAAAACATTGATACCACTTGTTATAGATGTGGAACAAAGGGTCATTGGTCAAGAATATGTCGTATTCCAAAATATTTAGTCGATCTTTACAAATCATCCCTAAAAGAGAAGGGAAAAATGTTAAAATGAATTTTTTTTAAGCTATAGATCTTGCTAGCAATGATGGACATTCTTTAAATATTGATTTTGACATTTCCGATTTTTATGAAGACAATGATGGCAAGATTGATCATTTGATAGGAGATGAAAATGTTAATTATTAGAATATATTTTTCACATTATTTTATTTTCTTAATTTTCTTTTACAAATCATGTTATTTTTCTTTCTCAAAATAATAGTAAGATGAGACTTTTTTTTAATATAATTATTTTATTTACTAGATAAAGCATAAAAAACTTGATATAATGGCGGACGACATATGTTTGGTTGACAGTGGTACAACTCACACAATTTTTCGAGATAAGAAATACTTTTTACAATTAACATTAGTTGAAATTAATGTTAATACAATATCTGGTACTGCAAATATAGTTGAATGCTCTGAAAGAGTCCATCTTATATTATTGATGATGCATTGTATTCTAGTAGATCTCGAAGAAATCTACTAAATTTGAAAGATATATTTCGCAATGGGTATCATATTGAAACAAAGAATGAGGGTGACATTAAATTTTTATATTTCACCTCTATAAATTTAAACTAAAAGTTAATATTAAAAAAGTTTCCAAGTTTAGTAGTTGTATTATACTATACAAAAATAAAGATAGTTGAGATGCATTATATGCACTGAAAGTGCACAGATCCTAAAATTTTTATACTTTGGCAAGATCGTCTTGGCTGTCGAGGTTCAAATATGATATGATGTATTATTGAGAATATAAATGGACATCCATTAAAAAAATTAAAATTCTTTGCTTGATGATTACTTTTATGCTTCTTGTGCTCAAGGTAAATTAATTGTGAGACATTCACCATCTAAGTTACATTTAGAGTCCCCTGAATTTCTATAAAGTATACATGGAGATATTTGTAAACCTATGCATCCACCTTTTGACCATTTAGATACTTTTATGGTTTTAATTGATGCTTCAACTTGATAGTCACATGTTTGTCTATTGTCAACTAGCAATATTATTTTTTGCTAAATTTCTTGCGCAAATTATAAAGTTAAGGTCAATGTTTCCTGATCATCCTATTAAGACAGTTCATTTAGATAATGCATGCGAGTTCACTTTTAAAAGTATTTTATGATTATTGTATGTCAATAGGAATTACAGTTGAACATTACGTTACGCATGTTCACACTCAAAATGGTTTAGCTAAATCTATTATAAAATGTTTACAATTAATTGTTAGACCTTTGCTTATGAAATCAAAACTTCTAGCATCTGCTTGGGGACATGCTATAGTTCATGTTGCATCTTTAGTTCATATTCGACCATTTGCATATCATAAGTTTTCACTTGTATAGCTTGTGTTTGACCAACAACCAAATATATCTCATCTTAAAATTTTTAATTATGTGGTATATGTCCCTATAGCACCTCCCTAAAGAACTAAAATGGGTCTTCAACGTCGTCGTGGGATCTATGTGGCTTTTGATTCTTCATCTATCATTAGATATCTTGAACCCTTAACAGTTGATCTTTTTAGAGCAAAATTTTTATATTGTCAATTTGATGAGTCAGTTTTTCCACCTTTAGGGGAAGATAAAAGTAAAGAGCCAAAAACACAAGAGATTAGTTGGAATACACCAACTTTATCTAATTTTGATTCACGCACAAATCAATGTGAACTAGAAGTTCAAAGGATAATTCATTTATAGAATGTTGCAAATCAATTACCAGATATCTTTACAGATACCCAGAAGGTGTCTACATTACATATTTCAGCTACTAATACTCCTATTCGATTGATTGTCCCCACAGGACATCCTGTTAATATGGCAACCAATGAATCTAACACACGTCTGAAGTGTAGTAGACCACTTAATTCAAAAGATATTATTTCCCGAAAAAGAAATGAAATAAATTTTTTACCAAAGATGCTCCTGAAGAGGTCAGAGCTATCATAGATCAACAAATTTATATTTTTAGAGAAGAAACTCCATAAGTGGTTTCGGTACCAAAAAATTATGAGATCTTATTGAAATATGAAAATATGTGGGAAAGAGATGACATTATTGTTGATTATGTATTTGCATATTTGTTGCTTCTGAAATAATTAATGATTATAAGCCAGAGCCTAAAATGTTGAAGAATGTCGACATAGAAATGATTGGCCAAAAGGAAAAGAGACTATTCAGACTGAGCTAGATTCATTAGTTAAGTATAAAGTATTTGGGCAAATAGTCTTGACATTAGAAGATGTCAAACTTGTTGGATACAAATGGGTATTTGTCCGTAAGAGAAATGAATTAAGTGAAATTAAAAGATACAAGGCATGACTTGTGGCACAAGGATTCTCACAGAGACCTGGTATAGATTATGATAAGACATATTCTCTTATTATGGATGCTATTACTTTTAGATTTTTGATTAGTTTGGTAGCCTTTGAAGGGCTTGACATATATTTGATGAATTTTATGACAGCTTACTTATATGGTTCATTGGATAATGACATATATATGAAAACCCAAAAGGATATAAGATGCCTAAAGCATATAATTTAAAATCTAGAAATATGTATTCTATTAAACTCCAGAGATCCTTATATAGGCTAAAGTAATCTAGACAAATGTGGTAAAACAGCCTCAGTAAATACTTAGTAAAAAATGGATATGAAAATAATCCTCTTTTCCCATGTGTTTTTATTAAAAATATAAATTTATAATTTACTATAATTGCAGTTTATATTGATGATTTAAATATAGTAGAAACTCCAGAAAAGATCTCAAATACTGTAGACTATTTGAGAAAGGAATTTAAAATGAAGAATCTTGAAAAAATAAATTTTATCTTGGATTTCAAGTTGAGCATCTTTCAAATGGAATTCTTCTCCATCAATCATCATATATTGAAAAAATCTTGAAACAATTTTATATGAATAAATCTTATTCATTAAGCACTCCAATGATTCTTCATTCTCTTAATGTAAAATGAGTTCCTTTTCTCCCTCGAGAAGATAATGAAAAGATTCTTGGTCCTGAAGTACAATATCTCAGTACAATAAGGGCACTTTTATATCTTGCTAATAATACAAGACCATATATTACTTTTGCAGTCAACTTACTTGCCAGATTTAGTTATGCACTAACTAAAAGACATTGGAATGGAGAGAAACATATTTTACGCTATCTATGTAGCACATCTGATATGGTTTTATTTTTTTCAAAAGGAATAAATTTCGAATTGGTAGGATAGGCCAATGCTAGATATATTTTTTATCATCATAACGTCTGATCCCAAATAGGTTATGTCTTCACATGTAATGATACTACTATTTCATGGTGATCTATGAAGCAAACAACCATTGTTATTTCATCAAATCATTCAGAGTTATTAACTATCCATGAAGCTAGTTGTGAATGTGTATAGTTGGGAAGCATAATTGAACATATTAGAAGAGCATGTGGATTATCTATAGAAAGCAACCAACCAATAATATTACATGAAGATAATGCAGTATGCATTGCACAAATCAAAAGAGACTACATAAAAAGTGATAGAACTAAACATATATTACCAAAGTTCTTTTACACTCATGAAAGATGGACAAGCTGATAATTGCAAAGTTCGTTCAAGTGAAAATCCATAAGATTTGTTAACAAAGGCATTGTCGACATCAATTTTCAAGAAGTATGCATATAGTATTGGAATATGTTTACTTAGCGATATATCTTAGTCAGTTGTATTCTTGAGGAAAATTTACTTATGAATATTATACTCTTTTTCTTCGCTAAGTTTTTATCCCACTGGATTTTTCTTAGTAAGGTTTTAACGAGGCATATTCATAAAGGTAGTTATCCAAGGGGAAGTGTTAGATAATATGTGGATGACTACTTAATTGAATTAACTTTATTCTATCAAGATTATGATTAGTTTTATTATATTTAAATTAAAATTCAATTTCATGATAGTTGTAATCTTTTATTCTCATTTAAATTCTACTTGTACCACTATATATACCCCATTATAGGTAGTGCATTAGATAATTCATAATAAAGAGATTCTTCTTATCACGACCTGATCCCAAATTCTGTCAAATAAATTTAATAAATTTAATTTAATTATTAAAATTTAATCATCATTCTTGTCAAATTCTATTTATTTTTAGTCCAATAAATTAATTGACTAGAAATTTATTTTAGAAATTAACACTCATTGGACCCTCGTCGACGTCTTGTTGGCGTTTAGCCGAAAAATTTTTTATGGAAGAATTCGATAGCAAATTTGGTACCCACACATTTGTATTGATGAGAGAATTCCAAATATATAGGTCGCTTTACCTCACTCGTCAAAATCTGATAAAAAAAACTTATTGGAAAGTTCGACCGTGACCGAATTTCGGTCAAATTTCAAACTTCATCCAAAAATTACAAATGATATACAAAAAGGAAGCTCAGGAGGTGAGGAGTCAAATGGTACCTGAATCATCATGAAAGGAGGTCAGCAAATAGACAACAACTCCGGTCAAAGTCATTCTTGGTGGAACTGCACCGTGAATTTTGGACGGTACGTATGGCTTGGTCTGGTGGCCGCTAGGGGTGAGTTAGGTGGCGTTGGACTCGTCATTAGACGGCAGTTCCCATGGTCCAGTGCATGTCAAAATTTGAGTATGGGATGGCAGTAGATTTGAGATTTTCATCGGTGACCTCTTTTTTCTCTCTCTCTCTCTCTCTTTTCTCTCTCTTCTTTTTTTCTTTTCTTTTTATCTTTCTTCCTTTTCCTTCTTTTCCATTAACCTTCTTTTTCTTTTTATTATTATTTTATTATTATTATTATTATTATTATTTTATTGAGTGTTATAATCTCCCCCATTAAATAAATTCATCCTCGAATTTAATAGAATGATAATCAATTTATTATAAATCTAATCATACAGAAGCTAATCAATGTTCCACTTATGGATTCAATTACAAAATAAATATGGATATTTTTCTCGCATCCCTAATTCTATTTCCCATGTATACTCCTCGGTGGTATGATTTTGGCACAACACTTTTACCATAGGGATTTTCTTAGATCGGAGCTTTCAAATCTAAAAATCCATAATGACTACGTGAATCTCCTCATAAGAAAGATCTTCGTAGATATGGACTGCTTACAATTGTAGCACATGCAAAGGATCCAGAATGTACTTCCTCAACATCGAGATATGGAATACTGGATGAACGTGAGAAAGATTTGATGGTAAGTCCAATCGATATGCAACTGCTCCAACTCTCTCGATAATCATGTATGGTCCAATGTACCTTGGTGCTAACTTATCTTTTTTACCAAACCTCATTACTTGTCTCATTGGTGAGACCTTTAAAAACACCAGGTCACCTACATCAAAAGACATGTCTCTACGTCTCGGGTATGCATAACTCTTCTTATGGCTAGCTGCAATATGTAGTCGCTCTTAAATAATAGGAACTTTCTCAGAAGTAATCTGGAATAAATCAAGTCCTGCTAGATGTCTCTTACCAACTCCTTCCTAGTAAATTGGAGATATACATTTTCTACCATAAAGAGCCTCATAAGATGCCATCTTGATGCTAGAATGATAATTGTTATTATTAGCAAACTTGACTAATGGTAAATGCCAATCCTAATAGCTCCCAAAATTAAGCACACACATTTGAAGCATATTCTCGAGGGTTTGAATCATTATCTCCAATTGACCATTCGTTTAATGGTGAAAAGCTGTACTGAAATCCAATATTGTATCCAAAGCATCCTGTAATGACTTTTAGAATCTAGAAGTAATCTGGAATGGTTTACCTTCCATACTTTCACTCAAGGATGGGGAGTGGCTGCAACAACCCAAAAGGCTTCTGATGTTCCAACTTAACCTACTAACAAGTAAAGCATCTAAAAACAAATTCAGTAATATCTTTCTTCATGCCATTCCACTAGTATATACCTTTCAGATCTCGATACATTTTGGTGGAATCTTGATGCACATTATAAGCTATAAGTTGTGCCTATTCCATGATTTCTTTTCTTTATCTATCTACATTTGGTATGCAAAACCAAGAACCATATCGTAGCATACCCTTGTCATCCATCACAAAGTCTTTAGAGTTACCATTATGTACTTCTTCTATAATTCTACATAGTTGTGGATCTCATCTCTGAGCTACCTAGATCTGTTCTATAATAATTAAACGAACTTGGAAATTTGCCAATAATATTCCTGAGTTGATTATTTCAAGCTGCAATCCCTCATCAAATAACTCCATCAACTCTTTTCTCTTCACCATAATGTGAGCTAGAATACCAAAAGATTTTTTACTCAAGCCATCAGCTACTACATTTGCCTTGCCAGATGATAATAGATCGTGCAATCGAAATCTTTCAGAAGCTCTATCCACTTCTCCGCCTCATATTTAAATTCCTCTGATAAAAAATATACTTCAGACTTTTATGATCCGTGTATATCTCACAAGTTTCACCATATAAGTAGTGTCTTCAAATTGTCAATGCAAAAATCACTGTCACCACCTCTAAATCATGAGTAAGATAATTCTGCTCATGCTTCTTTAATTAATAGGAGGCATAAGCAATTACTCTACCATGCTGCATCATAATACACCTAAGTCCAATTCTAGAAGCATCGCAATAAATGATATAGCTGTCCATCCCATATGGTAAGTCTAACACTAAAGCAGAAGTAAGGCAATCCTTCAGCTTGTGAAAGCTATCTTCACAAACAATAGTCTAGATAAACTTGGAATTCTTGTGAGTTTACTGAGTCAAAGGAGCTGCTATCCTGGAAAAATCTTGGACAAAGCGATGATAATACCCAGCTAATCCCAGAAAACTACGGATCTCGGTAATAGGTTTGGGCAGTGGCCAATTTATAACAGCTTCAATCATTTTAGGGTCTAATATAATGTCATCTTTAGTAACAATATGCCCCAAAAAGCTCACACTATCCATCCAAAATTCATACTTTGAAAACTTGGCATACAAATGATGATTCCTTAGAATATGCAAAACCATCCTCAAATGTTGTGCATGCTCCACCAGTGATTTTGAATATACCAGGATGCCATCAATAAATATGATAACAAATCGATCTAGGAATGGCTTCATCAAATCTATAAATGCGGCTGGTGCATTAGTAAATCCAAAAGATATTACAAGGAACGCATAATGACCATACTGAGTTTTAAATGTCATCTTGGGTATATCTTCCATCCTGATCCTTAACTAATGATACCCCAATCATAGATCAATCTTAGAGAAACATTGTGCTCTATGAAGTTGATCAAATAAGTCATCAATTCTAGGAAGGGGATACTTATTCTTTACCGTAACCTTGTTCAACTGCCTTCAGTCAATACGAAGGCACATACTAACATTCTTCTTCTTCACAAATAATATCAGAGCGCCCCAAGGTGAAACACTGGATTAGATGAATCCCTTATTTAAAAGATCTTACAATTGTTCCTTAAGTTCCTTAAACTCTACAGGAGCCATCCTATAAGGTGTCATAGATATGAGATTCATACCAGGAATTACATCAATGCAGAACTCTATCTCTCTTTCAAGAGGCAATCTCAAAAGCTCATCAGGAAAATCATCTCAAAACTCATTCACCACTGGCACATTTACTAAATTCCCAACATCTATAGACACATCCCTAACAACTACCAAATACCCTTAACAATCATGACACCATCTTCCTGGTGCTAATAGCTGAAATGAGGCTATACATGATAGTATCACTGTTTCCCTTAAAAGAAAATCCAGAATCATCTAAAATTTGAAAGATGACTTCCTTATTGCGGCAATCGAGGGTAGCATAGTGAGTTGACAAACCAATCCATACCAAGTATTACATTGAAATCCATCACATCCAAAAGAATCAGATCTGCAGGTAAAAGCCTTCCCTCAACTAGAGCCAGACACGATATAAAGGTTGTATCCACCAATAAGAATTCACTCATAGGAGTTGCAACCAACAAAGGGTAATTTAAACTGATTGGCATCGTATCAAATTTTACTATAAACTGGGGGGACACAAAAGAGAATGTAGCACCTGGGTCTATCAACACATGTGACATAAAAGAACATACAAAAAGATTACTTGCCACTATTATATTAGAAGCCTGAGCATCTTGATGGGTAACGGTGAAAACTTGAGCCTGTCCCTAACTTTGACCTCTGCCTTATTACCCTAAGCTTTGACTTTGACTCTATTCTCTGCCTCTATCCCCAAAACTACGACCCTTCTGGCCACTCATCGTCTCCTAGACTGAGATAAAAATGATGTCTACAAAAGTTGGCCCACACTAGGCATGGAACCCTGAGTGTACCCCTGACTATGAACTCTCTGTCCTCCAAATAAAGGGCAATCCCTAGGAAAATGACCGGGTTAGCCACATCCATAGCAAATATTCAATCCCAGCATGCACTGACCCTGATGAGCTTTACCACATCTAGCATAAATAGAATTACTTGAAACAGAACATGATCCACTATAATCGGAGCCTCCACTGTTGCTACTGTAACCTCGACCATGTTTGGAGCCACTTTTATTCTTGCCCTTATACCTGAAATAACCATGTGGCTCTGAAATATAAGTGCACATCTGAAAAGTACCACTAGGACCAAAAAAGCTATGAGTACCCTGTCCTCCATGTCATTCAGAACCTTTAGATCTCTTCTTCCATTCTTCTAAAGTAAACTTTTATATCCCTGGCAGTATCAACCAACTCACTAAAAGGTCAGCCCAGGCGTCTATTGAGTAAGGAAGTATAATCATCACCCAAAGCCCACACATATCTAAATTTCTTAAGCTCATCATTGGCTACCATTATAGGGATAAACCTACATAATCTGAGAAACTTGGTGGTAAACTCTGCCAACGAAGTGTGATCATCCTTCCTTAAATTCTCAAGCTCTACCATTTTTTGATGCATAAATCTTGAGGGAACAAACCAAGAAATAAACTCCTTTTTAAAATCCTCCCAAGTTATCTCATGAACCAAGATAGTATGTGGTCCTTATACCATGCCTGTGTAGGACCCTCTAGTCTCTGACCAGCCGAATAAATGGATTTGATATTTGAACAACCTAACTCATTACAAATATCCTAAATATTATCCAGAAAATTATAATCCTGCTCCACATCACCAGAAAAAGTCGGTGGATGTTACTTAATAAAATGCTCCAAAGATACCTATTTCGGCACTGTAATTGTGGCTGTTTGAGTAATAGCTTAGGTCATATCAGCCTTAATCCTCTGAAAACCAGCTAACATAGCCTCTACACCTATAAGGGCCTCCTTTCTATTCTGTCTACGCCTGCCCCAACTACTAGGGCTAGCTTGGGTCAAAATAGTAAAATCCTCCTCTTTTAAAGTAGCTTGCTCTCTAGCAGCTACCCGGGCTCTAGCACCAACTCTAGTCGTACGCTCACTCATCATTTGAAAAGAAATAAATAACTTTAATCAAATTGGATAAATCAATTTACATAATTATACAATTATATAAAGGAAATGGAAAATAACTGACTCGATATCAAACAAAGCGGTACCACAGAAATGGAAAGAAAGAATGATATTCCAAAAGTGTAATGGACAGAATGATGGTCCTGGGTTTATGCAAAAGAAAGAGATCAAGATTGTACTAATTAAATCTGTTTTTCTACCAAGAAGATAAGCTCTATCCTTTCATGAAGCAAGATTTCAAGTTTTTTCTTTCCATAAAGTAAGAAAACAAGATGTCTGAAAGTTGAAAATGAAGTCTAGAATTTAACATATCCAACTATCTATAGTTCTAGCAGAAAGTGTATAGTACAAAGATTTGTCAGCAGTATCACATCACCTTCCAATCTCAAAATGGCCTTCGCTTAAACTATATCCCTTATAGACCCTATTCAAGCCTAATAAGACTTGTTGATCTCTGTTAGTAGGTAGAGTCTATTAGTGGAGATAGTTTGAATAAGCATGTATATGAGATAGATAATATTCAAACACAATGAGACCTTTGGCCAAGTAATGTGTATGTACCTATCTGAAGTGTAATTGTTATTGTTTAAATGGAAATGATTCCCAAATTTAGTATGATAACTAGGGTTGTCGTGTTATAGATATGTTAATTTAGAAAATCAAGTCCTGAGGTATAATGACACTGATTTGACAAAGCCAAAATATGATATTAAGATTTTTTTAAAAAATATTTTTATCATACAAAGCCTTCAAGTTAAGGGAAGTATGTTGCACCGTCAAATCTCAAAGGACACATTGGGTAAAATAAATGATCATTCGCAAGGTTATGAGGAAGCTACCAACTAATGTGCTTAATCACAGTTTGAAATGAATGGATGAGGAAGCTACCAGCTTAGAAGCCATAAATGTAAAGTCTTCTGCCATTTTAATGCAAGACATGAATGAGCATCTGGAAGGAATCCATGAAGGCACTTCAGTTGGTCACCTCGATCTGTGAGTCAATAGAATCACTGTAAGTATTATTCATGTATATCATGCATACATGAGCGTATCACACTGCATTGTCTATTCTTTGTCAAAGTGAACAACAGATACTCTATGAAGCAAACATGAAGCAGATATAGAATCATGGGGCATGAAAGGCCCATTGATTAAAGAAGCTCCAGACATTTTGCAAAAGAAAAAATGTATGCTTATGCAAAGAACCAAACAACACATAAACATCAACCAAAGCCCGCATAGAAAAAATCACTGGCTTGAGCCTACACAGAGAGTAAAGTTTCTCCTTTCAATTTTTTGAGTTTATATGTGTACAGAATATTTGCATACTCACTTTCAATATTTTACCACATATGGGGGCAAAGATAGGATATAAAAGCTAGCTAAAAAATAGATGATTTTTTTTGTAAAAAGAAGAACAAAAAGAACATAAGAACCTCAAAATAAATGAAGATGCAAAAGACAAAATATCAATCCAGCTAGAAGAGCTGAAGTCAGTATAGGACAAATCTCCAAAGAATGAAGATCCATTTTGAAGGGTGAAGACTCGATGCCAAGGATGAAGGTCCGACGTCCAAAGGATAAAGATTTATTTTAAAGGGTGAAGATCCGAAGTCCAAAGGATGAAGATTCATTTTGAAGGGTGAAGGCCCGATGCTAAGGATGATGATCCATTTTAAAGGGTAAAGACTCGATCTCTAAGGATGAAGATCTGTTTTGAAGGGTGAAGGCCCAATAACCAAAGATGAAGATTCAAGGTCCAAGGATGAAGATCCATTTTGAAGAGTGAAGACACGATCTCCAAGAATGAAGATCCATTTTGAAGAGTGAAGACCTAATCTCCAAGGATGAAGATCCATTTTAAAGGGCGAAGACCCAATGACCAAAGATGAAGATCCAAGGTACATGGATAAAGATCCATTTTTTAGTGTGAAGACCCACAATCTATTAAATAATGGAACAGCTGGTTAGAAGAAAGCCAGAATTCTCAACTGATAAAAGGTCAGTCAAATTCAGTTTCGGGTCGAGAATCTAAAATTCAGTTTTGGGTCAAGAACACAAATCCAGTATTGGGTAGAGCACCAAAAATCCAGTATTGAATCGAGCATCCAAAATTAAGTTTTGGGTCGAGTACCTAAAATTCAGTATTGGGTCGAGCATCCAAAATCTAGTTTCGGGTCGAGAATCCAAAATTTAGTCTTGGGTCTAAGTACCCAAATCAAATTCAATCTCGAGTCCAAGTACAAGTCTTGAGTCCAAGTACCCAAATCAAATTCAGTCTCGGATCCAAACACCTAGTCTCAAGTCCAAGTACCCAAATCAAATTCAGTCTTAGGTCCAAGTACCCAAATTAAATTTAGTTTCGGATCAAGAACCCTATCCAATCTTGGGTCGAGCACCCTAATCTAATTTTGGATCAAGAACTCTAATCCGGTTTTAGGTCAAAAACCCTAATCCAGTCTTGGGTCTAGCATCCTAATCCAGTTTCAGGTCAAGCATCCTAATCCAGTTTCGGGTCGAGCACCCTAATCCAGTTTTCAGTCAAGCACCCTAATCCAGTCTTGGGTTGAGAATCCTAATTTAGACTTAGGTCGAGCATCCTAATCCAGTCTTGGGTCAAACATCCTAATCCAGTCTTAGGTCGAGCATCCTATTCAGTCTTTGGTCAAGAACCTAAATCTTTTTCAAATACAGAACTCAAAACGGGTCCAGAACCCATCTTAGTCAAAATTAATGTTGCTTTTCACGTTTTGAATAAATTGAAGATCGTTCAAGTAGGGGGCAAACTATAGACCCTTATTTTTTTTACCAAGTCTAGTCCAACACTAATTAGAAGGTGATTAAGTGAACTATGAATATTTAAAAAGTCCCAAATAATTTTTATAATATTTATTATTTATTTTAGTGATAATAATATAATATTTATTATTTAAAATAAAAAAGAAAAAAAAGAAAAAATAAATATTTATTAAAATATAATATTTATTTTTAATAATAAAAAAATAAAATATCGAACGAATCAACAAATGACACGGGGCAACGGCTGCGTGGCAATCCAATTCGCCACAGGCTGCTCACATGCCAATTCATCATAGGCCACGCTTGCGGCGAATTGCGAGCCTAATGCAGCAGCTCAGCCAACACTCGCCCTTGCCCAACGCTCGCGTGCCAGCGTCCCCGTAGATCGCAGGCCTGTGTGCTAACGCATTGGCCAATTTTGCCAAAACAGCGTCAATTTCTCCAAAACCTTATTTAATTAGGAAATTTTAAAATTTTTTTTCTTAATCAAATAGGTTTCTTTTTAATTTCCTATAAATAACAGAGTTAAAAACAAAATAGGGGACTTTTTCTTTTCTTTTTTTCTGGACTTTCGGCTGAGACTTTAATTTTTGAAACGGCAAGCAACAAAGCAGTATAAACAAGAGAGAAGCATCAAACAGTTGGAATAACTTAACAAAGGCAGTGATACACTGTCTTAGTATTGCTTAACCATAATTTCAATGAGCAATTGTGGTAGAGCCAACAAACGATGGTAAACTCTAAACTAATTCAATATAACATGTTTTATTGGTCTTAAATATTGAATAACATGTTTTGATAATTTTATTCATAGGTTAGATTAATTACAGTAAGTTTCATATTTTAGTTTTAGTTCATATGAATTTACGTGAAGCTTCACTTAATGATGTTGTTGGCTATTCATGTAAAACAAATCAAGTAGTCTAAGTTTACAAATATTACTGCAGTAGCTTATTTCTTCCAACATCAAAACGTTGATCTTATTTTCATAAACTTCAATCCTATTTTCATAAACCCTAATATTATTTTCATAAAAATTCCAAACCCTAAATCTTAATTTATATTTTGTTTAGTTTTTTTAGTAGCTAAAATTATATTTCAATCTTGACATTATCCAAATCTTTTTAAATAATAATAATAATAATAATAATAATAATAATAATAATAATAATAATAATAATAATAATAATAATAATAATAATTTTCTAAATCAGAACCCTATTTTCTAAACCTAAACCCTAATTTCATTCAAGAAATCCTAATTGAAGTATAAAATCTACATTTATATATCTATTGCTTTACTTAAGTTTGGATGTATGCTTATTATATGTCTTGGATGGATAATTTATTCTTATTTGATTTTATGATGAATGCTCGAATGAATGATTTGATTTATTTCTAGTGTCATGAATTGTAAGAGGTATGTTTCCATGATTAGGTGCCTCAATTGATTAAGTTTCATGTAACTTGATTTATTTTAAGTTTTGGATCAATGTAAAGGATATATTTCCACCAATTGGTGAGTATCTTATTTTATTCATTTTTTTTGGACATTGGACAATTGTAAAGGCATATTTTCTTCCATTAATGGGTGTCTATTAATTTATTTTGTTTGAACTTATGATTTTTAATTAAGTGATTATTTATTCTTATGATTGCATGCAGTATGGAAAATATCATTATATTTAAGAATTTTATAATATTGAAACCTGAAAAGGAAGCCAGTTCTAATGAACCGGGCCCTGTGGGGGTGCTGGGTCATTCTCACCTTCCCCATGCGTACCCAACTTTTCTAACCCAATAGGGGGTTGGGGATTCCTTAGAAATTGAGTCATCCACCCCTTTCTTTTTTTTCTGCCCGTCTGGGTGGTGACTCCATTTTCTCTAGATTTAGGCCTGTGTTCTCTAAGGCCCTGAGCCTAATAGTGCCGGAGTCACAAGAACCATTCCATATGAGAGTGGGGGAGAAAATCCCCGCCCCGCTCACAATGTGATTACATAGCCTTTTTTTATTTTGAACTGTTTTTGCAAAAATTTTAAAATGATCAAAAGCTTTATTCTTTTGAGCTAAAAAATTAACTCGTATAAACCTTAAGTAATCATTAACAAGTATAAATACATATAACTTGCCACCTAAGTTAGCAACTCTATTTAGACTAAACAAGTCTAAATAAATTAGTTCTAGTTGTCTAGAAGTGCTCACAATTTTCTTGGATTTAAATGAACTTTTATGTTGTTTACTATATTGACAAGGCTCACAAATTTTATCCTTATAGAATTTTATTTGAGGGAGACCATCAACAATTTTTTTCTTTACTTATACATTGTAAATGATCCATCCTAGCATGTCCTAATCTCCTATGCCAAATCCATGAATCATTGCTAATGGTAATCAAGCATTCAAAATCATTATTAAAATGTAAGTATATTTTATAGGTATTACTAATTCTAGCTCCTTTGAATACAAGTTCATCATTGGAAGAAGTAACATTATATCCTTTAGAATCAAAATTTACAACATATCCTTTATCACATAATTGACTCACACTAAGCAAATTATATTTCAACCCATCAACAAGCCATACATTTGTAATCATATTTTTACCAAACATGCCAATGGAACCAATGTCAATGATTTTACCTTTAGTGTTGATCCCAAAGGTTGCAGTTCCTCATTGCTTGTATGTGAGAGTTATAAAAAGTTTTATATTGTTCGTCATGTGCCTTGAACATCCACTATCCACAAGCCACACATTTTTATTGATAGTGGATTTTAGGCATACCTATAAAACAACAATATTCATCTTCTTTTAGGTACCCAAATGTATTTGGGTCCTAGGGGGTTAGTTATAAAAGGATCCTCTAATTTGAAATGAGTCTTTCTAATATAGCAAAATATGTTTTTATGTCCAATTTCATACAATAAGTGCATTGATACAAGGTTTTATACTTATGCATTTTCCTATTAAAATTTAATAAACCATGCACACAATTGCAAGTGTGTGTTGAATGAGATTGTTTTTATGCACTTTTGTGTTTATGTGCATGTCTTGTATATATGAATGCATGGTTTGCTCTTGGAACTTTAGTTCTAGAGCCTTGTGAACCCAATTTACTACTTTTAGGATTTTTAGGCTTGGTTTGTGCATTAGTGTTCTTTATAACTTCAACATTAGATGTTTGAGTTATAAATGTTTTTACAAATAATGGTGCATTAGATATAGTGATGGATGAGCTATTTAACCCTAAAACATATTTTAAAGAGCACCTTTGATTGTTGATCAATGTATCTAAGACCTCTTTTCCCTTATAAAATTTTAAAATAGATTCTTTTAATTCATTTATTTCATCCTTCAAATTTTTATTTTCCTTAATTATATTTTTTAAGCTATGTGAGTTCTTAGACATTGTATCTATGAATTTCAACAATTGTTCATTTAATGTCTTTAATTCTAGTGTAGAACTATTTAGAGATACAAAATCTTTTTCTAGCTTAGATCATTTATCTTTGTAAAATTTCATTTTAGAGAAATACTTGTCTACTCTAAAGTTCATGTGCTCAATCAAATCACTATCATTTAAGGTATCATCAATAATATCATCATGCACAATTAAGTTTAAGGATTGAGTACCTATCTCATTGGTGTGATTATCATTATCCCCAATAGCCATGAGACATAGATTATCAATTCCTTGTTTTTCTTCCTCTTCTTCTTCAATTGAGGAATCATCATCCTATGTGGTTTTGAGTAATTTCTTCTTTTCCTTATCCTACTTCTTTTCGTTTTTCAATTTGAAGCAAGAAAATTTGATGTGATTGATTTTGCCACTTTCATAATATTTTACTTTATTCTTTTTCTCTTTATCTTAAGAGGATTTAGAAAATGTACCTTTGTTAGCTTGTCGTCTTCTCTTTCTCTTCCAATTACTTATCCTTTTTTATAGCATAGCCATTTATTCTTCATCATCACTATCTTCATCACTTGAGCTCTCAACTTCCTTGATGGCTTTGAGAGTTATTACTTTTCTCATATCATTTTTACCTTGTTCATCTTCCCTTTTAGTGTGCAATTCAAAGGTGAGAAGTTTTTCTACTAGTTCATCGGTTCTCAAAGAGCTAAAGTCATGAGCTTCTTCAATTGAAGAAACTTTAGACTCAAAACTCTTCTTTACTCTAAGTGCTCTCAAGATTTTACCGTTAACATCACCTTGATCATAAACCTTGTCATATTTCTTTAGTCCATTGACAATTGCAAGCAAACAGTTTGTCATGTTGGTGGCATTCTCATTAAGCTTCATCTTGAAAAGTTCATACTCATACACAAACATTTGCTTCTTAGTGAACCTCACTTGGGTGGTGCCCTCATGATAGTTCTCAAGAGTTTTCTAAATGCTATGTGCACAAGTAAGATGTTGGACTCTTCCACCTTCTTCTCTTGATATTGAATTCATCAAGATAGAGGCTATCATATTATTCTTGAAACGAGCTTTCACATTTTTACTTTATCATTATGCTTTTAGAAGAGGAACTTGGATACCATTAACTTCATGAGTAAGAGGTTTCCACTCATTCTCAACATAATCTCAAGGTTTAATTCCTTCACTATCAAGGAATAAATACATCTTATGTTTTCAATAAGAGTAATTGGTTCTATCGAAGTAAGGTCTAAGGCATGGATTTAGGTTCCATGTCTGGAGTTGGAAAAAGAAATTGATGTAGAGGTGTTTGTTGGTGGAATGGCTGCCATTTTGGATCAAATTTTACACTTAAGCTTCTTGAAATTTAGAGGCTCTGATATTAATTGTTGTCCCAAATAAGCAACCAAGAGGGGGGGGGGGAGGGTGAATTGGTTGATTCAATTAGTGATGATAAATTAAAACTTTTAAAAGCAAAATGAAGAGAATCAAGATAGAGATGAAGTAGAGTATAGAAGAATGAACACAAGAGATTTATAGTGGTATGGATTTACCTGAATCCTACATTCACTTCCTTAACAACTTGTTTAAATTCCACTAATCTTGAGTTTTTACAAGCTTAACTCTAACTTGGTATTTTCATAAGCTTACACCAAACTTTACAATGATTTAAGATCAATCCTCACTATCATTATAAGAGTTTTCCCAAAGCTCACTCTAAAACCTAAGAGTTTTCAAGCTCACACACAAACTTTTAATGGTGTTTAATGCTCACACCCAACTCTCAAATAATTTTGATGTTAATTACAGTAAATGAAATTGAAAGTATATTGCTTAGGCTATTATAATCACATTTACCCTCAAACAAGAGGTTTCTTGGGATATTTATAGCCAATTAGACTTGAACCGACCATTTGAAGTGGTTTCCGTATGTTTAGTGCTTGTCTTCCACTAATTTGGTGGTTGAACCTCAGTGTGCACTCGCTTAGCTCGGTGTGCGGTAGCATAATTTAAAAAATTCTCTATAACGAAAAATTCTAATGGTTGTATTTTGTTGTCTAACAGAATCTAGCTCGCCCATATTTCTATGTCGTGTGGTCGCACAACTCGGTGTGTTGTCGCTCAGCACAAGGTTACCATTAAATTTAAATTTCTTCATCCATATGTCAAAATCTCATTTGTCCAAAGTATTTAGTGCTAAGATTCAAATATGCAGACTTGTATGGTTGCTCGGTTTAGTTGGGCGGTTGCATGAGGCTTTGAGCATTTAGGAAGTACCGCGAGAGCTGACCGCCATCTCTTATACCACTTTTAGGTTTTTGGTCATTACTTTGTGTTGTCACTCGGGCTTCTAGTGTGGTTGCATAAAGTTCTAGCATTCTGACTTCACCGCACACTGAAACCGCAATCCTTTTTATGAGTTTATGAATTTTTAGCTCAGTTTTGGTGCGATCGCTCAGATCGCACGCCTGTCTCACTATCTAACTTCACCGCTCATTGACAATGCAAACTCTTCTATAAGGTTTGTGGATTTAGGTTGGTATGGCTATGCATTTGCTCATTTTGCTTGGGCAATCGTACATCCAACTCGGTATTCAGCTTCACTGCTTGCTTAGCTCAACAATTCTATATGCGTTGTTCGGTTCTCTACTCGGGCTGCTTTTGTGCGGCCGCTCAGTAGCTCGGGCGGTTGCACAAAGGCTCAGTTTTCATCTTTGCAATACAGACTTGTTTGAATTTATTAGTACTTTATTAATTTAATTATTAATGATTAAAATAGAGTTTGATTGTCTAACAATCTCAACATATTATTTTATCTTTTTAATTTTTATTTTTTAAAGTAATATTTCTTTCAATCAAGTTATTAATTTGAGAACAATTTAAATCACACAACAATTAAGGAGTTGATATTCAATTAAAATTTATGTTTTAAAACCTAATTCATTTTTAAAATGAATAAATTAATAGATACAATAATGATAATATACTAACAATGAGCATAGAAAGAATATTTCTTCAAAAAAAATATTTATATAAAATTACTATATGAGCATATATGTAGCATTATTTAATTTAATTAATAATAATTTAAAAAAGAAAACTTAATATTTTAACTTATAAACATTCGATATGAAAATTCAAAAAATCTTACAAATTTTGTTGATTGAAGATGTCATTCTATATTATTTTCTACCCAATTTCGAGTTTGTATATATTTGGACTTATTCGTGTTTATATAAGTTGATTTTCCATTCTAGTAATAATTAAATTTAATTTAATTTTGGTTTCTTAAAGTAAATTTAAAATTTTGTATTTCTAAATACCTAAATAAAATTGAACTGTTTAACTATATATAAAATCAAATTAAAATAATACAGTTTTAATTTTTTTTTGTCATATTTAAGAAAGAAAAAAAGATTCATTTGAACTTTTTAATCCTTTTGATAAATAAAATTGTATATTAAGCAGCAAGCACAAACATATATATCTTCAAGATGGTTAGGGATTTGCTCCATCATGGCATACACTTCATCTAAAGACAAAGACCAAATTGCTAAAGAATAAGCTAAAATATTAGCTAAAGGAGGAATAAAACTAAAAGTAACACTTTTTAAGTTAGAGCCTAAAAATATTATGTCTTCAACCGGCAAACTCATAACATCATGACCTTATAACAAGTGAATAGCCATTTGGCAATTTGATTCCACAACAATATCTAGAAAACCATCAAATGGCCTAAAATTTGGAGACATAGCAATCGCCATTTGGAGAAGACTATCCTAAGCAATATAAGATCGATTATGAAGTCTTTGATTCCTAGCATACCAAATGTACCGGAGTATAATGACAAATGAGTGGAAATCATCATTTTTAACAATACTATCTATTTTCGGCACTAGTCAACTACACCACCTTTCATTAGTTTATCAACATGGCAAAATAAAGGGGCTGACTTTCAAACATGTTTCACCCACACACATCTTAAAATATATGAAGAGCTAATTCTTCTAAGCATCCACACTGAACACACACTAGCTAATTTACCACACCTAGGTAAAATATTTTTAATAAGCCTCCAGAAGAAGAGATTTACCTTTGGAGGAAGAACTTTCAAATGCCAAATCAATTTCCAAAGTGTAGAATCAATAGCTGAAGTAAAAGCGAAACCTATTGAACCTTGACATTTAGACTCCACAAATTGATAACCTAATTTAACTGAATATTCCCCAGATTTCATGCAAACCTAAAGCATTGATAGGTAGATAATTGATAACTAAGAGGCAAGTTAAGAATTATCATCACTTTTGATGGTAGAAAAGTCTTTCAATTAGCTCCTTCTTCTAGCATTTCACCTCCTCATCAATAAGACAATTAATCATAACTGTTGGGGGAATAGAATTTAGCATTAGTAGCTTTATGTACTTCTGACTATAGAGCCAATTGTTACTTCACATATTAACTTATAACACAATACTAATTCCCTATTAGAGTATGTATGGAGTTTCCAATCCCACGTTGGAAAAGTAAAGAAAAGAAAAAGGGCATATAATAATGAGGTATTCTAAGATAAAAGGCCATTTTGTCATATGTGGAGCCCATCTTGCCAAGAAGAAGCCTAAGTATTGTGAAGCCTAATGTGCAAATGTTATAAATCCAACACTTCCTACATGTGATCAAGCCCAAGCTATTAGAAATTTATGGAGGCCCACACAAATTTCAACATGGTATCAGAGCCCAAAAGACTTAAATGTCGATAATCCAGGATCCATAAATTAATTAAACCAGTGGCCTCTGAGGTTCAAAGAGTATAAGCCCAAGCAAAAATTGATGTAATGTGACTTAAGGCCTCTGAGACTTGGAAAAACACAAGCCCAAGACACAAAGCTTGTGACAAATTTGAAACTGGATTCTCTGAGCCCAATAAAGTGCCAAGATCCAGTCCATTTGAAGCTGAAGATTAAATTAGGGATCCTCTGAGCCCATGAAGAGCTAAGATCCAATCCAGTCAAGGCACAAAGAAATGTTTAAGTGCCAACTAATCCAAAAGAAAGCAAGCCTAACCTAGTTACTTAAGGGGAAGTGTTGGAGTATGTATGGAGCTTCGAATCCCACATTGGAAAAGTAAAGAAAAGAAAAAAGGGCATATAATAATGAGGTGTTCCAAGAAGGAGCCTATCTTGCCAAGAAGAAGCCCAATTATTATGAAGCCCAATGTGCAAATGTTATAAGTCCAACACTTCCTACATATGATCAAGCCTAAGCTATTGGAGATTTATAGAGGTCCAAACAAATTTCAACATTGTCCAATACAATCTAGCTTACAAAAGCTCTCTTGGTTCTTAAATGCTATGCCAAACATAACTTGGACAAAACCCGAGTGAGGCAAATAAAACATCTCCACGGACAAAAATACTTAAATTTAAAAACATTAGAGCATAATGAGTTTGGGCTAGTCAGAATATGTCATGCTTGCTTATCCAATATAGCTTAGTTAAAAAAAAATGAAAATTCCTAAAACCATGCCCTCCATAGAATTTAGAATGACACAACTTAATTATCCCAACCAATGCAATGCATTTTCCTCTCCTCTGAACTATTGCCCCCATTAAAACCTACAAATTCATTGCTCAATTTCATTACAAAATAAAGAGGGTAAAGCAAAACTACTCATCACATATTGGGGAATTGTATGAGCCACCGTCTTAATTAGAACTTCTTTTCCTGCAATGTAAAGAACCTTTTGCTTCCATCCCTTTAATTTGCAAAAATCTCCTCCTTTAATTTGCCTATCACAATTAGAAGGCCCAAATAATGTGGATGGTAGTCTATCTCTCTAATACAAAAAATTTATTGTAGTTGTATCATTTTATCCCAAGCTACATTACCGTTGAAAGACATCTCAAATTTGTCAAAGTTGATCTTTTGTCTCGATACCGATTCACAAATATCAAGATTGACTTTAATTCATTGGCATTCAATAGTTGAGGCTCGACTAAATATGATATTATCATTTGTGAAAAATAGATGGCGAATTGATAGACCATGCTTACTTGCTTGAACATAATGAAGATGTTTTTTACTCTTTGCTACTCTAATCAGTAATGATAATCCTTCTATATACAAGAGAAACAAATAAGACGATAGAGAATCTTCTTGCCGAGCCCTCAATTCTATTTTCACTCGCTCATTGATCATAAAAGAAAAGGTCAGTGCTAATACAAGCCATAATTAATTTAATAAAATAAAGAAAAAAAAACAATCCTAAGAATAATATGCTTATCCTCGGAATAATATACTCTAAGAAAGACCACTCAATCCTATTGGAAGTTTTACTCATATCAAATTTGGAAGTTTTACTGTGTTTATGAAGATTTAAATGGGTGAAATAGGTAGAAGTAGATTCATATACCTAATCCCAACTAATTAGAAATTAAGATTTAGTTAAATATTTTAATTAGATTGGTTGCAAGATTAATTTCAAGGGTATGATTATGGCAGAAATGCTCAATGTTGATTGTCAAATCATATAATTAGAATTACATGACAGCAATGGACTTATGGTCGCAAATATCTTAAAAAGGAATATAAATTTTTTTTCCATATTCAACAGTTCAATAAAATTTAGAAGATGGTATTCTTTAAATTAAAAAAAAAATTATTTGATATATTATGAATTTTTTTTAAAGAATTTTGAATTTGATTTTTAGAAAAAATATATTAGTGATATTTAAAATTTAAAATTTTGCTATTTTAGTGTCTAAAATTTTCTAGTCCAATAAAATTTTCATTTTTTAAAAATAATTTTATATAAATATAGGAGTGGTATTATTATGTTTATTGTCTTTTTTCCAACCTTAATATCAAAAATTATAAGTTAATATTGAGATGACTAATAAATGACTAAATTAATTATATAAAATTAATTTTATAAGTGGTAAAAACTTATCGAATAAAAAAATTATTTATATATCAAAATAATAAAATTTTAAAGTCATACACTTCAGATATAATTTTTCTCTAATTTTATCATATAATAATATAGACATAAATTTGTAATACTTGTTTCTTAAATTTTATTTATTTTTAATTTCTTTTAGCATTAATAATAGAATTCATATTTAGTTTCTTATTGAATGAAAAAAAATGCAATCACTAAAAGATGTTTGAGAAAATTATTTTATTATATTTTAATAATTCAGTATATCCTCTACAAAGAAGAGTTATAATACATGTGCAGAATAGCGATTAGTGAGTTTCATAGGGTCAAATTATATTTGCGATTGAGCCATTGAATAAATGAATGAATTACGTTTTTGTCTTTTTTGTCTAATTAAGCTAATAAACACGTACAAAGAATTAGATACTTTGCGTCAAACACCAAAAATTAAAATATATTCCTTTTTTTTTATAAATTACATAAACAGAAAAAAAATACTCAAAAAAACTTAAATTTAATACTTAAATGAAAGTAATGCTATGCGTTTATAATTATTAAAAAATATATTTTTCTTTTTTTTTGTATAATTACAAAAAATATTATGTTTGAGAATCTAAATAAAGTAAATAAAAAAAATATAAATTTTGCATCCATTATATAAATCATTGCCCTTCCACCTGATGTGTATTGTAAGCCAACAACATTATCCCAAACCCATCGCCAAATTATATTTCTCTCTCCATTTCTCTGAATTAAACAGAGAGTAAAACTTCACCATCAATGGCGTAAAGCAACATCAATACACTTACCCTTGCGTGCCGGAAATTATTGAAAGCAAACAAACGAATACCCATTTTAGTTTTGGTGAAAAAAAAATTTTGTTCTTTTCTGTATTCTTTTCTGTACAAGGGTTCCATAGTGTTGTAACTGTAGGCTGTGTAATTGTTAGAAACAGAGGATTTGAGGAAGAAGAAGAGAAAATTTTGCAGAGGTGGGATTTTCTGGGATTTTTTTTGTGGGTTTATGTTCATATGTTTATGAGGAGTGAAGAATATAGAAAGAGTAGTCAACCTGGGAAAGGCAGGTGCTTATTTGTTGGACGGGAGGATATTCGATTGTATCCATGAGATCACTGCGGCTCTTGCTTTCTCTAGGATGAGCGATTCTGCATATAAAGTTGAAACCACTTCGCGTCTTGCTCAATGGAGGATAGACAATCTTGCTTCCTGTACCTATCGCAAATCCGATCCTTTCAAGATCGGCAAGTGGAATTGGTTTGATTCTTTTCTTTTTCATTTTTATGTTTTGAGTTATATTGAAATTTACCCATGATTTTATCTAACGAATTTACTGTATATATAACGAAATGTGGCTAATTATTTGGTTTGAAATTCCTTTATTGGCTATGTGGAGGTGGTTTTTTTTTTCTAGTGTAGGAGTTCAAGAAATGGATATATATCAAGTGTGTTTTTTTTTTGTGAAAGGAGATTTTAAATGAATGGTGTAATTGTTAGTCTTGAACTCATAGGTAGATAGGATATGAGGTATGGTTTTTTGCAGAAACAGGATGGGCACATTTTCCTTTATATTTCATCCTTTGTTTGGTTGCTGGGAAATTTTCTGATTTTTAGCAAAGAAAGTAAAACAAACACTCTTCAGTTATGTTTTTTCGTGTGGAATTTTTCTTTTTGATATTTTTCCTCTTTTATGTTAGTTCAAGCTTAATTTTACCATGTTTGTTTGGATTGAAGGCATTTATCTGTGGAGAAGAATCGGGTACTATATGTTAAATTGTACCCAGAGATATCAAATCTTACCAGAGAAAACCCTCCAATTGCTTCATTCGTTATTCGAGTTGTTTGTTCCGTGGGAGATCGCAAGGCCTTGACTCACCCTGGTAATTAATCAAAACTCATATGTCTGTGTGTGGACACCGGCACATCTTTCCAGTTACTGCTTTATGTCTTTTTTCCTAGGAAGTTGGTGCAGTTGCAATTACAATATCAAAGATCATACTTCCGGCCTCTGATTGTTTATTCTAAGTTGCGATCTAAGAACAAGAACAAAATGTTGGACTTGATAAATTAGGAAATAAAGGGCAGAAAATATTTTATGGCATTGCTATAACTACAATGATTCTCTAATTAGTGAATTGTGAGTAAAGCTCCAAGCTAAATTTGGGCCTTAGCAATTTTATCTTTGGCTGCTATGCATCAGTTAATGTCTGTTCTGAGAGAACTTGTATGTGATGTTAAATATACTGATTTTACTTCTGAGGAAGTAAAGAATGCTAAAAAAAATTCTTTATAGGTTTCTTAATGCATTTTTATTCAGAATTCTTGCATGTTTGCCATTTCTTGGCAAGACGAGCTAGCGTTCAATTCTCAGTTTTATTTGAGCTCACTCTGTTTTTCATATCCCTGCAGAAATAGCAGACAAGCAGCTCAAGAGTAATGACGATTTTGTTTGGAAAATTGAGGAGGTTCCATTAACAGGGAAATTCATTATTGACGTTGAATTTCTTGATTTGAAGACAACATCTTCAGATGTATGCTCCTAACTATCTCGGTTCTCTAGTTTACCCTGGTTGAAAATAATAAATTTCATAACTTGCAATTAATGATAATTCTAAAGTTTGTCAAAGGCTTTAAATTGGCTAATTTGCTTTTTGCTATTTGGAAGAAGAAATAAGAATATCAATGTTTGATTATACAAATAATATTCATCTATTGATCTAGTATACTAATTATTGCATTTGTCTTCTAGAAATCAAATTTTTGTAGCAGCTTCTAAGAATGTGAAAAGCAAAAAGTTGAACCAAATGAAGCCTAAAATTGTTTCCATTTACCATTACAAAAAAATTCAGCTGTGTATAATTCGCTTTCAATAATTAGGCTATAGAAACCTAGAGAAGAAAAAGGGCTCTTTACCTTTATTTTGATTGTTTTCATTTGCCTTTGAATGCATAGGGTGGAGAACCTTGCTCCATCTGGGCTGAAGGAATTGCGAAAAAGCAATTAAATGCATCAGCTCTTGCTTCTCTTGGTCGAATGTTAACAGAAGGCATCCATACGGACATTACAATTAATGCTTCTGATGGAAGCATCGGAGCCCATCGTGCTGTCCTTGCTGCAAGATCACCTGTTTTCCGAAGCATGTTTGCCCACGACTTGAAAGAGAAAGAACTGTCTACCATTGATATCTCTGACATGTCAATTGAAGCTTGCCAGGCTTTTCTCAATTACATTTATGGAAGCATCCAACATGAGGAATTTCTGGTCCACCGTTTGGCTCTTTTAGGAGCGGCTGATAAATATGATATTACTGACTTGAAAGAGGCATGCCATGAGAGTCTTTTAGAGGATATAGATACAAAGAACGTACTTGAAAGGCTACAAAGTGCATCCCTTCATCAGTTACCAAAACTAAAGATGAGCTGCATGCGGTATCTTGTGAAGTTTGGTAAGATATTTGATATTGGAGATGATTTCAATGCCTTCCTGCAATGTGCAGATAGGGATCTGATAACTGAAATTTTCCATGAAGTTCTCAATTCCTGGAAAGGATTCTAAAGATCTAGTGATGACATTAAAAAAAAAAAAAAGAACGAGATGTTTTATCATGTCCACAAAAATGGGTGCTTTAAAAAAATTAGTGCTTATATATAATTTGTTGCCATTTAGATAATTCTTTGATCCGAATGCATTTGTTCCATGTACATACATATTGGTTTTCAGGATATAGGAATACTATTCTTGTTAAAGATTGTCCTGTATTCATGAATGCTTTGATTGAATGAAATGTAAATATAAATGATTTCTTATTTCAAACAGATTCTATCAACTTCCAAGTACATTGTTGAATTTATTTTTCAAGCACATGATCTTTGAAATATCAGGATATGAATATTAAGTCTTGTATGGTTTGAAATTAATCAAACAGAGACTCTTAATGTCAGGAGTTGGTATGAGGTTGTTAATCAGGTTCTTCACAGTCAGAACATTGGAATTATCGAACATCAGTATGATAATGATACACATTGATGTTTCTTATCCACCTTGACTTTATGCATCACCTTCAGTATCATTGAATAGATTATAATGCAAATTTTTTTTCTCTTTTTTGTCCTTTCCTTGAAGGAAAAAACAATTTTCATAATATTTTTTTATAATTTATTTATAAACTCGTAGTTTTCATATTTAATATAAATGAATATTCATTTAAAAACTTATAGTTCAAATTTTTTAAGAATTAATTATATTTAAATTTAAACTTTAGTAAAAGATATTATAGACATTTCCAAATGAAGACTAAACTTAATAATAAAAGTATATAGGACAGAGTTATTACCATACCTATTTTTGTTAGGATTAAAGCAATTAATTTTTTAAGCTAATGAGTTTATTTAATTGCATCTTTGATTGGAAATGAAACTTAATAGCTCCTCCATTAAAATTAAATTATCCACTCTAATATATATATTTTTGACATTTCCTTGCATACCATATTGATTCAGTTCACTTTATCCATCGTTGCCTATAAAAAATAAAGGCTAGAAATCTTTTTTTTTTTTTAAATTTTTTCTACAAATGATTCACTATCTAAACTGCTATTTCAAAATTAAAAAACTACATAAAACGTAGAAATTTCTATAAACTACAAAATAAATATAATGAAATATAAGGTGATCAAAATAGAAAGGCCATATATATTAAGAATAAATTATACATTTATCTAAACATTAAAATTTATATTATAAATGAAATGAAATAAAAAGAATTTCATTTAAATTTATTTCAAATACATAAAAAAAAAGTATCAAATGTCAACCAAATATGGAATTCAAGCAAACAAACAATACTTAAGAAGTAAGGAATTGAAGTCATATATAAAGTGGAAAAGAACTGACCTATGTATAAATTTGTTGAAAGAGAAATTGAAGAAATGTTGGAAAAATGAATCTATACAAATGGGAAATTTCAATTTTTTTTTTATTAATTACTTATACGTGGAGATACTTAGAATTGAACTCGAGATCTAAGCAAGAAGAATATAAGTTTCCAGCCGCCAATACAAGACTTGGTAGTTGGAAACTCCAAACTTTAGAAACAATGAGAGAATAGAGAAAGTAGCAAGAGAAAGAAAACAGGCAATAGCCATATCTGAGAATCAGAATGTGGAGGGAATATTATTAGCATCTTTTTGAGTTTTTAGTCTTTTATTTAACTAATGGAGCCCATTGTTTATTAATATTTTTTATTTTTTTAAGAAAATAAGAATTGTTTACAATTTTTTTTAATTATAAAAAATTTATTTGTTTCTAAAATATGAAATACATACAAAATACAAAAATCAAAACAAAGACGAATTAAAATTTTTATTTAATATTATTTTTATTATTGTTTTCCAATAGTCAAAAAGTTATATATTAAAGAATGATTTGATAAATTAAGCAAAAATACTTAATTGTAGTTTTAACATTTTTATTTCAACTTTTTTTTAAGATCTTAAATAATTAAATATGTTTTTATTGTATAATTTACCTGATAATTGATAAGAAAAAACCTAAAATGTTTTAATGTAAATAATATTTATTAATTTTTTTTCAGTATATTGAGAAATACAATGAATGAAAATTTTCTTCTCTTATTGGTTAACTTCTAAGTTTTTTAGAAGGATAATAATCTCTTTTATTTCCCTTCATATAAGGTGAGATTCATTAAATACCAAGACCCCTTTTATTTCACCAGAATAATTTGGCATTAAAAAATATATTTAGAAACAATTAATTTTTTATTAAAAAAATTATTTTTTTATAGTTTAGTTACAAAATTTTTAAAAAAAAAGTCTATTTTAAAATTATAAATATACTTAAAGTTAAAAGAATATATATATATATAAATATATTTAAAGTTATAAGAATTTCATATATATATACACACACACACGCTAAGAAAAATGGAGCAAATATAAGCTGCCTCATCATCATACATATAGTAGTATAAAAAAATAAAAAAAAAATTATTTATCAGCATTTATTAAAAAAGAATAAGTAATATATTCTTATGACTTCAGTTGTAAAAATTAGAAATTCAAAAGGTAAATAATTAGAAAGACTATAAAAAGATTACTTATTGATTCACATTAAAAACTATTTATTGATACTTACTAAAAGAAAATAAATGAATAACATATTTTTGTGATTCATATAAATTGGGAATCTAATAAGGAATTTTTTTTAATGTAAATACTTTTTATTAGGAATTCAAAGAAACCATATCGTTCAAAACAGCAGAAGCAACATCAAGAGGTACTTCATGCAAACAACATCTGAACCAAACTCTAATTGAAGGGCCTATTGAGCCATTACATGTACAGCCATATTTCCCTCCCTGTTAACATGAGAGAAGGCACATCGCTGAAAGCCTGACGCTCTGCTCCAGGTATGGGCTTACTTCTGTATGCTTTCAAATTTTTATGGTTTGTACACGTAAAAATATCTATTCTATAATTAAAAAAAAAAAGTAAAATCACTGAAGATTTTGCTTCTTTTTTATTATTTTATCCTTTAATTTTTATTGGTATTATTTTTTTTAGCTCTTATTTTTATCGTTAATTACTATTTTTTTAATTTACTATTTTGTTTTTTATAAATACATTTGCACATTGTTTTTTTTAAAGTAAAGATAATATTGGAAACATTATCCTTTCCATATGTGTAGGAGATAAGTTAGGAATATATTTAGAAAGTGTATCAATGTAATTTATAGCCGTAACATATGGAATAGCGTAGTATATGGAGTTTATTACTCCAAGTGCATTGTATATAAACAGTAAGCATGACTTGAAGGAATACAGAAAACTCTTTTCCTATAACATTATTATTTGATTTGATATGGTATCAGAGCCTTGTTAATCTCTGCAATATTTTCTTTTTTTTTTTTTTACTTCTCTCGACAAGCCATGACTGGCGAAAAAAACACAGCTATGGATACATCAAGTCCATACTACGTACATCATTCAGATCAACCCGGTCATCTACTCGTTCCAGAAAAATTGAATGGCTCAAACTATCCAACATGGAGCAAATCAATGACTCATGCTCTCATAGCCAAAAACAAAATAGGGTTTATTGATGGCACAATCAGTGCACCTTCAGAGACCGAGAAGCCAACAGAATACGCTATGTGGAATCAATGCAATAGCATGATTCTTTCATGGTTAACACATTCTGTGGAACCAGATTTGGCCAAAGGTGTCATACACGCGAAATCTGCACACCAAGTATGGCAAGATTTGAAAGATCAGTTCTCACAAAAGAACGCGCCTGCAATTTTTCAGGTACAGAAAGCCATTGCAACAACTACCCAAGGTACGATGTCTGTTTCGTCATATTACACAAAAATTAAAAGCCTCTGGGATGAGTTAGATACATATCGCTCATCCACGCCTTGTAATCAGATGAAGGCACACAATGAAGAGAAAGAAGAAGATCGTTTGATGCAATTTCTTATGGGTCTCAATGACACCTATAAAAGTGTTCGATCTAATATTTTGATGATGTTTCCCTTGCCTAACATTCGACAGGCATATTCATTAATTATACAGGAAGAGACACAACAACAATTATCGTCACAACCAACAGAAAACTTTACTATCGCAGCTGCTGTTCATGCACAAAGACGGGCAAGTCAACAAAATCATAAAGACAAGTATTGTGACCACTGTTCGAGAGCTGGTCACTCGATTGATGAATGTCGGACTTTAAAATATCATTGTGATTTTTGTAATAAAGGAGGGCACACAGAAGATAGGTGCAGGATCAAGAAAGGTCAATCTAGTCGTACACAACAACAACGTGGCTTTAAAAATTCTGGAAATTATTCTTTGCCGGCTGCAAATATGACGAATTCAATTTCTGAAGAGAAATCTTCTCCTGCTCCTATATCTGGACTTTCGGTAGAACAGCTCCAAGAAATTGCCAAAGCAGTTTCAATGATTAACTCTGGTAAAATCGATGTTTACGCAAATGCAACAGGTTTTCTCATAAACTCTAATGCTTCAGTAAATTCTATTTTCACAAAATCATGGATTCTGGATAGTGGGGCCACTGATCATATCATTTCAAATTCACAATTGTTTATCAATTCAACCCCATCATCAGTTCCTTTAGTAAATCTCCCTATAGGCTCAACAGCTCCAATCACATCTAAAGGGACTATACAATTCAATAAACATATCAAATTAGAGAATGCTTTATGCGTACCTTCTTTTCATATAAATCTTATTTCAGCAAGTAAACTCACTCAATCACTACATTGTTGTATTATCTTACTTCCTGATGGTTGTATTTTACAGGATCTGGCTACAGGGAAGACGATTGGCTGGGGTGAACAGCGAGATGGTCTTTATTACATGAAGCCTTCCCAAATATTGCCCAAATTTTTTCATGCTTCCAGTAATACAAATCTCTGGCATATGCGATTCGGCCACCCATCTTCATCACGTTTAAAAATGGCATCTTCCTTATTTTCTTTCAATAGTGCATCTATTCATAATAATTGTAATATATGCCCCATTGCTAAACAAGCAAGATTACCTTTTACTTCCAGCACAATAAACACAAAACATCCCTTTGATTTATTACATTGTGATATTTGGGGTCCTCATAAATCTCCTACTTATTCAAATGCACGGTTTTTCTTAACCATAGTCGATGATTTCACTAGGTGCACTTGGGTTTTTTTAATGCAACACAAATCAGATACTCAGCATCTACTACAATCATTCATCACTTTTGCATGTACTCAATTTCACATCCGTGTTAAAGCCGTCCGAACAGATAATGGAATGGAATTTCTTTCCATGAGTAAATTTTTCCTTGATCATGGTATTGAATGTCAACGTACATGCGTTTATACCCCCCAACAAAATGGGGTGGTTGAGCGCAAACATCGCCATATTCTTGCAGTCGCACGATCCCTGCTTTATCAATCAAATCTGCCTATTCGTTTTTGGGGAGATTGTGTTTTAACTGCAGTATACCTCATTAATCGCTTACCTTCTCCAATTCTATCAAATAAAACACCCTTTCAACTCTTATACAACCAAGTTCCATCCGTTTCACATTTACGTGTTTTCGGCTGTCTATGTTCTCATCCCAAGCATAAATTAGATCCCCGAGCCCGACGGTGCATTTTTATCGGTTATCCACCCCATCACAAAGGATACAAATTATATGACCTTGAAGACAACACAATTTTTGTCAGTAGGGACGTGGTATTTCACGAGACCATTTTCCCTTTTCATGAAACAACATCATTAACATCATCACCCTCACAATCTTCTGTCCTACCCAATTTGGCTCTTGATATCAGTCATCAAGATCATGCACCACCTGACATTTTACCCACTGAATCTTATAATACTCCACAACAAGTTTCACCAACTTCGGCCAATGAGCCCACTCCTGAACCTATACATATTGAACCCATTCCAGAACTTACGCCCAATCCAACCCTTCCTAGTCCTGCCATTTCTACCCAACCACTTCGACAATCTACACGTCTCAAGCAACCTCTTGCATGGCATAAAGACTACTTGCTGCCACCTCGCCCAAATCAGTCCACTCATAGCCAAGGTCCTCTTCCAGGTACACGATACCCACTTTCTAATTTTATTTCTTATTCCAAATTATCATCTGCTCACTGCACCTTTCTAGCTAATATTTCTGCACATAAAGAGCCTACATCATATGATCAGGCCATTATTTTACCTCACTGGAAGGAAGCCATGAAATCTGAGCTATCAGCATTGATCGAAAATAAAACCTGGAGTATTGTTTCATTACCAGATGGTCACAAACCCATAGGATGCCGATGGGTTTATAAAATCAAATACAGGTCTGATGGGAGCATTGAACGATATAAAGCACGTTTAGTCGCCAAAGGCTATACACAAGTGGAAGGAATTGACTATTGTGAAACCTTTTCTCCTACCGCTAAACTTACAACATTACGTTGTCTATTGACTGTTGCAGCTGCAAGAAACTGGTTCACCTACCAACTTGATGTGCACAATGCTTTTCTGCACGGTGACCTTCATGATACTGTTTATATGGAGCTCCCTCCTGGACTTCGCCGACAGGGGGAGAATCTGGTTTGTCGGCTTAATAAGTCCTTGTACGGATTGAAACAAGCATCTCGAAACTGGTTTGCTACTTTTTCTAATGTTATTCAAAAGGCAGGATATATTCAATCAAAAGCAGACTATTCTTTATTTACCAAGTGCGTTGGATCATCTTTCACTGCCATCTTGCTCTATGTCGACGATATACTTTTAGCAGGAAATGATGATGCTGAAATCAAGCATCTAAAGGCAACTTTACTCCAACATTTTCGAATCAAAGATCTTGGCACCTTAAAATATTTTCTGGGTATTGAATTTTCTCGATCTAAACATGGTATTTTTATGTCTCAAAGAAAATATGCGTTGGACATTTTAGATGATGCAGGTCTAACTGGGGCAAAACCAGAAAAATTTCCAATGGAGCAAAATTTAAAATTCACTCTTACTGATGGTGATTTATTACATGATCCGACTAAATATCGCAGGTTAGTTGGAAGGCTTATTTACCTCACTGTCACAAGACCAGATATTGTCTACTCAGTCAGAACTTTAAGCCAATTTATGCAAGAGCCTCGCAAAACACACTGGGATGCAGCATTACGGATTCTGAAGTACGTCAAGGGGACACCCGGACAAGGATTATTACTTCCTTCTGACAATGATCTGAATATGAAAGCCTATTGCGACTCAGATTGGGGAGGATGTCGTATTACACGAAGATCAGTCAGTGGCTACTGCATTTTCTTGGGAAATTCATTGGTATCTTGGAAGTCCAAGAAACAAACCAACGTGTCAAGATCATCTGCCGAAGCTGAATATCGGGCGATGGCAAATGCTTGTCTAGAGCTAACATGGTTACATTATATCCTGCGAGATCTCAAGGTCCCTATTGGCATGCCTACACCTTTGTACTGTGATAATCAAGCGGCACTCTATATTGCAGCAAATCCTGTATTTCATGAGCGTACAAAACATATCGAGATAGATTGCCACATTGTACGAGAAAAATTGCAAGCTGGGATGATAAAACCATCACATGTCTCTTCACATTGCCAGTTAGCAGATATATTTACAAAGCCTCTCGGAAAGGATCAGTTTGTTACTTTGCGAGACAAGTTGGGAGTTCATGATGTTTACTCACCAACTTGAGGGGGAGTATTGGAAACATTATCCTTTCCATATGTGTAGGAGATAAGTTAGGAATATATTTAGAAAGTGTATCAATGTAATTTATAGCCGTAACATATGGAATAGCGTAGTATATGGAGTTTATTACTCCAAGTGCATTGTATATAAACAGTAAGCATGACTTGAAGGAATACAGAAAACTCTTTTCCTATAACATTATTATTTGATTTGATAGATAAAGTCATATTAAAATTTAAAAAAAAATCTAGATCAAAGGACAACACTAACCAAGCCAATAGACTTACCCCATACACCCAAAACTAAAGACCTTGATTAACAGAATCCAACAATATCAAATTAAGCTCCAATGAGCGAGACAATCATAGAACAAATCCGCTCTAGCAATACTATGAGGAGCTTAATTAGCTTACCTCTTTATCCATGAAAGTTTACAATCAACTAATCTCTTAAGTCATCACAATCAAAAATTAAGATACCAAATTCAGAATCATCAATTTGAGAAAAGTGATAGCATCAGTGGCGGACGTAGAAAATTACTGAAGATAGGCTCAATTTTCCCATAAAGTTATAGTGATCAATTTGTGGCCGGTAGAAGCTTCTTCGCCGATGTTGCTTGTCATCATATTGCCGCACCCACACCTGCATTGGCAGAACCAAAAATTTATTAAGAGGGCTAAATTTTTACCAAAAAAAAATTATAGATGAATCTACTATAAAATTGAACATTTAATATTATAGTAGTTCAATAATTAATTTATAATATTAGATTAACTACGATTAAGAGATGGTAATTGTATTTTACAACTTTGCATATTTTGAAAATATTGCATAATAACCTCATTTTTAATTTTTAAAAAAATATTTTTTTCATATAATATACAGATAGTTGATTTTTATGCATATATGAATTTTGATAAAAATTTTATAAATTAAAATAACTTCATTTAAATTCACATATATATAAATTATATATATAATATATATATATAATTCATTTAAATTTAAATATATAAATAAATATATATAAATTCATAAATAAATATAAAATTTATAAATATATAAAGGAATGTGTGTGTATATTTTATCTATAAAAAAAAAGAATATGTGTATATGTATATACACACATACATATATATATATGTGTGTGTGTGTGTGTGTGTGTGTGTGTGCTGGTGGACGAAAGGGTCCAAAGGGGGCTCTGGACCCTTCATAGGTCTGCCGCTGGATAGCATCAACTACTACCTTACTATCAATCTCCACATCCACATTCTGCCACCTATTAGTCTCAATCCAAGATAATACTGACCTGAGTGCAAAAGCCTCAGCCAACTTGAGAGCCAAAACACCCACTGAATGGCCCAGACATCCTTGGATAACAGCCCTGCTTCATCCTTAAGAATAGTGCCAAAACCCGTTCGAGATGTAGTAGAGAAAATTGCCCTATCCATGTTGCATTTGACCCTTCCACAAATAGGTTTTTTCCATTTTAATACTATCAACTAATTCTGACTACCAATATGACAAACCCTTCATCTCTTTGCATAGCATGCCATTCTCAGAGCCCCTGCAATGCAAGTTCATGGATATGTTGATAATTTGCAGGATCACCATGCCATATAGTTGCATTTCAATGATACCATAAGCTCCAACCCCCCCATACTAAACTTTTATCTTTCCTTATAATAACAACAAGTATATAGGATTTTCAAAACATCAAAAGGTGAAGAAAACACAGCATAAAGATTTAAACGGGACCAATAATCATTAGTTATCTAGCAAGAAAATAAAACATGCTCCACATCCTCAACTTGACCACACAGACAACATCGATTATCTATTTATACACCACTCATTCCTAAGTTAAACTTGGTAGGAAGTACTTCTCTCGTAGCACACCGCAAGAAATCCTTCACCTTTGGAGTGATACTCAACTTCCAAATTAAACTCCACTCTCCTTAAACCCTAAAAGAAATGTTAGAATCTTGCATACCACAAGCAACATGATAAGCTATTTTGACACGAAACTTTACATCCGTTGAAAAGTGTCAAACTATATTATCCTCCAATCTTCTATGTGAAATAGGAACCTGACAAATCCTATTGACATCCATTTGAGAGAACAAAGACTGAAGCTTCATAAGATTCCAACTTCTAGAGTCCACACACATCAAGTCTTACACCTTAAGACTCTTCAAACCTTCAGCCATAGGTCTAGCCAAATATTAATACTTGAGCCATCACCAACTCTCCATCTCAAGCCCTTTCTAATAAGTTAATTGGCCATACACGTGCTTTTCCACACAAAAGTAGGTTTAGAACCTAAATTATCATCCAAGAAATTCTTAGACGGATAATATTTGCCTTTATACAATCTAGCCACTAATGATGTCAAGTTAGATAGTATCCTCCGACCTTGCTTAGCTAACATAGCTAGATTAAAACAATGGAGATTTCTAAATCCTAAGACACCAAAACATTTATCTACACATAGCCTACTCTAAGACATCCAATGAATACTTCTCTCATTATTCGCCTTCGAACCCACCAAAATGAATTCATCATCCTTTCCAATTCATCACATAATGATAACGTAAGCTGAAAAACATTCATACAATAAGTAGGAATTGTTTGAGTAATTGTCTTAAGCAAAATCTCCTTCCCTGACCTAGAGAGAAACTTAGACTTCCAAGATTTCACCCTCTTACCCAACCTCTTCTTTAAAAAGGAAAAAATATATCTCTTCTCCCTCCCTACATGGAAAGACAAACCCAAGTATTTACTATGATCTATAGGAGTATGGACACCAAAAAGATTTGAGATTAGGTCGTTCTGAAGGTCACCCATTTTACTGCTAAAAATAATATCTGACTTTTGAAAGTTAAATGCTTGCTCGAACAAATCTTCATAGGTTGCCAAATATCTTTCACATGTTGATACTCATCCATAGAAGCATTGAAAAAATAATGAACTATCGCCAGCAAAAAAAAACAGAGAGAGAGAGAGAGAGAGATACTAGGACATTTTCTTTTAATTTTACACCCATGGATAAGCTCTTTATCTTCAGCATCTGACAACATTGTAGAAAGACCTTCTGCACTTATAATAAAAAGATAAAGAGAAAGGGATCCCCTTGTCTAAAAAAATCCAGTCTACTCTATCATACCCCTTATATCAATTTTTAAACGGACATTGCCACTCTTTTCCCTAGATTTAGACTTAAGGTAATGAATAATTTCAAAAGTAACCATAATGTTATCTGTATTTAAAAGACCTAGTACAAAGGTCGACTGAAACTCAAAGATAATGTTAGGTAAAATCAACATAAGCCTATTAGCAAGAACTTTAGCCGAAATCTTATACACCACATTACACAAAGAAATTGGTCTAAGATCTTTCATATTAACAGGGTTATCTTTTTTAGGCACAATGATAATTTTAGTAGTAGTATTTAAATAATCAGGAAGTGTACCTGTCGAAATCCAATGTCTACAATTGCTAATAACCTCCTCACCAACAATACTCCAAAAATGTCGATAAAAACCTGAATTAGAACCATCAGGCCCTGAAGTTTTATCAAGATACATCTCAAACAACGCTTTCTTGAATTCAACCACTGGGAATGGGGCTAAAAGCTTATGATTATTTTCCATCGACCCCCGAGCTTGCACCCTTGAAGTAATAGCTTGCCAATTCCCATTTGATTATGAAAAAAGGCTTCTAAAATAATCATCAGCCACATGTCCCATCCCTTCCAAATCATTAAAAACAGCCCCATAAATCATCATAAAGCATCTTAATTGTATTAGCTCTCCTTTTATCACTTGCATGTGCATGAAAATAATAGGTATTGATATTGCCATATTGAAGCCATAAACATTTGGAACATTTCTTCTAATACATACTGTATTGTTCAAGAACCAAAGACAACTTATTATTAGTCTCATCCCACTCCCGACTAATTACATCTTGAAGCTGAGCCTTCTTAAGATGGGATTTAAGCCTTTTAACCTGTAAATTAAAATCTCCATCAAGAATTTTATTAAATTTTTTAAGGGAAGAAACACAATAATTAAGCTTCAAATCCTACCTTCCATTGCATGATTCCAACCAGCTGGACCTAACCACCTCTACTATCCCATCTTTAAGCAGTTAATAATTCTTTAAATCTAAACTGCTTAACTGGAGGTCGACCCGAAATCTGCCCAACTTCAAGAAGAATAGGACTATGATCACTAGTGTTTACCACTAAATTAAACAAATTTAAAACTGGGAACAACTAGTGTGACTCTCTTGATGCAAAAGCTCTATCCAATCTTTCCAAAATCAAATTACCCTACCGTCTCCCCATTTCACAAGTAAAGTTCAAACCCTGCAGTGGCAAGTCAATGAGCCCACAGTTTTCAATGGCATTTTTGAAGCCATCCAAGAAATTAACTAGATGAGGATCACTACCCACCTTATCATCTCTGCCAATATATCATTAAAATCACCTATGATCATCATGGCATAGTTGAACGATTAGAAAGACTCTGAAGAAAATGCCATGACTGACGCCTTCTACTTCTCTCCAGAAAACCATAAAAATTAGTGAACCTTAAACTATGATTATTAGATTCTCTCACCATCATATCAATATGATTATTTGAGAAGCTATCCAAGGAAATATCATGATTAACCTTATTCCACAAAACAACCAAACCTCCACTATCAATACAGAAATAAGAATCAAATTTTAAATGCCTAGCAAGAAAATCAATATGTTGCTTAAAAACTAAGGTCTCCATTAAAAATATCACTTGTGGCTTATTAGAATTTATAAGCTCCTTTAGAGCTAATATTGCTTGAGGGTTGCTCAAGATTTTCATGGTTGTTGGCAGGTCCAACTCCTTCAGACCCATTGATGGTAAAGTTTTAAAAGACAAGGTTGCCTTTCCACTAGTACTACCTTCATTATTATTTGATCCAAAGCACTCCTGTCTAAGCCCTTTTTTTTCTTCTATCAGCATGAGATCAACTTCATTGGTCAATCCCATTCCACATGGAAGGTCCATATTAGGATCAGAGTTAGAGACACCCTGCCCCCTTTCCAAACAAATGTCCATATGTTGAAAGTTTTCCACGTGGTCTCATGGGATTACGTACATATCTAGTACGAGGAGCTGCCAAGATAGGATTTCTTTCAAAATTTGAAACACCCTCAAATCTCGATGCAAATCCCACAACCCATCTCCAAACATATTCTTAAGCCAATGATTATCCCAACGAAATCCTCCAACCCTTACCAGTGCTAGAAGCGAGGCAAACTTTTGTTCAACTTTAGCACCCTCATCTAGCACAATATTACACTAGGTCTCGCCATGGTCAAACAAACGACAAACTTGACAATAGGTTGGCAATTGTCTGTACTTAAAAGTCATGATAAAACTATCCTCATTCTCCTCACGCATTTGCTTTCCTCTTTTCAAAAGTTTATTAACATCAAAAAGAACTCAAATTTGCATAAAAGAATGAAAGGCCCCACTAGCACCACCACCATTATAATTAATAAATTCTCCCAAAAAATTTCCAAACAATCTAGCATTAGCTTCAGAGAAATACCCAAAGGAAATATTGTATACTTGCACCCAAAAAACAACTTTATTGAAAGCCAAACTAGCAGGAACATCACTATGGTTAAACTTGTTTAGAACAAGAAGACTATTGTTGAAGGACCAAGGTCCCTCATTCCACAAACGTTCATAATCAAACTTATTAAAAAACTAAAATAAATACAGATTGGGCTCCAATTCTTTGAAACAAACACCTTAACCAGGTTGCCATACTGATGCAAGAGTATCCTGCATATCCGGAAAGTGCACTCTCTTTCGAAGCAAAGACCTACCCACAAGTGCTAACTCGTGATTCAGCTGCAACTCCTGACCCTTCTCAGCCACAGCTTGTAACTCCTCTAACTCATTCTCATCAAAGGCTAAAGTATCTAATCTTTGTTCAATAATCAAGGTACATTTGCACTTTGTTGTTATGTTTTTTTTAGAAATTATTTTCTTTTGAATAATTTAATTACAGTATTATTCTTTTTTAGCTCTTATTCTTGCTATTATTTTTATTTTATTTTTTGCATTTACACTTTGTTGTTATGTGTTTTTTATATAAAAAAAAATTATGTTCTTTTAGATAATTAATTACGTGTCACTGTTAAATATTAAATTTTACATATTTTGCCTCTGAAATTTTGTAATTCTATAATTTAGAGAATGTGCAATATTTTCTATTAATTTTTATAGCAAATTATAAGTTTAAAACTTTTTTTACTTTAACAGAATTTATATTTTATATTCTTAATCATATTGAAAAATGAATTAATATCAACAAAATTAAAATAGCAAGAAAATTGATAGGTTATTCAAATTAGAGCATACTAAATAAAATTGATAATACACTATATGAAAGAATTTTTCTGAGAGCTTGTAAAAATAGTATTTGAAGAATTACAAAATAATTATACTATTTATTTATTTGCATCTAATTAATAATATCTGATAATAATTATACCGCTTTACATATTTACACTCAATTGATAATATCTTATTCTTAATTTCTGATTTACTTTTTCTCCTTCTTTAAAAAATTATTAATCATCTTTTATATTATTTATAAAAAAACTAAAATATATATCTCTGAAATAATACGAGAGCATCATTCTATTATGTAATATAAAATATAAAAAGAAAAATTCTATTTATTGGCATTTATTGAAATAATGAGTATTATTCTTTTAAAAAAATTAGAAATACAAAAGGATAGCAATTTAGAAATATATTAAATATTATTTATTAGCATTATCAAAGAAAAAAATAAGTAACATATTTTTATAGATTCATATAAATTGAGAATTTTTTTTTTTTGAATTCAAAGAAAAATTTATTAAATCAAGTTAAAATTAAGAATGTCCAGAAGAAACATAGAAGGATTATCGGTTCATGAAGCAGGCTTAGACAAAGAATTAGAAGCTTTTATCAAACAATGAGCTGCTTGACTCATAGAGCGTTTGATATGAGTTCTCTAGTCTCATCAAAACCAGCTAATAGATATTTAAAAAGACAAAAAAATGAATAAATATTATTTATTATCATTTAATTTTATATCTTTTTAAACTTTTGTGTTCGAACTCATTATTATATCATAGAAATTCGTGTTATAAAAAATAAATTATATAGAAAAGTTGTATTAAACATAACTATTCTTAACTATGGTAAAAACAACACTCTAAACTTATTGTCAATTATAATATTTTCAAAATTAACATCTCTTCATTTTATAGTGTCCTTATAATAAATAGTAATTGTTTCATTTATTAATTTATTTGATTATTTTGAGATAGAAAAAAAAATTTGGTAAATAGAAAAAAATATTAGTGTCAAATAATTTGTCATACTCAGACACGGTAAAATTTGGAATGAAAGTTTAGTAAAAATGGTTAGTGATGTCAATATAAAAGTAATTGGAAATAAACATGATAAAAGACAATTTTATTTGTGCATGGTTTATAATTAATTAGTTTTATTATATAAAGAAAAAAAATATAAAAATAATAAATTTTGAAAGTCATTAATGCTCAATGGTGGTCATTGATGGCTACTGAAGGATTGATATATTAGTAACTATTCTTAAAAATAACTTAATTTTTTATTGATTAGAATTTTTTTCAATGTCCAATTTTTTAAGAGTTCCAACAATTAGGAAGTACTTTTTTTTCAAGAAAATATTTTCCACAAAATAAATGGGGCATAAATTAGTAAACAAACTTGGAAGGGTAAGAATTGTTGAAATTTATTAAGTGTGAGAGGAATTTCATATCAAAAATAGATAAATATAGTGAGAAATATATAAATAAAAAGGACCTATAAATTCAATGTCTTAAGATTTTAAGTTGAAGTATAGTGTCAAGTCTACGAGTATATTCTCTAATTTGGCATCAAAGCTGATGGTTTGATAGGGTGAGTATAAAGACGTTGGTCATGTCCCATGATTGTTCAAATAGATCTACATGAAAGAACAAAGATTACTCTCAGTGGATGATAGGCCGGAGAAAATATAAAGGATTCTAGTTGATACCATATACTCAGGTCAAAGATGGATATAGTGAGAAACATATAAGTGAAAATTATTTTATAAATTTAATGCCTTAAGATTTTAGGTTGAAGTATAGTATCAAGTCCACAAATATATTCTCTCACTAAGGTTTTTTCAAGCAGATCTCTCATATAATTAGACTTTCCAATCTCAAGAAGAATTTATGTAATTTTACAACTAAATTTTACATCGAAATATTGAATTTTTATGAAATGTGATACCTAAAACTCATATCGTATTTTTTTGATATTATTTTATAACATATTAAAAAATGTTGATTAATTTATGAAATATATTTATGTGATTCGAATTCAAATAAAAACTAGTAAAATATTCCAAAAATAAAAAATAATAATTCAAGTTTTAAGAAAATTTAAGAAAAGAATGACACAACTCAAAAGTTTTGACTAGAAAATTTTACATATCATTGCACTAAATCACATAAGTTGGTTAAAAAATTATTGAAATAAATAAAAGAGAAATTTACATTATTTATTCCTTTTCTATTTTAATTTTTTTAAAAATACGTTATTTTATTTTTATATATTTGTTTAAATATATCTCTCATCAATTTTTTTTATTTTTCTTTTCATTTTTCATCATTTTTTTCTTCTTTTATTCATTTACCTCTTCTTCTTCTTCTTCTTCTTCTTTTTTAATATTTGTTTGAGTTAATTCTATTTCAATATGTGTTTAATTTTTTTTAACATATGCACATCATATAGAGATATATTTATAAATCATATAATATTTTTAATATGATGCATATATTGTGTATTTGTATTGATATGTTGAATTATAATTAATAAGAAATATAATTCTCTTTTACTGCTTTATAGATGTTATGTAGATATTTTATTTTTTTATATGTATGGTATTTTAAATGCTGAAACATATAAATTTTTTAAATTAAAATAATTAAATCATAAATTTAAACTATAAGGGAATGATTATATATCATAATGTATATATTGATTTGCTAATCAACATCTACACAACATACACGAAGAATTAAAAAATGATGTATTTTAGAAAGTTTCCTGTTATTTTTGGCAAAAATATAAATAAAATAATTCAGTGTATTTTTAAACATAACTTTATAAGGGTAGATTTATAAAAATCCATATATGAAATGCATATTCATTGATATAGAATGCATGTTTAAGGGATATTCACATGTTAAGTTCCACTAAGTTTTAAACCAGCATGATCTAAATTTGGGTTGCAAATTACCCATGTTTGGATGATGGTTTTTGATGATTTCATATAACATGGTATTATTTCATTTTGTGTTTATTTTTTATTTTCAACTTGATAGTATTGATTTTTATAGTTTTGTCATAGTTTTAAAACCATGCTTCTTGATCATTTTTTTGAATCATTGATTTGGTGGTTTTATATGGTTTAAAATTTTTTGTTCCAAAAATACTCCTTGCAAATATTTCAAATTTCAAAATTAACATTTTAACCTAATAATCTTTCCTTTTATTGTTATTTTCTATATGCATTAATTTTATTATAATTTTTTCAATTTAGATTATTAAGAAATAATTTATTATGTATTTTATTGATTTTTATTTTTTTTCCTTTAATTGAAATTAGTTATTGATTATAAAAGATAAAAAAAATAAAATAAATTATTGACCATAATAAAATAAACATTTAAATTAATTATTAATTATAAAAATTAAAATTAAAATTAAAATTATTTATAAATTTTAATTAAAACTAATATCAATTTTAATTTGAAGGCATTTTAATTATTTTATTATTTTTACAATCATATCATATAATATCATCAAACCAAATAAAAATAACATAATTAGCCATACTATAGCATATATCCGTCCAAATATGATAAATACTGCTTAAGATACTATATTATATAGTATCATATTATATAATATCATACCATACCATATAATAAATTAATAAACCATAATATCTACCCATTAACAAGAGCAAGTTATAAGTATAGAACAGTGAAAGCCCAAAATTTAAGAGAAGCCTAAATTGACAAGGCCATAAAATCAAAGCTAAAGCCTAATTCTACAACTATTGGTCGGCTCTAGGGGTGTGCAAAAACTTTGAATCTGACAGAGTTCGCCTGACCTATAGTGACATAATTAGGTTCGGTCGGATGAATAACTATGCATGGTCAACCTCAGTTGAAGATTTTTATATTTTTGTGAGTTCAGGTGGTCGATCGGTTAAGGGTTATTTACATCGATTCAAACCGAAATCGATTGACCACCACTAACTGATATATATTTTTTATTATATACATAACGATGTCATTTTTAAAGGCCCTATATAAACATCCTTAAGTGTTAGTCACTCAACCCTAGCAGCTCCTCACCTCTTTTCTCTCTCGATTCTTCTTTTCTTCTTTGAAATCTAGTGGTGCTTCATCTACCAAAGAAGATTTTCTTACCCATTTTCTCTAAAATGTTTTGCTCATATCATAACTACTCGTCTCCTTTACTAGTTTATGCTATCATCACATTTCATACTCTTCTCTTAAAGGGGAAATCGAATGTTTTTGGCTTTCTGACTAGGTGAGTTTTTCAAAACTAAAAGTATTAGTTTTTTTGAGTGATTTAAATAGTTATTTTTGTTCTAATAACTTGATTTTGGTTTGTTTTGTTGATTTCATTATATGGTGCATACTATCTCTGATGGCTTTCTATTTTTGTATTTGTCTGAATGTTTGATATGAAAAAATCATTTATTTTACTTGATTCAAAAAATATCATACTGAAGTTTTATGTTTTGTATTATTTAATTGATTTCTTCGTTTTGCTTTTACATATGTAGATTTTTGGTGCATGTAGGGTTAAAAATCGATAGATCTTTAGATTGTTATGGATTTTTTGAGTTTTGCATTTTTTAAAAGTTTTCTTTTTTGCAATTTTTGATATGTGAATCTGTAGGAGTTTCTACTTTCTGGAATATGTAAGATGGTTCAAGATCTTATTTTTCTATTTTCCAAATTTGAGCCCACCCGTCTTGAACCGACCAAGCCTGAAATTAGTGCGGGTAGGTTGAAATTATTTTTCTCTTAGTCAACTTCGGATTAAGTTTTTTCTCCTTATATTGAGCTCGGTTGGATAAAAAAATATATCCAACTCAACTGAACCCAACCCGTGTACACCCCTAGTTTACTCTCTTTTATTCCTCTTTTTTTGGACGTTTATAAAACTATCAAAAAATAAATTTTATTTTAAAAATACTATAAAACATAAAAATATTTATACTTTTAAAAAATTAGAGCAAATTTTTTAAAATACCTCACTTCTTATTAAAATACTTTTTTTTCTCAAAAATGCATATTCTCTCACTACAATCAATATTTTACTTTAATTTTTATTTTTTTTTCAAATCTCACTATTAAATAAAAAATTCTAATAAAATAATAAAATTAATATTTTAATTTGTTTTTCAGCATATAAAATTTATTTTTTTATAAAATAAAATTTTAATTTTAATTATAAAAATAAATAATACTCATAAAATAAAAAGTAAAAATAAAAAAATATATTAATAAATATCATTAAATTTATTTTTAAATAAATTTTACATGTTGTACACATTAAAAAAAAACATATTAATTTTATTATGTAGCTATTATGTTGATGTTTGGTAGATGTTCTATATGTTTGGTAGATATCGATTTGATTTCTTTTGTTTTATTGGCTTATATTTAATTATTATTATTGTATGCATTAGGAGTTGCCACCAATCAATTATAAAGTTTAATTGAACATCTAATAATAGTTTGCGTTTCTAGGTTCAAGAGATTAATTACGTATAGAGAAGAAAAAACACACTACAATACCCAAAATTACTACTATAATTATTGTATTATTTTATTATCTATTTTTTATAGGAGAAATTATATTCACTGTCTGAATATAAATCATAATTATTTATTATCTTTTTATAATTATTCGCACATATATTCACTACCTTAATGGAAATATATATTTTATAATTTTATAATTTATTATCTTTAATAGTTTTATTATCATTATATGTATAATTTTTTTGTTAGTTTGACTTAAACTCCACATTAACTTTCTGAATATAGGAGTTTTATATTTTAGTATTTATTATTATTATTTTGAATAATATTTACTTCCTGAAAATATTTCTTTATTATTACTATTTAAATTTCATGATTTATTATTTTTAATGATTTTATTTATTAGTTACATTTACTATCTGAATATAAAAATTTTATAACTTAATATTTATTAAATTTATAATTTTATTTTAATTTAAATATATCTACTCTCTGAACATAATTGTTTTATTTTTATACTTTTACTAAATAAATATATTTTTATTATTTCTAAATATATTTTTAGAAAAAAAGGTATTTTTAATTAAAACAAACTTGAATTTAAAACTTGATTTCGAACGCCTACATATCTATTTGACTGAATTAAAGTCCCCGTAGTTCAAATATTTTTCCTATTATTATTATTATTATTATTATTATTATTATTATTATTATTATTATTATTATTATTATTATTATTTCACTACATGGACATAATTTTTTATTATATTTATTTTAATATTATTATTCTTTATTTAATCTATGAGCTATTATTGTTGGCTATTTATAATCTCTATATTTTTTAAATATATATGTTTCATTTATTTATTTATATATATATATTGTATCCACTTCTTGGATATAATTATTATTATTATTATTTATATTATTTAGGTGCTTATTTCATGGATGCAAATGTCAATTTTATTTAACTAATTATTTTTATTGCTAGGAAATCACCATTATTAACAAATGTATATTATAAAGGATATTTGTTATTTTCATATTTTTTTAAAAATAAAATTTAAAATTTTAGTACAAATATACCTATCAATTAAAATTTATATATTTACAAAGAAAAATGTTAAATTCTTATAATAATATATCTGCTTTAATTTTAGAGTTTCTATTTTGGCTTTGTTATTCCTTTCGTTTCTTCCAAAAAAAGTAATTGTAATTGTAAAACAAAATATGCCTAAAAAATTAATAGATACTAGGGTAAATAAATATTAATAATAATTGCAATATGAAGATTGAAGTTCATAGAAAATTTAATTGATGTTGATGTGCTAATTGCTGAGAATTGGATATAATTTTCATTGTATCTCTAGTTTTCTGAACTTTAACTTCTGAAATATTATTTGCTTTAATGAAATTTCTTTAAATTTCGTTAAGTGCATTGTCTATACTAACAAAATTCAAGTTATTATAGTTTTCTTTACTAAGAAACTAATTTTTTTCTCTGTATATTTTTTTATCTATTTTTTTCTTGGAAATTTTTTCTCTCTTCTTCTCCTCCATTTTCAATCTCCTCTCCTTCTTTTATACTAACAAAAAAAGCCCCTCTTCTATTTTATGCTTATTTTTTTATAAAATATATTCCACTAATATTTTTTATTTTTATGTTTTATGCCAAGAGTTATGGGCAAAGTTTATATATATATATATATAATATTTATATGTTTTATGTCATGAATTATTTTTCATGTTTTAGGCCTTGAATTATAGATAAAGAATTTTTTTAATTACTTCTCTTCTTTTTTTATTTTTTTTAAAAAATAGATTAATACAATAGCCCCCTTTTGCATACTTTAATTAATTAAAGTTGTGCAAAAGGTTAATAAGTAGTTATTCTTGAAGGCTTAACTTGAATAATACTTAGAACTTTCTTTTATGAATTCATTTTTTAGGAAATGAAGAAAAAGATCCTATGGCTTGGCTTTAGAATGACATAAAATTGGATTTTATGAAGATTTTTTTAGAAAAAAAAAAAACTGAGGCTTGGCCTTATCATTGTCTAAAGTTCGACATCAGCAATTTTTTTAAGAAAAAGAAAACCAAAGGCTTGACTCCAGGAGTGTCTCATGTTCAACATTAGAGTTTTTTTTTTAGAAATAAAAAAGAAAACCTAAGATTTAACCCTAGGAGTACCTAATACTTGATATTAGAGACTTTTTAGAAATGAAAATAGAACCTAAGGTTTGACCGTATAAGTACCTAATGCTCGACATTAGGAACTAGAAGATAAAAAGAGAGCTCGGGGCTTGACCCTTAGAGCTCTTAATGTTCAACATTTGTGACTTTTTTAGAAAAAAAAAATCTAAGGCTTGACTCTAAGAATGCCTAATGATTGGCATTAGGGACTTTTTGAAAAAAAAAATAAAAGAGAATATAAGGCTTGACCTTAGGAGTGCTAATACTTGACATTAGGAACTTTTTAGAAAACAAAAGGAAAAGATAAGGCTTGACTCTAGGAATGCCTAATGCTCGGCATTTGATATTTTTTTTATAAAAAAACAAACAAAAACTTAAGGCTTGACCCTAAGAGTATTTAAAGCTTGACACTAAGAACTTTTACAAAAAGAAAGAAGAAAATAAAAACCTAAAGCTTGACCCTAGGAGTATCTAATTCTTAACACTAGAAATTTTTTTTAGAAAAATATAAGGCTCATCCATAAAAATACCTAAAACTAGACTTTAGAAATTTTGAAAAATGAAAAGAGAACTTAAGGCTTGACTGTAGGTGTGTTCAACATTTGACATTAGGAACTCTCTCTCTCTCTCTTTTGAAAAACATAGAAAAATTCAAAACTTGACTCTAGGATTACTTGAAAAGCGATTATTATATGCAAACTTTTTTTATTATATTTGAAAATTTGAAAACCTCTTTTTTCTAATAAAAATAAAAAAAATTAAAACTTGTATGCCATGTTTGCTTGCCTATATCTAAATGCTTGGAAAAAGTGTTAATTTTCTTTTAAAATCATCCTTTTGTATTAAGAATTTTATTTTTGAAATAAAAATATAATATCGGAACTACAACAATCTCTGATTCTGGAATAAATCTACTACTTAACTTTAGTTTTGTGATTCTTAAAATATCTTCTTAGAGTTCAAGCAACAATTCTTGATTTTAAAACAACCTCGTTTGTTATTACCTTTATAAGTATCTTGCTAGTAATTCTTTCATGCATAAAAGTATGCCTCTTCATTTTAAATTTATAATTTTAACATCTCATATACAAATCTGTTAAGCTTAGTTTTTTTTATCTTTTAGCATTGCACCTCCTTTTCAAGTATTTCAAAATTAGTTTTTAATAAAATATATTACTTAAGGCATGGGTTGGGTAAAAATATTAGTTTATCAAGTCTCTCGATAGTTATTTTATTAATTTTTTCTATGGTCACTTATTTTCAAAAGATGGAAATATGTGCAAGAAAAAGAAAATTTTATTAAAGAAAAACAATGAATTATGCAATTCTAATGATCATTAGTCTGAATTGACTTTGAATAATCCCTAACTATGCTTCTCACATCTTTTTTCCTTCTCCGCCTTGTAACTTTTAGGCATAACACCTTTTCACAACATCTGAATTCATTGGATTCGACAAATCTTCTCCATCCATGTTTGTTAAGATAAGAACTCTTCCAGAGAATGCTTTCTTCACGATGTATGAACCTTCATATTTAGGAGTTCATTTTTTTCGAGGGTCTTGATGCTTAAGAATAATCTTTTTAAGTACCAAATCTCCTTCTTGAAACTCCCTTGCCTTCATCTTCTTTGCATGGGCTTTCATAAGTCATTTTTTATATAACTGATCATAACATAAGTCTGTCAATCTTTTTTCTTCAATAAAGTTTAACTGGTCATAATGACTCTGCACACATTCAGTATCATCAAGTTTGGCTTTAGTAATAATTATGAGAGAAGGAATCTCAACCGCACTAGGCAAAACTGCCTCCATGCCATATAATAAAAGAAAATAATGTTGCCCCAATAGAAGTCCTAACTGTGTTCTTGTATCCATGAAGAGCATAAGGAAGCATCTCATACAGATCTTTGTACGTTATTGCCATTTTTAATTTATTTTTGATATTCTTATTGGTCGCTTCAACTGTATCATTCATCTTTAAACGATATGGGAAGAAATTATAATGTTTAATTTTAAATTTTGAGCGCATCTCTATCATATCTTTATTTTTGAAATTCTTCACATACTTAATAAATTTCAAGACCACACTCTTTGTTACATTAGTATAAGAGGTTGTCTCAACCCATTTGCTGCAATAATCAATTACTACCAAAATAAATCGATGGCCATTAGAAGTTTTAGGTTTTATTGGACCAATCACATGTAGCCTCCATATCGAAAAAGGCCATAGAAAAACCATCACATGCAAGAGTACTGGAGGAGCATTAATATTGTCAGTATATATCTGACACTTATGACATTTTTGAACATAGTTAATGCAATCAAATTCTATTTTTAGTCAGAAATAACCCATTCTGAGAATTTTACGAGCCAACAGATGCCCACTCAAATGTGTACCATAAAATCCTTCGTAAACTTCTTCTATTAACCTTTGAGCTTCTCTTTCATCCACATATCTAATCAGCATTGTATCATAGTTTCTTTTATATAGAACATCATCACTTAAAAGGAAATTCATTGCCAGTCACCAAATTATTCTTTTATCGTTGTCTGAGATTTCTGAGGGTATGTCCTACTTTTGAGATACTACTTGATATCATAAAACCATGGCTTACCATTATGTTCTTCTTCAAGGTTTGTACAGTAAGCATTGACCTCTCTAGTTTTAATCTTGATGGGAGGCATCTTTCCACAAGTGTCCAGTCAAAACATTGCAGCTAATGTGGCTAATGCATCTGCAATTTGGTTTTCTATTCGAGAAACATGATCGAAACTTATAAACTCAAAATTTTAAGCTGCATTAAGAATGAATTCTTGATAAGGAACTAATTTTATTTCTCTGGTATCCCATTCTCCTTTCAACTGGTTGATTATTAATGTTGAATTGCCATACACTTCCAACATTTTGATCTTGATATCAATAGTGGCTTGCATTCCTAAAGCATAAGCTTCATAATTGTTTAGATAATTTTTGTACTTGCTTTTAGTATGATTTTATGTGTGTTTTAGTTAATGTTTTGATTAATTTTTATTTTAAGTGTGTTTAAAGTGTTTGTTTTAGGTTTAGGTGCAAAAAGTCCCTTGGAAGATCAAAACAGTGCAAGAAAAGCATGAACCAAGTAAGACATGGCCAAGCCAAATTAGGCTTGGCCGTGTCCCTCAAAGATTGAAGAGGGCAGAGAGAGACACACCCAGAGACACGGCCAAGCCTCTAGCCGTGTCTCATCCAAGGAGCAAACCAAAGAACAAGAGAGCAAGCAAAGAAGGAAAGAAAAGAGAAGGAGAAAACAAACAGTGAGGGACACGGCCAGGAGCTTGGCCGTGTCCCAAGAAAGAAAAAACAAGAGACACGACCAAGCTCCACATTGCTTGGCCGTGTCACCTCTCATCACTAAAGAAAAGAAAGAAAAGAAAGAAAGAAAGGAAGATCCAGTGAGGGGCACGGCTAACTGGCTTGGCCGTGTCCCATGGAAATCAAGAGACACGGCCAAGCCAACCTTGGCATGGCCGTGTCACCTAATGGAAAGCAAGGAAAAGACTAAAAGACACGGCCAAGCCAAATCAAGCTTGGTCGTGTCACCCTTAATATCTATTTAAGTTCTTTCGCACGACATAAAAGGGAGACGGCTAGGGTTTTAGAAAGAGAGAAAAGAGAAGAGAAGGAGGGGGCAAACACTATTTAGGATGAGAGAGAGTGATACTCTCCTTGTCCCTTCATCTTCATCCTCCATCTTCATCTTTTCCATCTTCCATTAACAAGATCTTCGAGATTCTTTGGGATAAATTGGGTTAACAAGCTCTTGAAGGTTAAAGAAGCTTCATTGAAAGGTTTGGTGACTTGAGAAAGCTCCATTCCATCTACCAAAGGCAAGCTCCATTCCAAGGTTTGGTGACTTGAGAAAGCTCCATCCCATATTGCAAAGGGGAATCAACCATTGAAGAGGGCTTGAGTTCTTCATCAAATATCAAAGTGGAGCTAGGAGGAAGACTAGTAATCCTACTCTTGGCATCTTCACAAGGGGTTTTTCTATTCTCTCTTTTAATTCATTCCAATATTATTTTTGTCGTATTAAGAGAGTTGATATTACAATGAACAATTTGTATTTGATTTATATTGAGTTGAATGAATGTTATAAACTGATGATGTTGAGCTAAATACCCATGCCTAGGGTTTGTAGTATATTTTGTTGGATGTTTTGATTTGATATTTCCATTGATATTCCTTGTTGATTGGTTGATTGTATTGCATTAAATGCTAGGTTGATAGATTAGCTACCTATTGATCTTTGAATATTGGATGATGGACTGAGAGGTGAAATCCGATATTGAAACTATATAATCGATCACCCTATGAATGAATTAGAAATATAAGTTCTAGGGTTTCATTAATTTGATAATGTGAAACAATTGGTTATTGCTAATTCATGAATGTGAGAACTAATGGATTGGTAATTGACTAATTAACCTTAAGGAACAAATTAATTACAAGGGTATGTTAATGGATAATTGAGAATTGAGCTTTGATTGAATGGACCTATAACCCTAGGCACCTTCCCAAGAATCGATTTGATCTTGTACAACCTTCACACATCAACCCTACACACAACTCTTTTAGTTTTAATTGTTTTAAAGTCACAACTCAAACATTAAATTTCCGCATTTAAATAACTTGTCAATCAAGCTATTACAAACTACACCTTCTTGGGGAAACGACCTTGGGGCAATCACCTTTGCTACAGCTACCTCGTATACTTGCGAGTGACGCTTATAGTAGTACTTAATCCGAGCGCAACAAGTTTTTGGCGCCGCTGCCGGGGAAGGTTGTTTAAGTAGTGATAGTTTGATTTTTCTTTACAATTTAATTGATTGTTTATTTTCTTTGAATTGTTTGTTTGTTTTGTTTGATTTTCTTTCAATTTAATTATTTGTTTGTTTTCTTTAAGTTGCTAAGTGCCTTTTGTAAATATGCAGTTTTCAAGGTACATAGGGTTTTATGATGATAACCCTAACTCTGACATGGCATGGCAATTAACAGAATTAACAAACCAACTTAAGATGCTAAATGCAAGAGGAAGAACACCTATGCCTACTCGTGAAGTATGTTCAGCATGTGGCATTGCAGGACATAGCGCAAACATGTGTTCATTTGGTTATGGACAATACCAAGAGAGGTAAGAGGAAGAATGCCTATGAAAGTTTTTAGCAAATGGGTGGAAATGACCCATATCCCAGACCTTATAATTCAAGCTGGGGAAGCCACCCAAATTTTTCTTGGGAAAATCAACAGCAAATTCCACCTCAAAATTTTTTTCAACCTTACCAAAGAAATCCTTACTCTCAAGAACAATATTCAAATCAAGATCACCTTAAGAAACCCACATTGGAGGATAGTTTGAATGCCTTCATTCAAACTAGCGCACAAAATCAAGATCACCTTAAGAAACCCACATTGGAGGATATTTTGAATGCCTTCATTCAAATTAGTGCACAAAATCAAGATCAATGCAAGAAATCCACAGTGGGAGATGATTTGAATGCTTACATTCAAATTAGCACACAAAATCAGGAAGGGATCAATGAGAGGTTTGATTCTTTGGAGAAATCATTGAAGAGGGTGGAAATTCAAGTTAGGCAACTGGCACATCAACTCCAAGCACACCAAAAGGAGGAATATCCTAGCCAATTGGAGCAAGTCAAGGTAATCATAAATTTAAAGAGTGAACAGGTAATATATAACAAATTTTGTGATTCTTTGGATGCAGGCACTAATCAAGAAGATAATGGCGAGGAGATACAAACCAACGTTGAGGAGTTGAGCCAATCAAACTAGAAGGAGAATTTGGAGGCATTAACCTCACCAAAGTTGCATGAATCCAAATCCATTTCCATGTAGCTTGAAGGATGAGGAGCAAGTTAAGCAACTTCCTGACATCTATAATATGCACTCCCAAGGAGATAGTGGAAATAAGATTGGGATGACTATGACCCTAGAAGAAGAGCATGAAATGCCCAATTTAGAAATTGAGGAGTGTAAGCTAATTTTAGATGCTGAGGTTGTTGAGATGGGACTTGACATTGTTAAAGTGGAAGAAGTGATTCAACCAAACTTGGTTGAACTTAAAGAGTCCCCAAAAGTCATTTCTACTACTCTTGGTGGTAAGGAAGAGCAGAAATTTGATGTGCCCAGGTTGCAAAAAGACAAAGATTATTACCACGTTCCTATAGCACTGGAGGATCACCCCGAGGCGACTTTCACATGTCCCTTTGAGACATGTTCTCTTCAAGGAATATTGTTTAGGGGTTGCCGTACATTGGGTACATTTCAAAGTTACATGTTGTTCATCCTCTCAGTCGTAGGCTCCAATTGCATTATGGGTGGAAGGAGCCCTACGCATCGTATATGGGAATGATGGAAATCAGGTTTCATCTAAACCCCCTCTGTAGTATGCATGCTCACATTGAGGACAATGTGAATCTTTAAGTGTGGGGTACATTTTATGTATTGTGTTTTTACTTTTAATTGCATTTTGTGTTTTTGTGTTTTTACTTTTAACTTATTTTTGTTTAAGTTTTAGTTAATGTTTTTAATGTTTTTCTTTGAATAAATGAATTTTAGAAGTTCAATTGTTATAAAATTGTTGCTAGATGACCTTTGAATTTTTGCAGCATGAATTGGAGAATTGAGTAGAATTGGTGCTTATTGTTAATTTTGTTGGTTTTTTCCCTTGCATTGCCATTAACCTAGTGAGGAATTGAGCCATCAACTTATCATTCTTGTTGTGGGTGAACATCTTTGATTGATGAATTACTAGAACTTGCTTTGAAATGCTTTTTAAGACTACATAAAAAATTTTCAATTTGGCATCAAGATGATTAAGGCAATTAGGTGAACCCACTTTGGCTTAAAAAGACCAACCCTATATTCAACCTTAGTTAGCCAATTTTGATCTTATTTTATTTTTCCTTTTCTTTCTTTTTCACAATACCATTAGCTTGAACCTTGTTGTTTAACTCTTACCCTTTCATTAGGTCAAGAACATTTTAAGAGCGTTTATAACCGAGTGTTATGTTGAATTAAGTGTGGGGTTAAATTTAGTAGGTTTAAGATTGCAAAGCAAAATAATAAAAATAATAAAAAAAAAGAAAAAGAAAAGAAATATATATATATAATAATAATAAGAATAATTGTTGTTCTTATTGAAAGGGTTGGAATATATCATTGCAAGATTTAATAAAGTGAGTTCCCTTGAAAAGCTCTTTAATGTCAAGGGGTAGATGAGAGGAAGGTGTTTTGGGATTGTTGGGTTATGTATATGATCGGGTATTTCATTCTTAAAGTACTCTTGAACTTAATGATTAAGCTTACATTTCCTAAATGCCATGCCTTTACCTTAGCCCCATTACAACCAAAATAAAGACCTTTTGATTGATGCTTGATTGTTATTTTGTGGTTGAGATTTGATTAATAAGCAAGCCTATGGAAATAATCTTTCATTGATTATTATGAGTGTAAACACCACCATGATCAAACACTTGTAAGAGTTGGTGAGGGAGTGAGAACATTGGTTATGCATGGAAAGCCACGTAATTGCATTGGTGTCAATTTTGTTTGATTCGATATTGATTGCGGATTTAGGGATAGGGAAGTCTTGATGCATCTTTATAACTCTTGAACTTAATAAAATTTATCTTGTTAGTGTGTTTTGATTTTAGCCTTGCTTGGGGACAAGCAAGGAGTTAAGTGTGGGGTAGTTGTTTAGATCATTTTTGTACTTATTTTTAGTATGATTTTATGTGTGTTTTAGTTAATGTTTTGATTAATTTTTGTTTTAAGTGTGTTTAAAGTGTTTATTTTAGGTTTAGGTGCAAAAAGTCCCTTGGAAGATCAAAACAGTGCTAGAAAAGCATAAACCAAGCAAGACATGGCCAAGCCAAATTAGGCTTGGCCATGTGTGTCCCTCAAAGAATGAAGAGGGCAGAGAGAGACACACCCAGAGACAAGCCCAAGCCTCTGGCCGTGTCTCACCCAAGGAGCAAACCAAAGAACAAGAGAGCAAGCAAAGAAGGAAAGAAAAGAGAAGGAGAAAACAAACAGTGAGGGACACGGCCAGGAGCTTGGCCGTGTCCCAAGAAAGAAAAAATAAGAGACACGGCCAAGCTCCACATGGCTTGGCCGTGTCACCTCTCACCACTAAAGAAAAGAAAGAAAATAAAGAAAGAAAGGAAGATCCAGTGAGGGACACGGCCAACTGGCTTGGCCGTGTCCCATGGAAATCAAGAGACACGGCCAAGCCAACCTTGGCATGGCCGTGTCACCTAATGGAAAGCAAGGAAAAGACCAAGAGACACGGCCAAGCCAAATCAAGCTTGGTCATGTCACCCTTAATATCTATTTAAGTTCTTTCACACGACAGAAAAGGGAGACGGCTAGGGTTTTAGAAAGAGAGAAAAGAGAAGAGAAGGAGGGGGCAAACACTATTTAGGATGAGAGAGAGTGATACTCTCCTTGTCCCTTCATCTTCATCCTCCATCTTCATCTTTTCCATCTTCCATTAACAAGATCTTTGAGATTCTTTGGGATAAATTGGGTTAACAAGCTCTTGAAGATTGAAGAAGCTTCATTGAAAGGTTTGGTGACTTGAGAAAGCTCCATTCCATCTACCAAAGGCAAGCTCCATTCCAAGGTTTGGTGTCTTGAGAAAGCTCCATCCCATATTGCAAAGGGGAATCAACCATTGAAGAGGGCTTGAGTTCTTCATCAAATATCAAAGTGGAGCTAGAAGGAAGACTAGTAATCCTACTCTTGGCATCTTCACAAGGGGTTTTTCTATTCTCTCTTTTAATTCATTCCAATATTGTTTTTGTCGTATTAAGAGAGTTGATATTACAATGAACAATTTGTATTTGATTTATATTGAGTTGAATGAATGTTATAAACTGATGATGTTGAGCTAAATACCCATGCCTAGGGTTTGTAGTATATTTTGTTGGATGTTTTGATTTGATATTTCCATTGATATTCCTTGTTGATTGGTTGATTGTATTGCATTAAATGCTAGGTTGATAGATTAGCTACCTATTGATCTTTGAATACTGGATGATGGACCGAGAGGTGAAATCCGATATTGAAACTATATAATCGATCACCCTATGAATGAATTAGAAATATAAGTTCTAGGGTTTCATTAATTTGATAATGTGAAATAATTGGTTATTGCTAATTCATGAATGTGAGAACTAATGGATTGGTAATTGACTAATTAACCTTAAGGAACAAATTAATTACAAGGGTATGTTAATGGATAATTGAGAATTGAGCTTTGATTGAATGGACCTATAATCCTAGGCACCTTCCCAAGAATCGATTTGATCTTGTACAACCTTCACACATCAACCCTACGCACAACTCTTTTAGTTTTAATTGTTTTAAAGTCACAACTCAAACATTAAATTTCCGCATTTAAATAACTTGTCAATCAAGCTATTACGAACTACACCTTCTTGGGGAAACGACCTTGGGGCGATCACCTTTGCTACAACTACCTCGTATACTTGCGAGTGACGCTTGTAGTAGTATTTAATCCGAGCGTAACAATAATCAGCCATGTTATTAGTGCATCCAAAATATAATTTAACTGTCACAGGAAATATTTTTCTTCTGAAGAGATTAAAATTACTCCTATCCCACTTCTTAAGACATTTAAAGCTCCATCAAATTTCATAATTCAATTCCTTTTTTATCATTATTTTTCTTCCACCAACATGATTTCTTCATCAGGAAAGTTATAAATTATTAGTTGATAATCTTTAATAGCTTGATCTGCTAAATAATCAGCTATAACACTCCATTTTATTACTTTTTAGGTAATATATATTATCTCATATTCAGTCAATAGAAACTACTATTGAGCAATTCTCCTAGTTTGAGCTGACTTTTCAAAAATGTACTTGATAAGATCCATTCTAGATATCAAAAAGGTAGTATAGTATAGCATTTAGTGCCTTATTCGATGAGCAGCCCATGCTAAAATAGCACAAGTTCTTTCCAATAGAGAATATTTTATCTCGTAATTGGTGAATTTTTTACTTATACTGTAATATCCTCATGTATGCCTTAGAAGTTTTGATTATGTTGTTGTTGTAAGTTGGATTGAATGTATATGTTATGTGAAGAGAAAAGAAAATGAGAAGAGAAGGTTTATGTATATGTGTTTTGGGAAAGAAAAGAGGGTTTAGAGAGAGGTGTATATGTTGATTATATGGTAATATATATAACATATAAGTTGGTCAAAAGGGAGAGTCAATGCAAGAAGATATTTTCATTTATGATATGTGAAATTACTATAAAGGACATGTGAGTTAAAAGAGAGCTAAAGTAAATGGTTAAGGGCATTGAGGTAATTCTCTTTTAGAAATCTCTTGTTGGAGATTAAAAGAAGGAAAGAAAGGTTGACTTGTTATTTTCTTTTCTTTGTTTGAAGTGGTGGCCGGCTATCCAAAGAGAAGAGAGAGCAATTGAAGTGTTTTGGTTTCTAACATCAAGATTGAAGGGAGAATCAAGGAATTAAGTGGAAGATTTGTGGAATTCAACAACTTTGGTAAGTTCTTTTCCTTGATTTCTTCTATTCTTGTGAAGTGGTGTTTTAAGTGAATTAGAGTTTGTTGATTTGATGAGTAAATGTGTTTGTGATGTGTTTATAAGTTTTAAAATGGATTGTAAGTTATAAGATTGAATTGGTGTTGGTTTGGTTTTGAATATGGTAAGTTAAGTGGAAGATCAAGAGTGGAATTTGGTTTTAGGGTTTTGAGATGGTTTGTGTTTAAAATGTAATGTTAATGTGTTGTTTAAGTGATTAATGTGATGAATATATATGATATGTGTTAACAACATTGACTAGAACCAATTGAATGAGATTATTGTTGTGCAAAAAGTGTGAAAATGCAAGTGAAAGAGCTTTGGCCAAATTAGGGTTTGTGTTCTTGAGTGACACGGCCATAAGCAAGATGAGACACGGCCAAGACTTATTATTTTTGAGAAACACGGCCAAGTCTAGTGAATTTTGGCCGTGTTGGATAGGTTTTGGGGTGACACGGCCACTGGCTTGGTCGTGTCCCTTGAATGTGTTTGCTACTGCCTGAGTTGTGTTGAGAGACACGGCCGTGTCTTTGCCCGTGTCTGCCTCGGGAAGTTTTGGTCTTGAGAGACACGGCCACAAGCTTGGCCGTGTCCCTTGGGTGTGTTTGCTACTGTGATGGTTTTTGGTTCTTCATGCATTGTTTGATTCTTTAAAAGTCTTTTGTTCCTAAACATTTTATATACACTCTAAATACTTTGTAATCAAAGAATGACCTAAATAAATGTATGTGGATGATTCTAAACCTATGAATAATGATCTTTGAATTAGGTTTTGAAGAGATTGTGTTGCATTAACCTAAATGTTGAGAATTCTTGGAAGAGAAAATGTATAGATGGATGGGAATAGTTCTTGAGGTAAGTACCAATACATACGAGTGTATTTATTTATATGATTTGAGACTTAACACATTTGTTTGCAAATGTGTTAAGTGGTTTACTATATTGTTAATATAATTGGATTAAGGTGATGATTGAATGATGTGAAGGATGTGAAGATCATTAAAAAGGTAAGCATAAACCCTATTTGATTGTATATCCTTATATGTCTTTGAACCTTAACACATTTGGATGAAAGTGTTAAATAAGCTATTATATTGTGGATGTAAATGAAGAATGTAAATCGCTATATATATATATATATATATATAAAGGATGAAATATGAAATGGGAAAGGTAGGAAGAAATGAGGATCATTCTTAAGGTATGTGCAATTTGTTATGATAAATACTCTAATAATGAATGATGTTAATGTGTTTTGAGAAATGAGGAAATGTTATGTTATATGCATTGTGAATCCTGTGTATGGCAATGTATTATATGAATAATATACTTTAAAATGTTATATCAATGATGCTATATGTATCATATGGATTGAGATATGATATGTTGTGAAGCCATTGTGATTGGCTATGACAATTCAATTGAGACATGTGAGGCATGTTTGCCTAAATGATGATGAGAATTGTAAATGATATTGATGATAAAATGATCAATGAATTATGTGTCTAATATGTTATTCATTTTCAGAGTTTTGTTGTTGGTGGCATGCCTAACAGTAACAATCTCTTGAAGTTAGGTTGGACTTGATCCTTGAAGCCAAGTTGGGTTGAAGTTTAACATGTTTTACTCCCCTTGAAGCTTGGTTGGGTCTAGCCCTTGAAGCCTAATTGAGATGTTACAACCCTTGAAGCTAGGTTGGATTGGTTCTTGAAGCCAAGTTGGGTTGATACTTAACATGCTTTGTTCCCCTTGAAGCTTGGTTGAACCTAATCCTTGAAGCCTAGTTGGGATAATGAAAAATGTGATAATTAAACCAAAGCATTAACTCTGAAAGTCGAATGGCATATTAGTGTTTTGGGCCCGAGTCTGTCTTTGTTAACAATGTGAAATACAAGTGTTGAAATAAATGAGATCTATGGTGGATTCCATTGGGAATGTGATTCATGATTGGTATGATAGGTAATGTGTGTATTGAAATATTGATTGTGAGTATTAATAATGAATCATGATTGGTGAATTGTGAATAAGACAATGTTATGAAGTGTGATATGTAAATGAATTGTGGTTGATGATAAGGATTGTCTTTATTTGAAATGTGATTCATGATTGGTATGGTATATATAATGTGGGTGTATTAATATATTGATTTTGAGTATTGGCAATGGATTGGGGTTGGTGATATTATTATGTATATATGTACATCATATATGAAATTAGCTAGGATATATGAAAGATGCAATTAAAAAGAAAAGAAAATATGATAAGAACTAATTATACCTTAAATTGATATATCATTATATGTTAATACTTTTATACTATATGTTTATATTTTATATTTGGACTACTAAGTTCTCGGGCTTAGCGCGGGTGTGTATTCGCGCAGGTAAATAGGTGGAAGATATGAAGTCTTTCGTTATGCCACGAGAAGAGTAAAAGTTTGTCGAGACCAACTAGAGGGAAATGCATACATGTATAACTTTTATATTGATGTATTTATGACGAGAAAGTAATTATATGTATAAATGAAGTTTTTGATAAAGATAATGATTTGGTAAATGTTATTTAAATTAATGTATTATGGTTTGAAATTCTTTTACAGGTTTTAAAAAAAAATAACGAAAAGTGACATCCTTATACTTTATATACTTACCGTATGTATACCAGGTATATGTATAGTATTTATATAAGGTATCGGGGTGTTACATATATAATATATGACTTACTCCTTTCTACCTGAATCATCATGTTGTCCAACACCACCACCCATTGAATTCTCAAAAACTATCAAATACAAGAGAAGAGAATGACCGGGTATAGGCAGCTATAGAACTGGAGGAGTCTGCCAATAATATTTGATTTTATCAAAAGCCATTTGACATTCCTCATTCTATTTTCCCAAGTTATTTTTCCTCAAAAGCTTGAAGATAGGCTCACTTGTAGCTGTTAGTTGTGATATGAATCGAGTTATATAATTAAGTCTTTCTAAAAAGCTTCGAACCTCCTTTTTGATTTTAGGATCTGTCATTTCAACTAGCCCTAATCTTATCAGGATCAATTTTAATTTTCATTCAAACCCTAACAATTTCTAGGATGAAACTCCAAATATATACGTTGCAGGATTTAATCGGGTGTTGATAACTCTGTAGCCGCTTAAACAATCTTCTCAAAACTGTAATATGGTCTTCACCATGTTGAGATTTTGTTATCATATCGTCAACATATACATCTATTTCTTTATGCATTATATCATGAAACAGGATAACCATTATTCTCTGGTAAGCAGCCCCCCACATTCTTCAGTCTAAAAGGCATCACTTTATAATAAAATATTCCCCAGAGAGTAATAAAAGTTATTTTTTCCTTATCATCAGGATTTATTTTAATTTGGTTATATCCTAAGAATCCATCTATTAATGTGAACATATGGAATCGTGCTATATTATCTACCAGTACATCAATATGCGGCAAAGAAAAATCATCTTTTGAGTTTGCTCGATTAATATCCCGATAATCAACACACATCCTGACCTTTCCATCTTTCTTAGGGATCGAACAATGTTAGCCACTAATTCTGGATATTTGTCCATCTCTAAGAAACCTGCCTCAAACTGCTTTTTTTACTTCTTTTTTTATTTTCAATAAAATATATGGTTTCATTTTTCTCAACTTTTGCTTGACGAGTTTACATTCTGGCTTTAATGGTAAATGATGCACAACTATATCTGTACTCAGTTCTGATATATCATGGTATGACCATACGAAGACATTGACAAACTCTTTTAGCAATTTAGTCATCCTTTCTTTGAGCTCTGAAGGTAAAGATGCACTAATTCTTATGTGATTTCATCTTGTTTTATTATCTTAGTTATCTCAGGAGAAGAATCATCTTCTTCATCAGATGTGATTTCAAATATAGGGTTATCAAAATCATATCCAGACTCAATTTTGTCAAAATTTAATTCACCATTGGCATTCTTGAGTAGAATGAGTATAAAAGAAAAATATTACCAAGGGATAAAAATTAGGCAAAAAGTAACAAAATAAAAATAACAAGAAGAATCTAAGAATGGAGATGAAGTATGCATTTTATTTTATTAAAAATTATTTTAAAACATTAAAAAAATAACTTAAATATTGAAAGTCAATGCTAGCATTTTCTTAAATATTGAGCAAAATTATAGAAAAATAACTTATTTGGATTACTTTGAGTCATGAGATGGCAATTCATAATGAGGCTCATCTTTATTCACCATATAGTTGCTTCATCATGAGGCTTATCTTTATTCACCATAGTCACCAATAAATTTCCTGATATTATCTTCACATCTTGTGGGCTTTCCATTGTCTTCATTTCCTTATGAAAAAGCCAATGCTTCTGAAGGTTTGATTTAAGCGTGAGAATGTCATTTTGTCTGTTAAAGCTTCATGATTTGCCAATCTTGCTAGTCGACGATCCTTTTTTTCTTTTTGAATTCTCCTCATATCTTCTCTAGTAATATTATATCCAAATCTACTTTTATTGTCATTATTGAGAGGGAGCAGAAAAGTATTGATTTCTTGCTTATGTCTTTCTAAGCCTTTCACTGGGGAATAGCTTGCCCTTATTTTTTTTTTTTTTACTACCATCATAGTTGCGGCTAGTAATCAAGAATTTGGCATGACTAATCCTTCTCCAACATATGAAGTATTTGCTATCTTGAAGGATTAAAAATAACTTTCAAAAGCTTATTCTGCTACTTTGACATATGGGGTTGAGGCACGTTTAGTAATCAAAAGGTCTTCTTCCCCTAAAATCTCAATCATCTTTCCTTCAATGATGAATTTAACCTTCTGATGTAGAGACAATGGTATTGCTCCTACCGAATGTATCCACGATTATCGCAATAACATGATGTAAGCTAGTACCATTTTCATCACCTGAAATGTAATATTAAATATGACTGGACCCACTTGTTTATGTATTTTGATATCCCCTAAAATCTCTCTTTTATTTCCATCAAAGGCTTGTACTATCATAGAGCTAGGCTGCATGTATGTCTTATCAATTGGTAACTTTGAGAGCGTTATTTTAGGTAAGATATTTAAGGATGACCCATTGTCTACTAGAACCTTGATAACAAAATATTCTTTATATTGGACAGATATATGTAAGGCCTTTGTATGCCCAGTTCCTTCTCTAGGTATTTCATCATTAGTAAAGGATATGCAGTTAGCTTCCATTACACTCCCAACTATGTTATTCAAACTATCTACAGAGATGTCATGGTATACATGTACTTGATTCAAAATTTTGAGCAAAATATTTCTATGAGATTCTGAATTCAAGATTAAAGCTAGTAGTGAAATTCTAGTTGGGGTTCTATTCAACTACTCAATCACCTTGTATTTAATTTATTAACCAACTTTAAGAATTCACATGCTTCATACTCAGAGACAGGCTTCTTTACTTTCAATTGCGGGTCATTCTTATTAGTTGCACCTTGGAACCGTCTAACTTTCCTTTCTTCCACCAATTCTCTTTTTTTAGCTTTCCCTTTCTTGTGCTTCTCTAGTTCTTCTTTTTGATGATTCTCTACTTTTTTTGGTATATAACAACGCCCACTTCTTGTCATGCCACCTACTCCAGAGATATTAATCACTGATTTAATTTATTACTTGCTTGACATATACTAGGATTTTAGCTCATTACCTCGCACCCATATTTTCAAGGCACTACATTTGAATCCTTATATTCAAAAAGAGCTGATGTTTTGATTATAAGTTTTGGGACTTGTGAAGGCATGTCAGATTTTTTCTTTTTTATTTTTCCCAATGAGCATGATATTATAATAGGCTTTGGGATAGAAAGATTAGTAGACACCATATTCACATCTTCCTCTTTCTTTCTTTCTATTCCAAAAACCATAACTTTAGCAGTCATCAATTCTTGAACTTTCATTCTGAACTGTAGGTATTTATTGATTGTATGATCCAATGTCTCATCATAATAATCACAAAAAGAGTTGTTGTTGAGGGAGAGATCTTTCTTCCAATTAGCCTTTAAGAATCATAACAACTTTGACAAAAATTTGAAAAAGTTCTCTCATAGGCATTTGAATTTTCTCTATCTTTTTCTTATATTATAAGACCCCGTCCTCAATAATAACATTGATTTTACCCCCATCTTGATTTAGCAAAGGAATATTATTCACATTAGGAGTCTTCAATTCTTGGTTAAACTTTAATCATCCTATATTTAAAAGACTCTGGACCTTTCTTTTACATGCAATGCATTTTTTGATAAAATATCTAGGTGCCCTTATATGGTACTCATACTTGGCATTGGGGTCATACCATTTAGGATAATGTGGTTTTATTAGCTCTAATAGTGACAAGCATACTTGTTATCGTTGTAGTAGTTATGATAATAATTCTGTATAAGTTATTGGGATATAATCAAATATTTCTACCCTCTTTTCCAGAATGTGATTATTTTGTTTCCCTCCTTGATTGGGTTAATTTGTTCTATTGTTTACTCTTTGGACAAGTGTTGAAAGACTAGGTGGAGTGGAATAAAAAGTGTTTTGAGAACTCATGAATCGAAGAGCGTGATAAGAGGCTTGATATATTTCAGGCCCTACATTAGCCATATAATGTGATGGAGGGTTACGATAGTAATTTTCTTTAGTTTGTGGATGCCCTCCTACCATGTGGATTTCTTCTTCTTTATTTTTGCCTGAAAATTATCATTTTGAGTTGTTTCTTTCATGCTTTGCTCCTCAATTTTTTTTCATGCCTTACTCAATCTTTTCCTCAGCTGGGACCAAATATGATAAGTTAGTAGTTGTATTAGCTAACAACATACTATAGAATGGTTGTCCTAGTGTGTCTAAAAAATTAAATATCATCTCCTTATTCGTAAGAAGGAGACTGACTTGTGCTGCTTGGTCCCTTCATCTTTGAGCATTTTCTTTAAAAGTTTCACTGTTTTTCTTCTCCATAGCTCTCAAATCATTCATACTTGGTGCCATATCCATATTATATTTATATTGTTTCATAAAAGCATCTGCTAGATCCTTTCATCTTTGAATATGTGTTAGATCTAAATTCATGTACCACCTCATTGCTGGTCCTGTAAGACTTTCTTAAAAAATATGAATCAGTAATTTCTCATTACTGATATATGATGCCATTCTACTATAGAATATTGATAGATAACTTTGAGGATAAGATAGTCCGTCATATTTTTCAAAGTTTGGAGTCTTAAATTTTACTGGTATGGTCACGTCAGGTACTAAGCATAATTGGGATGCATCAGTGGTTCCACATATACTAACCCTTTCAATCGCCTTTAAATGTTCCTCTAACCATTCTATCTTTTTCAAAATAGGTTTAGCATTATACTTTTTAAAGCTACTCTGCACCTTCAGGTCATCCAAATCCGATATCATTATAGGTTCTTTAGGACCAATAAGAGGTTTAGAATTGATTTGAGATTCTCCCACTTGTGGTCTTTGTGATGCTCCTTGATAAGGTTGAGAAGCATAGATATTTTACTTGGATGGGCATTATTTCTTAGTCTCACCTCCACTAGCCTGAATGGTGGGATAAACCTGGAGAATATGCAAGATCTCTTATGATACTCGTAAATGTATAGGCTATTGGAGTTCATGATCCTGAAGCATTAGGCACAGTTTCTATGGTGTTTATTCCTTTGAGAAATTTTATAGTTGTGCCAATTGATTTCTTATTTCTGAAACCTCTTCTAATCTTTCCTTTATTTGATCGATACTTGCCTCATTTCTTCTTGAGCTTTATTTTTCATGAGTCTGGTCTTTGACAGAGATTTGTGACGGTGTGTTAAGTTAGATTTATTTTTCAAAAGCCAGACTATGTTGACGTTCCTGATGTTTTATTTATTTTAAATTACAAAACCTTTTTATTAGCCATTTTTGTGAAATTTTGCATGAATGATATGCCATGTGCATGCATGAATGCATAAAAAGATGGAATTCATACTGAGTTTGAGATTTTAAAATCTAGAAAAGGAATATACAAAATATAAACAAAAGTTGTCTATCGAGTGATCCTAGAAGGGTAAGAAAGAAGTTGTGATAGGCTTACCTAGAGGAGTGAATGGTTGAGTTTTATTCCTAATGGATCCACCTTATTTCACCATGTTTTGAGGTTTTCAAATTGTGGATAATTTTATTGTCGTCCATAACCTAGACTAGGGAGCTCTCTTAGCCAATATATGACTAAAAGACAATTTGAGTGAGGATTTTTTGGAGGCCCTACAGGGTTTTCCACGGATGCAATCATACTTCATCCTCATACTAAGCCTATTAGGGTAATAGGTCACTTCCTGATCGTTAGGTGAATGTGTGATAAGAGACTTATAGGTTGAAATATGAAAATAATAATATGGACATAATAAATATTTCAAAATAAAATAGAATTAAATAAATCTCAAAATAAAATTAATAAATAAAACATAAATATCACAATAATATATATAGCTTAACCCCTCCATTTAGTACCTAGCTATTCCTTAGTGGAGTCGTTAACTGTCACACACGGGGCAACAAGGAGCCAGTGTGAGATATTGATTTGATTTCTTTTATTTTGTCAGTTTATATTTAATTATTATTATTATCGTATATGTTAGGCATCACCAACAATCAATTATCATATTTGATTGGACACCTAGTAATGGTCTGTGTTTTTAGATTCAGAGAATTGATTACATGTAGAGAAAGAAAAATACCACACAACACCCAAAATTAGTACTATAATTATTGTGATATTTTATTATCTATTTTTTATAAGAGAAATTATATTCACTGTCTGAATATGAATCATAATTATTTATTATCTTTTTATAATTATTCGTATATATATTCACTACCTCGATAGAAATATATATTTTATAATTTTATAATTGATTATCTTTAATAGTTTTACTGTCATTATATGTATAATTTTTTGTTAGTTTGACTTAACATTTATATTCACTTTCTGAATATAGGCATTTTATATTTTACTATTTATTATTATTATTTTGCATAATGTTCACTTTATGAACATGATTCTTTATTATTACTATTTAAATTTCATGATTTATTATTTTTGATGATTTTATTTTATTAGTTACATTCACTACTTGAATATAAGAATTTTATAACTTAATATTTGTTAAATTTATAATTTTATTTTAATTTAAATATGCACACTCTTTGAACATAACTGTTCCAATTTTACTTTTTTATTAAATAGATATATTTTTATTATTTCTTAATATATTTTTAGAAAAAAGGTATTTTTAATTAAAACGAACTTGATTTCAAAACTTGATTTCGAATGCCTGCGTATCCGCTTGACGGAATTAAAGTCTCTGTAGTTGAGTATTTTTCCTATTATTTTTGTTGTTATTATTATTATTATTATTATTATATTCACTACATGGACATAATTTTTTATTATATTTATTTTAATTTTATTATTCTTTATTTAATTTGTGAGCTATTTTTGTTGGCTATTTATAATCTCTATATATTTTTTTAAAATATATATGTTTCATTTATATATATATATTTTTATCATATTCACTTTCTGCATACAATTATTATTATTATTGTATATTATTTAGGTGCTTATTTCATGGATACAAATGCCAATTTTATTTAACTAATTATATTTATTGCTAGGAAATCACCATTATTAACAAATATATATATTATAAAGGATATTTGTTATTTTCATATTTTTTTAAAATAAAATTTAAAATTTTGGTACAAATGTACCTATCAATTAAAATTTACATATTTGCAAAGAAAAAAGTTAAATTCTTGTAATAATATATCTGTTTTAATTTTAGAGTTTCTATTTTGGCTTTGTTATTCCTTTCGTTTCTTCAAAAAAAGTAATTATAATTGTAAAATAAAATATGCCTAAAACAATTAATATATACTAGGGTAAAATAATAAATAAATAAATAATAATAATAATTACAATATAAAAATTGAAGTTCATAGGAGATTTACCTAATGTTGATATGTTAATTGTTGAGAATTGGATATGATTTTCTTTCTTTTTTTAGTTTCATAAACTTAACTTCTAAAATATTATTTACTTTAATGAAATTTTTTGAAATTTCGCCAAGTACGTTGTCTGTACTAATAAAATTCAAGTTAATATTTCTTTTACTAAGAAACTATTTTTTTTTCTCTATATATTTTTGTATCTATTTTTTTTAAAAAAAAAAATTTCTCTCTTGTTCTCCTCCATTTTCAATCTCCTCTCCTCCTATTCTAACAAAAAAAAAAAGCCCTTTTCTTTTTTTTTATGCTTATTTTTTATAAAATATATTCCACTAATATTTTTTATTTCTATGTTTTATGCCATGAATTATGGGCAAAGTTTTTTTTTATATATAATATTTTTCATGTTTTATACCATGAATTATTTTTCATGGGCCTTGAATTATGGATAAATTATTTTTTTTAATTACTTTTCTTCTTTTTTTGTTTTAGAAAAATATATTAGTACATCTTTGTTCCATAATCAAGATATATTTGCACTTTGTTGTTATGTGTTTTTTTAGAAATTATGTTCTTTTGAATAATTTAATTATAGTATTATTCTTTTTTAGCTCTTACTTTTGCTGTTATTTTTTTATGCATTTGCACATTGTTTTTAGAAAAATTATGTTGTTTTAGATAATTAATTACGTGTTACTGTTAAATATCAAAATTTACATATTTTGCCTTTGAAATTTTTTAATTCTACAATTTAGAGAATGTGTAATATTTTCTATTAATTTTTATAGCAAATTATAGGTTTAAAACTTTTTTTACTTTAACAGAATTTATATTTTATATTCTTAATCATATTAAAAAATGAACTAACATCAACAAACTTAAAATAGTAAGAAAATTGATAAGTTATTCAAATTAGAGCATGCTAAATAAAATTGATAATATACTATATGGAAGAATTTTTCTGAGAGCTTATAAAAATAGTATTTGAAGAATCACAAAATAATTACATTATTTATATATTTGTACCTAATTGATAATATCGGATAATAATTATACCAATGCTTTATTTATTTACACTCAATTGATAATATTTTATTCTTAATTTTTAATTTACTTTTTCTCCTCTTTTAAAAAATATTAATCGCCTTTTATATTATTTATTAAAAACTAAAATATATATATCTCCAAAAAAAAATGCAAAAGCACCATTCTATTATGCAATATAAAATATAAAAAGAAAAATTCTATTTATTGGTATTTAGTAAAACAATGAGTAATATTTTTTTATTCATTTATAAAAATTAGAAATACAAAAGGTTAGCAATTTAGAAATATATTAAATATTATTTATTAGCATTATTAAAAGAAAAAATAAGTAACATATTTTTATAGATTCATATAAATTGAGAATTTTTTTTTGAATTCAAAGGAAAATTTATTAATTCAAGTCAAAATTAAGAATGTTCAGAAGAAACATAGAAGGATTTATCGACCCATGAAGCAGGCTTGGACAAAAAATTAAAAGCTTTTATCAAACAATGAGCTGCTTGACTCGCTGAGCGTTTGATATGAGTTCTCCAGTCTCATCAAAACTTGGAAAGGTAAGAATTGTTGAAATTTATTAAGTTTGAGAGGAATTTTACATTAAAAATAGATAAATATAGTGAGAAATATATAAATAAAAACGAACCATAAGTTCAATGTCTTAAGATTTTAAGTTGAAGTGTAGTGTCAAGTCTACGAGTATAATCCCTCACTAAGGCCTATCAAGTATATCTCTCAAGTAATTGGACTTTTTGACCCTAACACTTGGTATTAGAGCTGATTGTTTGATAGAGATGAGTATAAAGACAGTGATCATATCCCGTGATTGTTCACGTAGATCTACATGAAAGAGTAAAGATTACTCTCAGTGGATGATAGGCCGGTGAAAATATAGAGGACTCTAGGTGATACCATATATTCAGGTCAAAGATGGATATAGTGAGAGATATATAAGTGAAAATAATTCATAAACTTAATGCTTTAAGATTTTGGGTTGAAGTGTGGTATCAAGTCCATAATTATATTCTCTCACTAAGGTTCATAAAGTAAGTCTTTCAGACAATTAGACTTTTCGATCCCAAGAAGAATTTATGTAATTTTACAACTAAATTTTACAACGAAATATTGAATTTTTGTGAAATGTGATACCTAAAACTCATATCATATTTATTTAATATTATTCTATAATGCATTAATACATTAAAAAATGCTGATTAATTTACGAAATATATTTATATGATTCAAATTCATATCAAAACTAGAAAAATATTCCAAATATAAAAAAATAATTTAAGTTTTAAGAAACTTTAAAAAAAAATGATACAACTCAAAAGTTTTGACTTGAAAATTTTATATATCGTTGCACTAAATCACATAAGTTGGTTAAAAAATTATTGAAATAAATAAAAGAGTAAATTACATTATTTATTCCTTTTCTAATTTAATTTTTTAAAAAAAATATGCTTTTTTATTTATATATATTTGTTTAAATACATCTCTCATCAATATTTTTATTTTTCTTTTCATTTTTCATCACTTTCTCTTCTTCTATTCCTTTACCTCTTCTTCTTCTTCTTTTTTTTTTTTTAATATTTGTTTGAGTTAATAATATTTCAATATGTGTTTATAAACTTAATATATATATGATATATATAATATACACACAATATTCATATAATATACGTACATCTACATAATATACACATATATAATGCATATATTGTATTGTTTATTTTTTTTATATTGTATTTTAACTTATAAATCATATAATATTTTTAATATAATGTATATATTATGTATTTATAATGATATGTTGAATTATAATTAATAAGAAATATAATTTCCTTTTACTGTTTTGTAGATGGTCTGTAGATATTTTATTTTTTTTTATATGTATTGTCTATTTTAAATGCTGAATCATATAAATTTTTTAATTTAAAATAATTAAATTATATATTTAAATTATAAGAGAATGATTATATAGCATAATGTATATATAAATTCTGTTAATCAACATCTACACAACATACACAGAGAGTTAAAAATGATTTATTTTAAAAAGTTTGACGTTATTTTTGACAAAAATATAAATAAAATAATTCAACACATTTTTAAAAATAACTTTATTTTTAAGGGTAGATTTATAAAATTCCCTATATGAAATGCATATTCATTGATATAGAATGCATGTTTAAGGGATGTTCACATGTTGAGTTCAGCTGGGCTTTAAACTAGTCTGATCTAAATTTGGATTGCAAATTACCCATTGTTTAGATAATGATTTTTGATGATTTCATATAACATGATATTATTTCATTTTGTGTTTATTTTTTATTTTTAACTTGATAGTATTGGTTTTCATAGTTTTGTCATAATTTTAAAATCATGCTTTTTGATCATTTTTTGAACCACTGATGGTTTCATATAGTTTAAAAATTTTTGGTTCCAAAAGTACTCTCTAAAAATATTTTAAATTTCAAAATTAACATTTTAACCTAATAATCTTTCCTTTACTGTTATTTTCTTTTTGCATTAATTTTATTATAATTTTCTCAATTTAGATTATTAAGAAATAATTTATTATGTATTTTATTGATTTTTATTTTTTTATTCCTTTAATTGAAATTAGTTATTGATTACAAAATATAAAAAAATGGAATTAATTATTGACTATAATAAAATAAACATTTAAATTAATTATTAATTATAAAAATAAAAATTGAAATTATTTATAAATTTTAATTAAAATTAATATCAACTTTAATTTGAAGGTATTTTGATTATTTTATTTTTTTTATAACTATACTATATAATATCATCAAACTAAACACAAATAATATAATTAGCCATATTGCACTATATTATCCAAATATAATAAATACTGTTTAAGATACTATATTATATAGTATTATATCATATCATATAATAAATTAATAAACTATAATGTCTGCCCATTATCAAGAGCAAGTTATAAGTATAGAATAGTGAAAGCCAAAAATTTAAGAGAAGTCCAAACTGACAAGGCCACAAAATCAAAGCTAAAGCCTAATTCTACAACCATTAGTTGGCTCTCTTTTGTTTCTCTTTTTTTTTTGGACATTTATAAAACTATCAAAAAATAAATTTTATTTTAAAAGTACTATAAATATAAAAATATTTATACTTTCAAATTTTTTAAAATACCTCACTCCTTACTAAAATAATATTTTTTAAAAAAAATACTTATTTTCTCACTAATTAATTTACTTTAATTTTTATTTTTTTCAAACTTCACTATTAAATAAAAATTTTCTAATAAAATAATAAAAATTAATTTATTTTTCAACATATAAAATTTATTATTTTTTTATAAAAAGAAATTTTAATTTTAATTATAAAAAAATAACACTCACAAAAAAAATAAGTAAAAATAAAAAACTATATTAATAAACATCATTAAATTTATTTTTAAATAAATTTTACATATTGTACACATTATAAAAAAATACATTAATTTTATTATGTAGCTATTTGGTAGATGTTCTATATGTTTAGTAGGTGTTCTATATGTTTAATAAATTTTTAGTAGATATTGTAAGTGTTTGATAGATATTGTGTGTATGTCGTATATTTATTTATATATGTTATATGTATTTTGTTTGTAGATATTGTGTGGATAATATATAAATATAAAATTAAAAATATAAAGTTAAAAAATATTAAAAATATTATATAGATGTTTAGTAAATATTTTATAGATATTTGTTAAATATTTGATAAATGCAGTGGATGTTTGGTATATGTTGTATATATGTTATCATTTATTGTGCGTGTATTTTTATATATGTTATGTATGTATTGTATATATATTATGTATATATTTATTGTTTAAGTATATTAAGAATATGTCCTTAAAAAATTATTTATGAATAAATAAATATAAATAAAAAAATAAAATTAACAATTTAAAAACGCTAACTTTATGAATATTAATGATTTACCATTTTAAAAAATAAAAGAAGTTAATAAAATAAATCAGATTTCCTTATATATATTTAAAGCATTAACTTTTATTAGACAAGATTTGATTTATTTTATGAATTAATTTTTTGTATTAATTAATTTCTTGAATTTTATATTTGATCAACACTCATGTTGATATAAAATAACACACTATAAAAATATATGAAGACTACTACTTAAAATTTTAAAATAAATAAAGACTTATATGAAAATTAAATTATAAAAATGTTAATTTATAAAGGAAAATAATTTCTAATATTAACTTTTAGAAAACATTTTCAATCATATTACTGGTTCTTTCTTATGTAAGCGGACTATAATGAATGTTAACATGGTAGATATGAACTATATACATCGATGTATAATTATACTGTATATCCCTTTTTTAAGGTTAAATAAATTTTATTTAATTATTAATAATAACTTAAAAATAAAAAATTATCGGTTTGGTGTATACATATTTCTATGTATCTAATTAATATGAATATATCATTAAAAACTTATTAATTTATATTACATTTATTTTATTTAACAAAAATATTTATATTAATATTTTCTAAATAATATTTTTTATTTAATTTTCGTGAAAATTAAATTCACAATCTTATATAATTCTGAAAAAAAATTAACAATATTAAGACTAATTCATAATGACGTGAAAAATTGAACATTATAATTTCAACAATTAATGGCATGAGAAAAGTAAAAATTAATATAATTAATGCTATTAAATAACAAGTGGGGTATTAAATGTTGCTTTGTGCACCCTTTGTATTTATACCAAATTTGCTAAAAGATAATTACAAGAGCTGACAAGTGATTGGTGTATATGTTATTGAGGTCAATCCAATCTTTCAAAACGAAAATTATTGCTATTGTTTGTAAGTATTTCTAATTTCTTTTAGCATTAGTTTTGAAATTATAATATTATAAGATTTTATGTATAATTTTGTACTCTTCTATTCGACTAATTAATGAATATTTAATTTTCTTGGAAAAAATTTGCTTCAAATGAAACTTAAGAATAAATTTTAACTATAGTTTGACTTTTAATTTTATAATTGATAGTAAAATAATAATTTTTTAATATTAATCGAAATAAAAGAAACTTAATTTTTAAATTAGGAAAAAATTATACAATTAAAAATTTAGAGCAAAATAAAACATGGGAAGAAAAAGAAGTTATAATCTGAGATCTAGAGAGAGAGAGAGAGAGAGAGAGAGAGAGAGAGAGAGCTATAAGACTAATTAAATTATAAGCTAGGTGGAATTTAATCAAAATATACGAACGAAATTATATAAGTATACAATTGGTCATATGAATTCAATAAATTTTTATTAAATTATACGAGTATAAGAAAACTAATTAAATTACAAAATAAAAATTTATCAAATGAAATGTATAAAACACATAACATGATAGTCCAATATGGGTCCCTAAATAGGTCCAATGTGGTATGTCTACTTAGCTTAAGTGACATTTACTGCCCCCATTGCCAATAAGGCATTGGCAACCATGCAATGTTCTAAAAGTAATTTAATTTTTTAAAAATTCAAAAAAAAATCTATTAAAAGATCATAAAACAATTTTTTTCCGTCTCTAATTAATAGAATCACTTTTTGAGTTAATTTAGAAAAGGGTAATTTGATTGACCATTCCCTCATTTCTTGCCAATAAATAAGAAAAAAAAAACATCTTTCATCATATTTTTTTTAAATTTTTATTTTTTATTAAAATATTTTAATTATTTTATTATAAATTTATAATAAACTCATTATAAATTATATAAAATTTATAAATAATAATAAATTCATAATAAACTAATATAAACTCATTATAAACTTATTGTAAACTAACAAAAATTTAATATTTTATAAATTTGATATTTTAATAAATAATTTATAAATATAATAAATTTAAAATTATTTTTAATTTTCTTATATTTTTATCAAAAGCCCCGTAAATAATCAAAATGCCCATATTTGCAAGTGATTGTGAGTTTATTATTGTTGTGTGATTTTTTCAAACAATCAAAATGCCCATATGTTTTAGTCTACACGTCTCTTCTCCCCATCGTTTTGTGCGGGGAAGAAGTTTGACGATGCAACCCATGTTCTTCCATTAATTATAACAACATAAAAATTGCTATTCAACTACAAAATAATTTTTATATTTTCTAATAAATTTAATTTTTTAAATATCAATAGCATATAAACTCCATCAAATAAATAACAAATTTCTAAAAGAAAACTAAAAAACATAAAAAAAATATTTAATAATAATAATAAAAAAAAGAAAAAAGAAAATGAGAGTGTTGTTAGTCAAAAGGGGATACAATAAAAATATTTAATTTTGTTCTAGGCAATTTAAACATTACTAGTTTAGGGGATTATTTGGTTTAGCAACTACATTGAGTTATGATTAGTGTTTGATGATTAGAAGTTAATAGTCTCCAATCATAATTAGTTATTTAGGATTTTGTAAATTAATAATTAAAAATTAAGGTTAATTTATAAAATGACAAATAAATACATCCATAGTATTTTGTATGTTATATAAAAAATCGTATATATAATGTACCTTTACTGTTTTGAATACACAAAATAATATATATATATATATATATATATATATATATAACTAGGACTTAAAAAAGGCCCCAAAGTTCTACTTTAGCAATGGAACAATCACCTGTATTCATAACAAACCCAGTAACCTAGTAGCCGTCCTGGCCTTTTACAATCCCACATGCACTAGCTTCCTTTGTATGTCTCTTCCATGCTTCATATAAATTAAGCTTACTAATTTGCCGAAGGTGGATACTGACTGATCATGGTATTTCTTTTTCCAGCCAGGTGAATGTTCACATTGCTATCCACTTCATGTGCCATGCAAACCTCATGCACACATGCATGGATGTTGGCTATCATATTACTATGAGAGATAGCTTTACTTATGAAAAGCCAATTGTTCCTAGCATTCCACAGACACCAAAACGTTATTCCAAAATAAAGGGGCTATAGATTAGAATTACAATTAGGACACAGTCTCCTCTTACTTAGGTTGGAGGTAAGCGGATCCTCTCTCTCTCTCCTTAAAGAAGTTCGATATGTGGTGCATTTGCGAAAGGGCTAGCCAAATTTGTTTAGCCAGAGGGTAATCCCTCAAAGCATGAAAGACATCCTCACAATGAGTGCCACAACAAGCACATTAGAAAGGAATACCATAATTAGATGAGGGTCATCCCATGACTAAATGAAGTTTCATTTACCTTCTTTTTAATCCTGAAAGCTATCCAAAAGAGATACGTTGACTTCACAGTAAACAATTCGTTAGAATATTAGACCTAAGATATTGTATCATTATTCTAGTTATTGAAAGGAGGAAAATATATATGCTATATTCAGAATTGTGCCACTTACAAAAAGATGCCCAAACTTCATCCGTTTCCAATTACTGCTGGTAAATTCAGAAACTCACCAATCCAAATGGTCAGAAGGAATTGATCTACTAATTAAATCAGCTAGGCTGCAATGTTCATTAATCCAATTATTCTTCCAAAACCATACTGAATTATTACCATCATTGATACCTCAATGAATTCCTCATAATAGTTGGTTGTATAATTTCCTCAAGACCTTTTAAAGATAAGAACCTTTTGAAGTTGAAAGATCTGTAGGGATATCATTAGTATTTACCCATACTTCCTAAAAATGATCTGCATCCAAAGCTTGTCTATTTTTTCAGTAAGAATCATCCAATTAAGCTTCATAGGGAAAGCCCTTTTCATTGTGGCTAGGTTTTTTTTTAACAAAGCCTTGTTCATTATGACTAGGATCTTTTTTAATAAAGCTCACCTCTATTCTTCAGGCTGCACATGTCTTCCCAATTAACAAGATGAATTTTTTACTTTTTTGAAGAGGAACCTCAAATAAAGCTCCTACACAATTGATCAATCTTGTTGCCTACTTCCATAGGAAATATTGTAGATTGCATGGCATCAAATGGAACGATGGCTAAAACATGCTTGGTAAGCATGCTATGGCCTGCAAGAGATAAGGAAGATTCATTCCAGACATATTGAGACCTTATTCAGAAGATACTACTCTAATTATTATCATATCATCAGGTATTTTTATAAAATCAATTATCCTTGTCTTCTTTTGTCTTTCTAATTACAAAGAATTCTTACAGTTTTCTAATTTCTTCTTACTTTTTTTTTTCTCTATTTGCTCCTTTTTTTATTAAATAGATATTCTAAATTTCCCAACATAAATCTCAAGTTTGTGCTTTTGAATTTATTTTCTTGAAAACAATTTAAATAAAAGAAGAAGAAGAATATTAGGGTTATTCAAGTGGCCGGGTTGGGCCAGAAGAAGAGATAAGGCTGGGCAGTGGGCATCAACCTAGACCAGAGCTCGGGCTCTAGGTTATAGTAAAAATCCTTAGGCTAGCCAGCTCGATCTGAGGATTTTGTTATATATATATATATATAATGTTTCATTTTGGAAACCGTATCCATTTAAACCTTCATACAAACACAGTTCTCCCTCATCTCCTCTTCTTCCTTTGTTTTTTTTTTTTTAGTTTCTTTTTGCATTTATTTGTGTTAGGTTTTTGGGTTTCCTCTTATGTGAAAACTCAATATTTGAGTTCACTTATTTTAGCCCATTAGGCTATTAAGTTACAAGTGTGTGTGTGTGTCATTTTTGTATCAGCCACTAGAAAGAAAGAAAGAGAGAGAGAAAAGAAAGAGAGAAATTTATGTTGGAAATTCTCAACAGAGCAGTCTTGGTTTTCCGGCTATCGGACAGTCATTTGTGATCTGATCAGGCTGAAATTTGGACAACAGTTAGAGAACTCATCGTTCTTCATTCTGAACGGTGGAGATCTATTTTTGATGGTTGGATTTTCGGCATTTGTGGCTCGAAGTTTACTGTTCCCGTGCAGTTCTGCAACAGCGACCAGTTTGCCTTTCTTTCGACGATCGGACTATCATTTGTAGTCGAATTTAGCTGAATTTTGGTGAGCACGTTTAGAATTAATTGTTATTTAATCTGAACGGTGGAGATCAGATTTGAATAACCGGAGCTCATCCATTGGCATGAACAGTAGGTATTTTTGGGTGATTTTTTCTCCATTCTCTTGTTTATTTCTTGATGTTTGGTTGATTTTGTGTTGCTATTTTACTTGAAGGTTGTTGTAGTAGCTTATAGTTGCTGTAAACATTGATCTTTGATAGTGGAGCTCTTTTACTTGGACCAAGAGAGGTCCCGTGGTTTTTATACTTCATATTGAAGGGGTTTTCCACGTTAAAAATCCTTGTGTTTATGTGTGAATGATTTTTGTGCATCTTGGGCAGATTGTAGATTTGTTGTTTGCTGAATTTTTACTTAGTCACTCCTCATAGATTCATTCAAGTAGGAAAGAACTTATCTTGGTTTCTTTCCCATCAAAGTGGTATCAAAGCTAGTTAATTAGTTCATTGGTTGTTTGCTTGTTTGAATGATGGAGGTGAATGTGAGTAAAATGGTTTGTTTGGATTGCACAAATTATCACAAGTGGAAAGGAAAAATGAAAGATTTTCTTATTGTGAAAAGATTGCATTTACCTGTATTTGCTTTTCAAAAACCTGAGTCTAAATCTAATGAAGATTGGGAATTTGTGCATTTGCAAGTATGTGGTTTTATTAGGCAACGAGTAGAAGATAATGTATTAAATCATATTGCTAATGAAACAAATGCCAAGACCTTGTGGGAAAAACTTGAAACTTTGCATGCTTCAAAGACTGGTAATAATAAATTATTTCTGCTTAAACAAGCTATGCGCTTGCAATATAGAGAAGGCAGCTCTATATTTGATCATGTGAATGAATTTCAAGGTATCTTTGATCAATTATCTGGCATGGGTGTCAAATTTGATGAAGAAGTTATTGGACTTTGGTTGTTGAATACACTTCCTGACTCAGGGAAAAACTTTCGTGTATCTTTGACTAATTCTGCTCCTGAAAGTGGTGTAACCATGTCATATGCAAAGACTAGTGTTTTGAATGAAGAGATGAGAAGAAGAAATCAAGGGGCATCTAGTTCACAGTCAGAAATTTTGGTTACTGAAAACAGGGGGAGAAGTAAAAGCAGGAGTCATGATCAAAATAGAGGCAAGAGCAGGAGTAAATCAAAATCAAGGTATAAGAACCTTGAATGTCATTACTGTGGTAAACCAGGGCATATCAAGAAATATTATTTCAAGTGGAAGAAAGAGAACAAGGCAGACAAAGGGAAGTAAGAAAGGAGAGCCAATGATAACAATACTGATCGTGTTGCAACTACTACTTCAGATAATGATTTGGCTATAGTTTATCAAGAGAATATGGTCAATATAGCTTATGATGATACTGCTTGGGTTCTTGACAGTGGTGCATGCTTCATGTTACATCAAGGAATGAGTTCTTCACATCTTATACTCCGGGTGATTTTGGAGTTTTGAAGATGGGTAATGATGGAGTGTCAAAGGTGATAGGCATTGGCACTATTTATTTAGAGACCCAAAATGGAACAAAGTTAGAGCTGAATAATGTTAGACATGCACCTGACATTAGGTTGTATTTGATATCTACTGGTAAGCTTGATGATGATGACTATTGCAGCACTTTTGATGATGGAAAATGTAAAACCAGCAAAGGCTCTTTGGTTGTGGGTAGAGGAAAGATGGCTTCAGGCTTATATTGGTTGCAAGCTTCAATCTCTACAGATATTGTTAATGCAGTTGAAAGTGATAGCTCTTCAAAATTATGGCACAAGAGGTTGAGTCACATTAGTGAGAAGGGACTTGATTGTCTAGCTAAAAGGAATTTGCTTTCGGGATTGAAAGGTGCAAAGTTAGACAGGTGTGTTCACTGCTTGGCTGGAAAACAGAAGAGAGTTTCTTTCAAACATCATTCTCTTTCCAGAAAAAATGATTTGCTTGAGCTGGTACATTCAGATGTATATGGTCCTTTGAAGGAAAAGTCATTTGGTGGTGCAATTTACTTTGTGACCTTTATTGATGATCATTCTAGGAGACTTTGGGTTCGTACCTTAAAGTCCAAAGATCAAGTTCTTGGTGCATTTAAAGAATTTCAAGCTTCTGCCGAGAAAGAAACTGGAAAGAAGTTGAAATGTATTCGCACTGATAATGGTGGTGAGTACTGTGGGCCTTTTGATGCATATTGCAGAGAATAGGGTATCAGACATCAGAAGACACCTCCCAAGACTCCTCAGTTGAATGGTTTGACAGAAAGGATGAATAGAACATTGATGGAGAGAGTCAGATGTGTACTTTCAGAGGCTAAATTGCCTAACTCTTTTTGGGGTGAAGCTTTGTAAACTGTTGCACATGTGATTAATCTAACTCCCACTGTTGCATTGGAAAATGATGTTCCAAATAGGTTCTGGTATGGTAAGGATGTTTCTTACGACCACCTACGAGTGTTTGGTTGCAAATGTTTTGTGCATGTTCCTAAAGATGAGAGATCCAAGTTAGATGCCAAGACTAGACAGTGTATCTTCATTGGCTATAGGCAAGATGAGTTTGGTTACAGATGCTATGATCCAATTCAGAAGAAACTTATCAGAAGTCATGATGTAGTATTTATAGAAGATCAAACTATTGAAGATATCAACAAGGTAGAGAAATCAAAGCCTGAGACTGGTGGTTTGATTGACCTAGACTTATCTTCTACAATTCATACGCCTGATGCAGTTGAGGTTCAGAATCATGATGATGTGCAAAATGATAATCAGAATGCAGATGAGGTTGGTGCTCCTGAATATGAAGCAGTTGATGATCAACAAGAGGCACATGTTCAGTAACCTGAAGTTCTACTTAGGAGGTCTACTAGAGATCGAACGCATTCTACCAGGTATTCACCTAATGAGTATATACTCTTGACAGATGGAGAAGAACCTGAATGCTATGAAGAGGCCATTGAGAGTGAGCAAAAGGCAGAATGGATTGCAGCTATGAAAGATGAAATACAGTCTTTAGCTGATAATCACACCTTTGAATTGGTGAAGCTTCCTAAAGATAGAAAAGCCTTGAAGAATAGGTAGATTTATAAAATAAAGCAAGAAGAGAATTCATCATCTTTACGATATAAAGCTAGATTAGTTGTCAAGGGCTTTAGTCAGAAAAAGGGAGTTGACTTTGAGGAGATTTTCTCACCAATGGTCAAGATGTCATCAATTTGTGTTATTTTGGGGTTAACTGCTACTCTTGATTTAGAGGTTGAGCAAATGGATGTTAAAACAGCCTTCCTTCATGGTGACTTAGAGGAGGAAATCTACATGGAACAACCTGAAGATTTTGTGGTAAAAGGAAAAGAAAATTATGTTTGCAAACTGAAAAAGAGTTTGTATGGGCTGAAACAAGCACCTAGGCAATGGTATAAGAAGTTTGAGTCAGTTATGGTTCAACAAGGCTACAAGAAGACTACTTTTGATCATTATGTTTTTGTGCAGAGATTTTCTGATAGTGATTTTATCATCCTGTTGCTATATGTTGATGATATGCTCATTATGGGTTCTAGTTCTTCCAGAATTGATAGCTTGAAAAAAGAGTTGAGCAAGTCCTTTGCAATGAAGGATTTAGGGCCAGCAAAGCAGATTCTTAGCTTGAGGATCATTCGTGATAGGAAATGCAAGAAGTTGTGGTTATCTCAAGAAAAGTATATTGAGAAAGTATTGCAGCGATTTAATATGGCTAAAGTTAAACCTGTAAGTACCCCTCTTGTCATGTCTTTTAAATTGAGTGGCAAACAATCTCCTTCTAGTGAGCAAGAGAAAGAATATATGTAGAAAGTTCCTTATGCATCTGTTATAGGTAGCTTGATGTATGCTATGGTTTGCACTATGCCAGACATAGGTCATGCAGTTGGTACTATTAGTAGATTTTTATCTAATCCAGGAAAAGAGCATTGAGATGTTGTGAAGTGGATTTTGAAATATCTCCGTGGCACTACTAGTTTGAAGTTGTGTTTTGGGACTGGGAAGCCTATTCTCAGTGGTTATACAGATTCTGATTTGGCAGGGAATGCAGATTCAAGAAAGTCTACTTCTGGATATCTGATCACTTTTGTAGGGGGAGCTGTGGCATGGTAATCTAGATTGCAGAAATGCATTGTATTGTCTACTACAGAAGCCGAATTCATTGCAGCAGCTGAAGCATGTAAAGAATTGCTTTGGATGAAGAAGTTTGTGAATGAGCTTGGCTTTATACAGAAGAGATATGTCTTATTTTGTGACAGTCAGAGCGCGATTCATCTTGGTAAGAATCCTACTTTTCATGGTAGATCCAAACACATAGATATGAGGTATCATTGGATTCGTGATGTTTTGGATTCAAAGCAACTTGAACTTGAGAAGATACATACTGATGATAATGGTTCTGATATGTGCACAAAGGCTTTACCAAGAGGGAAGTTTGAGACATGTTGTAGAGTTGCCGATTTGGCAAACTCCTTCACATAGTCGGGAAGGGGGAGAATTGTTAGGTTTTTGGGTTTCCTCCTATGTGAAAACCTAATATTTGAGTCCACTTATTTTAGCCCATTAGGCTATTAAGTTACAAGTGTGTGTGTGTGTGTGTGTCATTTTTTTATCAGCCACTAGAAAGAAAGAAAGAGAGAAATTTCTGCTGGAAATTTTCAACAGGGCAGTCTTAGTTTTCTGGCGATCGAACGGTCATCTGTGATCCGATGAGGCTGAAATTTGGATAGCAGTTAGAGAACTCATCTTTCTTCATTCTTAACGGTGGAGATCTATTTTTGACGGTTAGATTTTTAGCATTTGTGGCTCGAAGTTTACTGTTTACATGCAGTTCTGCAACAAAGACCAATTTGCTTTTCTCCGACAATCAGACGATCATTTGTGGTCGGATTTAGCTGAATTTTGGTTAGCACGTTTAGAATTGATTGTTCTTTAATCTGGACGGTGGATATCAGATTTGAATAAGCGGAGCTCATCCATTGGCATGAACAGTAGCTATTTTTGAGTGATTTTTCTCTATTCTCTTGTTTATTTCTTAATGTTTGGTTGATTTTGTGTTGCTACTTTACTTGAAGGTTGTTGTAGTAGCTTATAGTTGCTGTAAACATTGATCTTTGATAGTGGAGCTCTTTTACTTGGACCAAGAGAGGTCCCATGGTTTTTATCCTTCACATTGAAGGGGTTTTCCACGTTAAAAATCCTTGTGTTTATGTGTGAATGATTTTTGTGCATCTTGGGCAGATTGTAGATTGGTTGTTTGCTGAATTTTTACTTAGTCACTCCTCATAGATTCATTCAAGTGGGAAAGAACTTATCTTAGTTCCTTTCCCATCAATTTATTCTTAGTTTTTTTCTTGATTTCTAATTTTTTCGTTGCTCTCCATCACCAATCGAGGTCCATAGTCTCTATTGTCATCGCTGCACAGATGTTCCTCACCGCCATCATCGCTCTTTTACTTTATTTTCTACCATCTTCTCTCCTCTCCTCTCCTTTGTTAACTTTTTTTTTTGTTGCATTATCATATAAATAGATTGGATTTTGATTGGATTTTAGATCCAATTTTTTTTCTTCTATTACATTTTTGTTTTTCAATTTTGTTTCTTTTTTTCTATGTTTGAACTCAAATGGTGTTGGGTTTTTGTTTTTCAAATTTTCTTTTGGTGTTTGAAGTGAACTAAGATGGTTGTAGCTTGTGGGAAATAGTTTGCGAATAATCTGTTTGTGAAGGAGTCTCTAGATTTCATGGTGTTTGACTGTTTGTGTTGTTGATTTTATAAATAATCTTTGTCCACTTATATTTTCCATAACAGTATTGAATACTTCTCTATAGCATGATTATTTGCTTTCATTCGTTAAATTTTCTCTGTATATTTATAAATAAATATGCTATGGATATAATAAATATTCAACATTTTCATTTTGTAAACCTATAAAATAAAATAAAAATAAAAACAAAGATAAAAAGAAATTCATAGCAGCAAATGAAGTTTTTATATCACTTATGAACTGATTATATAAAAAAGATATTTATCATAAGGCCCATAACAATACACAAAATTATATATATGAAAAATCATAATTAATTGAGTGTTGCCCATTGGTATGGCTAGCCCTGTTAGCCTGAGCCAATTAGGAATATTCGGGCTTAAGACCGGGCTATAGATATACAATTTAGGCCCGAGTCATGTTTGGGCCGAGCTACGGTTCAGGGATAAACCATAACCTTTAAGAATCTGGAGAAAAAAAGAACATAAAAAAAATGTAGAGGCTTGGCTTTACCATAAAAATGTAAAGAGGTTTGGCTTTACCTTTTAAGAAGTGAAGTTTATAGGAAAGAGAGAGAAAGAGAGAAAAAGTTGTGTTTTTTATTAAAAATTTATTTGTTTACTAAAAAAAATATATTTAATTTAGTCAAATATTGAATAAGTGAGGTTTTATGAAACCAGTGTAGCAAATTTAGATGGTTGTTTGTTATTTTGATATGTTGAGGTCCAAAATGAGTTTTTTTTTAAAAAAAAATCAAATGGATAAGAAAAAAAATTAGGATCCAACTCTAAATATCACAAAAGAAATAAAAAAAATATAATACTAACAATTTAGTTGGTTGTTTTAGTATTTTTTGGACGAGGCTGAAAAAATATTTTCCATGTTCAAAAATTTTGCTATTTAACTTTCTATTTGAAGTCAAACTTTTTTTTTTTTTGGTAAGAGACGTCTTCGTATACAAATAAACTACGGTTTTCATCGTCACCTTATTGAAATTTATACACATTAATAATAATATTCTTCTTGAAAAAATTCTATTTGAAAAATAAAAGACATGGTTTTAAATTATTTTGCTTCTTAACCAAATTTATAAAAAGGGATTTCTTAACAATTACATATAAAACTAGTTAGAGAATATTATTATTTCGAGCACTAGTGAATAATTTTTGCAAAAATTATTGGCCAATATAACATACTCTAGTGGCGTAACCATGAATTTCACGATGGAGTCAAAAATTACAAAAAAAAAATTATAGATAAGTTCAAAGAAAAAAAATAAATTAAACCATATTATATATCTCTAAAAATCCTCAAATTACAATAATAAAATCAAATCAAACTAAAATTAAAAAAATCAATAATTATTAAATAAACTATATATAATTTTTAAATAAATTAAAGTATTAAACTATATTATATATTTTTAAAAAAATTAAAATGTATTATATATTAAAAATAATCAATAATTATTAAAAAAAACTACATATTTAATTTTTAATAAATTAAACCCAATTCTATATTTCTAAAAAAATCATAAATTACAATAACAAAATCAAACAAAACTAAAATTTAAAAAAAATTATCAACAATTATTAAATAAACTATATATATAATTTTAATAAATCAACAATTCAAAAAAGCTTAAATTACAAAAAACCTATTACTATTATTAATAAATCAACATTTTATAAATAAAAAATTAAATTACAACAATATTTTTAAACAAATAAACAACAAAACACAAATCAACATAAAACACAAAAATAATAATTATTAAACAAAATATTAAATAAAAAATAATTAAATTAAATTAAAAATACTTCTTTGCCTCCCTCTGGTCAGATTGACAGCGTGTGATGGTTGGCCGATTGTGGCTGGTGTGGTTGCTGTCGGGCTAAGAGATGAGCTGGGGCTAGAGCTCAGGTGCTGGGAAGGGAAAGGGGAGACAAGGAAGAGGAAAGAGGGAAGGGGGGAGGGGGCTGCAAAAAACCCACATTATTTCATTGAGACGGATTTATATTTTTTAAATTTAACTCCGGATAGAATGATAACATTTCATTAGGAGTTAAATAAAAAAAATTAAGTTAGGATTTAGCGAAACCATGTCGTTTCGCAAAAAACTAATTTATAAAAAAAAAAGTTAAAATCGTTGCACAGAGGCTGAACTCAGCCCCCTTCATTGAGAGGGGTGAGTTTTTCACACAGGCGGCCAGCACATCAGAACTCCCTCTTCTCGCAGTCGGTGAGGATGGTGGTTCCACCACTATATATTCCTATTAATTTATTTTATTTTTGGCTGTGATAATTTGAATTTGCAATAGATTATTTTTTGCGCAATCCCTGAACACAGTAATTTCATTAGCATTTTTTTTTTCATACTTATCATTAGGTGATCTCCAAGATTATTGCGAGGACTCTTTTATATATATGCATAGAGAGAGAGAGAGAGTGCATAATAAAGTAATTACATGATTCCTAGACAATATTGATGGAATTGGACATCTTTTTGGATTCATTATTTTCTTTTGTATATTTAGCCAATAAATTACAATCATCATTCTTCATCATAAAATTATGTGTATAACATTTGACATACTCAAAATATTTAAAGATAAATAAGGTGTCTCGATTTATTTATTTATTTATTTTTTAAATCATAATTTGAATTTTTAATTAGTAGATTTTAACATATAAAGTATCAAATCACAATTTTTTATTTATTTCTTATCAAGTTAATATTCCAGCTTTTGATCTTTACATTATAGATTAAAAGGCAAAACCATTTAACCATTTGCTTGATGTATATTTTTTTTTACTTTACATGGTTAAAAATTAAAAGCTTATTAATTTTATTCTAAAAAAAAATGAACTAATTTTTTATTTAATGATATGAAATAAGCGTATCTAATTGGAATATCAATCATGAGTTGAATTTATCCGAGAAAATTATGTCTCCCAAAAGCAAAATCTTTCTCTTTCTATTTTTTTTTTTTCCTTTTGTACATTTCATGTGACAAACGAGATCAAATGAAAAGATAAAATGTAAAATAAAATAAGATTTCCACCCAAATCACAACTGTAAGTATACATAGCAAAAACAGAAAAAGAATGAATAATTTTAAAATAATGGGTCTAAAAACCCCTAAATATCTCTTAAGATGAAAGTTTGTATTAGTTGTCCGTTACCACAAAATGGAAGCGATTTTGCTTCCAAAACAGGCAAATTTAGAGCATATAAACAGAGTAAAAGGCCACCCCTTTACACTTCTCTCTTTCTCCATCTCTACAGAGAGTTTTTACAAAGTGTAGAGCCATAATTTCAAAACCGAAAAACCAAATGAAGATTTCAATTATCTGTTCTTTAATTTTATTTGCCTTTATTTTCTCTCTTTTCCAGCCACCAACTTTTGCCATTGAAAAGGTAAGCATTTTTTTGCTTTTCTCTCTGTTTTTTTTCTTTTATTATTATGATCATTATTATCATTCTCTATATTTTTTGGCTTTCATTATGATCATGCCTACTTTGTTTTATAATCTTGTAAATTATCAACTCCCAATGACTTCTAGTTTCAAAACTTGATATGGGTTTTTCATAAATTTGCCAAATTTATTAATTCCATTGTTTTATTTTCATTTCAAGTGAAATTAGTAATGTTAAGAATATTTTTTTTTCTCCAGTCTTATATAGTGTATTTAGGATCACATTCATATGGTCGAGAGGCTACTCTGTCTGATTTTAAGAAAGTAAGAAATTCCCATTACAAATTGTTGGAATCATTTACCAAATGGTAATTCTTAAAAAATTCTGTCTTTCTTCATACATTTTTTGCATCTTTTTTTGATTGATTTTCTTTTTTCACAGCAAAGGGAAGGCAGAGGACAAAATTTTTTACTCATACACTAAAACCATCAATGGCTTCGCAGCAGTCCTTGAAGAGGAGGAAGCAGGAGAACTTGCAAGTAAGAATAAATTTTGATTCATGGATAATCTTCTACAGTTCAATAGTTTCTTCAATTGCAACACGAAATTATAAATTTTATATCTCTGTTTCCTCTGTTTCCAATCTGTTTTATTTTATGGATGGAAGGACTAATTTGAACAAATTAACAATTTTAATGAATGCAGATCATCCAGAAGTGATATCAGTTTTCTTAAACAAAGGAAGAAATTTGCATACAACACATTCATGGAATTTTCTTGGATTAGAAAGAGATAATGGAGTGGTATCTGCAGCCTCAATTTGGAACAGGGCAAGGTTTGGAGAAGATGTAATTATTGGTAATCTTGACACAGGTGAGTGAGTAATGGTAGTATTTTGTTCTTAATGATTGGAACATTTATTTATTTTGGTTTTTTTTTTTGAGAAAAATGATTGGAATATTAGAATTTGCATCATCTTTTTAGTGCTTGATTTGATAGTTTTCACGTTTCTGTTTAACCTCCATTTTTCATTGCTGTTGACTGTCAGGCAGTTATTCTTGGTTTTGACCTCACTTCAGTGAATAGTTCTTTTGGAATTTTTTTGACAAGGGGGAAAAAATAAGGATTTTTAAGCTTTCCAATTAGATTTTTAGAGTCATAACAAAATGGGGATAATTAGATCTAATTATTTTGAATTTTTATAAAATTTACAGGACATGAAATAATTACTTTAATAAATATTAAATATAAAAAGGTAATGATTTTAAGTAAATTTTTATGAAATTTAATAATTTTTTTTTAAAAATATTGAATTGGAGTATTTAAACAATAAGGATATGAAAGTGGTAGGGCCAAGAACAATATAAAGCTGAACTAAGCATACCAACTTTGATTTCCTTTTTGCATAATAATAATAATAATAACAATAATAATGTGATGTGATGCTCTTATTGCTTTGTCAATTTGTTTCATATTTTGACAAAATTTTATTAAGAAAATCTTCTTTATAATAATTATTATTAGTAGTATTGTAAAAAAATTAATAAGGAGAAATGATCAGGAGTTTGGCCGGAATCCAAGAGCTTTAGCGACGAAGGAATAGGGCCCGTCCCACCCAATTGGCGGGGAATCTGTCAGCATGATACTAGTAGAGTTCGTTGTAACAGGTTCTCTTCTTTTTTATGCTTTACTATTTTTCTCCTATTTACAAATTTACAATGGCATAATATTTTTTTTAATATTTTTAATAAAATGATGCCACGAGTTAATTTTCGTAATTATAATTTTTTTAATTTTTTAATTTTATAGATTTATTTTGATTTGTATCTTAAATTTTCCAGCTGCCCGTTGAAATGTTGTCTCCGCAAATGCTAATTACCTGTAAAAAACTCAAAGTGCCCGTTTTCATACGCAAGTTATATATTTTAATGACTTGGCTTATATCTGGATTTTGTGTTTTAAGCGTCTGTAATTTTTCTAGTTATTTATTAAACTTTAGATGTCTAGAGGTTCTCATATCTTCAAAAAGAAGCAATTCTGTAGTGATTTGAGGGATATTTCTTATAAAAATTAGTACTAAATTTGGTTCATGAAGAAAATTATATATGAATGGTTTCTTTGACATTAGTATTTTTCTGTAGGAGTATTAATGTCAACATCAATTATCAAAAAATTCTCCAAATTTTTTTTTCAAAAAAAATAATAATAATAATAATTTGAGGGAAGATGTATGAGCATCTTGAAATATTGAACTACTGATTTTCTGCATTATAAGACAGACTATAAGAAGAAAATTTTTGTGTTTGAAATTGTTGTTGTGTTTTTAGGAAGTTAATTGGAGCAAGGTACTTTAACAAGGGTTATGCTGCATATGCTGGTCCTTTAAACTCCACCTTTAACACCTCAAGAGACATGAATGGCCATGGAACTCATACCTTATCTACAGCAGGAGGCAACTATGTTCCGGAAGCTAGTGTTTTCAGCTATGGAAATGGAACTGCTAAAGGTGGATCACCAAATGCTCGTGTCGCTGCTTACAAGGTGTGCTGGCCACCTGTGAATGGAAGTGGAGAGTGCTTTGATGCAGATATCATGGCTGGCTTTGATGTTGCTATCAATGATGGAGTTGATGTGCTCTCAGTTTCTCTCGGCGGTGAGCCTACTGATTTTTTCGAAGATCCAATTTCAATTGGTGCATTCCATGCTGTTATGAAAGGCACTGTGGTTGTTGCTTCTGCTGGAAATTCAGGGCCTGACCCACAAACTGTGGCAAATTTGGCTCCCTGGGTTATAACAGTTGGTGCTAGTACTACATGTTGAGTTTACCATTATTAGGAGTTTACCATTATTAGGATTGATTTGTTTTTTATTTATTTATAGAATATATTCATTGTAAATCCCTTAAATTACGTGATTATGTTTTATTGTTTCCTATTAGTTAGGAAGTGATAGAATATATAAGTGACAGCTCTCTTGTAAAGTTTATGTATTGAAAATATAATAATAAAAGAAATTCTTGATTTTAACTTGGTATCAGAGCTGCTGGAAACAATTGAATCTGAAAATTATGGACTCTGCAATAACGACACCAGCTCAGGTAATTGTCCAATCTGAAGGGATTTTCAATGCAGGAATAATACTTGATGAATCCAATTATGATGTATGGTCACAGCTTATGGAGATGCACCTCGCTGAACGAGAGAAGCTCTCGTTTATTAGACGGAAAGAGAATCCACCCTTAGAAACAGATCCTGGCTACGAAACATGGTATGCTGCAAATCAAAAGGTCAAAAGATGGCTTCTGATGTCTATGAAACCAGAAATCATGAAGAGATATCTCAGATTACCTACTGCTCAAGGAATCTGGGAGGCGTTATCTAAAGCTTTCTATGATGGAAGTGATGAACTACAAGTATTTGTTTTGAATCAAAAGGCATTTACTGCGAAACAAAAAAATCGATCTCTAACAGAATACTATGGCGAACTGATTGAGATTTTTAGGGAATTGGATCATCGAGATAAGATTGTTATGAAAGATCCTGGAGATGTGGAGTTGTATCGAAAGTCCATTGAAAGACTAAGAGTGCATATTTTCTTGGCTGGATTAGATGATGATCTTGAACAAGTAAGAGGAGAGATTTTGAGGAAGGAGATTGTACCTGATTTGGAGGAATGTTATGCTTTGATCAGAAGGGAGACCTTACGTCGTACAACTCTCAAAACTGAGACATTGAACGATGATGCTACTGTTTTGATATCAAAGAATCGTGCAAAGCAATTCAAGGGAGCAAAACAAAATAATTACACTTGTACTCAGTGTAATAATCCAGGACACACTAAAGAACGCTGTTTTGAGATCATAGGGTATCCTGAATGGTGGGATCACAACAAAGCACCAAAAAGAAAATCAAAAGCACCCCTTGCAGCAGCTGTTACCTACGCTGATGAGGGCACAACAAATGGCAGCAAAGCATTGGTGACAACCACAGGTAATGATGATCAAAGTGGTAAGGCCTGCACTATAAAAACTTTGAATAATACATGGATTATTGATTCTGCTTGCACTGATCATGTAACATTTGATGCTAGACAAGTTAAAAATATTAAACCCTCTCATTTGTCAAATATATCTACTGCTGATGGTAGTGAATCCCATGTCATTGGCCAAGGAACTGTTTCTCTTTCACATGAATTAGATCTTGATACTGTTCTTGTTGTTCCCTCTTTGAAATATTGCCTTCTATCTGTCTCCCAAATAACCAAAGCTTTATTGTGTGTTGTGATTTTTTGGCCTGACTCTTGTGTGTTTAAGGACATTCGAACAAGGAGGACGATTGGTTGTGGTATTAGAAGAGGGAAGCTCTATTATTTGGATCTAGACAATGAAGAATCAGACAGATTGGGTAGATCATTGGCAGTTGATTCAAACAATGGAGAGGATATTTGGTTGTGGCATCGAAGGCTAGGACATATATCATTTGGTTATATCAAAAAATTATTTCCAAATTGTTTTAAAGACATAGATATTTCTTCTTTATATTGTGATGTGTGTGAACTTGCAAAAAGTCACAGAACTTATTTTCCTTTGAATTCAAATAAAAGTCCAATTCCTTTTATGATCATTCATTCTGATGTATGGGGTCCTTCTAAAATTCCAACTTTAGGAGGATCACAATGGTTTGTTACATTTATTGATGATTGTACGAGAATGACCTGGCTTTGGATGATGAAATCCAAGAGTGAAGTTGGAAGTTTATTTCGACAGTTTTGCAAAATGATCGAAACACAGTACAAGGGAAAAATCCAAGCCTTGAGAAGTGATAATGGAGGAGAATATATGCAGTCTGAGTTTCAATCTTTTTTAGCAGATAGAGGAATCATTCACCAACGTACATGTCCTAATACTCCACAACAGAATGGAGTAGCTGAACGAAAAAACCGCCATTTGTTGGAAGTAGTCAGGGCTGCTTTAATTGAAGCACAAATGTCAAGTCAATATTGGGGTGAAGCACTTTCATATGCAGTTTACTCAATTAATCGAGTTCCGTCCAGGACACTTGAATATAAAACACCGATTAATTGTCTGATGGATACTGTAGTTAGTCCAAAAATTGCAGAGTTAACTCCTCGGGTTTTTGGGTGTGTAGCTTATGTTCATTTACATAAGAAGGACAGGAGTAAACTAGAACCAAGAGCTGAGAAATGTGTGTTCCTAGGATATCCCCCTCATCAGAAGGGATATAGATGCTATAGTCCTCAAACAAAAAAAATGTTTGTTACTATGGATGTTGTGTTCCATGAAAATGTCATGTTTTTTAAAGGAGAGTCTGAAATTCAGGGGGAGTATCATGATGAAATTCAGTCTCTTGTATATGATGGCAGTGAGAGTCGCAGCCGAATTATTGTTGAAGAAGCCACACAACCTGTTGTTCAGATTGTTCCCGAAGCCACACAACCTATTGTTCAGATTGTTCCCGAACCCGAACCTGCTGTCACACAACATGCTGTTCCCGAACCTGCTATATTTGAACCGAATCATATAGAAGAAGTGGAGCATGAAGAAATACCTAGCCAATCATCCTCCCAAGGTAGTTCCATACCCAGAAAAGAGATTCCAAATCGCAGTACTAGAGGTATTCCAAAGGCTACTTATGAACCTGATTTTTCCAGTAAAGCCAAATATCCCATGATTAATTTTACCTCTAATTTGTCTGCATCAAATCTTGCATTTATGAATCAATTGTCTAGTGTATCTATTCCTAAAAATGTACAGGAGGCTCTAACTGATCACAAATGGAGAGAAGCAATGAATGAAGAAATGAAGTCCTTACAAAAAAATGAAACATGGGATATGGTTGAATGTCCTGCTGAAAAAAAACATGTTGGTTGTCGTTGGGTGTATACAATAAAGTATAATGCAGATGGTTCAATTGAAAGGCACAAGGCGAGATTGGTTGCGAAGGGATATACCCAAGCATATGGCATTGATTACACGGAGACATTTGCCCCTGTAGCCAAGATGAATACTGTTCGGGTTTTGCTATCCTTAGCTGCAAATCTAGATTGGCCATTAAAACAATTTGATGTGAAGAATGCTTTCTTGCACGGAGAACTTTCTGAGGAAGTCTATATGGATTTGCCAGAAGGATGCATAGCTGAAAACTCCAAAGGTACGAAGGTTTGTAAGTTAAAAAGGGCGTTATATGGGCTGAAGCAATCACCACGAGCCTGGTTTGGACGATTCACAAAATCAATGATATCTCTTGGTTATCGACAAAGTAATCAAGATCATACTTTGTTCTTTAAAAGGAACAATGGGAAAATTACAACACTTATTATTTATGTCGATGATATGATAGTTACAGGAGATGATCCGGAAGAGAGAAGAAGGTTGCAAGAACACCTATCAAAGGATTTCGAAATGAAAGACCTGGGTTGTTTGAAGTATTTCTTAGGAATTGAGGTTTCAAGATCAAAGGCAGGAATCTTCTTGAATCAACGAAAATATGCATTGGATTTGTTAAAGGAGACAGGAATGACTGGGTGTAAACCAGTAAACACTCCAACAGAAGGAGGATTGAAGTTGTGCATGGAAGAAGATCAAACCCCAACTGACAAAGGACAATTTCAGAGATTAGTAGGAAGACTGATGTATCTTGCACATACAAGGCCAGATTTGGCATACGCCTTGAGTACAGTCAGTAAATTTATGCATAATCCGGGTAAGCAACACATGGATGTAGTAACACGTATTTTGAGGTACATAAAGACTGCACCAGGAAAAGGAATTCTGTTTAGAAAGAACTCAATTGAACAAGAGATTCAAGTTTATACGGATGCTGATTGGGCAGGTGATCTTGGTGATAGAAGATCCACATCTGGATTTTTTACATTTGTAGGTGGAAATCTTGTCACATGGAGGAGTAAAAAAACAGAATGTGGTAGCTCGATCGTCTGCAGAAGCTGAACTTAGAGGTGTGGTTCTTGGACTTTGTGAAGGATTATGGATAAATCTTCTTCTTGAAGATTTAGGATATGCATCTGCTCGACCTATTAGTTTGTACTGTGATAATAAAGCGGCATGTGATATTGCTCATAATCCCATACAACATGATCGGATGAAACATGTGGAGGTGGACAGATTTTTTATTAAGGAAAAGCTTGATAATAATGCTTTGAAGGTTCACAAGATACAGTCTGAAGATCAGTTGGCAGACATTCTTACTAAAGCTGTAACAAGTCAAATTTTCTTGAGGTTATGTGACAAGTTGGGAATGTGGGATATCCATTCACCAACTTGAGGGGGAGTGTTGAGTTTACCATTATTAGGAGTTTACCATTATTAGGATTGATTTGTTTTTTATTTATTTATAGAATATATTCATTGTAAATCCCTTAAATTACGTGATTATGTTTTATTGTTTCCTATTAGTTAGGAAGTGATAGAATATATAAGTGACAGCTCTCTTGTAAAGTTTATGTATTGAAAATATAATAATAAAAGAAATTCTTGATTTTAACTCTACAGACCGTTAGTTCACAAGCTATGTTGCACTTGGCAACAAAAAGCACTTCAAGGTATTTAGAGCTAGTAGCTCAGGGTTTGAGTGCCTGTTCCATAGTGCAGGACATCAAGGCTCAAATCCTGACAAATGCTCCGTCAACAAAAATATGATTGAGAGCTTGTTCATTGGCATAGCATAATATTTTGTTTTCTTTTTCAGGGTACAAGCCTTTCACAAAAGGGCCTGACAGCTAAGAAGTTCTATCCATTGATTAGTGGTGAACTTGTGAAGGATCCTAATGTGTCAGCTGTAGATGCGTGAGTAATTCCAATCCAAAAATATTTAAAACAGCAGTTGAGTTTCTGCCTTATGTTCATAAATTGCACAAAATTTTTTTACAGTTCGCTTTGTATTCCTGGATCACTTGATCCTGAAAAGGTTAAAGGGAAAATATTAGTATGTCTTCGAGGGGAAAATGGGAGGGTAGACAAGGGACAGCAGGCTCTTCTTGCCGGTGCTGTTGGAATGATTTTGGCAAATGATGAAAGATCTGGCAATGAAGTTATAGCTGATCCTCATTTACTTCCTGCTGCTCATGTCACTTTTGCAGATGGTGATGTTATACTTGCTTACATCAACTCTACCAAGTAAGACTAATTACATTTAACTGTGACGACCTTTGAAGATTTTACCGGATCAGTCTTTTTTTGGCTCTCAGTCTGACAAGGGTAGCACTGCAATAGAATTTACGCAAGCTGATATGATGCTGAACTTGATTTAGTAAATTATTATTCATATATAGTATATAACATTAATTGTATACTTGGAACTTGATTCGGTTCAATAGTAGAGCTACTTGAGTTCAAATTCCACTTGCTCAAGAGCACTTAATACATTCACGTTTTAAACGTCACTCGTACATACACGTATGGCAGGGTTCCTATGGCATTCTTGACTCATGTCAGGACGCAATTGGGCACCAAACCAGCTCCATCTATGGCTGCTTTCTCATCAAGAGGGCCTAATCTTATGGAGCCATCAATCCTCAAGGTTTGTATTCCTAGTTTTTTATTGGTTTTCTTTGTTTTGACAATTTGGCTCCGCCCTGAGATTTGAACTTGGAACTTCTAGTACTACTTGCCTGTTTCAGGACCAGTGAACTTCTTAATTAATAAGGCTTCGTTTTTCACATTTTTTTCTCTTCAGCCTGATATCACAGCTCCTGGGGTTAGTGTAATTGCTGCTTATAGCTTAGCAATAGGGCCAACTGAAGAAGACTTTGATAAACGTAGGATCCCCTTCAACTCAGAATCTGGTACTTCAATGTCTTGCCCTCATGTTTCTGGTATTGTTGGCCTTCTCAAAACCCTCCACCCAGATTGGAGTCCTGCTGCTCTTAGATCTGCTCTCATGACTACTGGTACATTACATTTCCCATTTTTCTTGCCAATTCAGAAAAGTAGATTAAAACGCAGATTTCCCATCTCTAGATATCAATTAAAAAGTAGATTTACTGATTAATTATTTCATATAAATATACAGCCAGAACAAGAAGTAACAACAAGGAGCCAATGTTAGATTCATCAACCAATCTCAAGGCTACCCCATTTGACTATGGAGCGGGACATATACGTCCAAACAAAGCAATGGATCCTGGCCTAGTTTATGATTTAACTGAGAATGATTATCTGAACTTTTTATGTGCCCAAGGTTATAACCAAACCCAAATCATGCTATTTTCAGGCAAGCCCTATTCATGTCCGAAATCATTCAACTTAACAGATTTTAACTACCCTTCAATAACTGTCCCAAGTATTGGGAGCTCAGCCGGGTGACAGTTACCAGAAGAGTCAAGAATGTTGGGCCTCCTGGGAAATATAGTGTGCATATCCGAAAACCAAATGGAGTTTCAGTAAGTGTTGAACCTGAAGTGTTGGAATTTGAGAAAATAGGAGAAGAGAAGACATTTAAGGTTGTTTTGAAAGCTTTGGTTGAATTTGAGCCTAGAGATTATGTATTTGGGAAATTGGTTTGGCATAGTGGAAAACACTATGTTAGGAATCCTCTAGTGGTTAGATATTAAATTTCTGTTTCCTATTTTACCAACTTTCTACAGAATCTTCTCTTTGTAATTCTTTTTCAATGAAACATAAAGTTGTTCAAAATAGCAGTATATGATTTGTTTTAATTAACTTATAATTTTTATTATTTTTAAATCTCTTTAATCTTAAAAGTCTATTAATTAAAGTAATTTTTTTAACCTATTTATAAAACTAAGTTATTCAATTGAAGGCATAAATCCAATGCATTGGCAAAATATACCAACTTTGCACTATTATATTTGTTTGCAAATCTAGAAAAAATTGATTACATATTTTCATTTGACTAATAATATTATATTTATTTGCAAATTATTTATGTAAAATAAAATATCAGCCCACTAAATTTTATAAATTAGTTGGTAAAATATTTTATAGAGATGAACTAAAGAAAAATATTTCACTGAAAAAGGAGATTAAGGAGTCTCATATCAAAAGACAACCATATCCCTACTTTAAGATATAATAAAATAAAATAAAATGTTATAAGGATAGTTTAGGTATTATTCATAGTTTTTTAGTAAAATTAAATTGTAAATAAACAAGTTAATATTTTTTCAATTCAATTTCCTAATATTTTATTTCATCTTATAAACATAGTAATATACTATTTCCTAATAAAATATAATTCTATTAATATATCTTTATAAAATATATTTTTAATTATCAGTTTTTTTTAATAATCTACTGAATGCACTATAAATTAGTTGGCTTATGATTGATGTGAGTTCTATATTTATTATTTTGAAAGTGTTATTTTAACACTGAAGAAGTAAACTCTTGATGTTACATATTAAAAAAATAGTTTTAAAATTCTTATGATCTTTTTATTCTATTACTATTTAAATTCTAAAATTATTTTTACTTATTATTTATTCAAGGAATTTTTAGTCTTCAAATTTATTTCAAATTATTCTATTAATAAGTTATTCATAATATTTATATTTCACACGTTAATAATATAATACTTAATATTAATTTAATTATTTTTCGAGTGAAAATTTGACCCTTGACCATTAGTCTATACTAATTCAACGACCGAAAGGGTTTGAAAACCATGGTCAATATGAAAAAATATGCTTTAATAGACTGTAGTTTGTTATTTAAATGTAAAATACAGAGTGAATTTGGCTCTTCATATTTAAAGAGTGGATTGATATCACCAATCATCCCTATACTTTACTACTGTATGTGATTGATATCTTTAAACTTCAATTTATCACAATAAAATCTTCCAACATTCATTTTTTTTATCATTTAAATCTTCGACTATGTTTTTAAATGACTAAATGGTAATGAAAAGAAGAGTTTTACCTTAAATCTTAAATGATTAATCCTAAATTTTGAACTATAAATCTCTAAAAAACTCAAATTTAAAAAAAAATGTTCTCAAATCACAAAGAACATTTTACTAACCACATTTCTTTCTCTAAAATACTCTCTATCAAACTCTCTTTTTGTCACTATCCAGTCACCAAAAAATATAATTAGAGATTTTAATGAGAAAATTTAAATTTTGAGAAACTTTGTCATAATAAATTGAAATTTAAGGATCTAAATAATATAAGTATAAAGTTCAAGGAGGATTGATGATATTAATTACCAAGTAAATAAAGTTGAGAAATTAATTAATTAAACTTAAAATAAAAGAGTAACGTTGAGTCTTTATATCATCAATCGTCAATTAGATTTTTTTAAAAAAATTATACTCTTCATATATATTTAAAAATTAATTAAAATATTATTTGTTTATGTAAAAATGGATTTTATTAAAATAAAGAACACCTATATATATAATAATTTTTTATATTTAATCCATTTAAGAAATTCAGAAAAAAAAATACTAATTTTAGGTTTAAAGGGACAACATACTTTTAAAATTTTGAATTGAAATATATATTAATTCATATTAGCATTTCCTTTTTTTTTTAAAAATACTTTATTGCAAAATTTGTTTGTGTAATTGTGTTCAAACACTTGTACAACAACAAAAAAAAAATTATTTCAACTACTAAAATAGAAAATTTCAAAAAGTTAAAAGAAGAGAAGGTTAGTATTTGTATTTTTTTTTTAAACTATAAAAGGATGATTTTATTAAGACTTTTCAAAAGCAATTACATCCTTCAGAAATATCAAGAATCAACATCTAAGTTTTGGCAACAGCATATGGCCTTTGCTAATGAGTGAGCGACTTGATTCGCTGAATGCCTAATTCAAATACATGAAAAGAAATTCTCATGAATAACCAACCCTATTACAATCTAGAAGAATTCTCCAAAGAATTGACCGATTTGGAGTTGATGAACTCAACCCAAAAACAACCATAGCTGAATTTGATTCAATCATTATTCCATTACACCCTAATTCAACTAACCATACACAAGCTTGTCGAATAGCTACTGCTTCTGCCAAAACAGCCTTTATACGCCTAGGAAGAGAAATCAATCTAGCTAACACAAAGTCCTCCCTCCAATCTCAAACAATCATCCCTACTCCATACTATCCTATTAAATCAAAAATAGCAGCATCAACATTTGCCTTTAAGACGTTCAATTCTGGTTTCTTTCAATACAAACATGATGAGGGATTATTCTCATTAACAGGATAAATAACCTGAGCTTCCTTCCAATCAAGCTGACTATCGTGAGCATATTTTAACTCTTGAAAAATAGAAGATGATCTACGCTCCTACACCAACTTGTTCCTAGCCCACCACATGCTATATAAAATAAAACAAAGTGAAACAAATTCATCAACATCCAACTACTCCCACATGCTAACAAACCATGCCTAGAAATGTTGTACCTTAGTCAAAAAGAGCCCCACATCACTTGACCTCTAACAGTTTCGTGCAAATGAGCACAAAATGAAAATATGCAACTCTATTTCATCCTTACTGCTACACCAAGGGCACAACTAAATCAAATTTAGACCTTTGTATTGCAAATTAACTCTAGTAGGCAGGCATTTATGAAGAAGGTGCCTAAGAAAATTCCTCACATGAGGAATTAACCTCATCTTCCATAGATGCTTCCATAGTCGTCCATCAACATGAATAGCCACCTCATGAGTCTTATGAAGCTGTCTTAAAAATCATAATCTTTCTTAACTTCATACAACCCCAAACGAGTTGTTGGCCAATAAAGAATATCTTTAGATGCTAACCTACTCAAAGACATAACATTTATACGATCCCCATTACAAAAATATTAACCAAGGAATCAATCACAACCTAATTCTATCCTTTGTCATAATCCAACAATAACTTAAATATTAATATATTCTCACAACCATGGGGATAAGGGGTTGTAAAGAAATGTTAATTACCACCTGATAACCAATTCATACCCCACACTTTGATGTTCCTTCTATCTCCAATCCGCCAAAGACGACCATTCCTTAACACTAGAATCATACTCCAAATGCTTCTCCAAGCAAATCTTAGATTATGATCCACACTAGTGTTAAAAAGATAAGAATTTAGAAAATACCATGCTTTAAAAATACGAGCCACGAGCGAATTAGAATTTTCAGTGAACCTCCACCCTTTCTTGGTGAGAAAAGCTTAATTAAAATCTTCTAACACCTTAAAACCCATGCTCCCATCAACTTTCTTCTTGCAAAGTTTACTTCACTTCATTCAATGAATATCTTTATAGCAATTATCATAGTTTCCCCACAAAAAAGAATTAATATACCTCTCTATTTCTGCATACAAAGTTGAGGGTAAGAAGAATACACTTTTGGCACACGTCAGAATAGATTAAAGTACCGACTTTATCAAAATTTCTTTTCTGATTATTCCAACTACTCACCCTCTTCACTACACAATCTCTAAGAAAGAAGAATGTCTCTTTTTTAGACTTTCCAACCATAGAGGGAAGACCCAATATATATACCATGCCCAAGTTGTGAATAGGAAAATAGACTCCAAATGCGTCACAAACTACTCCAAATGCGTCACAAACTACTTCTCGAAGGAAATAGTCAATTTAGAGAAGTTTATTTACTGACCTAAAGCAAGTTGATATTCTTTTAGGATTCTATGAAGAACCGCCAGTATTCACCAAATTAGCTCTAAAGAATAGAAAAGCATTGTCAGCAAACAAAAGATTAGTTATTGATGGAGCTCGCATGTAGACTTTATACCCATGAATTTGCCTATTCGCTTCAACAATAACTAACAAATTAATTAGTCCTTTCACACATAAAAGAAATAGATACGGTGATAAAGGATCACCCTGGCGAAGGCCTCTTTGCGGAAATATAGGACAAACCTCCTCGCCATCATGGAGCACATTATAAGTAACTATCGTTATACATTGTCGTTATTCTCTGCCATTTATCACTAAATCTATTAACACACAACAAATCCATCAGAAGAGATCACTCTATTCTATTATATGTCTTACTCATATCTAATTTAAATGCAACCTAACCTCCTTTACCTTGAGTTTCCTCTTCATAGAGTGCAAAACTTCATGAGCCATAAGAAAATTGTCTGTAATTAAACACCCTACTACAAAAGCACTATGTGACTTAGAAATAAGAGAAGGTAAAACCAACTTTAGATGATTAACTAAGGTCTTAACAGCAATCTTATAGATAAGATTACATAATGCAATAGGCATCAAATCAAACCATCTGCATATGATTATTCTTTTTAAGGATAAGAACAATGTGAGAGAATTAAAATTTGGACAAGACACCCCCTGCTCTAAAAACTCGATAACAGTAGCAGTAACATCCTTACTAATTACAGGCCAAAACTTTTGATAAAATGCCAAGTTAAGAACATTAGGACTCGTGATTTATTAAGGTGCATGTCAAAAACTACAATCCTCACCTCCTCAACCATAAAAGGATGATCAAGAAAATCCCCATCATAAACAGAAATACATCTCTTAAAAGTGTTTATCACACCTGATCCATTAGAAGCTGAAGATTTAAAAATAGTCTAAAAATAATTCAATATTATACATCATATACCATCTTTATCAGAAACCAAATTCCTTTGCTCATCCATCAACATCATCACTCTATTATGCCTTTGCCTACCCGAAGCCTTAGCATGAAAGAAATGTGTGTTAAGATCTCCCCCACGATGCTAATGTGATATAGCTCTTTGTTTCCAAAAAGCATCTTGTTGGGCTAAAAGAGAGCTTAACCGCAACTTGGCCTCCTCTATATAGCAATGGCACCTTATGAAGCAGAAATTTTGATACTAGAAACCCTCCTCTTATAATTAAAAATTTTGGCTTCTGAGCCTGTCCCTTACCTCCCTGCCCTACAACTCCAATGTCCTCCTGCACGACTAAATTTTATCAAAGATGGAACCATCAACCCTACTTCAACTATCCATTACAACATCCCCACAACCTTCCTTCTGCAGCCAAGCATTCTCAAAAGGAAATCTATATGAATAGGACACCTTAACTTGACATCCATAATTTTTTTCAAATAAAATAAAATAATTAAAAAGAAGGGTGATTAGAGTGATAGAAGAGGAAAATATATAGTGTATACTTAATATTTATACAAGATATACATAAAGTATATATTTTACAAAAAGACAAAATCAAAAAATAAAAGTTAAAAGTTAAAAAAATTAAATTTAAAATAATTATGGATGGAAAATTAAAAAAAATATATCTTAATTATTAATTAATTAATTACTATACGTGTGTGTGTGTTGTTAAGAATAGAGAAATTAAAAGTCAAATTTTATTTTTATCTTCTTTTTCTTCTCCTTCATCTTGGCCGACCTCCATGGTTGCTAAAGGGAGGTTTTTGATTCTTAAATAACATCAAATTTTACAAGAAATACTAAGGATTTAGAGTGATTTAGAAGAATTCCCATTAAGAGGTAAGAATTCTTTCCAATTTAAGAGCTTTTCTTTAAAGTTTAGAATATTTGAAAATTCAAGTTTTAACGGAGGTTGATATAATTATAGAAATAGGTTATTTTGTAGTTATTTTGGTGAAGTTAGTGTTATGCATAGATTATATAGAATTAGGATTTTGGATGGAGGTAACTATAATTATTGAAATAAATTATTTTATTGTTATTTTGATATGTAAGTAATGATTTTATTGTTAGAAGTTAGAAATAAGTTAGGTGAGATGAAGTTTGAAAAAGGTCGTAAGAAGTGGAATTTTGTTAGGATTTTGATAAAAATTGTATAATTAATAATAGTTTGATAGAAATTAAGTTTGGAAATGAATCTAATTGAATAATCTTGTTTGTTGTATGAATTATGTAAGTATAGGCCAAATTGATACAAGTAGTGAAGTGTAGGATTTGTTGGAAGTAAAGCTTTGAGAAGTAATTTTGGAGCGAATGGAGGGTAGTATATACTCTGATGACTTGTGTTTTCATTAAACATAATTTGAAATATTTTATATTATTACTTTGAAATGTGATTATTCACATAATCTATGTATTGTTGTATAGTTGTGTGATAAGTATTGCAATGGGTTGTTGTCCATTGTAAAATGGTGATTGAATATGACTTATATGGTGTATATTAATGTTATTTAATGTAATATATAGTATGAGTATATTAGTGAAATGTGATAAAATAAGAGAATGAGTCACATTGTGAATGTGATACATGGTTATGTGTGAATGTGTATAAATAATATCTATAATATAATTAGAAATGAAAATGGAAAGTTAAAAATGTGAAAGATGGTTATGAAATATTGAGAAATGTGGAAATGATCATTGAATGAGATTATCACAATAAATATGTAGAAACATATGGTAAAAAAAAATATAAATGTGATGAAAATGATAATATGATATGAATGAGAAATGGTAATGAGATTTAGAGTAAATATGATGTGAAATTATATGATTGTTGTCTTTGCATAATTATACATTTCTAGAATATTGATATTAGTACTATTAAGAGGAGACAGCCTTCGAGCAATATTATATCACACTTAGCTTCCGATGTCGAGAGAGTGCGGTCTTCGAGTGGTATTTGATACTCTGCCCTTAGTGTCGTGAGGAGACGGGCTTTGAGTAATGTATAACACTTAGTCCTCGATATTGTGATAGACTAAATCAATAATTTTGAAACTTAGATATTATATAGGGACTGTTAGGCCCAATATATGTGCTTGTGATATGTTTATTATCCACTGGGAGTTTATGGTTAAGAAATATATAATACATGACATTGACATTAAATATTATAAAAGATGATATAATAAGAAAATAAAGATTATTTGAGTTAGTAGCATGGTGATTGTGAGACACAAAAACATGCATGGATTTTAAAATGTTTAATGCTATCAAAATATATATGATTAAGTTATATGCTTAGCGTGGATAAGTTATATGATTCAATTAATATATAAAAATAAACTCTACAACTTCAATAGTTAGCTTCTATAGTTGATATTTTTAAATTTAGATTAAAATATTTAATCTAAATCAATCTTAAAAGGAAAATTTAATATGATATCATAACAAATGGTCTGTAATACTAATAAGAATTACAGAATTACTTCATACATGGAACTCTTACAATAATTTTTTTTTATAAATATTATTATATTTGCTTGATAGAATTATTAACATACTGCCAATGTATGTTGGAACTTAATAACGCTATCAATGCTATAAGTATATACATAATTGTTAATTATTAGTGATTTTATTCATGATTATACGCTGCTTAGTAATAATCTTGATTATTTTATTACATATTGACCTCACTCAAAAAAAAAAAAAAGGGAACTCTTCCATAGTCTAATAGTAATGTCAAATAAAATTTAATATAACGTTGCTCATGTCAATATATTTCATTGACCGATTAGATGAAATTTTTGTTGCATGTAGTCATCATAGTGCGTTTGGAGAAAAATCATGCTTTTAAATCACTCAGCATTGATATCGCAGAAGTGATAGAATCCCACTTAGATTTTCTTGCAAAAATATTTCCAGGGTTAGTATTTTTTTCTAATAAGTTTATTATTATTAATTATTCAAAAATTTTTTATCAATTGCTTAATTAATTAGTATTTATATTATACAAATCTCATTTTTTTTTCTTGCAGTGTCGAAGACATAGAGAATCAACATTTGTACTCGTATCATGAAATTATCAATGGTTTTGCAGTAAAGCTTGATGATGAGCAAGCAGAATCACTTCGAAGTAAGAATAGTTTGACTTCAGTCATTTAATTACCTAAGCATTTATAATTATAATTTTTAAATATTATATAAAATAATATTTTTATTATTTTCTTCAAAATATGAATTTTATCATCAACTAAAATCTTAATTAGCTTTCAAATAATTTTTAAAAAAAAATATTGATTTTTTAGTATAAAGTCAAATATCAATAAAATGTTAAAGTGGACTGCTCTAATTTAGCTTGCTTTCGAATATTTATTTTTGCTTGCTTTATTCTCTAATTTGGTTCAACTTTCAAATAATAGAGGATTTTGTATGTAATTAATAAATATGCAGGCCATCCTGAAGTAGCTTTTTTTTTTTTTTTGAAAGCTCCTGAAGTAGCATTAGTTTTGAGTAACACAGAAAGAAAATTGGACACAACATATTCATGGAAATTTCTTGGATTAGGAAACGTCAAAGGAAACCCAAATTCATTTAAAATAAAAGGTAATAATAAACATTTCGATTTGTAGACTTCTTTTTTAAAAAAAAGAATTGGAAGTAGGTGGCTAGTCTATAATTTATTTTAATATTCGCATACACATATTTTTTGGAAGACCAAAAATTGGAGATTCACTTTTGGAGGAGGCAAATTATGGTAAAAATATCATTATTGGAAGTCTTGATAGTGATATCAAATAATAAAATACTCTTGAGAAAAAATTGGAAATTGACACTAATTGCGTGTTTTAAAGGTTATTAGTAAAATTGATTACTCAAAAAAATTTTATAAAAGTATATTATTAAGATTATATTTTATTGAGAAAAATTATATTATTATTTTTAAAATATGTAATAAAATATTAAAAATATATTAAAAAATATTAATTTATTTTATTATAATTTAATTTTATGAAAAAAAAATAATTAATACTTAAAGTATTCTTATAATATTTTTTCTTATTTATTTAAGTCATACATAAAATTAGACAGTTAAAATATAAATATGATTATCTTTTAATATAAAAAATATCAATCTTTTTTTTTTAATAAAATATTTTTTTATGTAATACTTTAACACCTTATTAGTAAAATTTAGTATGATTAATATTTTATTTTATATAAATTATTTATAAATAAATATAGTATTATTGGTTAAAAAATATTATGGAGCTAACATTCTAAGGATTATGATGCTTCTAAACACATTATAATAACAAAGACAAAGACAAGCATATAAAAAATAAACCATATGAGAAATGAGTTGATTGTTAGATGTGAATAATAAATTAATGTGCGAAACTTAATGGATGAAAATGAAAGGAGTTTAGCCATCAACTTTACTGACATCGGACGTGGCCCCATCCCCGCAAAGTGGCGCCGTTATTGTCAACGGTCGAGCGGCATTATTTTCAACAGGTTTATTTATTTTCTCTCTCACTCTCTCTCTTTTCTTTATTATCACCTCATCGAATTTTCCACAATATAATGGAATAATTAAATTCAGTATGTTTATAAATACTTAATGCTGTTAAAGAAAGAAGTAGAAAACTGGGAATTTTTGGGATGTTTTATTGTGAAAAAATAAGTTTTGTTTTCCATAATTTTTTTAAAAAATAAAATAAAATAAAAATTATTATTTTAGTTAAAATATTTTCTCTATGCAAAATTAAAATATATATATATATATATATTTATAGTTATGTGTTAATTATTTTGTAAATGGAAAATTTTAAATCCCAAAAAATACCAATATTTGTTACCCATTTTAATTCAAAAAGTTTTTTTTTAATTTTCATACTTCGATTTTTCCACTTTAAGATTTTTTTTTTAAAATTTTGATTTATCTATTTTAATTTTTTATGTTACACTTTGAAATTTAAGAATATTTTTAAATTGATTTTATAATAATTTAATTTTTATTTAAAAATATTATTTAATTATGATTTTATTTTTAAATTAATAAAACTTGAGAAGTAAGATTAAGTAATTTTTTCAATTTCCTAATTTTTCATTTGTAAAATAGTTAGAAAATAATAAAAATTATAAAAATTATAAAACAGGGAAAAAAAAACTAGAAGATGAAAATGAAACCCCTTCCTTAGACTTTTCTTATCTATTATTATGACGAGAATTTTAACTAGTATCGAGAGTTATGTAGGCGAAAGTATTTTTTCTTAATTTGAGACGAAATTAAAAAATAAGTTTTATTTATGAAATAAATAAATTACATAAGTAAGTTTTCTCTTCAAAGAATATATCAAAAAATAAAATTATTTTAAAAAATATACTTTTTTTCAAAAATAGTAATTGTTCAATTTTAATTTCAAAAATAATGAAATTATACAAATTATACATCTAATATATCAAAGTATATCTCACTGATATAAAAATATTGAATATTTTTGAAAAAAAAAAATTTTTAAATGTGGTATAGTATAATTTTCTTTAAATTATTTTCTTGAATATAGAACAAAGTAATTCTCATATATGTAAAGAAAACCATACATTTGATTTAAATTTGTAGTATAAATAAATTATATTGTCAAACTATGTTATTGAATTTAGAAAGAAAAAAATGAACCTTTCTTAGTTTCTTAAGAATTTTAATTTTTCATGATATATATATATATATATGTATATTACTTGGAAGATTTTAGCGATGCCCATATAGTAATCGATTAGGAACATTAAAAATAAGTAGCTAATAGATGATGATGATGTGCATTAATGTTCAGAAAGATAATAGGAGCAAGGTACTTTCACAAAGGCTATGAAGCTGAAAATGGCCTTTTGAACGCAACAATGCTCAATGCACGTGATACTGTAGGCCATGGCACTCATACCTTATCAATTGCTGCTGGTAACCCCCATTGATAGAATTAGTGTGTTTGGTAATGGCATTGGAACTGTGAGAGGTGGAGCCCCAAGAGCTCGTGTTGCCGTTTATAAGGTTTGTTGGCCTGCTGCTGCCAGTAGAGGTGGTTGCTATGACGCTGATATATTGGCCGCGTTTGACGCAGCCGTAGCTGATAGAGTTGATGTGATTACCATGTCCCTTGGAGGTTCTGGGCTTGAAATGTTTTTGGATGCAACTGCCTTTGGTTCCTTCCATGCCATGCTTGGTGGTGTTTCTGTAGTTATGTCTGCTGGTAATGATGGACCAACTCCAGCCACTGTTAAAAATGTGGCTCCATGGGTCATGACAGTTGGTGCTACTACAACTGATCGTGAGTTCTCTACTTATATTATCTTAGGCAACAATATGGCTATCAAGGTATTACTTCTGCATATTAATAATTAACCATTTGCATTATATTAGGTGTTATATATTTGTTGAGTTCAAAAAAAAAAGTGTTATATATATGTTAACTCAAGTCTTCTCTTTCAGGGTACAAGTGTTACAGACAAAGCCTTGCCATTTGAATTTTTTCCGTTGATAAAAGGTGCAGATGCAAGAATTGATGATATATCAGCTCAAGATGCGTAAGTTACTTCTCCTTATCATATATGCGTATTTGAAGTTTGATTGAAAGGCCATGTTATATATATAATATAACTTAATAATTGACTGAACAGTGCTCTATGCAAAGCTGGAACACTTGACCCTAAAAAGGTTATTGGGAAGATTTTGCTTTGCCTTCGAGGAGGCATTGCCAGAGTAGAAAAAGGACGACAGGCTCTTCTAGCAGGTGCTGTTGGGATGATATTGGCAAATGATGTAGCTTCTGGGAATCAAACTCTTGCTGAACCCCATATTCTTCCAGCTTCACACATCACTTATGCTAATGGTGTTGCTTTTTGCGACTACATTAAGTCCACCCAGCGAGTTCATTCACATTTCAATTCATATTAAATTCTTATACAGACCAAGGTTGTCAAAATCGGGATTCTACCTTGAATCGAAAACTAATTCTAGAATCGTAAATCGGTAGAATCGTATTTGAATCGTAAGATTCTACGTTAAATGAAAATTTTACCACATTTCATAAATAAATTACATTTAACATGTTAAAGAACATAAAACCATAATTAAATGATTAATTTCACAAGTTTAAACATAGATTCAAACTACAAATTGAAATAAAAGACATAAATTAACATAAGTTATAAATAATTATTAAAGATATTAAGTAAGATCAAAGATATCATCATCATCCATTGCATCATTTGGAGCATCACCAACGTCCAAACCAATAACATTATCATCATCATCATGAGGGAGCTCCAAATCATCATCTATAGCTTCTCCATCTTGAGTCTCCAAATCCTCTACATCTTCAGCATCTTCATCTTCATTTTGTTTCTCCTCTCCTACCTTTACAATCCACTCATCATCAGAGGAAACATCAAGTTCTTCTTCACTTTTATCAAGTTCACTTGGACCAATATTTTTCTTAACTCTCTTTTCCAACTTCAAGTTATACATTACAAACACCAAATCATTCATTTTTTTTTGTATAATCGATTTCTTTTCTTTGTATGGACCTATATTAAAAGGACAAAATTATCAATTGGTAAGATGAATGTAAATGAAAATAATATAATAATGCAAAATGAAATATTATATGAGGTTTTGAATCGTAGAATCTTACTGAGATTCCACCGATTCTAACGACTTGAATCGGGATTCTCTGGGATTCCACCCTAAAAAAGATTCTACAACCGATTCAAAACTTAATTCCATATTTAACTCGTAGAATCGTAAGATTCTACGTTTTGAATCGGGATTTTGACAACCATGATACAGACTTATCAGCTGCATTTTTTTTCATATTGGGGGGCAGATATCCTAGAGCATCTATTAGTCCAGTGATTACAGAAATAGGGAAAAACCCAGCTCCGATGATGGCTTCATTCTCATCCTGAGGACCAAATCCATTCGAACCATCCATCCTTAAGGTAATTAGGTTGCCTCTTTTGAATGAGTGATTAATGATAAATATTTTACATAACTAACAATCATAATGTATAACATATGATCACAGCCTGACATCGTTGCACCAGGCGTGAATATAATAGGAGCATATCCAAATATAATAGTGCCATCTGAAGTAAAATCCGATCCGCGAAGGGTTCTTTACAACGTGATGTCAGGCACTTCAATTGCAACCCCTCAAATTGCAGCTATTGTTGCACTTATGAAAGCAATCCACCCCACTTGGGGTCCAGGTCCTATCAAATCCGCACTTATGACTTCTGGAATATATAAACTAGCTAATCTCATTCTTATTTATTATTATTCTTGAATTTCTTGAAGCCTTTTTAATCTAATGCCATTCACTTTTTTACGTGGCTTATAGCAACCCCAGAAGTGAATGACATGCCAATACTTGATTCCACTGGCCAACCAGCAACCCCATTTGCATATGGTCCTGGACAGGTGCGACCAAACCTTGCAGTGGATCCAGGCCTAGTTTATGACTTGACTCCTAAATCTTATAGACTTTGGATTATTTCTTAGCACCGTCCCATATTTTCAGAAAATGGGGACAAGTAGCACTAATTCAGCAAGTCCAAGCTGGGTTTTAGCAGACTTCAACTATCCTACAATCGCAGTATCTAACCTTGGTGGCACAACAACTATTACTCGAAGAGTTACGAATGTAGGGCCGCCACCAGCCACATATGAAGTTAGAGTCCAAGCACCGCCTGGAATATTAGTAGAGGTACAGCCTACCAAATTGCAATTTTTAACCATTGGTCAAACCAATCTTATAAGGTTTTTCTTACGCCTGAAAAGAATGGCTTGCCACAAGATTGTGTTTGGGCGGCTTGTATGGTCAGATGGCTAGCATAATGTCCCTAGTCCTCTTGTCGTCAAACCTGCTTAGATTGTTTCAATTATTGGCTCTAGTTTCTATTAGGGGCTTGCTTATAATCCTGTAATTTTTTTTTACCAATTTTTACTTCATAAAAACCAACGAAGGAAGACAAGAAAATCCCAATGTTATGTGGATGTATATGACAATTTTGGCAAATTTACTGATGATATGTTGATTCTTAGACTGATGATGTAGCAGTCACTTTAGCTAAATAGAAAAATAATTATTGTTTAGTTTTAAATTTGATTAATTGTTTTTTTAAGTTTCAATGTAAAAATTATTTGGATTTTTTTTTTTTTTCTTCTTACGGTATCTTAGCAGCACGATAACCTTAAATCTAATACGTGTACATATTCTGCACACATAAAATATTTGTATTTTAAGGCAAATTGAAAATTAATAATAATATTCTAAAGAGTGGGGCTATAAGAAGTTTGCATATATATGCACCATCACATTATCTCAAAAAAAAATCACCGTAACATATTGAGCTGGACTGATCCTCGCCATCTATTAATCCCTTTAGTAAAATCTATATGCACCATTAATATTCATTATTAAATTAAAATATAAAATTATCAAATAAAAATATACTTCAAAAAATGCCTAAAAAATTAATTTTTTTTTAACTATTTCTCAATATAGAAACCGAACAGGAAAGAATTACTTACAAAATATTTTTATTGGAAAGATATTTTCCAAATACAATGACTTTGAAAACAAAACTAACTATATGTAAAATCTATAATAAATACAGAAAGAACTGTCAGACCACATTTTCCAAGGGTAAATATTAATATCCGAAATTGAGATAAAAGGGCAAAAAGAAAAGGGAAGAAAAAGAACTCAACTTCTTAGTTTACTTGCCATTGAATTGCAAAACTAGTTTGTGGAAACAAATTGTAATTATAATTAAAGTTGGTAAATCAATTTTCAGAATTTGTAAAATTTCTAGAAAATCATTATTATTCCCACAATGAATTGAGTAATTGAAAAAAATAAATAAAAGAGTTGCCTTCAGCCGCCGAAAAGGAACCCAGCAGCTTGTTCTTCATTCCCATCGAATAATTTAAGAGCTTGGATCACAGCATCCCTTCCAAAACCTAGTTCAACAAGCTTCGCTACTTTGGCTTCAAAATCAGGTCTCTACAGTGAAAAATCATTTTTACTCAGAACAAATATTGAAACTCAAATCCACCCTTCTGGTTATCCAAACTTACAGTTCAGTGCTATCAGATAATCTGATTGATCATGCAAGCTGTAATAGGTTTATTAGGTTTATTACCATTTTACCTCTTCAGGTTTGATCTGATGTACTAGTCATTTGTGGTAGCAGAAATTAGATCAAAAATGATTTTGAGCGGACAGAGTAATAATTGACATTTTTATAAATTAGAGGCTAAATAATAATATATAATTTTGGAAAAGCAAGAACTAACAGGTATATTAGGTAAAACTTCACGGGACTTTACCCTAAATAATCAAATGGAACATTGATTAAAGGCTTCATTTGGTGAACACTTTTTTTTCCTTGCTTTTATAGCGCCAATAAATGCAAGAATAATTTTGATTCTCAGTAGGAAGAAAGCAGCACTACAGAAGGATGAAATGATATATTTTATATTCATATCCAGTCTTACCTTCGTCACATCACTGTGTGAAACTCCTGTAAACCACATGGAAAACAGAAAGATAAGTTACCAAATGAAATAAAGTTCATTGTGGCTCAGAAAACACAAAAGATACTGCAGTGGCGCAGTCTTGTCATATGGTCAAACACAACTATTGACAAAAAGCACAATTTCTAAACCTAACAATTATCTTGTTTCTAAACCTAACAATTAACTTGATAGTGAATTTCCAGGATATAAAGCATCCTTAAAGAACAGAATTAGCAATAAAATCTGATTAAGTCATGCTAAAGTTGCAATATGTTGAGTAAAGTTAAATTTAGTAATAATTGTAGAACCACATTAAAGACTAAAAAAAAGACAGAAAAACTAACCAGAAGATTGGCCTTCTGTAGGCACATTACTATTCTTTGTACCCATTGCTCCTGAGACTACCTGAAGAATCAAAGGTGGATCAATACCAACCCTTGGGTTAACCATAAAACAGATAGTCACAGAAGTATAGGAGACATCTGTTCCATAAATATGACTTTGATCAATATGTTTTGCCATAAAGTTCATATAGAAAATGATTTGGAAATATATGCCCAAGCCAATTTTAGCCTCTATAACTAAAAAAAAACCTAATGACGAAAAAATTTAAAATAAAAAGGAACTTTTTTCAAATTTTCAGTAGTACCAAAACATTTAAAAATGATCAAACCCCTAAACCTTGGGTTAACCATAAAACAGATAGTCACAGAAGTATAGGAGACATCTTTTCCATAAATGACTTTGATCAATATGTTTTGCCATAAAGTTCATATAGAAAATGATTTGGAAATATATGCCCTAGCCAATTTTAGCCTCTATAACTAAAAAAAAAAAACTAATGACGAAAAAATTTAAAATAAAAAGAAACTTTTTTCAAATTTTCAGTTGTGCCAAAACATTTAAAAATGATCAAATCCCTAAACCTAACAAATTAGTTTCAATAGTATGCAACATGTCAAAATAAAAAATAACGATATATTTAGTACTAATTTAATAATTTGTTTTTTCATTTGCCAACTGCTCACTTTCATTTTCTCTCTCTTTAAATCTAAATCCAAACTCTTACAATTTTTATATTAAATATAAAAATATTTTTGTAAGAGGAAAAATAATGGAAATTATAGTTTTATATTCATTTATACATGGGGGGAGATAGGGAAGGAAGGAAAGAGAAGTGGATAGGAAAAGAAAAATATAAAAATTATTTTTTAGATTAGTGATAATATATATATATACATCAATTTTGACTTGTTGGGTACACAATTGAAACTATCTTCCATGTGTATGATAGATTATTTTCAAAAGTTCAAATATAATTGGAAATTCACACAGACGTTTAGGGTTTTATTTTGTAATTAAGCAGAAGGAAGATATGGTTTTTCCGAACTTGAAGTACGGATGAATAATGACCTAAATCAAAGACAATCTGAAACTTTTCAGGTTTAGGTTGGACTAAAAGATCAAAAAGGACCTTCTTTCTACTTCCAATAAAAGAAAATTACTAGCAAACTTACCGCATTTCCTGAGCTGGATGGTTCTTTGGCAAGACTCTCTTCATCCAGAAAATGAGATGGAAGATCTTTTTCTGAAACAGCAGAGAATTTAATTTGAGTATGAAACAAAAGGGGAAAGGAGGTGGGGAAGGACTGGAAAAGAAACACGACATCTAGATCAGAAAGTAGTTCAAGCAAGGAAAACATGATCACTGTTACAGGGAAAAAAAAAAAAAAAAAGCCAGATGATTAACCTTGCAAAAATGGTACAGAAACTTCACCACCACCGACTCTCAAAACATTCTCCTTCAAGTCAATAATGCACTGCAGCCACAGGGTAAGCTTTCAATAAATTCAAAAGATATACTTCAACTATTAAAGCTTTAAGTAGACCATCAGATAAAAAAACCCCGCTTGCAAATGCTACCTGATGCTTGCGGAGCATATCAAGCCCAAAAAGAAATTCCATGTTTGGAGAATCCAGTACCAAGAAGGAGCATGGATAAAATATATTCCCAATCTACAGAGAAATGAACCAAAAAAGAAACAAATAAAGGAATACAACCAAGTTAGAGTTCGTTTTAAGAATATATGGACAGAAATAATCAACCAAATGATAGCACAATTCCTCAGTTAAATGTTTGCACAATATTCAATCAATGAAATGTGGAAAAGAACAGCAAGATATAATCATAAATTGGAAAATGCAAGTATTTCGAGATGCATATGCACATCAAAATATTCATGCCTATTATTCTTTAAGCAATTTTATGGCCGTACACATTTGCCAAAAAAAAACGATGAAAATTAAAAGTAAGAGAAGGGAAAGAGTTACCAAGTTTTAAAATAAATTCCAAAGGAGAACAACAAAAAGAATTATACAAACCCAGTTTAACTATATATTTCCAAATCTCAATGACTATAGGTGAACTAATAATTGTTGTCAAATGCATGATTAATCATACCAATATAAGTGCTTGGAAAATGAGAAAAAGAAAATTTGTTTTTAATTGCACAGGGAAAAAAAATGTTAGAATGACTTTGATAGAGACAGCTGCCCATGAAATACACGCATATATACATATATGTACATATATGCAAATGAAGATATAAGGACAGCAATTGTAAACTGCATGTACAAACACACAATTCCCCAAATATGAACTAGCTTAGCACACTAAACAGCTAATATTGTTCTAGAATCCTAGTGTGTACTCTACCTTGATTGGAGCTACATGTATCCGACCCAATATCTCGGATTGACCTACTCCACGAGCAATGCCTTTATAACGTTGATCCAAAAGCCTCAGCAACCTGAAATAGTTATGGCAACAATAAAACAACTGTCATGGTGGGCTTCAATTTTAATTTCTTGAGAACTCTTAAAATAAGAGCAATAAAAGCATGGAATTCCATATCGTCCACTTGATAAGCAGTATGTCCAATGTCCATTAGATAAAACTGCAAAGAGTTTGAGTAGAAATCAAAATTACTACATGATAGATTACTACATGGTAGATGACCACTGAAGTGTATCCTCAACTTCACAAGCTGAGAAGGCACATGTCTAACATTAGGATAGCTTAACAAATAACTGATATTCTGGTCATACTTATGTAATCATGTAGTCTAGACATGCGTAATTTAGAGCAGCAACACTTCTTTTTTTAATACTGTAGCAGTGTCAGAGATTTCTCCAACAGATGTGCACACCTGACACCACTCCATAATTGTCAAAATTTCTTAATAACATTTGGTTTGAGGACACAGAAAAGGCCCACCTTAAGATACATGGACAACTTTAAGGACATCAAGAAGTCAAATTTGGTATTCTTAATTTATAGGGATTAACTACTTATATCCTACTTGATTAATATGTGGAAAAGTTTTTAGCTTATGAAAGCATTATACAGAAAAAGAAGGCACAAATTCTTGCAATTGATGATCTCATAGTTGTCAGAAGCGCGAGGCGCAAAAAAGCGCAAAGGGTCCCGGAGCCTAAAGCGCGAGCCTCGAGGCTCAGGCGCGGGCTTCATCGAAGTGAAGCGCAAACACGCATGAAACTCTATAAAACTAATAAAAACATAAAATAACTACAAAAATACAATGTTAACCATACTAAAGAACATATCACACAAGTATTATCATACCACATCATATAAAAACTATGAAACACATAAAAAGCACACAAAAAAGACACCGCATAATAGATATTTCACACAAAATGTCTCATATGATATGAAAAAATAGTTTAACCCAATAACTACTACTACTAATAGTTTAATTAACTTATTACTAATATTGTAATACCACTAAGGCATGACTTTAGGACTAATTGTTTTATTCCTAGTACTACTTTGTGACTAATTAGACTATCAAATATCACTCTATCACTCTTCTTCATCATCAAAACCTTCATCAATATCTTCATCCTCCTCCTCCTCTTCCTCCTCCTCATCATCATTGTTTACAAACTCTTCTTTCTCTAATCCTTCCTCATCTTCATCATTTTCAATTTCATCCTCATCTCTAAGAGCAAAAGGACTAGGAGTGTGTTTCTTGACCCTAGAATATGCATTTCCTTTTCCCTTTCCCTTTGCCAAATTGCTACTAGGAGTGGGATTAAAACAATAAAGAAGAGAGAGTTCAAATACATACCAGATAAAATTTCAGCAAACACTCTTTTTCTTCTTCAATGGAACCAGCCTCTGTACTCTTCTTCTCCCTCTTCCCTTTTTTCTTTTCGGTTTAGAGAAGAGAAACTAGTCTCTTCATATCCAACGTTTAGTGTTTGGTGTTTACGTAAAATCTCTTACGTATCTGACTCTTCTCTTTCCTTTTTTTTTAATTATTTTTATGTTAACCAATCACTAACTAGGAAAATTAATAAATAGGAAATAAAATATTTAAAATCCTAAAATCACGCCTTATTTATGTAAAGCGCGTTTTTTCTGCGCCTAACAAATCGGGAAGAATCACGCCTAAGCGCAGAAACGCGTGGCTTTTGAGAAGTGAGCTACGCTTCAACTGTTGAAGCCCTAACGATGGAGCCTCACCCAAAGCGCGCCTCAGGCGCGCCTAGAGCGCGCTTTTAACAACTATGGATGATCTTAGAAGAGTTTAATTTAGTTCCAATAACTACCTGCTCAAAGTGATAGGTCCCAATCTCCGTTTACACTCACATAGCTCGTCCATGGAACTTTTGATTTAACTATAGCACCACTCTTGATATTCATGATAGGGTAGATTTTCAACTTTAAACCAAAACCAATATAAATGTAATAAATGCTAAACCATATTTAGTTAGAATATATCTTCTCTTCACTTCAATCTCATAATTGAAGTTGGAACTGATTATATATGATATATTACATCCTTGAAATATATTATATGCATCTCCTTACTAAAGTGTGCCTCCCATATTGCTTCCTAATTTTTTAAGAAGTGCAATTTTGGCTTGTCCATATTATGTCATAAATATGTCTTCTTTCCATGTCTTGTTGCTTCTTTCATTGAAACAGATCATAGCAGAGAGAATATAATATGTAACACCAAATGAATAACTTTTCACTCAATTTGCAGAACTCAACTATAATTAAATAATAAAAATGAACACGACTATGCAATAGCACATACCCACATTGCTCAGCACAGCTTTTTGATATTATCGTGGACTGAGCACCACTATCAACAAATGCCTTAAAAAGAGAGATCTTGATTAGATTTTTGCTTCTATCACAATCCAATCAACCAACATCTATATCAGATTATTGTAGAAAAATTCAGTAATAATTCCATATGAAATTTCTTTTGAGGAATAAATAACAAAGTAAACAAGAATATGATAGAAATTACAGTTAGTGAAAGACAAGAAAATCCAGTCATGTTGAATAAGTAACACTATTGCATCTTGATTGCAGCCTGAGCTAATATTTAGTGTCTCTACCTTTAAAGGTACACCATTAACTTCCATGTCGACATATAACATAACCTGAAAGTTTAAACAAAAAACTTTAAAACACAATCAACTGAATACTGCAGTTCAAAAGGTTGAAGAGAATACATACCACCCTAGCAAAAGCTTCGGGGTTGTATTCCAAGGCAGCTGCCCAATTCTCATCAATTCCTTTCTGCATTGGAATTTTGGTAATATTGCAAAACAATAAGACATGAAGAACAAAATAGCATTTGATAGCAGAAAGGGGAAAAAAATGAAAGAGCTTGCCACAAGAGTATTAGTAACGGAAGCCTTTCTGATGGCAATATTGCAAGACCTTAAACATGAAGGACAAAATAGCATCTAATAGCAGAAAATGGAGGAAAAAAAAAAGGCTGCCACGAGTATCAGTAATATAAGCCTCTCATTAGAAATGAATCAATCGACCTACTGCAACTATCAATAGATTAAACAAGTTCATCAGTTACATAAGAATCACCCCTGTTGTTTTGGGGGACTTGGTGTGGATTTAAGAAAAATCCAAAGCCAAAAAATTGGAATCCATCAAGTTAGAACTTCACATGGTGTTGTCACTCGAAACATCTAAAGCACTGCACACCTATGCAGTTCCAATAATGTTACTGATTCATCAGGAAGAAATTAATGCAAAAACAATTATTACATCAATAAATAAAATAATAAAAAGGAAAACTTTTTGCAAGAAATTGCCTATTAACTGTGACAATTGAAAATGCAAACTAAACTGACCTGACGAATGGCAGCTTCAATTTTCTTCTGTGCCTCGACATCAAAAGGATCTGCATCAAGAAGGGCCTAAACCACACAGCAGAAGAATATAGGAAAATAAGTGTCTCTATTCAAAGACACTGATTTTTTTTAAATAAATAGTTGCGAGTCAAAGCAATAAACAGTAAGAGACCGTTTGATTGCAAAATAATGATTGTTCTCAACAAATTTACTGAATTACTGAGTAATTACATTGCATCAGTATTCAAAATGCAACTTAAAAAGAACAGAAGGAAAATCAGCCACACCATGACAATGAATATGTAACAAAATACTGAAAATTATATCCCAGTTCATTTAAAATAAACAAATATAAATCAGCAGTTCATGATAAGAAACCAATTCATTGAAAAAGATACTTCTGATTAAAATTTACCGAGTGCCAAATAATCACATCAAAATGCATATTTAAATGGACTTAGGGACAGGATTATAAATATAGCAGCCATTTCATAACATTAAGCCATTTTGTAACAAAATTTTTAGACTAATTTTTCCACGAATCACCTAGAAATGGTAGATTAGGCATGAGACACATCCAATTATTAACCTAAAACCTTGCCTTATCTCTCTCTTTTTTTTTCTGAGCTTATATTTATTAAGCAACCGTTCATTGTTGATTTGAGTGATTTTGCAAAATGCCTTTAAAAAGTCACGGCAATAGTAGCCAATTAGAATTATTTTGTATAATCAAAACCATTTTTATTTTCATTTCTAATTTTGTTATGTAAAATCTTGGTGAGGTGTAAAATAGTGCTAAACACAATATATATTCTATCATCATCATGATCGTGACACAATAAATTGTTAAAAATATAAGACTAGTTTTTGGGCCCTAATTTACAAGGTTGACTTTTCAAGCACATGTTTGTGACATCATTATGATATACCAAACACAAGCCTCTTAAACCAAGTGGTTGAAAGCTCAAAATCCAGGCACCCTGTTTGCAATTACATTTCAGAACAAGGTCATAGCAGGCCTATTCTTGTGAATGCACTGAGCTTTAGCATGAAAGTACTTCTTAGAGGTCTTTAAATACACACATATATCCTTCAACATTCATCTATAATTTTAAACATGTAAAAAATGAAAAGTCCTTTAAGACAAATATGGCAATGAACTGAAAAGAAAAGCTAGCCACTCACAAACTCCTCTTCTTGTTGGCGCCGTAATTCAGATCTTTGGCTATGTCGTTGCCGTAAGAGGTCCTGGAGTCTGTTGAGATCATTTCCAAGCAGCACTTGGGCAAGTTCTGGATCAGTCTGTGAATCCAAGATAAATTTATAGCATAAAAATTTTAACTAAGGTAATCAAACTGTAGAAACCAAAAAGAAGTTGCAACCAAATTAAGCCACCACCCAGGAAGACACTCAAATACTCGTGACACCTCAACTAATAACAATAAATATACAGAAAATGACTATGACCACAGAAAATTTCCATAGCTTACAAACATAATAGGCGTAAAATGCATAGATACTGAATGACAGAAATAACACTCATCTTCAAAGGTAAAATAGATAATGAGAAGAAAGAGTCACTATAAGCTTCAAAAACTGGCTGACTTCTCTTATATCAGAATCTTTGACATCAAAATGGAACAGCAACTGATTATGAAATTTTCCAGTATTCCTAATTCATAAGGAAAGAATGAAAATGATGAAGCAAATAACCATCCATTAAACCTGAAACAATTGAGCCATCAGATTAGAATCACTCCGAATGTGTTGTTGAAAAGCACCAGGGTTCACAGCAGATCCATCAGGATTGAAGCTCAAATGACTTGCAGGTGCACTGAAATAATTTGCAAATCCTCATTTAGCATAATAAGTCATGGAATATATTTCCATTTGATAACGTAGTATTTGATGATGCTGAACGAGTGAGCATTTATCAAGAATAAGAGTATAATGACTTAAACAAAATCCCATAAAGGCCACAAATGAAGCTACAATGGGAAAAGTAAAAAACCACTAACAAAGAGAGGATACGGCTGAATACCTTACATAAACAAAAGCAAATATTATTTTTTAGTTCAGTTGGGACTAACACCACCAACTTTGAACATATGGATATAGTATGAAGCCACCAAATCAGAAAAAAAAAAATTGACAATGCAATGCGGCAAAGCAACAAGATGGGTAATGGGTATATCTATTCATGCACACTAGATAGGTAAATCAAAACTACAGTATTACCTAGATGCAGAACCAGAGACCATCATTACCAAATCCTCATCTTTAACACCCAATGCACTCAACTTCTCATTATTCCTCATTTCCCTCCCATTATAGAGCAGCTGCTGCTGCTGCAATGGCACCTGTGTCTGCTCATACAAGTACAAATAAAAGTAAGAACTAAAAAGAAACAGCAAACTGTATTTATTAAATTTCAATTCAGTTAGATTATTTAAATAAAGTGCAGAGAATACTGAGCTAACGCAAATTCGTTCAGGAAGTTAAAAGATATTATCCAATAGAATTCCAAACAACTTCCTCTCTACTTTCTTGGCAACCAAACAAACAGTAATCTCACTTAAACAGAAGAGAAAGAGAGAGAGAGAGAGAGAGAGAGAGAGAGAGAGAGAGAAAGAGAGAGAGATGACCTCCACTTCGAGAAGAGCTTTCACGTTCTCAACCTTCAAATACATTAAAACAAAAAATCAGTAAAGAAATCCATAATTAAACATTGAAGCATTGAAATTAGGGTTTTGGAGGGGATTACAGATTCATGGGGATCCACTTCTAGAGATATGATCTGTTCATCAGCTGTCATTACCGTGATTCTCATCCTGTGTTTTTTCTCTTATCGGATCTCTTTCTGGGATTTATTAGAGAGTTAAGTGTGGTTACTCGAATATGGAATTCTTGTTAGAGAAGAAGGCTTTTGTCCATTTTGTTGACCATCACTTACTTCCTTCCTAAGATTTATGTGGCCTTTGAAATTTTACGGCCAGGCACCAAATTAATCCCTCACGTTGAGTAACCCCTTACTTTAAAAGAAGTCTAATTAGATACAAAATTAAATTTGTATTTCAAGTGAACAACAAACTATTTTTAACCGGCCTTTCCAAAAAAAAAAAAAAAAAACTATTTTTAACCGGATGATTTGGATGATGATTGCTATGATTTTGTAAGTTATGGTATAATATAATTTTTTATTTATTTTAATTTCTATTTCTATAATATAATTTTTTATGATTATCTCATTAAGGATAGTAATAGGGCAAAGCGGGATAGGATGGAGGGACGTTTCTCAATCTCATCTCCGCCTTGGTAGAAAATTCCTGTGAAAATCCACACCCTTCAAAAGAGGTAAATTTATCATCTCTCTATTCCCACCGAGAATTCATATCCCTTTATTTTTAAAAAAATAAAATTTAATAGTATAAAAAGTTAATAATTCATAATAATTGTACATCATAATAAGATAATAATTCAATTATTATATATAATAAAATTTAAAAAATACAATAAGATAAAATACATCAAATTAAATTTATTCCATATATATATTATTGGATCCTAGCGAGGCCAGGAGTATATTCTTCATTTCATCCATGTCCCACCCAAAAGAAAGAAAATTCTCCTCGCCTCCGCCTCCAAGAGGAAAGATTACGAGAAATCTATGCTCCATTCAGGCAAATCCTCATAGGTAATAGGAATTTTCTGTCCCATTATCAACTCTAAATCTCATATTCTCTATCCCATTTATAATTTTTATAAATGAAGGGGACATATTTTGTTTATATTCCCTTCTTCTAAAATATTCTTATTCTAATTCCCATCAGGTTTGAACCGGTACCAGCCTTACCCAAGACTTATACTTAAGACTTTTATCAGCAACTTTTAGCATCTTTTCTCAATTTGATCCCTTTTTTTTTTTTTTGCCTCTTTAGCTATATCCTATGCAAAAGCATATCAAAATTAGTAGAGTCATATAATAACAAGTCCAAATAATTCTACAAATATAGAAAAAATTTACTTATTATTAGTTTGGGTCTATGTTTCAATCTTGCTTTTTGGTTTAGGATTAATTTTAGATGTGGATTGAGGGTGGGTAGATGGATGTTATTATTATTGTTATGTGTTTGGTTAGGAATCCAGTTGCTTAGGGTTAAACTTGCTTTTGAACATAGCCTAAATAAACTCCTCTGATAGCCTAGCTTGTTCACAAGCCTAAGCTAATATGGTAAGCTTGACGAGCTTAACCATTAATTTGAGCTCCTTCCTCAAGCTACTTACAAAACTTGGGACAAAATAGCCTTCATCAAGTCGAGGATGATACTTTAGCATTAGGGATTTTAATTCTTTAAAGTTTTTCTAAGAGTTCTCTAGAGATTCCTTCTGCTTAATCATATTAAAAGCCTCAACCACTTTTGATAGTGTTAGCTCACCAAATCTTGTTTGCAGATCCTTAACAAAGGTGTCCTAATGGGTTGCAGGATGTTGCATTTGAAATACTTGATACCATGTATCAACCTTATCCTCAAAGTACAAAGTTGTTATATCAACTCTTTACTCTTTTAGAATTCCAAATAATTGAAAATACCTATAAAATTTTCTAATCCACACTTATGGATTTATTCCATCAAACATTAAGGGGGTGTTTGGTTTAGCTGTTTGATGCAGCTGATAGAGGTTTGAACCCCAAACAGCAGCTGTTTGGTAAAATTTGATGTTTGGTAAAATTTTAAAACAGCAGCTGATAGCTGTTAGGAACCTCAAACAGCTGCTGTTTCAATAAGCTCCTACTCGGAGCTTTTTCATATCAGCTGATAGCTGATTCATATTAAGACTATATTAACCCTATTAAAATAAAATAAAAATTAATATTTATTAGATAATGATATGCTTATTGGTAATTTTATATTCAAACTGCAACAGCTATTGTATTTTTACCAAACACTAACCCGAATCAGCTACCAGCTATCCGCCACCAGCTATCAGCTATCAGCTACCAGCTGCTATGAACAGCTAAACCAAACAGACCCTAAGGCTATATCTATAGCGGGGTGGGCTAATGTTTGGTTTATAGATGGCTATATGAGGATTTTTGGGGTAGTGTTTGAGTTTTTGTTAGCTATATATGGATTTGAGAGTATCCTAGCTTCTGGTGACCTAGGATATCCTGGGTAAGAAGGGTTAATTTGGTAATGATTGTTGATTAGGACACCCACAAGGAGTGCATGGTGATTTCCATTAGTGGTTACATGGGTGAGTTCCTAATGGCAAGGGTAGGAGAATTTCGTATGGTATTCTAAGTGGGTTGTAGTTGTTGGATTGTTTTTAGATGCTTAGCTTCAATTAGTGAGGTTCCAGTATTGGAAGCGAAAGGGTTATGGATAGAAGAGTTGGCATCTAGATTTTTAGCTAATGCACGAACCATCTCCATTAGCTAATCCATTTGCTTCTGCATATATGCTTAAATTGTTTGCTTGCCTTGAAATTATTTATTTTGCTTTTCAAATCTTTCATAAACTTCTCTCATGAATTTTTTTTTATTTCTTTGATCAATGATATGAACATGTTGCTCCATATTCTGGAGTTGTTGAGCATCTATTACTATTGCCTTATTTTTTTTAACCATTTGGACTAGAGTTACAAAGGTTGGATCGCTTTCTAGATCTTAATGGTGTTATGTTACCAATCTACCAAGGTTCTAAGTCATAAGGAGTCTTTAAAGCTGGAGACTCTTAAGCAGTAGTAGTTGCTTAAAGAAGGAATTAAAGAAGAAGAAGAATAAAGGGAGACTTAGAGAGAAATGATAAAGAATTAGTTGAAGGGAATATTATTTTATTATTGATAATGGCCTTGTAACCAATTACATTTCTATATTTATAATTGATTGAATTCTGGTTTTTTCTCTTATTACTTGCTGGTAACAAAATTTTAGCTAGCTACAGTCAAAACAACTATTAAGTAACTAACTTTCCACTAATTCAGCTAACTTCACATGTTGCTTCTCTTGTTTTGACTCTATTACATTGTTTCCTATCAACACAATAGCTAATTCAAGTGTCTTTTTTGGACAATTTGCATAAGTTCAATGGCATGTGGACTTAAAAGGAGTCCATGTCTATATGCAATGCATTTTTTTTTAACATTATATTGGGAGAAAGAAGAATCGATCATGGATCTATTGATTTCAGAGAAGATGCATTTACCATTAGACTATACATTGGCGTGTTGCAATACATTGTTATCAAGTTAAGAGATAAGGAGTGAAATTAAAATGCACAAACACCATAATGGTGAATGAAATTTTTATGTAATAAAAAATCATATGAAATCAAATTTAAGTTGATTTATTTAGTTTAATTAATTATATACTTTAGTTTAATTCAATTTTAATTTTATAAATTTCAATTTATTTGATTCATTTTATAGTTAAAAATTTAAACAAATCAAATTAACTGAATTATATATATTATTTATAAATTAAATTAATCAAATTACTGAATCAAAGTATGTCAATTTAACTTAATCTGATTAGTCAAATAAAAATATTAATTTTATTTTATTTTAAATTTTTATTTTTATTTTATTTAAATTGATTGAATTTGAGTCAAACCCTCCAAATGATCACTCATTTGTTGAGTAAGGGCATTGTTATCAACACACACTAAGAGCATCTCTAATGGAATGCTTTTATATGGAACCAATCTCACTTCTATTAAAAAAGTGAGACTTGATTTGGGCATGCTTCACAAAAATAAGACGATTCCTTCGAAGAAAGATCATCTTATCATGAATAATTGAAGATATTAACATGTGAATATTTTTTTATCACTTTAATTATTCTATTTCTTTAATCATGTTATATTACCTCCTAATCACATTATCTTGTCTCTCAAATTAATTTATCACTTTATTTATTTAATAATTAATATGTAATATTTTATTTAATATCCAACTCTACAAATAGAGATAATTTGTAAGGCTTAAGATATATGAAAAAAAAAGTGATAAACTTATAAATTTTTTTCTCTCAATTGGTTCTTGAAATAATTAGCTTTTGTTCTTCATTTTCTTTTAATTATCTATAATTATATCATTAATTACATAATACGTTATCAGCACGATTGTTATACATCATTTATCTTAATCTAGCTTCAATCTTATTTCATCAAAATATTGTTCATGTTTGTTTTAAATATATTTTTGCAATTGGTAAAATTAAAAAAATCTATAATTATAATTTTTATACATAAATTATTATTTTTAAATTTAGTTGATATGTATAATTTATTTTTTGGTTTATAGATTTTATGTATATAATTCTTCTCATCACATGTTAATCATCTTTATGAGATTTTATTTAATATTCTTACTAAAGAGAAACTTGAATAACTATAATGATGATGGTGATGATGATAAAAATAATAATAATAATAATAAATAAAACTCTTAACTATAACAAATTATAATTTTAGCTATATTATCATTTTTGTTTCTTTTATATACATATGATAATAAAATGACATAAGGTCATATAAGTAAAAAATAAAATTATATACTTATTGCATATATATTATAGACTTATTATATATATACTTTATATTGTTATAATTTTATAATAATAAAAATATAAATGCTACATATTAACAAAATAATTATATTTTTATTTAATTAAATAACATATATATTTACACTTATAATTTTATATTTTTATCATCTTATATTAGTTCATACATCTATATATACATTAATTTTATGTATAATCTTTCTTTATTTTTCTTAATATATTTTAAATTATTAATATCAATTATATTTGTTTCTATTTTTAAAAATTCATAAATTGTGCAATATTGATAATATATTTATAAATAATTTATGTCTTTTACTTGATTTAATGAAATTTATTATTACTTTGCATAATATATGAAAAATAACATGTTAGTGACTAATTATAATTTTATTATATAGTGGTCTACATGATGTCAAACCTCATAAAATTTGAGTTTATTGCACTTAATATATCAAGAAAAAATTACTTACATTGTACTCTTGATGCTGAGATTTATCTTGATGATATGCATCTTGAAAATATAATTCAAGAAGAAAATGATGCATCCTTGCAGGATCACGCAAAAGCAATGATATTCCTTCGTCATCATCTCCATGAAGAATTAAAAATTGAATATTTAACGGTAAATGATGCCTATGAACTTTGGCAAAATTTAAAAGAAAGATTTGATTATCAAAAAACAATTATTCTTCCAAAAGCTTGCTATGATTGAATGCATTTGTGATTACAAGATTTTAAAACTATTAGTAAATATAATTCTACAGTTTTTAAAATTACTTCTCAATTAAAATTATGTGGTGAGAAGAATATTGATCAAGATTTATTAGAAAAAAATTTCTCAACATTTCACGCCTTGAATATGCTCCTGCAGCAGCAATATAGAGAGTAAGGTTTTTAAAAATATTTTGAATTGATATCAGATATTCTTGTTACTGAACAAAATAATAAACTTTTGATAAAAAAAATTATCAATCACAACCAACTGGATCTAAAGCGAATGTTGTAGTAATAAATAAATCTGAATGAAGATAAAATAATAGATATGGTCATGGTCATGATCGTGGTCGAGGTGATAGTCGTAGCCATGGTTATGGTAGAGGTGACAACAGTAATAATTATTGAAGCTATAAAAATCACAACAATATCAATTTTTGAAAGACTAATGATTATAGTGAGAAATATGAGAAATGAAAGAATTTGCAAAATAAAAATGTTGAAAACATATGCTATAGATGTGACACGAAAGGACATTGGTCTCATACCTGCCGTACATTCAAATATTTTGTGAATCTTTACCAAGCTTTTTTAAAAGGAAAAAGAAAAATTGTGAAGACTAATTTTCTTGAACATAATGATCCAAATGATTTCACACATATGGATATTTCAGACTTTTTTAAAAATACTGATGAAAAAACTGATAATTTAATTATTGATGAAAATTCTCTTTTGGATGGGCATATTGGTTAATGTATTTTATTCAATATCATATTTTTTTATTTTTATCAAGTATGTTTTATTTATTAATTATGCTTTATTTTCAAGTGTGTTAAGTTCAAAATTAAGTGTGTTTTATTTTTATCTATGTTTACTTTATATAAATATAGAAAATAAAATATTATAATATTTATTTATTTATGCTATTTTTATTTTGAAGAAAAATAGAATTATCTGGTTACTTATTTAATGCTGATAGAGATTTATATGTGACAGACACTACAACAATACATACTATTATAAAAGATAAAACATATTTTTTTCATCTTTAATTAGTTAAAACTAATGTTAATATAATTTCTGCTGTCGCAAATTTAATTGAAGATTCCAGAAAAGTCCATATTATGTTACCCAAAAGCAAGAAATTAATAATAAATGATGCATTGCTATTTAGTAAATAAAAAAAATCTTTTAAGTTTTAGAGATATACGTCTCAATGGTTATCATATTGAGACTAAAGATAAAAATAACAAAGAATATATCTATATTACATCTACAATCTCAGAAAAGAAACATATAATAAAAATATTACCAGCATTTTCTTCTGGATTATATTTTCACATATATAAATTCAATAAAGTCTAATATTATAATTAATCAAAAGTTAATTGACTCAAAAAATTTTATTTTCTAGCATGATCGCTTAGGTCATCTTGATGTTATAATAATGAGAAGAATTATAGAATACTTATATAAGCACCCTTTAAAGAGCCAGAATATTCTTTCATCAAGTGAATTTTTATGTGTTGGTTGTGCTCAAGAAAAATTAATTTCTAGGCCATCTTCAAGTAAAATTGGATTTGAATTTCCTCAATATTAGAACGAATTCATGAAAATCTATGTAAGCCTATCATTTTATCTTGTGGTCCTTTTCAATATTTTATGATTTTAATAGATATTTCTATAAAATGATCATATATTTATTTATTATCTCTTGTAATGTTGCATTTGCCAAATTATTAGCATAAATCATCAAATTACGAGAACAATTTCTAGATTATACAATTAAAAAAATTTATCTTGATAATGCAAGAGAATTTACATCTCAAGTATTTAATGATTATTGTGTATCAATTGAAATTACAGTTGAGCACCATGTGGCTCACACTCATACACAAAATGGTTTAGCAAAATCTTTTATAAAATAACTTTAATTAATTACTAGATCATTAATTATGAGGACAAAACTATGAAGTTCAGCTTGGGGATATGCTATATTACATGCAGCAGCACTAATTAAAATTTTATCAACTGCTTATCACAAATTTTCTCCATTACAACTTGTATCTGGTCATGAACCTAATATTTCTCATTTAAGTTTTTGTTGTGCGGTATATATTCCAATTACTCCACCACAATGTATAAAAATAGGCCCATAAAGGCGATTGAGACTTTATGTTAGTTTTAAACTATCATCAATTATAAGATATCTTGAACCAATGACAGATGATATTTTTACAGCACGATTTGCTTTATTGATAATTTGATGAGATTATGTTCCCATCATTATGGGAGAAAAAGAAAAATTAGAAAAATAAGATATTTCATAGAATGCATAATCAATCTCTCATTATGATCATCGAACAAATAGAAGTGAGCTTGAAGTTAAGAAAATTATTCCTTGTAAAATATTGTAAATTAGTTACCAGATGTATTCACTGATATAAAAAAGGTAACTAGATCGCATATACAAGCATTAAATGCTCCTGCTCGAATTGATGTTATAAATAAAAAAATCTACCAATATCCCGACATATGTGTTCAGTATATGCCAAAAGCGTGGTAGACCGATTGATGCTAAAGATAAAAATTCTAGAAAGAAAAGGGAACAAAATAGATAAATTCATGTTTTTAAAATTAATATACTCAAAGATATGATGATACAGAAATAAATAATAGACATAACTAATTAATTACCTCCAGCAAAGAAACAATTACTCGAGAATAATAAAATTATGAAAAATCTTAAAAATAAATAGATTTCAATAAGTTATGTCTATACAAGAAAAATGTGGAGTCGAGAAATGTGGAGTCGCGATAAAGCTATCATTGATCAAAAGTTTACATATGCAGTAGTTATTGATATAATAAATAGAAGCAATGATTTAGAACCAAAATCTATTGAAAAAAATTTACATTGAAGTGATTGGCCAAAATAAAAAGATATTCTGTCAGGATTGAATATTTGTTAAAATAAGGATATGTGAATAATCATATTAGTCTATGTATTTTTATTAAAAAAATAAAATTTAGATTTGCCATTATTATAATGTATGTTGATGATTTGAACATTATTAAGACTCCTGAAAAGCTTAAAGAAGCAGTAACACTTCTAAAGAAAGAATTTGAAATGAAAGATTTTGGAAAGAAAAAATTTTGTCTTGATCTACAAATCGAATATTTATCAAATAAAATTTTTGTATATCAGTTGAATTATAGAGAAAAAGTATTAAAAAGATTTAATATAGATAAAGCGCACCTATTAAGTTCTCCAATAATTTTTTGATCTCTTGATGTAAAGAAAGACCCATTTCATCCCAAATTAATTCTATTTGCAGATGCTGGATATTTGTCTGATCCACATAAAAGATGATTACAAATAGAATATTTATTTTTATATGGTGGTACTGCAATATTTTGACTCTCAATAAAATAAACGATTATTGCCATATCTTCAAATCATGCAGGAATTATTGTAATTCATGAAGCAAGTCGTGAATGTGTGTGGTTAAGATCATTGGTTTAACATATTTAAGACACATGTAATCTCTCATCTACTAAAAGAAATCCAACAATTTTGTACGAAGATAATATCGCTTATATTGTTTAATTAAAAGGAAAGTTATATTAAGGGTGATAGAACTAAACATATCTCACCAAAATTCTTTTTTACGCATGAACTCTAGAAGAAAGGTGAAATAGATGTTCAACAAATTCGCTCAAATGAAAATTTGGTAGATTTATTAACAAAAGCTTTGCCAACATCAACATTTGAAAAACTAATTTATAATATTGGCATGCGTCGACTTAGAGATACTCATTAATAAGAGAAGAAGGAAAATATGTATATATTATATTAAAAATATTGTATTCTTTTTTCTTTACTAGATTTTTTTTCACAGAGTTTTTATCTAGTAAGATTTTATGAGACATATTCTTAATAGAAAAACATCCAAAGAGGAGTATTATAAATAATTAAAGATGTTAATATGTAGATGTTTCTTTTTATCACTTTAATTATTCTATCTTTTTTATCATGTTATTTTATTTTCTAATCACATTATCTTATCTCTCAAATTATTTTATCACTTTATTTATTTAATAATTAATATGTAATAATTTATGTAATTTCTAACTCTATAAATAGAAGTGATTTATAAGACTTAAGATATATGAAAAAAAAAGTGATAAACTTATAAAATTTTTTTCTCTAAATTGCTTTTTAAAATAATTAGCTTTTACTCTTCATTTTCTTTTAATTATCTATAATTATACCATTAATTACGTATTACTTACATTTTACTTTAATTTTGAAGGGCTACCATTTTAATTATTTTATTTAAAAAAACTATTTAATAAATAATTAAACTATTTTTTGAATATTTTTATTTTTTAATTATTTAATAAATTAATTACAAAAATTATTTAATTAATTAATTAAATTAGTTATTTATATAATTAAATAATTTTATTATTAAATTATAAAATAAATTAATAGTCAAAATTAAATTATTAAAAATTATTTAATAAATATAATTTTTTTTAAAAAAATTAATGTGGAAGTCATTAAAGTGGGACTTGATTGTGATAAGTCTTACTTTTTTTTTTATGACATAAATTATCTAAGTGATATAAAAAAAATAAATTTTACAAAATGCTACTTGGTACTCTACAAACTCATGCTTTTCACTATTTAGTTTCTGACTTTTATGTGGAATCTTGTATTAGGTTAAGAAGTTAGTTTTGTTAGTTTTGTTTATATATTTTCTGAGATTTGCTTGCGTGAAAACTTGATCTATTAATTAATTTTTGCTGCAACTAATATACGGTGGTTGAATTTTTTTTTTTTGAAGCAATATGGTAGTTGAAATTAACCAATGGTAAAAGTATAATTTCATTTTTAATATATTATTATATAATATATTTTAATTTTTAATATATAATACAAAATGAAATTTATAATTTAAAAATTAAAACTCACTGTTAGATAAAGACTTTAGGATTATATTGATTAGTATGTCACAACCCAATTGACTAGTCACCATTTCATAATGTGCATGTATTTTTATTTGTTTTTTTTTTAAATTATAACTAAATATTTTAAATTATAGCAAATTATTTTGTCACATGTTTATTTTTAAAAAAAACATTACTATGATAATTTTCATAAATTTATTTATAATATTTTTATTTATTTATTCATTAATTATTATTACTATTATATAAAAATTAATTCTGAAAAAATATTTTTATTATGTATATGAGCAGTTTGATGATAAATTAAATACCTCCTTAATAACAATTTTTGCTGCTGTAATCTTTTCTGTTGCAAATCGAAAGGATAATGACACAATTTTATTTTTATTTAAAATTTGAAAATAAGTTCTTTTAATTTATGAAAAAGAAAAACTAATAATCAGCCATATTTTGCGCCAGCAGAATCGAAACCTTCCAACTAAAGAGGAAATTAATTTTGGGGTTTTCCATTAATTCAGAGAATGCACTGAATATTCTTTCCCTGTATCATGAAATTCAAAAAACCATAGAAATGTTCTACTCAATTACAGTGTGAAAAACAAAAACTAAAAATGAAACAAACATGAATTAAGGCAGAATCAAATAAAAAAAATGGAAAATTAAGGAATGCAAAATAGATTCAAAATAAAAATCCCTAACAACAAATGCCCATAAAAATAAAGAAAGAATTAGAGAAGGAGAAGCTTAATAACAGAAGATAATCCCTAAAAAGGAGCAGGAGGAGGTACATAACCAAAGAAAGGCCTTCCCATAGGATCAAATTCATCACCAGTATGAATTTTATCCTTCAATTTGTGAAATCCATTTTTGAAAACTCCAAATCCAAGCTGATGGTGCTAAGAGAAGTGTTGTGTCTTGGGATAAAGGACATATTCCAAGACAAAACTTTATAGTGTGGCTGGCTATTCATAATAGGTTAGCTACTAACTACAAGATGAAGAAATGGGGAATTGTAAATGATGATATTTATGGCTTATGTCAAGGTGAGGTAGAAACATTGAAACATCTGTTTTTTGGCTGTGCAATCTCCAGAAGAATATGGCAGCAGATCCTGAGGAAATGTGAGATTAATAGAGATGTGTTGATTTGGAGGATGGAAATAAGTTGGTTTGCAAGAAAAAAAACCAAAGGGAAGAGTGCTAGAGCAAGAATAAGAAGAATTTGTTATTTCCGTAATACTTAATTTAATTTTAAATAATTAATAAATTAATATTAATAGCAATAATAAATGCAAGAATGAAATTAAATGCAATAAATAAACCGAGCCAACAGAATTCACTGTTTGTCCTTAAGGAATTTTTATTTCCCTCTCGGTATCCAAGGTTAATGGAACAATTCCTCCCAGGATAGAACGGTTTACAACCTTACCGGTGTAGCGGTACTTCAAACGCCGGTAAACAACGAACGCAAAATAACGGTGTAAATCACACGACACTATGAAATTTTTTTTTTCAAGAGAGAAGACTGAAAAGATATGCAAAATTTTACAAAAAAAAAAATTGTATGGAAAAGTAATGTCTTTAAATCAAATGAGGGCTAGAGGTATTTATAGAGATGAAGGGGTGCAAATTGAAAGGTTACAATTGTTCATTTTGAACCAATAGATGTAATGGTTCATTTTGAACCGAATGGACGCAATGGTTCATTTTGAACCGAAAGGTACCATTCCAAAAGGTGCCTTTCCAAAAGGTACACTTTCATTTATACCTTTTCTAAAAAGTACATTCTTATTCACACCTTTACATATATATATATATATAATAAATAAATATATATATATATATATACCCCAACAATCCCCCACATGAATGGAGAATGCCAAGTTTTGAAAACTATGCATAAAACTGTGTGATTCACAACTAAGAATTAACTGCATCTGAATAAGTAGGTTTCCCTTTGAACTTTCCATAGTGAACATATATCGAGTATACTCGCCAATCGGTAGATGCGATATCTTTGAACCGTCGGCTTTTTGTGTATACTAAGACAATATAAGGCACACAATTAATTCTTATCCGCTTTTTGGTTCTCACTGTTGTGTTCGTTTTAGCCATGAACACCGCCTGGTCTCATAAGTGCTTAGAGAACTGGCCTTCTTTTATTCTCCTTGAAGCGGCTCACACTTCACACTCACATAGGTAATTCCTAAATGTGTATTCCATAAATACACTATTTGATCAAATTTACGTCAAACTTAGAAATCATTAAAAACCTTCCATTTTTAGGTTTATCCTTGTTTCTGAACATTGTCTCATCATGAGAATGGGTTTAGTAATTTTGACAATGTTGAACCGTCATGCACAACTTTGTATTCTCCTTGAACCTAGTTCTTGGGATCTCCAGTCTACTAGGTAGAGTTACCGCCATGATGACTTGTCCTAGGCCATAGTCCCATTCCCCTCGATGATTTTTCAACTAATTCTCTAGATAGGCCTTTTGTTAATGGATCCGACACGTTATCTTTTGATCTTACGTAATCAATCGTGATAACTCCACTAGAGATTAATTGTCTAACAGTGTTATGCCGTCGACGTATATGGCGAGATTTTCCATTATACATAACACTTCCAGCCCTTCCGATAGCTGCTTGACTATCACAATGTATGCTTATCGGAGTTAACGGTTTGGGCTAGAATCGAATATCTTCTAAGAAATTTCGAAGCCATTCAGCTTCTTCACCGGCTTTATCCAAAGCAATGAACTCAGATTCAATTGTAGAACGGGCGATGCAAGTTTGCTTAGAGGATTTCCAAGACACTGCTCCCCCACCAACCGTAAACACATATCCACTAGTGAATTTGCTTTCGGTTGACACGGTGATCCAATTTGCATCACTATAACCTGCAACTACTGCTGGATAATTTTTGTAATGCAAAGCATAATTTTGGGTATGTTTTAAAAATCCCAACACACATCTCATTGCTATCCAATGCGTACTATTTGGATTACTCGTGTATCGACTCAGCTTACTTATTGCACAAGCAATATCTGGTTGAGTACAATTCATGATGTAAATTAAACATCCTAAAACTTGAGCGTAATCCACTTAAGACTCACTTGCACCTTTGTTCTTTACAAAAGCAAGGTTTAAGTCAATTGTTGTTTTCATTTCTTTGAAATTCAAATACTTGAACTTATCAAGTACCTTTTCAATATAATGAGATTGTGATAATGCTAGACCTTGAGGAGTTTTGTAGATTTTTATTCCTAGAATAAAATCTGCAACTCCTAAGTCTTTCATATCAAATGACTTGGATAGCATTCGTTTTGTGGCATTAATGTCATTAATATTTTTACTCATTATTAACATGTCATCCACATATAAACAAACAATGACTTCATGATTATGAGTGTTTTTTATATATACGCATTTATCACACTTGTTAATCTTGAAACCATTTGACAACATTACTGTGTCAAATTTAGCATGCCATTGTTTAGGTGCTTGTTTAAGTCCGTATAAAGACTTAACAAGTCGGCAAACCTTATTTTCTTGCCCGGGGACAATAAACCCTTCAGGTTGTTCCATATATATTTCTTCCTCCAATTCTCCATTTAAGAAGGCTGTTTTCACATCCATTTGATGGATTTGAAGACCATACACAGCAGCCAAAGCAATTAACAGTCGAATAGATGTAATTCTTGTGACCGGTGAGTATGTATTAAAGTAATCTAGACCTTCTTTTTGTCTAAACCCTTTGACAACTAATCTTGCCTTATACTTATCAATAGTACCATCATCTTTCAATTTTCTTTTAAAAATCCATTTATAGCCTAGTGGCTTATTACCTAGAGGAAGATCAACCAATTCCCACGTATGATTATTCAATATGGATTCAATTTCACTATTGACCGCTTCTTTCCAATATTGAGCTTCAGAAGAATTCATAGCTTCCTTATAAATATGAGGCTCATTTTTTTACAAAAATGTTAGAAAATCTGGACCAAAAGACTTAGATACCCTTTGGCGTTTGGTACGTCTTGGTTCCTCAATATTGGGCACATTTTCCTCCGTAATTTCCCGAGGTCGCTTGGGTTTTTCACCAAGTGATTTACCTTCATTCTTATACAGAAAAATGTTTTCAAAGAATTCAGCATTATCTGATTCTATTATCGTATTAGAATGAATATCGGGAATTTCTGATTTGTAAACCAGAAAACGATATGCTTTACTGTCGTTAGCATATCCAATGAAAATACAATCTATTATTTTCGGTCCTATTTTAACCTGTTTCAGTTTAGGAACTTGAACTTTTGCTAGACACCCCCACACTTTGAAGTAATTTAAGTTTGGTTTCCTACATTTCCATTTTTCATATGGAATGGTTTGTGTCTTACTGTAGGGTACTCTATTGAGTATTTGTGTAGTTGTGAGGACAACTTCCCCCCACAAGTTCTGAGGTAAACTAGAACTTAGTAGCAAAGCATTCATCATTTCTTTCAATGTTCGATTCTTCCTTTCCGCAACTCCATTTTGTTGTGGTGTATACGGAGCCGTCATTTGATGAATAATTCCATTTTCTAGACATATTTCTTGAAAAGGAAATTCATATTCACCACCTCTATCACTTCTGATCATTTTAATCTTTTTATTAAGTTGATTTTCAACTTCATTTTTATATTGTTTGAATGCATCAATTGCCTCATCTTTGCTATTAAGTAAATATACATAGCAATATCTGGTGCAATCGTCAATAAATGTGATGAAATATTTCTTTCCACCCCGAGATGGTATTGACTTCATATCGCAAATATCTGTATGAATCAAGTCCAAAGGTTCAGAATTCCTTTCGATGGAATTATAGGGATGTTTTGCAAATTTTGATTCCACACATATTTGACATTTTAATTTATTGCATTCAAACTTTGGCAATACTTCCATGTTTATCATTTTTTGTAAAGATTTATGATTAACGTGTCCCAAACATGCATGCCATAAATTATCTGACTCAAGTAAATAAGCAGAAGAATCATTATTATTAATATTATTATCAGTTGTCATTACATTGAGTTTGAAAAGACCATCATTAAGATAACCCTTTCTGACATACACATCATTCTTACTTATTACAACTTTATCAGAAACAAATACAACCTTAAATCCGTTCTTGACCAGAAGTGATGTCAAGATCAAATTCTTACGAATTTCAGGCACATGGAGTACATTATTCAGCGTCACAATTTTGCCCGAAGTCATCTTCAAACAAATCTTTCCAACTCCCTCGACTTTGGCAGTTGACGAGTTTCCCATAATTAGCTTCTCCTCAGGACCGAATAAAGCATAGGAAATGAACATCCCTTTGGTAGCACAAACATGGCGTGTAGCACCAGAGTCAATCCACCATTCTTTTGGATTTCCAACCAAGTTACACTCGGAAAGAACAGCACATAAATCGTCAATATCAATATCATCGGTTTCGATCATATTGGCTTGACCCTTATTCTTATTCTTATTTTTCGGTACACGGCATTCCGAGGATCTATGCCCAGATTTACCACAGTTATAGCAATTACCTTTGAACCTTTTCTTGCTATTGTGGTTTTTTTGACCAGAATTCTTCTTTCTCTTTTTGGCACTAGGAGCAGATTCCACAATATTTGCTCTTGAAATAGCAAAATTTCCAAGGCTTCTTTTTTCAGCAGCCCTATTGTCTTCCTCAATCTTAAGTCGGACAATAAAGTCCTCAAGCGTCATTTCCTTACGCTTGTGTTTCAAGTAATTCTTAAAATCCTTCCATGCGGGAGGTAATTTTTCAATAAATGCAGCCACTTGAAATGCTTCATTAACAATCATGCCTTCATTAAGAAGATCATGAATTATTACTTGAAGTTCTTGGACTTGCGTCACAACAGCCTTAGAATCTACCATTTTATATTCAAGAAATTTGGCTGCCACAAATTTCTTCAAACCAGCGTCTTCAGCCTTATACTTTTTCTCCAGAGCATCCCAAAGTTCTTTCGAAGTAGTAATAGTGATGTAGACATTATACAAAATATCATCCAACCCGCTCAAGATATAATTCTTGCAAAGGAAGTCAGAATGTTTTCATGCTTCAATCACAAGAAATCTATCCTTTTCGGACACTTGTTCATCCGGGTTCGGAACCTCTTCTTTGATGAACTTTTGTAGACTTAAAGTCGTTAGATAGAAAAACATCTTTTATTGCCATCTTTTAAAATCAACACCGAAAAACTTGCCAGGTTTTTTCGCCGGTGCAGGGGCATGTGCAACTTGGTTAGGAACAACAATGTTCATTTCAGATTCCATTTCTGAAAATTAAACCAATATTCTATTAGTAAAAATTACTAACACAAAATTAGAGTAGAAAACCACATAGGTTTTAATCTCGATGGAGTAGAAAATCGTAACGATTTTAATCTCCAAAAATTTGAGTAGAAAACCACAAAGGTTTTAATCTCGATAGGAGTAGAAAATTCGAAGATTTTAGTCTTCAACAAAATAATATAAACAAAAAATTAATAAATAAATCCAAGTAGAAAGCCACAAAAGTTTTAATCTTGGAAATAAAAAGAAAATAATATAACGAAATTCAATAAAAGAATCCAAGTAGAAAACCACAAAGGTTTTAGTCTTGGACAAAATAAAATAAGTATACGAAAATAAAAAAATAAAAATTCCTTAAGATTGTTATTTTCGTAATACTTAATTTAATTTTAAATAATTAATAAATTAATATTAATAGCAATAATAAATGCAAGAATGAAATTAAATGCAATAAATAAACCGAGCCAACAGAATTCACTGTTTGTCCTTAAGGAATTTTTATTTCCCTCTCGGTATCCAAGGTTAATGGAACAATTCCTCCCAGGATAGAACGGTTTAGAACCTTACCGGTGTAGCGGTACTTCAAACGCCGGTAAACAACGAACGCAAAATAACGGTGTAAATCACACGACACTATGAAATTTTTTTTTTCAAGAGAGAAGACTGAAAAGATATGCAAAATTTTACAAAAAAAAAATTGTATGGAAAAGTAATGTCTTTAAATCAAATGAGGGCTAGAGGTATTTATAGAGATGAAGGGGTGCAAATTGAAAGGTTACAATTGTTCATTTTGAACCAATAGATGTAATGGTTCATTTTGAACCGAATGGACGCAATGGTTCATTTTGAACCAAAAGGTACCATTTCAAAAGGTGTCTTTCCAAAAGATACACTTTTATTTATACCTTTTCTAAAAAGTACATTCTAATTCACACCTTTACACAGTGGCGAAACCAGAGACTTGTTGAGGGGGGGGGGGGCAAAATTGCTCGTGCTAGGTCGTCGTCGTCGCCGTCGCCGTCACTGTCTCTCTCGCCTGCTCGCCGGTCGTCTGCTGCAACTCGTCTCTGTCTCTGCCTCTCTCGCTCTCGCGTCGCTCGAGCCAGCAGCAGCCTGCTGCTGCTGGCTTTTAAATTTTTTTTTTACTCTATTAAGTGAAACGGCGCCGTTTCAAGTAATAGAGTAAAAAATTCACGTGAGAGGTTGTCTTCAACCTCTCACGTGAACGGGTCTCTGCACTGCTGATGACTGCGTCTGCGTGGGAGGGGGGGGGGCGGAGCACGGCAGCAGCCAGCAGCAACGACGGAGGGGGGGGGGCGGAGCTCTCCCTATATATGCAATGGTTGCCGTCGGCGAGGGGGGTCGTCCGCCCCCACACGACCCCCCCCCCCAGCTCCGCCCCTGCCTTTACATATATATATATATATATATATATATATGTTGGTGGTAGCACACCAAAATTGAAAAATAAAAATGAAAAAAAAGAAAGTCAAAAATGCAAGGTGCCTAACAAGGAAGAAATTGTCAAAATTGGGAGGTGAAAATGGGAGGTGCCTAATTTAGCCTAATTTTCACCTAATTTAGTTTGACAATTTATTTGCATTTGAAGCCTATAAATAGGCTCATTCTCTCCATTTGTAAATACACCAAGCAAACACAAAATATAGCTTAAGGAGAGCTATAGGTTAAATATCAAATAGTTTATATTAGGAATTAGAGAATCAATCTCTTGGAGTTCCTTGGAGTATAAATATTTGGGGGTTGTTTTGTGGGTGTCGGTTAGAAAAATATTTTGTAATTTGTGGTTGTAACAATTTGCCGCATAGTGAATATTTTTCTTGGTTGTCGTTAGACAACGACCGTGGTTTTTCTCCATTCGGGAGTTTTCCACGTTAAATTATTGTGTTTTATTCTCTTTAATTTCACAGTCATTATTTTATTTTCTCATTTGTTCCTGCTTGAATACGGTCCGAAGGGCGGGAAAATAGCGATTTTCCCAACAAGTGGTATCAGAGCTTAGGTGTTATAATTTTTATCAAAAATCTTAGTATGCTCTGTGGTTGCAGCTTGGTCTGATCTTCCACATCAGAAAAGATTTTTGTTAAAAATTATTTTGTTTTTAAGCAGGTGGAGCCTTTGGAGCTGGTGGAGCTTTGGAAAAGGTGGAGCCGTTTTGCTTTGGTGTGCTTGAGTATTGGTAGTGAGATAAATAATTACATGTCGAGGTAAATTCTGTCAAACGACACGAATTTAGTCTAAGGCAAGTGGATTTTAAGTGAGACCATTGTGACTCCTCCTCTTACCTGGGAATTTACCTGGTGTAATATTTATTTCTGATCCTTTATTAAGCACAAAGTAAGCATGTCGGCAATGAGATGCGAGATTGAGAAATTTGATGGGAGAATGAATTTTGTACTGTGGCAAGTGCAAGTCAAAGACGTGTTGATACAGTCTGGACTACATAAGGTTTTGCAGGGTAAACCAGTCAGCGGAAGAAATTCCGGAAAGAGGAAGGTTGTCTGCTGGGGGTGTGGTCAAACTGGACACGTGAGGAAGGATTGCCCGAACGGTGGAGCTGATTCGGCTAGAAGCTCTAACGTTGTTGCTGCCAATGTGATCTCCTGTGGCGAAGGAGATGATGAGTTTTCTCTGTAGTTGAGAGAAATGTGTCCTCATGGCATGATTGCTACCCGTTGAGATGCCATGGAAGAGGACGGAATATTGGTAGCTGGTCCACAGAAATGCGTGCTACATTGGTTGACAGTTGATGCAAAGCATGTGGTGGAAAAATGATGTCGATGGCTAATGAACTCTCGGAAAAGTCAACAGGAGGGTTGCACCATAAACTATTAGCGGGATCCGACATGGCCGATGGAAAATTCTTGGAGTTGGCGAAATAATTCCAAGTGGTGATACTCTTTTATGGTGGAGTATGTTAATTCTTGACGTTAAGAATTATGATTGTCGGTAACAGACAATGTTGTGTTTTTATTTTTCAAGGTGGAGATTGTTGGTGGTAGCACACCAAAATTGAAAAATAAAAATGAAAAAAAAGAAAGTCAAAAATGCAAGGTGCCTAACAAGGAAGAAATTGTCAAAAATGGGAGGTGAAAATGGGAGGTGCCTAATTTAGCCTAATTTTCACCTAATTTAGTTTGACAATTTATTTGCATTTGAAGCCTATAAATAGGCTCATTCTCTCCATTTGTAAATACACCAAGCAAACACAAAATATAGCTTAAGGAGAGCTATAGGTTAAATATCAAATAGTTTATATTAGGAATTAGAGAATCAATCTCTTGGAGTTCCTTGGAGTATAAATATTTGGGGGTTGTTTTGTGGGTGTCGGTTAGAAAAATATTTTGTAATTTGTGGTTGTAACAATTTGCCGCATAGTGAATATTTTTCTTGGTTGTCGTTAGATAACGACCGTGGTTTTTCTCCATTCGGGAGTTTTCCACGTTAAATCATTGTGTTTTATTCTCTTTAATTTCACAGTCATTATTTTATTTTCTCATTTGTTCCTGCTTGAATACGGTCCGAAGGGCGGGAAAATAGCGATTTTCCCAACAATATATACCCCAACAGAATTACCATGGTAGCAACTATGCACTGGATCTAGAGAGTGAGAAATGTTGTGATTTTCCAGAATGAAGTAATTGGCAGGAAGAAAATTTTGCAGTCATATTGGTTATTCTGTCAAACTAAGTTGCTTAAATCATGATTGGGTAAAACTATAAAAGATGGCAGAGGGAAGTCATGGGACTAATATCGTGTGATTTATGTTTTTGTCTGTGTGTTGGTTATAATTTTGCTTTGCTTTGTCTCTGCATTTTGGTTCATTTGACAGACGAGTGACAGAGGAGTGTTGCTGGGTTGATGTTTAGTAGTTGTGGTGCTTTGCGTTTTGGTTGTCTGGATTCGTATAGAATTGCATTCTATACAAAGTTTTTTGGGTATAGTTTAGTCTTTTTAGTAGTTATTTTTGAGATATTTTCATAACTCTATCAACAAAATATGACATGACTGATTACAAAATTGAAATCTAACCAATATTTTAGTGAGCAAAAAAAAATTGATTGAAACAACCAATTAACTATAAAAAAAATGAAGTTGAGATACCAGACTAATAAAAAAATAATAGATATAAAAATAGCAAAAACAAAAATAAATATACCAATAATATATTTTTTCCATCCATAAATTGATTATAAACACTAAATTTTAAATATTTAAAAAAAATAATTTAACAATCACATTGTGATGTAGAATTTTTTTTTAATATGTTCAATGCCCTCTTTTTCTATTTTTTTTAATAAAAGAAACGGAAATATATATATATTTATAGAGAGAGAGAGAGAGAGAGAGAGAGATTGAAAAGTAGAAAAGGGTCCAAAATATATAAAGCGAGCGGCAATGTTTTTGTTTTTTTATTTATTTATTTTTACAGGGAGAGATTGAGAGACGGGATAATTGAGAGATGGAGATATTAAGAAGAGGAAAAAATTATTTAAAAAAATAAATATTAGAAGTTTCAAAATTGAGATCTCAAACATCAATTTTAAATTTATCCTAAGTATACAAGATATTATTGAAATTAAAATATGATTGTCATGCCATGCTTAGTTTTAATATCTTAGAAAAACCAAAATTAGATAGCTCTTAAAAAAATGAAAATTTAATACAATCAACAATATATTACATGTTAGCGTTTGAGATAATTATTATTATTATTTTTTTAAAAAAATTAAAACGTATTTGATAACATCATCAAATTTTAAATTTTTTAAGTTAAATAAAAATTATTTTTATGCTAAATACGAAATTAATAAAATATAATTTTAAGAATTTTAATTTTAAAAAATATTTTATATTAATAATTTTTTTAATATAATATATTTTATATCAATAAATTTTTAAAATATAAAATAAAAACTGAAAATAATATTTAATTTTTTAAAAAATAAAAATATACAACCTATTAAAAATAAGTATTTAATTCTATAACAGATTTATTGTGCATATGCTTTTGCATAAAGACGGTCACAGGCCGAATACTTTTGAATATTTAATCCGTTTATATAGAGTATGAGTAATTTATAAATAAATTTTATCGTAATATTTTTATTATCCGTTATGAATTCGGATTAAATTTAAGTATTTAATCTAGAGTACTCATTATTTAAATTCAATTATATATTTTAATTATATTTATTAAATTTAATTATATATTTATTATATTTTATTTCAATTAGTATCGTGTAATATAAAATTATTTTAATAAAATTATATTAATATTAAATATTTATTTATAATTATTTAATTAAAATAAATAAAATTTTATAATTTAAATTTTATAATATTTTTTAATTTATATATTTAAATAAATAATTAAATAAATTTAAATAATAAATAAATAGTATTAAATAAATTTTATAAATTTGGATAATTTAAAAATTAAATAGATTCAAATTTAAAAATTTTTTAGGCCAATATTCAAATTCAAATTCGATAGAATAATTTTCGTGTCCTATTGGTTTTGGGCCCTACTTCAACAAAGAACCAAAAGTTCAAAATGACTCCCTCTGTTGTTTCTTTTTCTGAATTAAATATTAAAAGAAACACATACGAATGCGTTTTAAAGATGCATGATAGAGAACTATAATAGCAGTTTTCTTCTAAACTTTTTCCCAGCTCACCCTGCCACATTTTCCACTTTTAAATGCACATGCATGGGCATTTAAACGGACTAATACATTCAATAAACAAAAGAAAAAGCAGAATAAAACAGTAGGAATCTTAGATTTATCATGTCACGTGGTGTGTGTGTGCATATATATATATTTCAAGTAGGGTAAAACTATATAATTTGATTAACAATTCATTGGTGAATTCTCACCAAATACATTCTTCCCTAACAAAATAAAATTTTCTCTTAGCAAACCCCCCTTCCTCTTGAAAAGTATTATATACAATATATAACGAATGAAAATGAAATAAATAAATGGTAATAACATTCTTGAAAATGTCTTTTGGAGTTTGAAGCTAGACAATTGATGAAAGCTCCCAAACATGAGCTATCATGAAACTAAAACTGGTAAGGAGTTTGCTATTACCTCAGTTGACTATCAAAGATTGTGGTTCTGGAAGCATCATCAGTAACAGTGTTCGAGGACTTGATATTCAAACTAAGCAAATTTAAGAGCAGAAAAACCAGCTCGTAGAGGTCAAAATTGTCTACAAAAAAAAAATCCCCATCTACCACCAAATGCTATCATCTTAATCTTGATAATCTTTTACGCTTTCGATTCCTTTGCGGTGCTGCAACAATCTTTGTATTACTCTTGGAACTAGACGGAAGAGCCTGAATTGATGAAGGTATGCCAATAGATGTTCTGCCTTTCTTAGAAACCCATTTCAGTGGCATATTATTTACCACTTTGCTGATATTATTTGAACTATTAAGCTCGACAAGTTGTTTAATTTGGTCGAGCATTTGTTGTGTCAAGGACATTGACAAATCCAGATCAACTGAATCATCCACATTTTTTTTCCAGATGCTTGTCAGTATCTCTTTGAAGGACATGAATGACATAGAAGACTGATAACCTTGTCGATTTTCACATATCATATTGACCTTGATAACATGCTTGCAAAGGTTACCCTGCAATGACCACGCACAATCACAAAATGCAAATTCCGACCCAGGATTCCACACTAAATGTATTAGATTGTTGTCTTTTTGACTCGAAACTTTGGCAAAGAGCTGATTCTTATCATCCAAGGTAACAGCAGAATCTGGAATTTGCAGGGCCCTGTGCCATGATGTAGAAGCAACATATTCCTCCTTAACATTTTGAAAAGAATCCTTTTCATCTGCATACCTATCTAGCCAGTAGCTTGAATGCAACTCAGTTATCAGCTTGTGCACTAACCAATCAACTCTCTGAAGTGCACCAAGATGCGAATCATCAAATAATTTGGCTTTCAGCTTTACATGATAGGCTTCTATGGCACCAGATGCCTCTTGGCTTGCAAGAGGAAGAGATCTAATTGTTGAAAGCCACATTTCTGTCAAACATGGAGCAAATGATGAAATTATATAACACGAAAAGTAAAAAGATAATTCCACACCTTACTGTGCATGAATGTATTAGTCCGTTTAAATGCCCATGCATGTGCTCGTGTTATCCACAAAAGTAACATAAAAGAGAAAGTGAGAGAATGATCTAACCAATCTTAGGGACCCAAGAGGCTTTGAAATATTGTATGAATGCAGTTTGATCAACAAAATCTTGAGTTAATTCTTCCAGGGCAACCAATGTATCGACTCCCTCCCAAATGCCATATACTATTTTTCCTAGCCTTTTGAAAATCTCACGTTGAACTTCAATGTTACTACATTTTTTAACAATATTCCTCAGCCATGATCTACGAACACGCCAGAAAGAAAACAGTATGGGGCAGCCAAATATGTCCCTGAAAATTCAATCAACCCAAAGAATAAGACTACCATACTACATGATTCCATTTTTTTTCCAGTTGAACTTTTAGAGCAAGAATATATTGCCTTATGGGATCAATCTCTGCTGCAGCATCATCAATCAAAAAGCCACTGATCTTCCATCCAGGCTCCACACTTGAAGCTCGGATGAGTAGAGCCTCCATCCACTTAGCAATGTCTGGCTTTGCAAAGCTATGAGTGATTATCCATGCAATAGGGAGTGCATGCTGTCTTGAATCAAACACAAGAAGTGTGCACAATGGATACTGGCAATCAAAAAGGTATCAATCAACTCATAAATTTTTCCAAAAAAAAATGTACAAATAGGCATCAGCAAATATATTACCTTAAGTCTCTTAATGCCAAATGTTGAATCAGCTGCAATGAGACTGCGATGTCCAAAGCGGATCATTTGTTGCAACTGCCATTCTGTTTGGATCCCCAGAATAAAAGGATCAACTTCTGAAGCATCCTGATAAAAGAAGATTAATTTCTTATTGCGTTCAACCCAAATCTTGATGCTCGCTTGATCATCTAGATCCAGCTCATGGGTAGATCTTCTGATAATCATCCCAAGCTTTTGAACATATTGTGAAGCAAGGCTATCAACCTTTGCATTTGAACCACAGTATCGCTGAATCCCCTCAATATGTTTCTCCAACACATTCTCCTCAGGAATTCCAAGATAGATCATTGACATTGTTTGCTGCTGAATTTCATTACAAATATAAGGAATTTTCTTGGCCCCAGGGCCAATGGCATCCCTGTCAAGCGGTCCATGGCAGACAAAGCCAGAGTTGTTTACATGACGCCTTTCATTATACATGATAAGTGCAAGAGAAGGACGAGCATATAGACGTTTCACAACAAAATGGCAGGTACAACCGCGCATGGATTGTGGTCTAGCAGCACGATTTCTTGTGTTTAGTCTATATCTTCGACTAGGTAGTATGCCTCCACCTTCTCCGTAATTTTCAGGACCAAACGAACACCAATACCTTAAAAATTACATGAAAATAAACATGAGAACTTAATTATTTAGTTTAAGCGCCTTACGTAGCCAGCTAAATATGACACAAAATGAATTGTACGTGGCCTGGCAAGGTTATAAATTATTATGGTACATTATCAAGCAGCATAGACTTGTAGAATTGATAGCACAATCAGGTACCTATGACAAGTCAAAGGAAGAGACTGATGCATGTTGAATTTTTTTCCCTTTTTAAGGGACATCAATTTAACTTAATTCTTCATTGAAAGCTGATCCATTTAAAAACAAAACAAAATAAAAATTTAAAGCTTGTCACTATGCAAAAGATATCACATAAACAGCAGTTTATATTCCACATATGACACCAGAAACTTACAGTTTATATTCCAAATATTCATCATTCTTGTACTCCTTCAAGCTGCCTTTTGATCGTTTTCTTCCCCTCTCAATGTGGAAACGTGTAGGGCACTCTACATTAGAGCATTCTCCAATTATAAAAGTATCAACTCGTTCATAAGGAATAAGTGCTACATCATCATGGCGCTCAGCGGTGCCAAACTTGATCCAAGTCAAATCAGCAGAAGAGAATTCCTCCTCTGGAGGATCTTGCACTGGAATATCAAGTATATTTTCAACTATATCCATCTGTTGTGTATTTGAACCTATTGGATGACATTCAAATCAGCTTATTACTTAGCACCACATCTGCAGCCTTGGGCTAAATCATCATTAACCAACAAAGAAAAGTTCCATTATAGAAAATCACACTCAAAAGACTAGACCACTGATTCCATGGTGGTAAGATCAGCAACAGACTTTTGTCTAACCAGTGTGAGAATGAAGTACCTAACCAATCTCTCTGTGAAGGGAGAATGAAATAAGCCAAATCAATGGGCAAAAATTAGCAAATAAAGAAACTAGATAAGAGCTCCTACAGTTAAGGATGCAGCAAAACTTGAATTTTGAATGTTCAAATTTTGAACGAACTCCAAAAAAAAGGCCAAATTTTTAGATTAAATTTCACCTGTGCTACTGAATCAATCACTCACTTCAAATTACCAATTAAATTTCAATTTAAATCAATAAAATCATTCACCTTTGTTTTTTCTTTTTGACAGGTCACCATTGCTTAGATTTTAATAGAATGAGGTCATTATGGCTTAGATTTTAAATAGAATGTTTTAATCAGATTTCTTATCTGACATGGTAAAAATTTTCTAACATAGTTATAAAATTAAAATATGCTAAAAGTTTTCCTCAGTAAGTTCGTTAAAATTTTTGGCTATATCTACCCAAAGATTTGGCAATAGCATCCATAAACAAAATCAAAGTTCAGTTATTTAGTTTATAAAGTTCACATATATTGTATACCATTAAATATTGATTGATGTACAAGCCTTTTTCTTTGTCGAGATGTTTTATATTCATTATACAAACTCCAATTTGTTAACAGGTTAAAATCATCAAAAGCTATGATTGACATCACTGTCACAGAAATATTTTAAAAACATAAAAATCCAAAATTCTTTTTTTTCTGTCACAATGAATTGATCTCTTTAAAAATCAATTCATAAATTTCAAACTATTCTTCATATTTGAGATTTGATCTTTATATATATATTATTTTATTTCACAGAATCTAGAATTATAAGAAAGGTTTTTTGAAACTTTGAGACTGTTAAACCAAATAATCCAAAAAAGTATTCAAAGTTCTTTGAACATTCATGGATCTTCATGTACTTTGCAATTAGAAGAAAAAGTAATTATCTAAGGAATAAATACCCTCAAGGTTCTCAACTTTTTATGAGTTTTCAGTCAAGTCCTCAAAATTTCCCTATTTTGTTGATGTGGAAAACAAAGAGATTGCTACAGCATACTAGCATGAATATTTGACTTCACTAATTAGTAATTACCAAAATTTCCAGGCAACCAAACAAGTATTATTCTAAAGAAATGAAAATTTGACCAAACAAATGAATACCAACAATTCAACAAACAGAAATTCCCTTACTTTCCACCTATTTCAGTACTCGACAGACAGTTAATAACTGAAAAATAAAATAAAATAGCTCAAAAAAGAAAAAAACTAGCAACCAAAACTCAACCTCTAAATTTCAAGGATGACTCCATTACCATTGTACCATAGCTCGAATTTGAAAGGAATTAGTACAGACTCCAAAATTCTAAAAGCCTAATTGAACTACGATCCTAGTTTTTTTTTCCCCAGTAAGTTTAGCCTCACGAGAAACAGTAAGAGTTGTAATTCATCAACCCAACTAACACAGAATAACCTCTTTCAAGGATGACTCCATTACCATTGTACCATAGCTCGAATTTTAAAGGAATTAGTAGAGACTCCAAAATTCTAAAAGCCTAATTGAACTTCTAGTCTAGTTTTTTTCCCCAGTAAGTTTAGCCTCATGAGAAACAGGAAGAGGTGTAATTCATCAACCCAACTAACACAGTATATATATATATATATATATAACCAAATATAAGCTTTCACTTCGGCATACATTTTTAACTCATTATTCTCACTAACAGAACCTAAACCAAATCTCCATATGACACGGTTGAGGCTTAAAAACAGCAATTAATTAGCTTCAGCTTAGTGGCACTGGAGCCGCGTCAAGGCTATGAAATTACTAAATGCAAATAATAGCTACAATAATTAAATTCAATTCATAATAAGCAACTTCTAACCTTAGCTCATTGCTCTACGCCTCTCTTTATCTCCTTTAAAGAGTATCTCTTAATCTTTATCAACATGGCTTCACCTTTTCCAATGACAGTGAACAATCAAGAAACTGCTATTTCCAAACCTGTGTTAGAACGAAGCTCAAACACAAACCCATAAAAAAAAACACTAAAATAATAAACAAGAGCTGAAGATTCAAACATCCCCACGCCAAAAGAAAATGAAATTTCATCCACAGAAAAATCAAAATCATTCTTCAAATAGCAAAGTAAAGATAGAGAGGTCAAACCCACAAAAATTTCTCACCGTCGGTTCAGAGTTGAAATGTTTAAAGTTCTGTCGGAAAAGAAAAGAGAAGAAGCAGAGACAGAGAGGGCCAGAATGATGGAGAGACAGGCGAAGATAGGAAATAGATAGATCAGAAACGGCATCGTCTTTTAATTGCTAGGTTTTACTTTATATTATTAATAGTATACAAATATATAGTTTCAATTTAAACGAATTATATGTCATACGATCTACGTTTTATTTTAAATATATTGTAAAAAATAATGGATACAGATTAATAAAATAATTAATTATTATAAATTTTATAAAAATTTTATTATAATTTATTTAAATAATTTTTCTAATCATTTATTCTATTTATTTTTTTTAATAATTAATAAAGTAATATTAAAATTTTTTAATTAAAATTTTTAAAAGTAATATTTAAAGTAAAATAAAAAATTCAATAAAATGATTAGGTATTATAAATTTTATAAAAATTTTATTATAATTTATTTAAATATCAATTCCTATCTCTCACTTTCAATAATTAATTGAAGTAATATTAAAATTTTTAATTAATTATTTTTAAAATTTTTTAAAAATGATATTTAAAGTGAAAAAAAATTTATATGTCACTTAAAATAAAATAAAATAAGTAAAAAATATAAATTAGATAAATTATGAATAGAATTTAACTCAATGGACTACATTATGATTTTATTTATTCACTATTATGTTGCATGAAAGCAAAAAATAACAAGTAAATTATACAAATATATATTTGTATTTTTCAATCAACATTCTTATAAAGCAGGTGAAAAATCAACATTCTTATAAAAATATTTTTTTATTAGTTCGAAGTTTGTCAAATTAACATTCTATCATATATTAATGGATAAAATATGCAATTTGAATAGTATGTAAGCAAAGTTTAAATATTATCAGACTCTATCTTTTTTATTTACTCTTGTAGTTTTTTACTCTTTCTTTTGTAGAAGTCCTCGGCACTTTCTTAGGGCGAAGACCAGTGGCAGCCCTCGTTTTCTCTTTCCTCTGTAATTTTATATTTTCTTCTTATTTTTATAGTTTTGTGAGTGGTTTCTCAGATCTGATCAAAACAAGATCCTATTTGTTCTCTATATGCTCGGTAAAAGGAGATTTTTGTGCAGATTCTAAGCTTTCTTGTAGTTTTTGTGCAGGTTGTTGGGAGGGAATTCCACTGGATCTTCAACTTAACTCTTTTAGGAGCTCTGGGTCTCTTTTCGTCCATTTTGTTATCTAGCTTCATGGTGATTTGTTGTAGTTTTGAAGATCTGAAGTCCTTAAGAAGAAATCAATTTGTAGTTCCAAAGGCTCGTATCAAGTAGGCAGAAGTGATCAAATGTTTCTTTAGTATTCAAGTCTGTTTCTCCCAATTTCATTTTGCATATGAGGTGATCTCTATTCATGGAGGGTTTGAGTCTCATTGTCTTATGATTATGGGTGTTTAACCTTTTTCTAAGCCTTTCATCGATTTGTATCTATGGCTCCCTTTAATGTTGATAACAAGATCTTTGCTTGTTAAACTCCCTTGGGTTTTTCTAGGGGAGGTACAATGTGCTTGGCTCACCGATCTCTATAGGCTAACTCTTTGTGTTATTTGGCCTCAGATCGTTTTGTCTTTTAGCTTTGTTAAGGATTGCTGCAGCAATATCTTAGACTGTATTGCTTCTCTCTATAAGCGTGCGAGTTTTTAGCTTTCCAGGCTTCCCCACATCCTGGTAAAGTTCAACTTGTATGGTTCAACTTGTATGATGGGGTTTCTATCTAGTTAATCTACTTTCTTTCTCGTAAAAAGAAAAGATAAGAATGGATAAAAGTTTTCTCTTTTTTTTTTTCTTTTTTTTTATAAAGCATAAAAGTTTTCTTTTTTTTTCTTTTTTTTATAAAGCATAAAAATTTTCTTTTTTTTTCTTTTTTTTATAAAGCATAAAAGTTTTCTTTTTTTTTTTCTTTTTTTTTATAAAGCATAAAAGTTTTCTTATTCCTATATATGAATGATATATATTTTTCAGGAAAAAGATGTAGTTAAGCATACATATAAATTGGCATTTACATTTTTTTTTTTGCGCTTAATTATGCATAGTTTTTCACTAAAATAAATTACTATTTCAATCACTCATTAGACAAAGATTTTAACGGAACTTCGTTTTTTCATTAAAAACTGACATAATAATTAAATATAATTAATTAGCTAACTGAGATTTTTCATTTGCCACTAACCATTGATGAAAGTAAAAAGGGGAGTTAAATTAGAAAGAAATAAAAGTACAAAATTTCACTTGCTGGAAACTATTATAAAATAAAATAAAAGCTTGTGTTATCCCTTTCAAAAGCATCAAGTAATTAAAAGCACTGCATGCCTTGTTGGTGAGTTTCCTAGACCAGAGTAAAGGAAGATTCAATCGTACTTTGGAATTTCACTTCAGGTAGAGCCCCCACTAAAAAAATTACAAAATTAATTCAATTAATTTATTTCAATTTGTTTTCTTTGTCTATTTTTTGCAATTTTGTAATTTTATTTTGAATGGATGCAATTTCTATTTGCTATAATTTGTTCAAATTAGCTTAGTTAAAAATTTATGTTTGATTTAGTACTCATAAATATTAGAGTCTATATATGCAATTTTTGAAATTTTAATCAATTTACTTTCCTCGCAATTATAGATTTTATGTTTATTTATTTGCTTATGCATCTTATAACCACCATTCATATTTATTTCTGTCATTCATAATCACAAAAGTTAAGAATTAATTAAAGAGAAATATATTATTTTCTAAAAATTACTTAAAATTTTAGTCGAGAACCCATTATGATTGGTTTTATATTAGTGTCTTTTAGGCTAAAATTAATCATTTTTATAGAGTCAACAAAATCAATTTTTTTCTTAAATTTCTCAAAATAAATAATTTAAAATGACAATTCTCTAATTTATGTTTTTCAAAAATTAAAGCCATCTTTCTTTTTTTATAATGAAAAGAGAATAAATATTTTTTTAAAATAGAAAATTAATTTTTTTAACCCGTATTTATTAAACTGAGTAGAGATTATATACGGCTATATTGCGTAAAACTAAGCCCAAATAAATATTTTGGCTTGATTTTTTGAGAGAACGGGATCAATGCTGGTTAAGGTCTCACACCAGTGACACATTTCCAACTAATATCATAATAGCAAGCACTTAGCCACCTACAACTATTTAATGCTACATATGCCAAGAAAAAAAATTTTGAATGCAGAAAACTTTTAGCCTATTGAGCTACCTTCACCTATTAAAATGAGTGGAAGATCAAGAAAAAAAATAAGAGAATAAGAGGCACTTATTAACTAGCTGCAACCCCATCAAGCTTAACTAACTATCCAGGAGAGATAGGCCATAAAGTTTTAGTCTGTGTCATCAAGAAGGACACGATAAAACTTATTATCCAACAAAGAAAATCATGTACTATCTTTATTGTACAAATTAATTAATTTAATGGTTTATAATAATTTATGTTGTTTCACTAACTTATAACTATCTTTTTTTTTTTTGTAAAATCCATCAAATGAGAACACAACTAATGAGAACACAAGCCCAAGTTTTTTTTTTCCTGTTTGAGTTTCGTTCCAACACACAAGTTTGGAAAAATATTAGTTTCTTGGTCGTTCATTGTCATGAAAAAGGTGGGCCAGGTTGATAAAGATTAAGAGATACTCTTTGAAAGAGATATGAGAGCCAGCCATAGAGCAATGAGCTAAGGTTAGAAATTACTTTATTATGGATGAATTTAATTATTATAGCTATTATTTGCATTTATTTGGTAATTTCATAGCTTTGATACAGCATTAGTGCCACTAAGCCGAAGCTAATTAATTGTGGTTATTAAGCCTCAAACGTGTCATATAGAGATTTGGGTTAAATTTAGTTAGTGAGAATGAAGCTCATATTTGCTTTTACATATATATATACACACACACACACGCTGTGTGTGTTGGGTTGATGAATTATAACTCTTCCTGCAATATCATCATATCATATCATATTCAGAATCCAAATCACACTCTTTGTGATTCCCTTCTCATTTCAATTTTATTCAACAATCACAATTCATATTTATCACATAATAAAGCATCCATAAACAAATACCAAAATACTAAATTCTAAATAATGTATAAATAATAATAATATATATATATATATATTCACATATCATATGTGAATGCATTAAATACAATATATATATATATATGTAAAGTAGTTATAGTTTAAGCAAAGAAATTTGACCGAGTCAATGACTTGGCTTGAGATTAGCAAGATCTAATACTAGACTGTCTAACTAATAAAATATCATAAAAATATTATGGCAATAATTATAGAGTTTAGAAAATAAAAGTTCTATAACTGAAGGATTTGACAAAAAATTCAATAGAATTTATTATAAACCAATCTCTAAAAATATAGGCAAATGATATAATATCACTTAATTAATTTATAGCATTTAAATCAAAATTCTAAAATTTAATTATTATCCTCCTAAATTCTATGATTATCATGCTACAAAAATTAAGATCTATTAGAAAGTAGTTATTAGTCTAACATAAGGGCTTTCCACAAAATTTCCATTTGAAAGATTTGGTAGCAAAATGGGTATTAGTGCATTTATTTAGGAGAGGAGTCCAAAAATATTTATCACTCTCTCTCACTCATTAGAAATTCACTAAAACCAACATTAGAAGTTATTGGTCTTGGTTAGATTCACACTAAAATGCAAGTTAGCCCAAATATTGCAAATGATATGCCAAATAAAAGTTTAGAAAGAAAGAAGTCCAATGATATCTATTTTTCCGAGAAAGGAGATCGAAGTTGGCTAGAAAAAGGCTTGAAAACAAGTATGTGGCATTGCATTCAGATGGGAGGTGCAGCTTCCTTTGGTGATGACAGTGGCGAACCTAAGATTACACCTTGCGGATTGCCAAAATTATACACCAATAATTTAACATTTCTAATAAATTTTTCACAATCAAATTTTTTTTCAATTTTGTTAAGAATTTCAACCAATAAGATGGAATGTATTATATTTTTAACAAAATAAATTTAAATTATTATTTTATGTTATTTTGTAAAAATAACTTGATATTCAATTTTATATCATAATTAATCTCATCATATTCACATTTAAAATTTTAGGTCGGTCTTGCAAAATCACCATAATTAATTAAAAAAACTCATGTTTCCAGGTAATCATGTTGTTATGATAGTCTAGGCTAACTGAGAGTTTTGGAGCTTCAGACTTCTTGTTCTTAGGTGCTAATCACATGCTCTTAGGCACAAGTCGTGATAGTTTGGAATGAGATTAGTTGGCATAGATGATTTTGATGTTTTTAGTGTGCCTTTGCTCAATCTTAGAATAGTAGTCTCTCCCCATTGTTGAAATTTTGGGTTTTAAAGAAGCACTTAGTTGGATAAAAAATCGAGACTGAAACAAAGCAGAAATCAAGTTGAACTATCTTCATTTTATTCAGGACATTTGTAATATTCTTAATTTTAAATACAATTAAATAATTAATGTGAAAGGGTAATTAGAGTGTTGGAAGAAGAATATGCATAATATATACCTAATATATATAAGATATACATAAAGTATATATTTCATTAAAAAATAAAATTTATATAAAAAGTCAAAAAGTAAAGTTAAATATATAATTATTTAAAAAAAGAATTAAAATTATTTTGGATAGGAAGAAGAATTAAAATATCTTAATATTTTAATAATTAATTATTTTGTCAATATGTATATGAGAGATAAAGTTGGAATATTAGAAATGTAATATGTTCGTCTTCTTCTACCTTTGTCATTAATGGCAGAAATTAAGAGAGAGAGAAAGAGTTTCCTTAAAACACATAAAATTTCATTAAAAACCTAAAAAATCCAAGTGGATTTTGAAGGTTTATAAAGATTCAAGTAAGTTTTCTTTAATTTAAACTTATTTTCCTAGTTTTTAAGATTATGTATAAAGTGGTTAGAAAGAAAAATTGGCTTAAATTGAAATAAAAGATGTTTATATAGTGATTGTGATGTGTTTATGTTGAATTTGTGGTTAAAATGGTTAAGGTGAGTTTAATTGGTGAAACTAGGCTTTATGGAATAAAATGTAAAATCTGAATTTTTGATGGAGGTATTTATAATAATTAAAATGAATTATTTTAAAGTTATTTTGATGTGTATATGATGATTTTATAATTGGATGATAGAAATGAGTTAGTTATGGTGGAGTTTGAAAATGTAGTAATGAGAAAGTAAGAAGTGAAAAGTGAATTGGATTGATTTGGAAGTTAAGAAAGGTTAGTACATACTTTATTAACATTAAATTGAAAATTCATGGTTGACATCATTCATATTGGCACACTTTATAGAAATTTGCTTTTTCCTTTAAGGTGATATTATGTATAAATGTGTATGTGTGATTGTTATATATTGGTTGAAACTAATAAGATAAATGATAATATTTTATGTAATGTGATATGATGTGAAAAATATGAAAATGGATCATATTGTGAATGTATGAAAGGTCATGTGCAGTGTGATTGGAAACATGAAAAAAATGATTATGGAATAATATAAAATGTGTAGGCGATCATAGAATGAGATGATCACATGAAATATGTGAAAATTATGAAAAAGAAATGATAAATGAGATAAAAATGAAGAAAATATATAATGTTGATGTGTGTGTTTGCCTTGCACAATTATGTGTTCTAAAATATTGAGATTAGTATTATTGAGATAGCATGCCAATGATACATCATAATATTTTATTACGCCTTTGGGTGAAACACATTGATATCAGATATTACGGTGTCGAGGAGGTAACGTTCGGACGGTATTATATGACACTTGACCTCTGATGTCGATAGGGGACGACCTTCGAATGGTATTCTATGACTCTCAGATCTCCAGTATCGGACCCTTAGATCGCGAGAGGCCAAATTAATATTTCTGAAATCTGAATATTGTGTAGGGACTTGTTGAACTCATGTGTGTGTTTGTGAGATATTGATATATATATTATGAGTTAATGGATAAAAAATAAATCTTACATGATGATGGTAATAAATATTTTATAAGATAATGAGAGTTTAAATAAGTGTTGCTTTGTGTTGGTAGTATGATATTTTGTGAGACATGGAAGTATACATTAATTTTTTAAAAATATTTTATGTTATCAAAGTATATATCGCTAAGCTGTTAGCTTAGCGCGGTTGATTGTATCGCACAAGTGTTAAAACTACATATCAGAATGGCCTAGATAGTGTTACAAATTTTTAGTTTATGGTTTACCCCGATACCAAACTTGACGGTGTTGTATACATATATAATTTTTTTTATTATTTACTTTAGTTTTGTATAATTTAATCACTTCATATTTATATTAAACAAGTTTTGAAAATGTTATATATATATATGTACTTAAAATAAACAGCGTATTTAAAATATAAAACCTTTGGATATGTAATTAATGAAGTGGTGATATTTGGAGAAATATTGGACTTTGGAGAAAATTATATTTTGTGAGTATTTTTCTATTACAGGTTGTGTATTATTGATTTTGAGATTTTTATGAAATTACAGACAAAAATTTAGTGAAATTTTTTAGAGATTTTACATTCAATTAAAGATAAGTTTTTATGGTTATATTTTTATCATTAAATAGTAAATTTTACATATATTTATTATAGTATCTTTGTATCTTAAATATATATTTTACATATACAAAATATATATTATATGTATTTAAAATATAATAGTATTATAAAATAAATTTCCCTTTATTAGATCTTTATGAGCTAGCAGTAGTGATTGAGGATTGAAAAGTTCTCTCCTCTCAATTTCGAGAGAGCAAGGTAACTTTTATTGCACATAGTGAATCAATTCACTCATAAGCATATAGATTGTTAACCCCCTCATGTTCCTTATAGATGTTTTAAGCTTTGATTTTTATTAATAATATTTTTTTACTTGAGTTAAAAAAAATTATATTTCCTAATGCGAATCAATTTTATTTATATTTTTTATTAATTGATTAATTTTAAAAATATGTAATTTCTGATTTTTTTATTTAAAATTTATGAGATTTACATTTTTATAGAAACTCTCACAAAAAAATTTCTATTTTTATAATTTTCTTCAATTAATTCTAAATTTTACCATAAAATTGTAACTTTTTTATGATTAATTTTTAAATTTTTAAAAAATTATAATTTTGTACTATCTCAATTTTTCTGAAATATTTGTATTTGTCTTAGAGTTATGATATATATAAAAAAATAATACATTATTTAACTAATGAAAAATAAATTTTTTTAAAAAAATTGTTATTTTAGATTGAAAATTAGTCAGATATATACCTTTGACTAAAATATTAATAAATTATAGACTCTAGTATCCTTAATTAGACATTTCTAGACAAAAATATCCTCTAAATTTTAAAAGTTCACTCATATTTTTAGAAGCAGTTTTATTCTTTCTCCATTTACGACTTTCATCTTCTTCTTCGTGTTCTCTGTCGAAGCAAGAAATCCTCGCCAAGTGCTGTCAATCATTTCTGACCATTTGTTATCTCTATTGTTGTCTTTTCCATTCTTCTCTCATAGTCACTATTTTTTCACAGTTTATCACACTTATCTGAAGGTATTTGTACTCTCTCTCTCGATCTCTCTCTTTTAAATCGTTGTGCTTAATTTGACCGTGAGAATGCATATGTGTTTGTGTAAATCTCTCTGTTGGAATTTTTGTTTGATTTTCGGTGAAATTTATTATTTTACTGGTATGAGATGATATGAGCTTGTTATGACCATATTTTTACTGGTATGGCTTGTTATGAGTATATTTTTACTGGTATGAGTTGGTATGAGCTTGATATGAGCATATTTTTAGTGATATGACTTGTTATTATCATATTTTTATTGGTATGAGCATATTTTTACTGATATGAGTTGGTATGAACTTTTTTTAAACATATTTTACTGATATGAGTTAGTATAAGTTTGGTATGAGCATATTTTTACTGGTGTGAGTTGGTGTGAGCTTGGTATGAACATATTTTTACAGGTATGACTTGGTATGAGCATATTATTACTGGCATGATCTTTGCATGAGTATATTTTTACTAGTATGACTTGGTTTGAGCATATTTTTACTGGTATGAGCATATATTTACTAGTATGACTTGGTATGAGTTTGATATAAGCATATTTTTACTAGTATGAGCTTGATATGAGCATTTTTTTTCCTCGTATAACTTGGTATGAGCATATTTTTACTGGTATAACATGATATGAGCATATTTTTACTGGTATGAAATGATATGAGATTGGTATGAGCATATTTTTACTGGTATGACTTGGTATGAGATTGATATGAGCATATTTTTACTGGTATGATTTGATATGAGCTTGGTATGAGCATATTTTTACTGGCATGAGTTGGTATGAGCTTGTTTTGAGCATATTTTTACTGATATGAGTTGGTATGAGCATATTTTTATTGGTATGAGTTGGCATGAGCTTGATATGAGCATATTTTTACCGGTATGATTTGGTATGAGCATATTTTTACTAGTATGATTTGGTATGAGTATATTTTTACTAGTATGACTTGGTGTGAGCTTGGAATGAGCATATTTTTACTTGTATGAGTTGGTATGAGCATATTTTTACTGGTATGAGTAGGTTTGAGCTTGGTATGAGTATATTTTTATTGGTATAACTTGGTACGAGGTTGGTATGAGCATATTTTTATGGTATGAGTTTGTATGAGCTTGGTATGAGTATATTTTTACTGGTATGACTTGGTATGAGCATATGTTTATTGGCATGAACATGATATGAGCATATTTTTCTTGGTATGAGTTGGTATGAGCTTGGTATAAGTATATCTTTACTGATATGACTTGGTATGAACTTGGTATGAGTATATTTTTACTAGTATGACTTGGTATGAGTTTGGTATGATTATATTTTTACTAGTTTGACATGGTGTGAGGTTGGTATGAGCATATTTTTACTGTTATGAGTTGGTATGAGCATATTTTTACTGGTATGACTTGGTATGAGCTTGGTATGAGCATATTTCATATTTTTACTGGTATGACTTGATGTGAGCCTAGTATGAGCATATTTTTACTGGTATGAGATTAGTATGAGCATATGTACTGGTATGACTTGGTATGAGCATATTTTTACTGGTATTACTTGGTAAAAGCTTGGTCTGCGTATATTTTTATTGGTATAATTTGATATGAGCTTGGTATGAGCATATTTTTACTGGTATGAACTTGGTTTGAGTATATTTTTACTATTATAAATTGATATGAGCTTGGTATAAGCATATTTTTACTGGTATAATTTGGTATGAGCATATTTTTACTGATATGACTTGGTATGAGTATATTTTTACTGGTATGACTTGGTATGAGCATATTTTTACTGATATGACTTGGTTTGAGCTTGGTATGAACATATTTTTACTGGTATGAGCTTGGTATGAGTATATTTTAACTTTATGACTTGGTATGAGCATATTTTTACTAATATGACTTGGTACGAGTATATTTTTACTGGTATAAGTTGGTATGAGTATATTTTTTATTGGTATGAGCTTGGTATGAGCATATTTTTACTGGTATGAGTTGATATGAGTATATTTTTACTGGTATGTGTTTGGTATGAGCATATTTTTAATGATATGACTTAATATAAGCTTATTACAACCATATTTTTACTAGTATGAGTTGGTATGAGCTTATTTTTACTGGTATAACATGGTATGAGCATGATATGAGTATAAAATGAGTTGATATGAGTATGATATGAGTCGATATGAGTATGATATGAGTTGAAATGAGTTTAAAATTAATTTGTATTATTGAGATGAGTATGAATTTATTATGAGTTGTTTTGATTTTGACTTTATAGTAAAAAAATTACAGAAAAAATGGCAATAGGTTCTCATACTAGCCCATCTTCTAAAAGTGAGCAATCTGCCTTATGTGGGGACAAGCCAACCACACTCCATTCAAGTCCAGGAGTAATGTCGTCAACTTCTCCTAAGGCTTAGAGGATAAAAAAAAAAGATTGCCTTGTCAACCATGTGTGGCTGGTAAGACAAAGAGCCAAGATTCGGGGTGCTCTTTAGTGATGACATTCTCATTGATAAAAAGAAAGTGAGAGGTGAACATACTAATGAAGAACGCATCGGAGTAAGTAATTATAAAAAATTTATTTGAAATTGCAACTATATTTGAAAGTGCGACTTGTCAATGATTGAGTAACTAATCAATAAAATATATGCTAGGATGCTGATTATGTCATCCCTCCAAGTGATTGGAGGTACCACCAGGTTAACAGAGTAGGCCGTGGATTGCAAACAATTCAACTGATAAAGAATATAATTAGTTCTAACAAAGAAAATATTAGTATGATTTACAATGTATGACACATTGTGATTTATATTGCCAATATTTTTAATATGAGTTTATTTATTGATAACACTATTTTATTATTTTGGTGTAGGTGGTTGCCTTTAACCAATACAATTTCAGCCACCTTCTTGGGCTTGATGATGAAAATTTTGATCATTGGTTTAGGCTCTTTCATAGACTTTTCATACACCAAGTTCTAAATGAAGATAAAAATGAGCTTTCATTTAAGTTTGGAAAGTCAGTCCTAACATTTGGAATTGTTGAGTATTGTTTAGTAACTGTGTTGAAATACGGTGGCCTGAAAGACATAGTTGAGGAGACCAAATTCTTAGTTCAACGCTATGGTGGATGAACATGGGAGAGATTGTTTCATGAATTTAAAAAAATGCAATGATGCTTAGTTGCAAATCAAATTAGGAGTAGCTTGCTTGGTTGATATGTTAGTTTTGGGAAAAGGTAAGACTACAAAGGTGGATTCCAAAATTTTAGCACTTATAGACTATGTTAAGGCATTCAACAACGTCGCATGGGGGTTTGTGAGCTGTAAATTTCTTTGTTCGAAGTTGAAAGAATCCCTCGAAAAATTGAAGAACAAAGTGGTAGGTGGCTATTCTGTTATTGGTTTTTCTGATGCCTTGACCATATTTAGAATAGAGGTTATTCCTAATTTATAAGAGCTAGGGGTAGAGAGGTGCGAAATTGGATTTTCGTGATTGATGAACTGGAAAATCTCTTCTAAATATCCATACCCACACATTTGTTCGAAGTTATCATAGCAGGTATTTAACTTAATGCGAGTTTGATATTTTTGAGCTTTACCAATACTAATATTATTATTTATTTACACATATTGAATCAATAATATAATGTATAGGAGCTGACTATTGTGAAATTAAAAATAAAAAATGTTGAGGGCGAGTCTCATAATCTACAAGGAATTTGTCGAAAGGATACCCAAAGATACTTGGAAAAGAAAAAAAAATTACTAACTCTCAGGTATTACTTGCATTTCTTTCTATTTAATATATCATAATGCTTTACAATATTATAGGTTTTTTTATTCTGGTTAGTATATCATTTTTCAAGAAACTGAATTTGATAGCAAACCAGTCAGTGCTACTGAAGAAAAAATGTTTAAAATATTTAAATGCGGGAGCAAAAGAAAAGAAGATCCGAGTGTCATGCAACAAAGAAAAATACAGGTGGATGTAGATATGGAGAAGAATAAAATAGAGTTACACATATCGCAACTCGAGCGTAGATGCAGTACATTAGAAAGTGAAAACACACTGCACATTCAATGGAATAAAGAGCTGACTGCTACCATATCCAGCTTGACCAACAGAATCACCACCTTGGAAGCAAATGAACATAAAAGGGCAGCAAAGAAAAGGAAAACCAAAGAAAAGGAGGCAGCTGCAACTCAAAAGAAAAAGGAGAAAAGGATGAGAGGAAAAACATTCATAAAGAAAATGAAAGTGAAGATGAAGAAAAGGAAGAGGCTCTGGAAGAAAAAGCAAATGAAAATGAAGCACTGAGATTGAATGATACAATTGTTACACCTCTTCCTGAGTATGACAATTATAGTAAATCACTGTTATTTATTGTAAAATTTTAGAAATGTCTTATATCTAATCACTTAAAATATGACTACTTGCAAAAAAGATATATCAATGGCAACTGAGGATATGCTGCAGCTCAGCCTGTCAGTGGTTAAAGTGACGGAGACCATGTACGATGACCAAAGAAAGAAACATTTACCCGTGCTGAACTCAAAATACATTGGTGATGAGTGAACTCTTAAAAAAAGAAGTGGACACAAAAAAAGGAGCAAACATTTTCAAGTTCTTTATCGGAAGATGGCAGATGAAGTTACGTATGCACCTATTCTGCCCTTAGATCCTTTCTCCCCCCCATCTGCTGATCAGTATCGAAGTTTTGATAATTAATGGCATATGCATTTTGATAACTTTAAGTAATAAGCTGCACTTTGATTACATATTTTGGTTTTCACATTAATTATATTTAGATATAAAAAAATTATTCTTCCTATAACTTTAATATTAGTGTTTTAATTTATAACAGTGATCCAAAAGTAGAATAACCATTGCCAGAAGGTGAGATCTATGATTTCACAGTGCACTCTGCGAATTACAAAGACTTTTGATATCGATTACGAGTAAAAAAATGTTTGGCTATCAAACAATGTAAGATTTTCAATATAAATGCATATTGAAGTTAATATAAGTTTGAAATATGTTGGTATGAGTTTTGGTATGAGCATATTTTTACTGTTATGAGTTGATATGAGTTTCGTATGAGCATATTTTTACTGATATGAGCTTGTTATGAGAATATTTTTACTGGTATAAGTTAGTTTGAGCTTGGTATGAGCATATTTTTACTGGTATGACTTGATATGAACCTAGTATAAGTATATTTTTACTTGTATAACTTTATATGAGCCAGGAATGAGTATATTTTTACTGGTATGACTTGGTATGAGTATATTTTTACTAGTATGACTTAGTATGAACATATTTTTACTGGTATGACTTGGTATGGGCATATTTTTACTGATATGACTTGGTATGAGCATATTTTTACTGGTATGAGTTGATATGAGATTGTTATAAGTATATTTTTACTAGTATGACTTGGTATTAAATTGGTATGAGCATATTTTTATTGGTATGAGTTTGTTATGAGTATATTTTTACTGGTATGAGTTGATATGAGCTTGGTATAAGGATATTTTTACTGGTATGACTTGGTATGAGCCTGATATAAGTATATTTTTACTGGTATGACCTGGTATTATCATATTTTTACTGGTATGAGTTGATATGAGATTGGTATGAGCATATTTTTACTAGTTTGAGTTGATATGGGATTGGTATATGTATATTTTTATAAATATGAGTTGGTATGAGCTTAGTATAAGTATATTTTAATGTGTTTTTATTGAATTGTAGAAAATTAATGTCATACTATATTATGTGCACCAAAAACATAAATATAATTCAGAGTTCTTTGACCAAAGAAAGACATGTAAATCTTGTTATGTCAATCAATTTTTATGGCATGTCATGAAGAGTTCAAAATCGGTAATTGAAGGACTTCCAGTTATGTAACTGATTTTCTTGAGGGCAAGCACAAATATTATAAATATGTGAAAGATGTTGACACCATTTATCTATCGGTGAACTAAACTGCACACCATTGATTTTTAATAGAAATAAATATACCTGAGTGGTTAATAAAGATATACGATTCACTGTATGCAGACACCCACAGAAGCGATAGAACAAAATATGTTAATCTAATTGTAGAGATATTGCCTCATGCTTTGAATGTAGTTAATTTTTTCAACTATAGGCCATAATTAGAGATTAAAAATGGTACGAAGCTGAAAATAAATTATGAGAATAATAGTTGTTCACGCCAAGCTAGATAAGCTAGAACAAAATGTTCATTCTCATTCATTATATAATGATTGTTATTTGCCTTTTAAAGTTGCTAATATTAATATATTATAATAGAAAAAATTTTGGAATATTTATTATTAAATTTATTGAGTTTTTAATGACGATCGGTGTCAACATGTGGGATTGTAACCAGCAAAATATGAAATTATTTAGATATAACACAACAGTTAATTTGTAGATGCATACTACAAACAAGAATAATAATGCTTATTATAGCGAATAACATTTTAAAATTTTGTACGAATATTGTGAATATATTAGATTGTATATATAAAAATATTACTTAAATGTATATTGATCGTAAATAACATGAAGTAATTATTTGATATTAGATGTTATTACTTAATATCGGATGATGTATGTCGTAATGAGTTGATGTATGATGCTTATTTTTTATATGAGTTTTGGATGTCTGATGGTACAGGATGTGACATGGTCAAAATTTGTTAAGTTTGTCACGAGTTGGTATGAATTTGATATAAGTATTATAAAATATCGATAAATATTTGCTCATAACAAACTCATCCAAGTCATGCCATAAAAAATATGCTCATATCAACTCATACCAGTAAATATATACTCATACCAAGCTCATATCAACTCATTGTAATTAAAATATACTCATACCAATCTCATACCAAGTTATACCATTAAATATATACTCATACCAAGCTCATATCAACTCATACCAAGTCATATCATTAAAAATATACTCATAACAAGCTTATATCAACTCATACCAATAAATATATACTCATACCAAGCTCATATCAACTCATATCGGTAAATATATACTTATATCAAACTCATATCAACTCATATCAGTAAATATATGCTCATACTAGGCTCATATCAGCTCATACCAGTAAAAATATGCTCATTCCAATTCATACCAAGTCATGCCATTAAAAATATGCTCATAACAAGCTCATATCAACTCATACCAGTAAATATATACTCATACCAAGCTCATATCAACTCATACCAGTGAATATATACTCATACTAAGCTCATATCAACTCATACCAGTAAATATATACTCATACCAAGCTCATACCAACTCATACCGGTAAATATATAATCATACCATGCTCTTATCAACTCATATCAGTAAAAATATACTCATATCAATCTCATGTCAAGTCATACAAGTAAAAATATACTCATACCAAGCTCATACCAAGTCATACCAGTAAAAATATGATCATATCAAGTCATACCAGTAAAAATATACTTACACCAAGCTCATACCAACTCATATCAGTAAAAATATACTCATACCAAACTCATACTAACTTATACCAGTAAAAATATGCTCATACCAACTCATATCAGTAAAAATATACTCAAAACAAGCTCACACCAAGTCATACCTGTAAAAATATGTTATAACAAGCTCATACCAACTCATATTAATAAAAATATTATTTTCATCATACTCGTACCGTGTCATACTTGTAAAAAAATGATCATAACAAACTCATATCGAATCATGTAAGTAAAAATATGCTAATATCAAACTTATACTAAGTCGTATAAATAAAGATATGCTCATGACAAACGCATACCGAGTCATATTTGTACAAATATACTCATATCAAAATCATAATAACTCATATCAATAAAAATATACTTGTATATTAATAATTCATCCTTAATAATAGTATTATGAAATGTATACGGCCCCAGTTTGAGCTTATTGTAGAATGCGCTATTTTTAATCCGTCGATGCTCCTGAATAACTGTACAATTGAATGAAATTTTGACAAGTAGATTTATTGTGACCATGCTCGCGATATCGGCTGCACCTCGGATGAGTTTTCTCCTCACTAAGTAAAGGAATCCTATATTTTTTCTACCTCCCAGTTGACGTGCACACATTTAGTGGTAAAAGAATGACGCTACGAATGTGCTCCGAGATAGACCAATCACTGATATAAGAAATTGGATTTATGACTTCTTTGTATGTTTGAAACCAATATTCACTCGAATAATACAGAGAACACAACTCGTAAGTGTCATAGCTGCTATTCCTAACAACCACAAGAGTATGCACCCACGGGAGTTGATCTAATTAAAACTTCCTACAACAACAGGTCCTATTAGATATATCGACAACAACAGGTCCTATTAGATATATCGACAACATAATTTATATCTACGTCCTTAATATCATATTTGTTGTTGCTAGCAGGCTCCATTTGCAAAATATAAATAACAATATGATATGACAATATCATAAATAGTGACATTTGATAAAAAAATAAATAAAAAATTTTGACACTGAAAAAAACAAAGAATAAGAACTTACATTCATTTTTTGTACTTTTATCATTCTCTTCCTTGATTTTTTTTCTACATCCATTGACATTTTATCCACGGAATGCTATACTTTGTTTTGACACTCATAAAATCATCCTTGACACATCTTTTTGACTTCATCAACAAATGCAATAATCAGAAGGTCTCTTGCCTTTACAAGCGCAACATTGACTGACTCGGAGATGTTAGTCGTCATGATATTATACCTTTTTCTATGCATATGAGACTGCGTCCACCGATCTAGCCCAACACCTTCTAGATATTCTCTTGCACCGGGAATACTAATGCAAAAATCACTAAAAAGTTTAGTGAAATCATTTATTTTATAGGCTTTAGCTGTTTTGTAGTAATGCTTCTCAAGGTCCTTGGTTATATGTTTAAATTTGCACTTCAAGTTATTTAACAGGTGATAATGCAAATTTCATGGAATGCATTTGGAAAAATCTCTGCTACAACCTTCTGAATGCTAAAGTGTATGTCAGATATAATAACATGAGCTTGTCTTTCACCAAAAGCTTCCTTTAACCTCGCAAGAAACCATGTCCATGATGCATAATTTTCAGAATCACCAATCCTAAATGCCAAAAGAAATATCTGTTGGTTTACATCGTGACAAAAGACAGTGAAAAACACACCTCGATACTTCCCTTTTAGATGAGTGCCATCAATAGTAATTACAAGTCTACAATTTTAAAAATCTTTTTTTGAAGCATCAAAAGCAAAGAAAAGATACTCAAATCGATTATCATCACTGCATTGTAGATGTATCACCGTATCTGGATTAGTTTTGCCTAGCATATACAAATAGGTTGGTAGAATTGAGAAAGATTATTCTACAGTTCCAAGTCTGATATTCTCATACGCAAACTCATGTTCCTTCCATGCAATTGAATAACTAATCTCAATACCAAATTTATTACGCATGTCTTCAATAATATCCTTAGGTTTGAAAACCCTTACAGGATTTATGAATCACTTCTTAATACACCTTGCAACAACCTAACTGGTTGTTTATCTGTGTATACTATGATCAAAATCGGTCGAACATATATGTTGGGTGACATATTTTGTAACCATCCAACAACCCTTCGGGTCTCCAAGACTTTTCTCTTTCAATCTCCACTACAACTTTTATCAAGACAACACATGACAAAGAAAGAAGTATTGGACTTGAATACCTTAAACTGAAATTTCTCCCTAATTGCAATGAGGGATATGGTTGTCTTAATATCATCTCTTGACTTAAATAATTTTTCCTCCTCAATCGTTTTGGGTATATAACTTTCGCTTAATAATTATGTATTGCTCTTGCAAGCAAACAAGTTTGTCACTATTTCTTCATTGTCAGGAGTCACATGTTCTGCCTCATTATTGTAATTAAAATGAATGTCATCACTGCGTTTCATCCCTGTATTATGATACTCTGGCCCTACTTTAAAATCTACAGGAATGTCAGTACTATATTCTGTCGGTTCCTCTACCGGTGAATTAGCCACATCATCTTCATAATATTCTGGGGCTATATGGATAGATTCAGTAATTGGAGCAACCTTTGCATCTGCAATGTCTATATTTTGACAAAAATCCGGTATGTCTACTTTGATTTTTTTTTCAACACTGAGAGGATCATTACTGTCGTGTCTTGATTTATATGCTCCTTCTTCAATACTATCATTCAATGAATGTTTAAGTCTATCCTCCATTGCAATGCCAATGAATATCCTAAGTGACCTATCATCTGCCACATCATAAAGAGGATGTTGGTCATTACCAGTAACACATTTGAATTCTATCTTTGATGTGTTGTCAATATGAAGCGCCTCTGATACTGATTTCTTAAGTTTGTTAAAGTTGGCCATTCTATTCGGGAAAACATATTCAACACAACCACCAATATACTTGCCAATGCTAACATCAAATGTCCCACCATAATAGATGAGAATAATTATTTCGTCCATAAAATAGATTCATCCTCTGATAACTTTCAAGCCATCCATCAAAACTCTATACAATCAGAACCATTAATATCAAACTCATATTCAATAAAAATATACTCATATCAATAACACTAACTCATATCAAACTCATTTCAACGAAAATATACTCATATCAAACTCAAATCAGTAAAAATATACTTATATCAGTAAAAAGATACTCATATCAAACTTATGTCAATAAAAATATATATCATTTCAAACTCATATCAATAAATATGGTCATACCAAGCTCATACCAGTAAAAATATGCTCATATCAAGTCATACTAGTAAAAATATGCTAATAATAAGCTCATACCAACTCATACCAGTAAATATGCTCATATCAAGTCATACCAGTAAAAATATGCTCATAATAAGCTCATACCAACTCATACCATTAAGAATATGCTCATAACATGCTCATTTCAGTAAAAATACGTTCATAACAAGTTTATACCAAGTCATACAAGTAAAAATATGATCATAACAAGCTTATATCAAGTCATACCAGTAAAAATATGATCATAACAAGCTCATACCAGTAAAAATATGCTCATAGCTAGCTCATGCCGATTCATACCAGCAAAAATATGCTCATACCAAGTCATATCAGTAAAAATATGCTCATAACAAGCTCATACTAAGTCATATCAGTGAAAAAATATTCATAACAAAATCATATCAAGTTAGGTCAGTAAAAATATGCTCATAACAAACGCATATCAACCCATACTAGTAAAAATATGCTCATACCAACTCATATCAGTAAAAATATGCTCATACCAAGCTCATACTAAGTCATACCAGTAAAATTATACTCATACCAAGCTTATACCAAGTCATACCAGTAAAAATATATTCATACCAAGTCATACCAATAAAAATATATACATACCAAGTCATACCAGTAAAAATAAGCTCATACCAAGTCATACCAGTAAAAATATGCTTATAACAAGCTCATACCAACTCATACCAGTAAAAAAAAAATACTCATAACAAGTAGATACCAAGACATATCAGTCATAACAAACTCATATCAAGTCATATCAGTAAAAATATACTCATAGCAAACTTATACTAAGTCATACCCGTAAAAATATACTTATAACAAACTTATACCAACTCTTACCAGTAAAAAAATATTTATAATAGGCACATACCAAGACATATTAATAATAATATGCTCATGACAAACTCATGTCAAGTCATATCAGTAGAAATATGCTTATAACAAACTCATAAGACAATATCTTTTTCGACGCCCAATACCTACATGCTTTATTGATATTTTCTCATGTAAGCTTAAATTATATTTTTCAAGAAAAAAAAGAACTAATTCAATTTATTTTTTTAATTGATTGAGACAAAATAAATTAGTTACTAACAAATGGAGCCACAAATTTTATGAATTATCAGGCAAGACGAAAGATCGAAAGGAGGTCGACAAAGATAAAGATATAAATGATTAAACAAGAGCAAGAAGAAAAATAACTAACTCAATTTACTTTTTTACTTAATTGAAACAAAGTAAATTAGTTGCCAATAAATAAAGTTACAAAATTTATGAATTATGGGGCAATGTGAAAATCAATAAAAAAATTGGCAAAAATAAAAATATAAGAGCAAGAGTAAAATAAATTAAAAAATAATAGATAAGAAAATAACAATATTTGGATGGAGAGAAAAAAAGCAAAAAGATAAAAAATATATTTTATTTTTGTTAAAAGATTGAAGAATATTTTTATAAAAAAATTTAGTTTAGATTAATAAACTCTATAATTTATTAATATTTTAGTTTAAAATATACGTGGCTAAGCCGTTTTAGATTTATACATATATTTATTTAAAAAAAAAAAAAGAAAACTAGCTCGTCGATATTAGCTTTTTTTTTACTGTCTTTTTCACGTGATGGTCTTTCCACAGTCCCTCTAGACTCAATAGGCTCCCTAGTACTTGTCGCTTCCAGTCTCGTGGTTTCTCCCAATCTTCTCGACCCTTTCTTCTTCTTCTTCTTCAGATCTCTCCCTTCTGTTTTTCTGTTTGATGCACATTTATATACATGAAATTGGTTGATTTAACCCATAATAAACAACTTAAAACAACTAAACAATCAAAACCCATTTCCAATTAGATCTGATATCAACCCAAAATTTTCAAATGGCATCCCCAAATCCTCAAACCCCTCAATTTGACATGCACAAATTTTTCATGCCCACAACCACCACAAACCAAAACCCTTCTAATCCTAATCTGATGATTCCACCACCAACATCAATTCCTTCTTCTTCTTATCCTCCTCCTACTGGTATCCACTCTAACTTTCCATTTCAATTCCCTCAACAATTTCACCACAACCATGTTCCTTCATATCCTTCTCCGCATGAGAACCATATCCAGAACCTCCACCACCCTCCTCCTTTTTCTAACGTGCCACCGCAGCGCTCTCTTTCTTACCCTACACCACCTCTCCAACCCCAACCCCAACAACAGCAACAGCAACAAAACCCTTCTTCTCGCAATAACAATGAGCGTAGTGGGGCTGAAATTATGGCCCTCCTCCGCCCTTCTCCTCCTCCGACCCAACAGCAGCAGCCGCAGCCTAATCAAGATTTGTCACCGCCTCAGCTGCATCAGCATCCCTCTTCTCTGGAATTCTCTGCTGGGAATAATGTTTCGCTAGTGGGACCTATTAGGATGCCGAGCAGTAAAATGCCCAAGGGTAGGCGGATTACGGGTGATCATGTTGTGTATGATGTGGATGTGAGGTTGCAAGGGGAGATGCAGCCTCAACTTGAGGTTACGCCCATTACCAAGTACATTTCGGATCCTCAGCTATGCTTGGGAAGGCAAATTGCTGTCAATAAGACTTATATTTGTTACGGGTTGAAGCAAGGGAACATTCGGATTCTTAACATTAATACTGCTTTGAGGTCCTTGTTTCGCACGCAGTCTCAGGTCTAATTCTCAATCTCTGTCTTTGTTTTTTTTCTCCTTTATGTTGGCATGTTTGATAGATATAGAGGAAGGAGTTTATTTTATTTTTTATTTTTTCCCTTTAAGAGACTAAGATTTGATATGGGCATATCAGACCGGATAAAATTAATAATGTTCATATTTGACAAAAAGTTTAAGTAGCGGAGGTCGGAGACAAGGTAAGAGAAAGAAGACTTAGATGGTATGGACATGTTTTAAAAAGACTTTCTAATGCTGCGGTTCGTAATTGTGACAATTTGTTGATTGAGGGGCTAGAGGCCGTGTAAGATCTAGAACTGTGTGGAATGAGGTGATAGCAAGAGACTTACGTGCCTTAAATTTTGATGCTTATTTGATTAATGACAGATTTAAATGGAGGCGTAAAATCCGTATCTTGGAAGGGGTATAAGGCTGGAGTATCTTTTTTGGTGTCTTTTGAGTTTATTTTGTTGAGGGTCCATACAACCGACCTCAACTTATTTGAGACTAAGGCTTAGTTGTTGTTGTTGAAGAGACTAAGATTGATTCTTATGTATTATGTGTTGCCATGTCGAAACGAGGTTCGCTTTGGTGAACAAATAGGTATTTATATGATCATAATTTTTATTTGAATGCTAGAAGCTGTTGCATCGCATACCAAGCCTTTGTTGGATGAATGTGAAAGAGTCTTGCTAATCATGATTGCATGTTCTATTAACAATTATAGAATATAATTATGAATTACGGATACGAGGCTATGCAAGTTAACAGACATGGTAGAAAATATTAACTTAAGTCAACTAATTCTTGATCCCAAATTAATTGGGGGTATGAATTTCTAGCTAAATAGTAAACTCAAATAACTAGAGCAAATGATGAACATTTATATATAGTAAACGTAGCCGAAATTGGCATACTTCTTTTCCATCATTTTTCATAGGAGGTTTTTAGTTAATTATTAAACTTAGTAATAACTGTTAATAAATATGGGTTCAAAATAAGTTAAAGCAGTGTGATTTAATTTTTATTTCATTTTCTATTTGCTTAGTTCCACCATGACTGAATTTTATCATGCATCCTGTTGGACCTTTCAAAAGCTTTTAGCAACAAGTATGTTTCAGAAAACAAATTTTTGATCACTTGAGAATCAATACGTGGATATTTATTTAAAGAACAGGATTTAGTTTGAACCAATCTGCAGTTAATGGGGGAAGGACAATAGGATGGTTGACTTAAAAGTTGCAAAGAATTGCTAAATCCTATGTTTTAGTTGAAGTGCATTCTTCTTCGTTGGGTTGAATACCTGGCTGCTATTGCAAGAAGCAGATGTTTTTGCGCTGATTTTATTTGCTCTGCTTGTCAAATTCAAAAAAATTTCATTTGCTTGCTCAACGACAACTAGGACAATCATATATGTAGGTTCAAAAAATGGAATGCTTGCAGCTGTTTCATGCACACTATTGATTAAAATGAAAAATCATTCACACATCAGAGTAGCTTCTGCCATTTAGTTATCATTTCTGTTTGATATTGTTGTTTGGGTTATTTCCCTGATAACAATTTTGGGTTATTTCCCTGATAACAATTTCAAACCTCTATGATATCTATAAGCTGGTCTATTTCTTAATGATGTCTTAAATCAATGCAGAGCTTTGATTTAGGTGTTATTTTGAGAACTTAATTGACTATTTAGAAGGGTGGATAAGACATTTGTTTAGGTGCCTATATTGTTTTGCTTGCTTGCTCGTCTAAGAAATCTATTTCTCTCTCAGAGGGTCACCGATATGGCTTTCTTTGCTGAGGATGTTCATCTCTTGGCTAGGTAACTTTCTGTCTTGATTCTGCGATTTCCTATGTTGTTTTCTTCATGTTGTATGACTTGTTTTTATGCAGTGCTGGCATAGATGGGCGGATTAATGTGTGGAAAATTTCTGAAGGTTCAGATGAGGAAGATAAGCCGCAAATTACTGGAAAGACTGTTATTGCCATTCAAATTGTTGGGGAGGGAGAAATAAAAAATCCACGAGTTTGTTGGCACTGCTACAAACAAGTATGGCACTGTATTGCTTGTTCCCCCACCCTTCCCCCCTTCATATGGTGTCTTCTTTTTCTGTTTTTTTTGCATGGTTATATTTATTGTTCTTTTCGTTTGTGAAGTTGGCATGTCTTTCTTATTACCTCTCACCATCACACTTTAAATAGGAAATTTTGGTAGTTGGGGTTGGTAAGCGTGTTCTTAGAGTCGATACGAACAAAGTTGGAAGAAGCGGAGTCTATTCATCGGAGGCACCTCTTCATTGTCCTGTTGACAAACTGGTTGATGGTATCCAATTGGTTGGAAAACATGACGGAGAAGTGACTGATTTGTCAATGTGCCAATGGATGACCACCCGTTTGGTTTCTGCTTCTACAGATGGAACGGTTTGTATTTGCCCTTGTCCTCTAGGTTTATCTACACTTATTTTGTTCATGAATTTGTTTTTCTAAAATTTCTTTAGCTAGTCTCTTGATACATGTAAACTTTTGTGCATCCTTTAAGCACTGGAAAATTGGATATTTGAATTAGACTTTTTGTTGTCTGGCCTTTTTGATTTATTCTGAACAGGGTAGAATTAGGTCAGGAATGAAACCGGTTAAAATAAAGATCTTGATCACAGAAAACTTGGTAGTTGAACTCTGGTTGGAGTTATAAGTTGGAAAGGTATTAAAGCTCATTAATTTTTTGACTGGGGAAAGGTTCACTGTGAGTTTGATTTATGATAAAATTATATCTCTCGATCGCATCTTTATCTATGTTTATTCTATTGAGGTTCACATCTTAGCTCTTTAACTAATAATGTCTCATGTTAAAAAATATGTTTATGTCTACACACACAGTCTTGTATTACCTAATCAGAATTCAATGATCTATCATTGAAATAATCTATCTAACCATGTTGGTTGAATTCCATTTCTGTTTCTTTAAAGGAATTTCAAGGTGTTATGCAGAAAGGATAGTGAATGCCAGTACCAAAATGAATATTAGATGCCTTTGTAACCATGCAATATGAATTCAACTTTTGTTGGGCTTGGAATGATTTTTAACCTCATATATTAGACAAAATTGACAACTAAGGACTTGAAGATAGAGTTGAATCTTTATGGGATTATTAGTTGGTTTCTGTCCAAGCCTTTCTTTATTGCATTGTTGGAGGAAGACGATTTTCTGGGAACCTTTTGCTATATAATTCTTAGTATACCTTCCTTTTTTGCATCCATGAATTATTTTTATCCTCATATATTAGACAGAATTGAGAACTAAGGACTTGAAGATAGAGTTGAATCTTTATGGGATTAGTAGTTGGTTTCTGTCCAAGCCTTTCTTTATTGCATTGTTGGAGGGAGACAATTTTCTGGGAACCATTTGCTGTATAATTCTTAGGATGCATTTCTTTTTTGCATCCATGATGTGTTTGCACATTTTTAATTTTATGTCCAGGCATGCTTATTCCTTCTGATGTTCTCAATGATTTATAGAAATTAAAGCTTTGTTTATAATGTTACTTTGAATCTTCATTTTGTAACCAGATTAAGGTTTGGGAGGATCTCAAGGCATTGCCTCTTGTGGTATTGAGGCCACATGATGGCCTGTCTGTGTATTCGGCTACATTTTTTACTGCTGCCAGCCGGCCAGATCACATTGTACTCATCACAGCGGTATGTGTCACTAAGATTTTTATTATTGTGGCCAATTGAACAAAAAGACCATATTGTTTTTATGCCTCTTGATTTTAGTCTGCTTTCTAATTTTAGTCTATCTTTTTAAGTTTATGAATTCTACATAACCTTTTACATTGTTAACAATTTTTGTTTTCTTAATTGAATTAATGAAAAGTATTGTATTGCTAAGAAAAATTAGAAGTGGTTTTTTAGTTATCTGTCCCTTTCTTCCCTCCAATTGTCCTTTCCCTCTCCCTTCCTCAACCATGAGTACCTAAGTTGTTTTTTAATTAAGAGTTAATATGATCATTAAACATTTTTGGCACTTGTTGAAGTTTCCGAAAATTTAATTTAAGCTTTATTCACTTTTGAATATAAGCGTTTCACATTCAGGTTCTGTTTGTTGGTTAATTTATTTTTTATTTCATGCAATCTTCCAAAATTTTTGAACAGGGACCTCAAAATCGGGAAGTGAAGATCTGGGTCTCAGCCAAAGAAGAGGGATGGCTCTTGCCTAGTGAGGCTGTTTCATTGAATTGCATTCAGACTTTAGAGTTGAAGAGTTCAGCTGAACCTCGAGTAGAGGAGGCATTCTTCAATCAAGTTGTAGCTCTGTCCCAAGTGGACCTCCTCTTACTTGCAAATGCTAAGAGGAATGCTATTTATGCTGTGCACTTGGATTATGGTCCTAATCCAGCTGCAACCCGCATGGATTGCATATCAGAGTTCACTGTCACCATGCCTATCTTGAGTTTAACAGGGACTAGTGATGTTTTACATGGTCAATCTATCGCGCAGATTTATTGCGTTCAGACTCAGGCTATTCAGCAGTACACTTTGGAGTTGTGCCAGTGCTTGCCTCCATTGTTGGAGAATATGGGTATAGAGAAGTCAGATTTTAACAGTTCACATGATCTAGCTCTTGTTGAAGGAGTTGTTTCTTTGGATTCACATGGAAGTAGCTTTTCTGACATCCCCTTAAGCTTTTCTTCAGTTGAAGCTGCTGCATTGCTAGATGCCTCTTCAAATATTGATTCTAAGTCTCTTGCTTTGACTCCTACTAATGATGCTGACATTACTTGTGTTGCATCATCACCCCATTCCTCAACACATAAGGGTTTTACTGAGGTTACAGTTGCAGCAAAGCTTGAGCCAGGCCCTCCATCCAGTGACCAAAGTTTAAATCAGATTGATTATTCAGTTGACCAGCAAATGGACACTAGTCACACAAACTTATCAGATGTCCCTTCCTTGGATAGTGACTCAAGGAATGATGAGATGAGAGGTACACAAGAAAATAATTCTGCTATGCTTAATCCCCCTATCATTTTTAAACACCCAACACATCTGATAACTCCTTCTGAGATTTTGATGGGTGTCCCATCATCTCCTAACAATAATAATGAGGTCAAGATGGAGGTTGAAGCTAGCATTCAAGATGTAATTATCAATAGTGATGGCAGTAATGCAGAGGTGGAGGTTAAAGTAGTTGGTGAAGCAAAATCTACTCAGAATGATGAATTTAGCTTCCGCGGGGAAACTAAAAACCTTATTTCAGGAAATAAGGAGGTCTTTTGCTCCCAGGCTTCAGATATTGGTATTCAGATGGCCAGGGAGTGTTGTGCTGTATCAGCTGAAACTTATTCTATGGAGGAGCCTCGGCAAGTTGATGGTGTTGGTGTGGCTGAGTTTCTTGTCCAACCTTCTCACACAGGTGAGGAAGAAGTTCATGACTCCACAAATGATGTACCAGCGAGAGTTTCTGAATCAACCATACCTGCAATAGTTCAGCAACCAATGACTCCAAGTACAAAGGGGAAGAGGCAAAAGGGGAAAAATTCTCAAGCATTAGGTCCATTATCTCCATCTCCAGGTGCTTTTAATTCAACAGATTCTTCGAATGAACCAGCTAGGTCTTCAAGCCTTCCTTCTCTGGAAGCTTCCTTTCCTCAAATTTTTGCCATGCAGGAGATGCTTAATCAGGTAACTGTTTAGCTTTGGACTTTAAAATGTCCCATCATATTTGTATGATGCTCCTTCTTCTTACATAATGAGTAACTTAAGTTTTGGGAAGATTTTCTAATGATTCATATTTGGATTGCTGATTGGTAGGTGTTCTGATTTCAGTGAGGTTTTGTAGCCACTTCTATTATTGTTATTTTACTATTTTGTTTTTTAGTATTGAAGCTGAAGATTTGGCTCTGAATCCCTTACTCTTCCAGGGGATTTTCTTACTTTTGGCATGGGAAAGATGATGATGGAAGATTGAACCAATAACATTAGTTCTGTGACATTTTTGATAAATGCATACTTCATGAATAATAGTTTGAAATCTAGAATTGCTGAAGTAATTATATTATATGCAGTAGTTTGTAGTTTCAGGACATAGCCACCTTCCTACCAAAAACCAAAGAAGTGAAACTTTGTTCTTGTTCAGCTTATATGTGGAACACTTATTGCCTAAGAAACTGGCTTTCTTGATTTGAATCTTACTTGTGTGGTATCAAAATATTTGTTCGCGATAACCAATATAATGTGATCTTTGATCTTCTTCTTTTTTTTTCCTTGTCTTTTGCAGGTTATGACAACACAAAAAGAGATGCAGAAGCAGATGTCAAACATGGTTGCTGCCCCTGTTTCCAAAGAATGTAGAAGAGTGGAGGCAGCTTTAGGGCGGAGCATTGAGAAAGCTATCAAGGCAAATACCGACGCACTGTGGGCTCAGTTTCAAGAAGAAAATGCAAAAAATGAGAAGCTATTGCGAGATCGCACACAACAAATAACAAGTTTAATCTCCAACTTTTTGAATAAGGACTTGATGCCCATGCTAGAGAAAGTAGTCAAGAAAGAATTGGCTTCAGTTGGATCAGCTGTAGCTCGTACAACATCTCCGGTCATAGAGAAAACAATATCTTCAGCTATTGCAGAGTCGTTCCAGGTTAGAAATTTGGAAGTGTGATGCTTTTTTACTTTATATTTATTGTTTTCTGATTGATGTGTTGCATTGCAGAGAGGTGTAGGTGACAAGGCAATGAATCAACTGGAGAAATCAGTTAATTCAAAACTGGAAGCAACTGTTGCTAGGCAAATTCAAGCACAGTTCCAAATTTCTGGAAAGCAGGCTCTACAGGTATGCACTGATGCAACTTATCTCATGCCCATGATCATATGTAACTGGTTGAACAAGATATACAAGGGTCATTTCTCTGTTGCAATGGTGTATTAGGCTTGCAGTCCAAGGGGTTGCAGGTTCAAACCCTGAGAGCAATTATTAGTGCAAGCTTCTTGAAAAGAGTAGGATTATGCACAGAGCTTCCTACCTGATTCCTACTTTGATAGGACATATTTTTGTAATTTTTTTTTGTTGTAGATGAAAATTAACTTTTTTTGCCTTGAATGGTATATGTTTACTATTTATTTGAATCATCAAGTGTTTGATTCATTGATTTTTTTTCTCATGCAGGATACCTTGAAGAGTGGTTTGGAAACTTCAGTAGTGCCTGCCTTTGAGATGTCTTGCAAAGCTATGTTTGAGCAAGTAGATTCCACCTTTCGGAAAGGGATGTTTGAGCATACGACTGCAGCTCAGCAGCATTTTGAATCTGCGCATTCTTCATTGGCCCTGGCTTTAAGGGTGCGTTTTCTTGTGCCATGTTACAAAATTTATTAGAGGAGATTCTAACTCTCTCTAACATACCTGTGATAACTTGGGCTTATCAGCAAAATATCCATTTATTTTTTGAATTTAAACTTGTGTGTTGTACCACATCCCAATGATATGCAAATTTTTAAGTCATATAGCAAAACTATTTAGTTCAGCAGCTTTCCTTGAGATGAGATTTCTTAATCATTAATTGGGCAATGGATAACTTAATAAAGGATAAGCCCAAGTGAACTAGAAATTTTGTTTTTCCTTTCCTGGTTGCTCGACTTCTTATCTGTGAATTTTTGGATGATGAATCATCTCAAGTGTTCTGATTCTTGGTGTCATTAGAATGTTTAATGTTAACTGGTGTAGGACTTTCTAGTAATGCAACTTTGAACTATTTGGATGTGCCGCTCATTCTGGCAGCCTTGCTGCTGTCTGAGCGTTTGAACTATTTTGTTTTTATTGAATGCAGGAGGCCATCAACTCCGCATCATCATTGAGTGGGGAATTGGCTGAAAGTCAAAGGAAGCTACTAGCTCTTATGGCTGGTGGTGCAAACACAAGTTCAGTGAATCCCTTGGTTACACAACTGAGCAACGGACCTTTGGCTGGTCTTCATGAAAAGGTCTTTTGTTTATGAACTTAACTATAACTATCATTTGTCGTTTGTAGAGGTGTTTCCATAATTTCCTATCTTAATAGTTCAGGCACTCGGGTTCTTCTCCAACTCAGAACAAGTGCAAATGTTAGTTTTGATTTATCTAGATTTCTTGGCCTAAATGAGATTTCAGTCATACAAAGATGATTTTTTTTTCTCCCAGCATTTATCTTTTGCAGTTGGTGCATTTTTGAAATGATATTATATTTGTCCAGTGGTTGTATCAATTTGGTAGATGATCACAATCTCCTGGCACCTTCTTTTTTTTTTTTTTTTTCTTTTGGTCTGTAGTGAAACTAATTGCAGAAGCATGCGAGCTGGAAAGTCTATTCATATGCATCGAGAGTACAATTCAGGTCTTTTGGAATTCACTTCGAGATTTCAAAATCTCTGGAATGCAATGAGGTTTCATGTGGGATTATGTTTATCTATCATCACAAAACCCAATCGCTGAAATATTGTATGTAATTCTCTTCTTTTTTTTTTCTTTTTTTTTTGTAATTTCCAGCTTCATTTATATCATCTCATCTATGGAAAAGCGGATAAAGATATTTATATTATACTATTTTAAAAATTAAAATTTCCTTGAATTATTCATACGCTAATATAAATTTTTTAAATAAAAATTTAAATATAATTTTTCTTTACTGATTTAAAAATTTAAATCAGAATTGTTAAATTTTAACTTTTCCTTTTCACTAATAATTGTTAAATACTTTTTTTCATATAAATATATTTCATATTAAATTAAGAATATAATATATATATATATAAATTTATACTTCAATAGAGTTAATTAATTTTTTAATTTTATAAAATAAAAAATATAACCGTTAATTCAAGACAACAAGAATATTTATTTTTACTTATTTGATTGATAAGTTAAAAAGTATTATCCAAGTGATTTGTGAATTATATGCCATTCCTCCTGATCGGAAAGGAAATAGGTTTTATTTTTTAATTCTTTACAATATCTTTGTTATGCATTAAACTTTTACAGATAAATAAATAATAATTTTTACAATGGTATCGTCAAATGGAGCATTTTCTTTTCTTACTTTTTTTTAAAGTATTTTATTTTCATAATAATAATAATTGAATAAATATAAAAAAAAAAACTAAATGCTCAACAAGTAAATTTTTTTACAAATAAAATTTATTCGATTATTTCGAGAGTAAGAAGGGAAAAAAAAGAAGGCATTAAAGGGCCAAAAACCTTCGTTGGAACTATTTACTCTCTTTTTTTAGTCTTTTTTTTAAATTTTTTTTCCCTCCACAAAAGAGGGGAAAAATAAGTGTAGAATTTTACACTAAAAAAATAATATTATTTTTGTACACACTGTCAGCGTCACATCAACTGACATTTTTTACAAGTTCCAAAAAAAGCAAAAAAATAAAATAAAACTGATCTCCAATTGGATTCAATGAACTTTCCCACCTTCAAAAAAAAAAAATGAACTTTCCCAATTTCCTCTACCAGCATTGATCGGTCTCCCATCTCTGGGTCGGGTAACAACAGTCCGAAAACCCGAACCGCGTCGTTCTTCTCTTGTTAAAATTATTACTTGCCGCTCCGAGAGACATATCATAAAGAGCTCTCGCCGCCGGATCCGATAACGTTTCGTAAGCGTTATGGATATCTATAAAATCTCGACCGTCCGATTCAACATCCTCGTGGATCGCATCTGGATGATAGAGCTTAGCAAGAGTTCTATATGCCGTTCTGATCTCCATTAACGACGCCGTTTGTTTAATTCGGAGAATCTCGTACAGACTCGTCGTTTTGCCATAATTAACTGGAACTGGCTCGACGAATGTTGAAACGGAAGCCTTGATAGTTCTTCTCCGGCGAGATCCAGTGACTAATACAGGAGAGATGTATGATTTCGACGGTGGGTAGTGCTGTTTTGCGGTGGCCGGAGGAAGAGGATATATGGTCAAATTCAGAGTAGAAGAAGCGTACATTGAAAGAGGATTTGTGCGAATGTGGGATTGTGCAGTGTGAATTGGAGGAAGAAGATGAGAGAATTATTATTATATATAAAAGGGTCAAACGAGAAGAAGCTTTTTATTTATTTATTTATTTTATAGGGACAAAAATGTAAAAAAAAAAAAACTGTGGGGCCGTCTGTTTTGAAAATAAATTTCTGGGGGCGAAAGGTATGTCGATAATAAACAAATAATAAAAATATTTTTTCTAAACAATAATAATAATAATAATCATAGCTTCTAGAAGGAATCTTCCTCTGGCTTCTCTTCACTTATATTTGGCTGCAGGAGCCGTTATAATAAATTAATAAATTTATGCTACAAATTACTAAATCTTAGAATAAATAAAAAAATGTAATTATTTATATATAATAAATATTAATCAAGGCAAATCATAACTTTAAAGTATTCTTTAATTAAGAGTATAAATTTTTTATACTATTTTTTTTTATTTATCATTCCATTGAATTACAAATTCAAATTTGACCTTTTTTAGAATTATATAATTTAAATTATTTTCATTCAAATGATTCATCAAATTAATGAAAATATAAACCCAAGATTTAAATTAAATGTCCATTTGAATGTATCGCAATTTGAAATAACTGTAAAACTAATTAGATATTTTTAAAATATTTTTCTTTTCTATAAAGTGGGTGAAAATAAAAATACTATAAAATTTGGATAAAATAGTTAATTAATATTAAAAGGTAAATAAATATAATGAATGTAATCTCAAGTGTTTTACACAAAAAAAATTATAAATTAAAAAACTTAAAGCTGGAATTCAATTTCTCAACCAAAAATTGTAATGATCTTTTTTTAAAAAAAAAATTCAAATAAATAGTATATTATATTATTCCAATTGTTATTTTTTTTTAAAAAAATACATAAAATGGTTAATGATTAATATTAACATAAAAAAATAAAAATACTAAAAAGATATATTAATACGCTAATTATAAGATAACATTTCGAGGAGTTATTATCATAAAATAAAAATAAAAATAATGCATAAGAGTGGGTTTACAACCTAGCTAACTAATTAGGTAGTCCATGCATTTTGGTAAACAACTAGTAAACAGTAACCAAATGGGTCAAAGAAAGATTAATAGTCTCAATCGATTTGGATTTTAATTCACTTCTCATATTTATTTTTATATCAATTATTTTTTAATTATTAACTTTTTTTGTTGTATAATAGCCACTGGATACTTAAACATAAAATTTTTCATTTTACAAGTGAAATTAGTCATAATGAAATATAATATATATTTTTTTAAATCTAAAATAAGATTTTATTTATTTTATAATTGAGTCATCCATATAACAAGAAATGATTATGTCATTTCTATGATAAAATTGATAAGCAATGATGAAAAACAATAGTTTGCTTTTATTTGTAAGAGAAAATAACGATATTTTAAAGATTATTCAGTATTCTTATAATATTTTTTATATGATTATAAAAAATATTGTTAAAATATATTTGTTTTTATTATTTTTTATTTGAAATAAAAAAAATAAGTTGCAAGGTTAAAAGAAAATTCATAAAATTGGATTTCTTCGTATCATCAACTTAATTTTTGAAATAAAAAAAAATTGTATAGGAAAATAAAAAAATATAAACAAAAATGATTCAAAACATTTGGATTTCATTTTTATTTTCACTTTTTCTCTCATATTATTTTAAACTTGTATTTAGGAAGATGGGTTGATAAAAGTTACAAAATAATATTTTTGTAATTTTTTATTTTGAATAAATCTCTGAGAGAAAAGGTCAGTTGAAGGCAAAAGCCAAGACAAAATGGGCCAGTTGGCTCAAGTACTGGGGAACTGTAATCAAATCTTCCCAGATATTATGGCTTGATATCTCGCACGTGCCATACTTTCTAGAAGCTATAGGCCCCACAAATCCCATCATCTATCCTCACAAGTTGTAACTACCTACGCCACCAGATTTTGTTCTAATCTCACAAAATCAAAATCCAATGGCTGAAATTTACAGAAAAGACCATCTAACTAAACAGTAATCTAGCTGTAATGAGATGGACGGCTACGATTTCAAAAGTAATTCGCAGGTGCGATGTCTTCTAGAAGCCCTTGTTACTTGTCACTAAGTCACTGTTGAGCAGAATAGGCTTTTCAATGGTCCATGGACAGGGTTGCACTTTCTCAAAGAAAAGTCTTCTAGAAGCCCTTCCTCGTGGTAAGTCCTAATGCCCTATGCACGGGCCAAGATATTCGCCTTTTTTATCCAAAAAAAAAAAAAAATATTCCCCATAAAAATTAAAAAAAAAATAATTATTATTAATTAATATTGCCTAAATAATTTTATTTACCTAAAATATGAATTTATATTTAGCACTAAATGCGTAAACTAATTTATAAAAGACTTTTAATTTTATTATATATCTTGAATTTAAATTTCTTGATATACGATCATGTTAAAATTTAATAAAAAAAAATTATTATTTTTGTAATTATATTTTACTTGATTTGGAAAGGATAATTTATATTAAAAAGTATGAATTTATATTTGATGAATGATGATAGATTTTTTTTTGATAAATTTTGATTTTATTTAGAAATTTGAATTTCAAATTTGTTATTATTATTGGTGATCTTAATAATATTTAATTAAAATTATTAATATATTCAATAATATGAAAACTAATAAAAATATGTTTTGCAGTATTAATTTTTTTATTTTATGCTTTTTTATAAAACATGTTAGTTGAAAGAATTGATAGCATTTTTTTTCAAAAATAAATAATTTATTAGGACTAATAGCACGTTTGGTTGCATCACAATTTCGGCAAAGTTAATAAAATAATCATCTTTAACTAAAAATATTATGTTTATTTATAAATACTTCATGTAAAATAAAATATTAGTTCCATTAAATTTTATCAATTAATTAGTAAAATATTTTATCTAGAAAGAGTAGAAAAAATTATTTTTTTAGAAAAAATATATTATCTGATTTCATGTCAAAGGATAATTATATCTCTATTTTAAGATATGATAAAATAAAAAAAATATTATAAAAGTAATTTATATATTGTTTAAATTTTTTCGGTAAAATTTAATTTTAACTAAATAAATTAACTTTTTTTATAATTTATTTTTTAGTATTTTATTATATTTTTTTAAATATATTAATATAATTTTTTTAATAAAATATATTTTTAATAATATATTTTTATAAAATATTTTATCAGTAAATAATTTTTTCAATAATCTACTAAATCGCACATAAAATTAAAAATTTGATATATCATACTAGATTTAGACTGTGACATTTTTAATTAAAAGGAGGAGTTTCAAATAGGAAATGGATTGCCCTTTATATTGAGTATGACTTCACTATAACTTTATCCTTTTAATATTAATGACGCTATTAATTGGTGGGTTTGGATACTATAGAAGATGAAAGTTATGGTCTACCATTAATCCTCCATTATCTTTTATTATGTCATTAGTTTAATGAAACTTAATACTTTTACATTGAAAAAAACCTAATTGCTTTATCCACAATTTTTTTTAAAAAAAAGAAGAAGATTTTAGAAGATAGAGAAGTCACTCCAATATCATATGTTTTTTTTTTTTTCCATTGGATGATAAAATAGAATATGTAGTTAATAATTAATTAATATTATGGTCAGCATAAATGTGTGCTATGTCAAATAAGTGGGATGCCATTTGCTAGTTTTGGTTTGGGAATCTTACAAAGTTGGAAGAGAAAGGAAATTTTTTATAGGAATATTCTCTTTTTCTAATAATTGTATAGTAATAATAAAAGAAAAAAAATAATTTATTTCTTAATTTTTTTAAGAAAAAAATATTACATAAAATAATTTTTTAATGTATGTATACAAATATTGATTTTATTTTCCTAGCGAAGTTATATGTTGATTTAGCAATAATTCAAAACTTCTATTTAATTAGAATTTAGGCACCTCTTTTAATTGATATATTAGATTTAATTAATTTATTAAACTTGTATAGAAAAGATATTAGAAAAATCACTTTCAATTATGTTGGATTGAATTTAATAGGCATTTGTTGTGGGAAAAATACTTCAGGGAGTATGAAAATGGTTTAGAACAAAATTTCAAGCTTGCAAGAAATTGGATTATTCCAACCCCAAGCTTTGGTAATATGTCTTCAATGATCAATTGGTAATATGTCTTCAATGATCAAATCAGTAATTTAGAGCTTAATATATATATATATATATAAGAAAAAGTCTTGTAGTGAAAATATGTAAAAACAATTAAGCAACCTGTGTAGATAGGTGAGTGAGGTAGATCAACTGCATTGTATCATTGAATTGGATTTTTTTTTTCTCTATATATTTAAGAAATTCTTAGTAATTAACATCTTCTTGCAAAATGCTTCTAAAGATACGATGATGACAGTGAATGTCCAAGTACTTGATTCGTTCATGGAAAACTGGATTAGTAATAATGTGAATGGACAGCTTGATTATAACAGTGTAGAGGCATAGATACTCACACAAAAAGATTGAAATCCTTAATCAAATAAGTCACGAGCTGCAATTGTTTCGCACATGGAGTGCATTGCTTGCTTTTACTGAATTAATCTGATTATTATTTTAAAAAACTTTCAATTAATTTAAATTTAAATTTGAATTGATTCTATTAACCGAATGCAGAATGCTTACCCTGGAGTTATATGGAAAATAGAACATTACGGAAGCAGTATAACTTGCACAACAAAACCAAGACAAAAAGCTACAAAAGCCGAACTAAGAAAACAGGTTTGTAAAACAAACAATTGCAGATTCACTTCATAAAACAGTACCCAGGCAGAAAATCTAATAAAGTTCTACTAAAAATTAAAAAAAAAAAATAAATAATTGTGTTTTCTTTTCTTTCTTAATTTCACATAAGGTACCCAATCTTGGTCCAATGAATTTATGTGGGCTACGATGGACACCATGACTCTGGGCCATATTGGATGTGCTATTAATTTCCTCTTTAATCTTTATCTAATAGAATTTTTCACAGCGCTGTTAGAAAAAATAAAAAATTACAAAATTTATCATATTTTTAAATTCACAAAATTTGTGATTAATTTATAGAGAAAATTACACCAAATACTATATTTTAATTTTAATTTTCAAATTTACCACCTTTAATTATTTTTTTCACTTCTAACCCTTTAATTTTTCATTTTTACTTATTTATATTTTATTTTTTTTAAAAAAAATAAGATATTCCTCTTTTCTTTCCCTTTTACTCTTTTTTTTCTTTATTATCAGTTTCAGCTATGCATCTTCATCCTCTTTCATCTTTTTTTTTTCAATTTTATTAACGCTTTTTCTCCTATCTTCATCTCCAATCTATTTTTTTAATTAATTTTTTATTTTGAAGTGAAGTTCCTAACAATAGAGGTACCATATCTACTGTCATATTGCTATCAAGAAAAACTTGGGTATTCCAATGGAAAAGTAAAGCGTCGAACGGCAAACAAAGTTTTGAAACGCCTTTGGCTTTCATATTCATATACGTCAAATTCTTATTAAATTTTTGGAGAATTTACTATTATTTTTGCTATATTTACGTTTATTTGTGAGCCCAAAACTCTTATTGTGTACAAGTTTGAAATCAAATTTTTTTTTTATTTTTTGCTTTGAATTTATTTTTACAAATAAAATTATAACTGTGCAAAATTATATATTCTTTTCAACTATAGCCTAGTTGCAGATTTGTCAAATATCAATTTTGAATAAATTTCATAAAAAAAAAAGTGCTACAGAGTTTAATATTTTTATATATATAGTGGATGATTGTATTTGGTTTTTATTTAATTGTAGTATTTAGTTTGTCATTGATATTAAAATGTAGTCGCATTACTTAACAGTATATGAAAATATATTTTTTTATTGGATAAAATTTATATATGAATATGATATGATGAGGAAATAAGAAAAAAAATTAAAAAGACGAAGTATTTACAGTATTAGAGTGTGAAATTGAATATTCAAATGTTGAACCAGATATGCTAATATTATATTTTATAATTTTGCTCAATAGAAGTTAAAATATCTAGATTGAAAATTGTTTTATTTGGATGAAGAAAAGGAAGAATTGTCTTACACGTGCTAGATATAGCTTTTTGTTAAAATCATTATAACATATAACTTTTTTTCAGTGAAATCAATTAATATTTTATTGTGAAGTTAATCCGCACGGTAATGAAAGTGAAGGCCCACTATCTCATACTAATTTGAGAATTATTCATCAATGACACATTAATTATTTATTGCAATTACAAAAAATTTTTTTTGCTAATAAAAGATAAACTTGATCTGACAATTAAAATTTATGAAGGTGAGTGTATCTATCCATGAAGCAATTTCATTTATAATATGTACGTATGAATAAATATAAAAGCTTATGATCATATCTATCAATTCATCGCTGGACCAAAAGAGCATTTGTTTATATCATCTATTTATGAAGGTGGATTCAAGAGGCAATTGGTAAATTGGACCGTGAAAGACTCAGTGTGTGTACTTAAGCAATTAAACATAAATGACTAAAGAATAAATAATATATATCCGCGATATATTCTAAATTAAATAACTAAAGAATAAAAAAATATATGTGGGTATATATTATTATATGTTATATATATTTTAACTAAAAATAATAATATATGTATATATATGGATATATATGTATATATTATATATACTTTAACTAAAACTAACAATATATGTGTGCATATATGGCCATAAGTAGATATATGTTACATATATTCTAACTAAATAGGAAATTAATAGCACATCCAATATCTGAGTATATGTGAGTATATGTGGATATATATATTGGTATATGTAGGTATATGTTATAATACTTTAACTAAAAATAACAATATATATGTATATATATGGATATATGTTACACACACTTTAATTAAAAAAATAGTAGCATATGTCAATGTATATTGGTATATGTGAATATATAATGGTGTATGCGAGTATATATGAATATATACCGGTATATATTATATTTACTTTAACTAAAAAAATGATATTTTTATAAATACTGATTTTGTATTTTTGACAATATATGGTGATATATAGTGTTATATATTACATATACTTTCACTAAACAATGACATTGCAATAAATAATTAATGATATTTGTATGTATAAGTTGGTATATATTACATATACTTCTACTAAAAAATAATATATGTAGATATATATAGGCATATATTACATATACTTTAATTAAATAATAATATTTGTTGGTATATATGAGTAATGTTACATATATTTTAATTAAAGAATAATATATGTAGATATATGTATGTATATTTTAACTGAAAAATGAAAAATAATATTTATAGATATATGTGAGTATATATTATATATACTTTAATTTAAAAAAATTGATATATATATATAGATATATGTAGGTATAGGTATATATACTTTTATTAAAGAGTGGTATTTATAGGTATATATAGTTATATATTATATATATGTCAATATACGTGAATATACGTTACATATAACTATATATATATATATTACATATATATATATATATGTATTTGTTGGGATACGTAGATACATATTGATTTATAATTATTTTATATATGTATTTATATGTGCATATATATTATATATAATTAGCTATACTGAAAAGAATAATAATATACGTTGGTATATATTATATATAACTAGATATATATGAATATATATTACAAAAAATAACAATATATATTACATATATGTAGGTATATGTCGGTATATTATGTATACATGAAAAATTTTAAAATTTATTTTAGTTTAAATATTTTTTATTTATTAGAAATTATATTTTTTTTGTTAATATTAAGTAATTTATAATATTATATTAAATTTTTATTTTACAGAAAATAAATATAAATAAAATTTATTTATTTATATATATTTTTAGATATGATTTTTTTTAATATCTCAAATATAATTATTTTACATAGATCCTCATCAATAAAATGATCAAAATTATAATACTGAATTTTAAATTAATATTTATTTAACTGTCATATTTATTTAATTAATTTAAATAAAAATATATTAATTAAATTATGATAGTTAATTTATATAAAAATAAATTAAAAATAATAAAATATAAATATCAAATCATTTGTTTCACTGTTGCATTTAATTAATGGCAATATCATATATATGCATATATTTAATATATTATATGTATTATATATAAACATATAATAACAAATATCAGATTGATATTTCATTTACAAACTAACTAATATATATTATTTATATATAATAATATATATTAGTTTGTGTAAAAGCCTTACATCCTAATGAAAATTCAACATATTACATATAAAAGTTATAAATATTATATATAGATAGATTTATTTTTATTATATATTATTTTATGTTATATATAACTAGAAATTTAATATAAATAATTTAATTTCATAATTTAATTTTTAATTTAAAATTTATTTTTAAAAAATAAATAGTATAAATAATATAAAAATATAAAAAATAAATAGACTGAAAAATAAAAAAGATAAATAAAACAAATAAAAATGACAAAAAATAAATACGTAAAAATAGAAATAGAAAAGATAAAAAAGAATAAAAATCATAAAAAAAAATATTCAAAAAAAATTATAGTAAAAAAATTAATGGTTTGATGTATTATAAGTGCATAATATTTTTTGAAATTTATTTTTTTTATAATTTTCTTAAAAAAATATTTTGAAATTAAAAATGAAAAAAAAATACAAATGGACACTTTTATGTTATATAGCATAAAATAAGTGCCATTGTATCTATAAAGAGAACGTCAAACGGTAATCAAAAAATATTATCTAAAGAGGGTGTGTTTTTATATACCGTATTTTTGCAAAATAAATATATAAATAAAGTATTTTTGAAAATTTAAAAAAAATATGGTATTTTTGAAAATCAAATTTATTTTTAGGATAGTTTTGTAAATGTCCCTAATTTATAAATATATCAAATTCATATAATTTGTTATGAATTTATTATATATATAATAACATTCATAAGTATAGGTTTATGATATAGATGACTAGAATTCTTTGGATAAAACATGAAAAAGTTTTACAAAATCGGATAAATAGTATAATTTTTCCTAAGAAAATTTTTACAGCTAATATAAAAGGATAAGTTGGTTAAAAAAAATACAGCACTTAAAAAAAATCACAATTGTGGCAAAAAATCTACAATTACATATTTACATTTCCCACTAAATGACAAAAATACAATACCTTCCTGCTTTCTTTGGTCTTATATATGATATATATGTTTTATATATATTATATATATCTTGCATATACATTTTATATATGTTCTCAAATCAAAATATTAAAAAAATATATCTATTACAACATAATTAAATCATATGTGAAATTTTATCATATATATTTGTTATGCATATATTTTTTATATATATTTTTTATATACATTAAATCCAATACACTAAATTTTTAATAAAAATGCGTGTAATACACGTTCATTAGTGAGCTGATAAGTAATTGAGCTGACGATATAGTAATATCACTTTTAATATATAGAGGTATGTCATATAATAAATACAAAATATAAGGGCTAATAATTTTTTTATTTATAAATAAAATTATTTATTTATATATTAAGCCTAAAGATACTCTTTTATATACTTATTATGTTTGCAAAAAATAATTGAAATTATAAAAAGGTCAAAATTTACATTCTAAAAATTTAATAAAAGCCAATTTGCAATGTACAATGAATGCTTAAAAATAGGATAACGAAAGTGTGCAAAAAATTTAAAGTGAGAATATAGAGTCCACCCAAAATGGGCTATCAATGAATTTATCATGGATCTATTATGAGTTTATAAATTTTATATAAGGTATAATGAGTTTATAATAAAATGATTAAAATATTCTTAATAAAAAAAAATAAAAAATTTAAAAAATTTGATGAAAAGTATCATTTTTTTTTTTGCAAAGGAGGCATGGCCTCGAGTGCAAGGAATAACTACTTTGTTTTGACTTACTACAACAAGATTATATTGAATCCTATACTCTAAACCTCTTGTAATGTCTTCTAGTTCATGGACTCCTAGCTGATAGTTCCTAGCATGGGTCGCTAGCCAATATGATGTTGAATTTGTTTTCCTGTATACATTACATGATCAATGTCTACATTCCAATCCAGATATAACAACTTTCAGATACGATGGGTATTCAATGGATTGGTTAATTAACCAACCTAATCTAATCCTAACCGACATTTTCAAATGCTAAAATTTTTAACTGAACGGATTAATTTTTAATTTTGATCGGTTTAATTAATTAACCAAAATCAATATGTCAGTTCGGTTAAATATCATTTAGCTGAATTTTGCCTGTGCTTGTGCAATTTTGTTTCTTTGTTGCATTATTAATGGGCTGGATTTGTAGAATTCTTCTCAGTAGCAACATTTCATTATCCATAATCCATAATATGCTTTATTAGTGGGCTGGATTTGTTTATATTATATTACAATAATCTAATGTAATTAATTGCAAAAGAAAAATCATAGTCTCATAATTTCCAGTAAAATCCTATGAAATTCAATATTATCAATATATAGTCTAAAAATTTTAAATGTCATTATTCTGGCTAGAACATGCATGAACAAATCAACCTTTTCTAAAAATAAAACATAAGGCGACTGGGTTTTATCATTTATGTATAATATCTCTAAACAAAATAAAAAAAAAACATATTTAATTAAAATTAATGAGAATATAAAAGAGAAGAACTTACATCAAAATGTTCTTATCACCATATAACTCTTCTTAATATATTTTAATTTTAAAATTTTATAAAAATAAATATCTCAATTAAAATTCAGTTTTAATATATTATGTTTCTGGTTTCTAAAGCAAATGAATAAATATGATTGTCTCATTGAAGGACATTCCACAAACAGAAGACCAAAAATATATTAAAGAAGACCAGAATATAATGAGAATAAAATGTTCAATTAACGATTAACCGACCAGTACAAATCGGTTAAACGATAACCGAACTAATAACCGAATTGCACTTATATTCCTAGCTAAAATTGACCGTGTATATATATATATATATATATATATATATATATATATGGTCGGTTAACTGAACCGATAAATCAATGAGTTAATCAAAATATGCTCACCCATACCTTTAGATATTGGTAATCAAGGTTGTATTAGCACAATTCTAAGGTCTAGAAGCTTGAGGAGCACTGACACGCACTTGCTATTAGTCTCTACCATAATCTTTCTAAATCTAATCCTCTAAGCAGAAGTAGACCTTGAAACAAACCCCAAAACTTAACTTTTGTGATTGAACAAGCTCCAATGTTCATCACAAATCCTTTCACCCATTGCACATTTGAATCCCTAATTAAATCTCCTGCATATGCCAATCCATAGCTACCTTTGAAGGCACCATCCGTGTTATGTGTAACATAAGCAATAAGAGGAGGAACCCAACATATGAAGTGGTCTATTTTTTGCACCTTTGACCCACCTGAGATGATCTCTGATTGCATGGCTAAATAAGATTGGGAAACACTATACTGGATGTGTGAGAGGATATCCTTAGCAGTTGGCCATTTGCCTTCAAAAATCAAATTATTTTTGCATTTCCAAATATTCCAGCATGTCACAGTAAAGAGGATGTCCCATTGTACATTACCTGCCATTTGATTCTGCAAAGTAAGGTTTCCTGTAATTCAAGATTTTAAATCCATATTGAAAAAGGAAATGCAAATGCTTTGTGCTCCTAACATATACCAAATATAGTTTAAAAAAATACAATCTCTTAAGACATGCAAAATATTTCCATAACCAAACTGGATCTTGGACAGTTTCCATCAGCAGAAAGGTGTCTCCTTACTCTCTCAGCATTGTTTAATAACTTCTCTTTGCTAGCAAGCCATAAGAAGGTGTTAAATCTATGAGGGCCTTTTACTTTCTAGATCTTTTTCCAATCAGAGTTAACTCATCCCATTCACTCTCTTTTAACTTGGCATACATAGATTTAATTGTTAATTGTCCAGACTTTGAGAGACTTTAAAAGCATTCATCTTGCGAATCATTCAAGCTAGGAAGAAGGATCGAAGCTATCAGGAGAATCAAATTATGGGGAAGAAGAGAAGAAAAATTATTCCACTTCCAACGACCTAGATGATCCATAAAATTCCTAATACATCTATCTAAGTGCTTCAAAGAAATATCCTTTAGAGTATGACACTGAAGAATGATATCATGATCTGACCAAAAAATTAGTACAACGTTTCACCATGGTTCTAGAATTAACTAACCAACACATCCCTTTTAATATTTATTGCCAACATTTCCACATTACTTTACAGAGGGGAGAACCATTCTTGACATTCAAAATAGGTGGAATACCATTCTCACCATATTTGTATTTGTTAAATAGAGTTTGTACCCAGAGTCGAATACCTTCAGTAAGTATGCTTCAATTAAGCTTCATCATAAATGCAAGATTCAAGCTATGAGCATTTCTTAAGCCAAGCCCTCATCTTTCTTTTAGCGCACAAACCTCTTCCCATCTGACAAGACTTCATTTCTTGTGTTGGTCTTTAAAACCCTAAATAAATCTATAACATATTTGATCCAAACTAAAACATATGCTAGTTAGGAAGAAAGCGGTTTGCATAGTATAAGACAATATAGTGGCCAAGACGTGTTTGGTGGTAATGGTCCTGCCTGCAAGAGATAAGTATTAATGTTCCAATAAGGAAATCTTTTATTAACCTTCTCAATTATGTTTTTATAGGTTTGTTTTGTAACTCTTTGGTGAAGGAGAGGGACTGTTAAATAATTGCCAAGGTCATCAGTTATAGATAAGCCCATCACATTCCCCCTGTCTTCTAAGGGAGTTAAGGACATTTTTAGAAAAATACACTTTCATTTTGGTCAAACTAATCGACTACCCCAAGCTATCACAAAATCTCCCTAGAGTTTGTTTGATAATATTGGCATGGCGAATCAAAGCTTCACCAAAAAGGAGGATGTTGTCAGCAAAAAAGAGATGTGAAAGGGGGGGGGGATTGCTTTTACCTAAAAACATAAGACTTCACTCTCCTTAATCCATAATTTTTTGAATACAGCAAACTAATCATTTCATAAAAACGCAAACAGGTAAGGGGATTGAGGATCTCCTTATCGAACTGCTCTTGAAGGAGTGAAAACCTCTATCAGCTCTTCATTTCAAAGTACCTGCATAGATGTAAAATGAAAAATGTTCATAATTACATTAGTTAAATTCAAAGGACTATTGACCTCATTTATAGCGTCCTGAATGAACCCTCAATTCAGCTTGTCATATACCTTTCCAAGGTCGATTTTAATGATCATAAAACCTTTTTTGCCTTTCTTTATGTCATGGTATGGATAGCTTCCTAGGCAATAATAATATTTTCTACTATATATCGCCCCTGAATGAAGCTAGTTTGGTTAGGGCTAACCACCCTTGGCATAATTGGTTTAAGCCGATTAGCAATGACCTTCGTCATAATTTTCATGATGACATTATAGAGCCATAAAGGCTAATAGAGTAATGCTAGAAGATATAATTACGAGCATAAACCTTTGGAATTAAAACTATTTTAGTTCTATTTATAGATTAAAAATTATGGCACTATTAAAAATGATTTTCATGAAAGCACACATTGAGGGACCAATCAACTTCCAACAATGCTGATAGAAAATCACATGTTAGCCCTCCAACCCCAGTGCTTTCAAGGGTTCCATCTCAAAAAGAGAAATCTCTTCATTACTAAGAGGTTTATCAAGATTATTTATAGAAACATCATCAAGACTCAGGAATCCCCTAGCAGTAATGAGAGGAGGTTATGAAGACATGTCCATATAAAGGCTTATAAAGTATTATAATGCAATTCCTTTTATTGTGTCTTGATCAATTGTCCAGTCCCCATTGTCCTTATGAAGCATATCAACATTGCTCTTCCTTTTTCATTGTACAACCATACGGTGGAAATAAGAACTATTTCTATTACCAAATTGAACCTAGTCCATGCAGGCTCACTGCCTTCAAATAAGCATTTCCTAATTCTTCACCCTTTCAAGCTTCGCTCTAAGCTCATTGTCCAATTTATTGAGATTGCAAGATTCATGGACGGCTAAAACATGTTGGATATCTCCCAGCCTCTTCAAAACAGTTTATTTTAAAGTGAAAATGTTACCAAAGACGCTTTAATTCTAGCTTATGAGATCCGGTGTAAAGATATCCATAGCTTCTTTATAATCTATTGTACCTTTCCAGTTTTGCTCTACAAAATGATGAAATTTGCTATAAAGAAGCCAAGGAACAATGAAACAAAATGAAGGGTTACCTTCGCAATTGGGTTTTGCATTGAAGTTAATAAGAATAGGACAGTGATCTGATTGTACTCTAGTCAAATGAAAAACTTGCACTTCATTGAATTTTAGAAGCCAAGAATTATTATATATAGCCTTATCAAGTCTTTCTCTGCCCTTTACCCATGTGAATTATTAGCCTTGAAAACAAAGATCAATCATCTAGTAGCCTTCAAACCACTTTTTAAACAAATTACAAAACATGTTTGATGTCGAGATCCCCCTTTCTCTTTTAGTCCTATTAAGTAAGACATTAAAGTCCCCAACCAAAATCTAAGGAGAGGTGAGAGACTTAGCTAATTTAAAAAGGTTTGGCTAGAGAAGTTTCCTATAAGTAGGTGCTGGGCTAGCATAAATGGCAATTATCTAAAATGGCCCCTTCACAAAGACATGGATATATTGTTTATAAATTTCCACAACTGAAAGATTAATAAAGTCTCTCAAAAGGATCTAACTGCCACCTGCAAAACCCATTGCTTCTATATGAAAAGAATTAACGAATAAAGATTTTCCCCTTCAATGCCCATTACTGTATCAATTCTACTAGGCTCCCTCTCATATTTATCTATTATAGAGGGAGATTCATCTTCGAGATCAAGGGGTTCTTCCATGTCCATAGCTTTGGAAGAAGGATTTAGTGGAAGGGTATTTTTGGAAGAGGGGTCCCTATAACATTAGTAAAATTTTTAAATACAATAAAATAATTTAATAAAGGGCAATTAGAGTGGTGAAAAAGGAATATAAATAATATATACTTAATGTATGTGCAAGATATATAAAATATACACTTTAAAAGATAAAAATAAAAGTTAAAAATATAATTATTATTTAAAAATGTATATATAAATAACTAAAAATTTAAATGAATTATGGATGGGAAGACTTAAAAATCTAATATGTAAATATTAATAAATTAATAATTATTTAATTAATATATATAGGTGGTTAGGAAAAGAAGTAAGAAAAGTTAAATTTTTCTTCTTCTTCCTTCTTCAACCTTGGGCCGATTTTTATGGAGAGAGAGAAAAAGGATTTTGCTTCATCAACACATCAAATTTCATAGAATTTTTAAAGGATTTAGGGTGGTTTTGAAGATTACTTAACAATAGGTAAGAGTTCTTTTTTAATTTAAGAGCTTTTTCTTTAAATTTTAGATTATTTGAATTTTGAATTTTTGATTAGGGTGCTGGTAATTGTTAATATGGGTTGTTTTGAAGTAGTTGTGAGGTATATGTAGTGATTTTAAGGTTAGTTGGTGGAAATGATTGAGATTTAGTGAAGTTAGGGTTTATAGGAAGGTTGTGTGAAATTAGGATTTTTGATGGAGGTATTTTTAATTGTTAAAGTGGATTATTTTGATGTTATTTTAATGTTTATAATATGATTTTATGATTGGATGGTAATAATAAGTTGGTTATATTGAAGTAAAGATAAGGTACTAAGTGAAAGGAATTAGGGTTTTATTGGAATATTGATTAAAACTGTGTATTTAGTGGTTATTATATATAAAGTGAGTGTAAGTATAACTTTAATTGAATTATTTTACTTGTTATTTGAATTAGAAAGTGAGTAGGCCAAAGTTATCAAGTGGAGATATTTAGGGCATTTTGAAAATTAAAGCTTGAGAGGTGTTTAAAATTGGATTTTAAAGAGAGACAGGATTAGTATATATTTTAACGACTTGTGCTTTCATTAAATGTGATTTGACATAATGTATATGGTTATTTTAAAATATGAATATTCACATAACCTATACAATATCACGTAGTTGTGTAGTAAGCATCACAATGGGTAATTGTCCAATATAAATTGATGTTTTTACATGATATACATGAGGTATATTACTGCCCAATGTAAATTGATGTTTTTACATGACATATATGAGGCATATTAATGTTATTTAGTATGATATATAGTATGAACATATTTGTGAAATGTGACAAAATGTATAGGAAAGAGTCACATCATGAATGTGATTCATGGTTATGTAATGTGAATGTGAAATGGTAATGAGAATGTGAAAATAGATTTTTAATGTGTAATGTGGAAATTTTGGAGAAGATATGAATAATGAGGTGACAAAAGAATTGATAAATAAAATAAGAATGTGAAAATATTATTTCCAATGTGTGTGTTTAGAATATGTATATTGAATATGAGAGTTTCATGAACATTAAATGATCAATGAATTTTGAATGTGATATGGTACATTTTTATAGCATAAAGTAATGTATTTATTTTAAATAATTATTTGTTATTAAAGTATATACCACTAGGCTTTCGGACTTAGTGTGGTTGACTGTATCGCACATGTGATAGAAGTGCAAAGATGGGAGGTACTGATAGATTCATATATATGTCTGAGTTTTGGGACCGACTTTGAAGGTGGGATTTTATCACGAGACCAAACTGGTGTGCTATATTTCATGTATAAGTTTGTTTGAAGGTATTCTAATTTTTGTACAATATAGTAATTAAGTGTTAGTATGTTGGAAATAAATGATGTTTTGTATAACTTTGTATAAGTATATAATGTACATTATCTGTATTGTTAAATATGTAATTATGTAAGAAAAAAAATGGAGGATTTGGATGAATTATAAATTGATAGTGTTATTTTGTGCAGGTTGTGTAATTTTAAAATTTTTGAAATTTATCAAAAAATACAAACAAAGCTCTAGTGAAATTTTTTTGAAGATTTTATTTTATAAATTAGTCAAATTATATTTTAACTATATTTACTCAATTGCAATGTATATATTTAAAATGTTATATTTTATAAATTATCAAATGAGAGTATTTCTACATATATTTTCTGTATATGTACCGCTTTTATATTCTATATATATTATGTGTATACAGAGTGTATATACTATACATATATAGAGTATAAGAGTATTACAGTCCCTTTGAATTTGGCAATCTTGGATGACAATAGTTGTATGGGAAAAGAAGTTTAGGATAGTTCTATTTGTGACATCCAAAAAAAAAACTCATATTAAAATAAAAGCTGATGATGGAGAAGAAATAACTGATCGGGTTCCTTAGATACTGGCAAGTGCTTTAGAAATGTTTTGGGTTTGTTTACTCACATGCATGGTCTGCATGGTTATATTAGGTCTAGTGGGGGCCATTTTGGTATTTCTCTTGAGTACACAGTTAGAGAGTGTGGTAGTAGTTGATTTGCTGTTGCCGTTATTAGAGGCACCAACTTTAAAAGATATGGGAATATTCTCGATATTAATAAGGAGTCTAATGTCAGATGGTTGAAAAGATCCCTCCAAATCTGCAAGAATATCGAACCTTAAACATTCCCTATTTTTGCTTGATTTAGCGCTAATATTTACTCAATTTTGGGCATTCCCTAATTTTCTTCCTTTTCTTACTACATGTATCCATTTGCCAAATCAAGGAGAATTAGGCCTTCGGTCACCATAGTGTCTGTTGCATTTGTCATTGGGCCATCCTTCGACACCTTGTTGTTGGATTTCCTATATAAACAGATTTGTGGGAGTCGCTCAGATTCAATGAGTTGGGTTTTGTCATGAAGATAAATTTTCACCGCCATATGAGCGAACTTCCCCCTTGTGATCGTCTTTGTGCTCTAACTACTCTGCTTATGGTGTTTCCTATCACCTTTAATTTTTTTTTCTAATATAAGGGAATTGGAATACTAGGAAGGCAGATCCATGCCACTATTGAATTGATAACCTCATTGTTACTATCGAATTCTTATAACCATGAACGGAGAACAAGGTAAGATTCCATTATCATCCATGAATCCCTTATTATGATTTCCTCCATGTCTGATTGGGAGTTAAACTTGAACAAGTAATAGTCACCTCCAAATCGATGATGTTAAATTCTCTTATATTATTCCACATGCTTTAGAGTCTTTGGCAAAGGGATTTGTACCCAATGGTTCTTCCTAGTAATTTAATGATGATTATAGTCTCCCATGGTTTGTAGAGGGCTTCCTTAATTTTTAGGATAGGCATAAATCTGGTATACCCCCATCCACCGTTATCTTAAGGTCATCATTATAAAATTCTATATCCTCTTGGTCTGCAAAAGGGCCTGAGTTTAGATGGTCTTTTATGTTCATGAAAGTGTCCCTGAAGGCTGCGGGCCCATCATGGCTTCTTTTCTTTTCCCTAGTACTGTTGTCTTCTGTCATCACCGACTGTTATTAAGTCTTAGAGAAAACCTTAGTGGGTATTAGGTTCCTTACAAAGAAAGAATTTTTACCTACTCTATTTTATCTAATTCCAATGATTTATTTTATTTTATTTTCAAGCAAACCTTTCTTTGTCTATCTTTATACATCTCTATATAAGAAACAACAATAGTTTCACTCTTTCGGTCTTTCTCAATCCTTCTTTACATATTTATTATTTTCTTTACATATTGCTCTTATTTATATAAAAATCTTTCTTCAATTTGTGCCTATTCTATCATAACATATAATCAGTCCAAACTAACCCATACTTTACCTTTTGCTTAAATATATTAGTGAGTTCTAACTTTTTAGAAACAAGTTAAAATGTCCATAATGTTTTGTTTTGTTTGAATTTTAGTGTCAAAAAATTATTCATCTTTTCCTTTTGACTAAATTCATTAGGGAATTTCTAATTTTTTAGAAATACATTGAAACATTCTTATGTTTAAATTATATTACTTTTCAATATCAGAATAAACTTACCATTTTCATAATTTCAGTTCTTTAAGCTTTTATTTATTACTTTATTTGATTTCAGTTTATCACGAAGTAATTTGCAGAATTTACTTTTAAGGTTCATAGAGTTTAGAGGTGGGCGCGTGTGATTGTGAAAATTCAGAGAAAGAGGAAATAAGAATGGAATTTAATTAAAAATAAAATAAAATATAGTGACTAAAATATTTTTTTTTAAAAGGAAAAAGCAAGTTGACCAAATTATTTTGTCCCAGCCAAATCCTATAAAAAGACAGTAATGGCCTTATTATAAATTTGGTTGAAAAAGTAGATTTTTGCCCTCCAAATATTCATACTAAATGATTTTCATTGGAAACACACTATAATCGATTCAAATATTTTGAAAATCTTGATAATAAATACTCCCTTTGTTCTCTTTATGTAGAGAAAACGGAAAAAATATGAAGATTAATGAGTAGTTAATGGATTTATTATTCACAATCTGCTCTCATTAGCCTTAAATAAGCCTAACTCTATAATTTATAATGTTAAGAGAGAAAAAGCTTGTGGACATAATATTCTAGGGAGTATCTATGACTAAAATTTTCATTTTAAAACGAAGAAAATAAATTACCCTCCACTTATACAATAAGGATACATATTCACATGCAAATAATATGAATCATTATGTATAATTAAATTATTTTCGCATGGTGTAATACTTTATAAACCTGTGCATAAACTATTGAAGATGAAAAGCATATATTAATCGTGTATAAATTTATAATCAAACATAAATATCAGTCATCGTTGAGAACTCTTTCGCCTATAAATTATTTAAAATATCTCTAATTAATGTTAAATGCACAATTAAGGCCTCTAATTATATCTTATTTAAATAAGACACTAGGGCTTATTTAGAATACTAAAATTGAAAAAAAATTGTGGCCTAAAAATGACAACATGTCATTTAACACAAATACATTTATTTCAAAATTAATCTACAACTTTGACATAAAAATTTTAAATCATATCGGTCGATATAATTTAAAATTGTACTCCAATTATCAATATGATACTGATACCACCACCTCTTTCAAATAACTAAGATTCAATAGTTAAAATTAATATTCATATTGTGATATATGATAAGAATTAACTCATAGTTTTTAAATGCATAATTAAGGCCCCTAATTATATCTCATTCAAATAAGACGCTATGACTCATTTAGAATACTAAAATTGTAAAAAAAAAAAAAAAAGAGGAGATTGTGGCCTAAAAATAACAACGCGTTATTTAACATAAATGCATTTATTTTAAAATTAGTCTACAACTTCAACATAAAAATTTCAAATAATTTAGTTGATACAATTTAAAATTATGCCCCAATTATCAGTTTGATATCAATACCATAAACGCTTTCAAATAACTAAGGTTCGATAGTTAAAATTAATATCCATATTGTGATATATGATAAGAACTAACTCATAGTTATATCCTAATTAGTAAAAAAAAAGCGTAACTTAATGAAATATCTCATAACCATAGCATTAATTCATGTTTTAAAAACTGATACATATTAATTATACAACTTATATTTGTCTGCCACTGATCTCATTTAATATACAAAATACAGTTACTTACAAGGGCAATTTTAAAATTTTCTTAAGGAACACTCTTCAATAATTTCTATTCTAAGTACTTTTCTCTATATAAAAGGAATACTCTAAATAGAAATGTTTTCTATATAAAGAGAACGAAGGGAATTGTGATACCCTTGTGCGATATATACGTATAATATATACATTCGATATATATAATATATGCATATACAGTATTAGAATGTCACAGTTTTCAGTCTTATCAAATTTTTATAAATTCAAGAAAATATTTTACAACTTAAATATATTTTAATAAATAAATAAATAATATTCATTAATAATTTAAATACTAAAAATACATATTTTAATGAAAAGTCTCTGGTAACTGTGGCATTATCATACTGTATATGCATATATTATATATATCGGATGTATGTATTATACATATATATGGTATAAGGTGTTATAAGAGTAAATTTTATATATTCTTATCTTTTTATAATATATAATTTTTTTTTTGCAATAAATTAACCATTTTAAGTTTTATTCATGGAGTAGCTAATATTTTAAGCATGTATTGTAATTGATTATATAAGGCAGTATTTAATATTTGGACTCTCTAAGTTATTAGGTTAATTAGTAGTATAATAATAGTAATAACATTTCCCATAGTTTCAACAATAATAATACATTCTTAAAATTTGAAAAAGACATATAAAGATATAAAATTTGAATATATATATATATATATATAAAATAAAATTAATACCTAAAAACTTGAAAATATTGAATAAAATTTTGAAAATATTATGAAAGAGTAATATGAATAATTATAAATTAAAATAAGAAAAAAATATTTTTAAAATACTTAAAATTGTAAAATGACATATATATTTCATAGAAATTAAAAATCTAATGTAATAACATAACTAATAAATTAGTTCATACTCAATAAATTTGAATATTAAGATACATTTTCCATCAAATTAACTGAATATAAGTGAATAATATAAGTGATTTTAAATGTAAAATTTATTTATAAAAATCTTTATTTAGTTAGTACGAGCTAAAAATATGCTAAACTTAAAGTTTATTTGAAATTAAATTGACTATTTACATTTAATTATATGTGTTTCTTTTATAATATTAAGCTGTACATAAGTCAAATGGTGGAGCAGCCACATGCATGCTAAGAGATACTGATTTTTTGTGACTACAATGTCTTTCGTGCTTTTTTTAATGTATGATATATGGATAAGATGATGCGGCACCATGTCATTAAATTTTTTATTTTTATATAAAATACTTAATATAAAAGTAAGATTAATTAATAGTTATATATTATTTACATATAATAACTAATAATATATAGTAGCTAGTAATATGTAATGTGTAATTAGTTAATATTATATAGTAACTATAATACTCATGATATAATCCACTTCAATTATATGAGGTACGAGTATATAATTATATCAAGATTCAAATAGCATATTAAAATTATTTGAAATTTATAATACTTTAAAAGTTAAATATTTATTTATTATATATGGAATAATTATTTTTTTGTATTTATTTAATATACTAATTATATATTATTTATTAAAAATAAATATACACTTATTAAAGATATACTCAAGTTGTTAAAAAGGTACAAGGCCAAGTGAATTTGATTATTTATATTTAATTATATGTGTTGTATCTCAATATCAAGTTGTATATAGATTAAATGGTAAAGTACTCACATATATGTTGTGAGATACAAGATTTGATTCTTTGTGATTATAATATTTAAAAAAAAAAAAAAACAAGTATCACATGAAAAAGATGATATGGTGTCATGTTATCATATACTTTTTTTTTAATTTATTTATAAAAAAATATAATATCTAACATTATAGAAGTAAGTAAATTTATTAATACTTATATGTTCTTTATATATAATAACTAATAATTAATATTTAGTAGCTAATAATTAATATTTAATGTGTATAACTAGTTACTATTATGTTAAGCAATATTCACGATAGAATCAACTTCAATCATATAGGTATGAGCACAAAACTATATGAAAATTCAAATAGTATATTAAAGTTACATAGAACTTATAATACTTTGAAAGTATGATATTTATTTATCATATATTGATTTTTCAAATAAAGTATGAATATACATATATTCTATGTTCATGATTGTATTTATTTATTTTAATTGAATAATATATTTTTAATATATGATAATTATTTTATTATATTAATTTAATATAGTAATTATATATTATTTATTAAAAATAAATATTTATAAATTAAAATTATATTAATAAAAAAAACTAGACGATGAAGCAAATTTGATTATTTATACTTAATTATATATGTTACATCTTAATATCAAGTTGAATATATATCAAATGGTAGAGGCGTAGAGCACTCACATATATGACAGAAAATCAATATCAAATAAATACAGTCGAACATGACATTTTTTGTATTATAATATATATAAGACCTTATTCTCACTTACATTAGAACAAATTAAAATAATTTTCGCGTATAAATTTTATAATTCATTTATTATTCAAATTGTGACCAATTTATATACTTTTTATATACACTTTTGTTTTATGTAGGCAATTAAAGTTCAAAGTTAAATAAGAATTCGGTCCACACATTTATAATTAATATATTCAATAGAATGTTATTGTCAATATATCTAATTCAATATCTATATCTAATATATAAAAGCTGAAGACTTCAAAATCAATTTCATGCCGCCACATAAGTAATTTAGCTAAATAGTAGCTTCTTCATAATTTCCGGTAAATGATTGTTTGTTGCCTCTCAATATTCTGAAAAAGAAAAAACGGAACGCTTAGTTATTAAAAACACGAAACGTTCTTTTTTTAATCCGTTTCTTTGTCCATAATGTAGTGCGATCTTGATGTTTGGAAGCCACAAATTTTCCTTTCTTTTTTAATCAAAAGATCGGGCTGTTAGATTTGGCTACCGAGAGTCACAAAAGCATAGAGAGACGACGAGGGAGACAGAAACTGAGATTGTTGGAGTCTCAAGATGCTTCTCAAGGTACGTCTAAATCTAATTTGTTAATTTCTTTTTCTTTTCTTTTTGTTAATTGGACTTCGATTAGTTTAAATTGAAAATAATCATGAAAAATCGTTTCGCCTTAGAAATTGATGTCTTCTTTTCTGATTTTGCCCATTTTTTCTTCGTACTCGGTCTCTGAAAGTTGGCTTCCATGCATTTAGCCCCAAAGAACCCAATTGATTTGAGGAATAGATTTGAAGAACCCGATCGATACAGAAAACAAAACAAAAGGAAAATCTTGTGAATATGGTAATCTTTGCCTTATTTTTTTCTTTTTTGGCTGTTTATGTATTCTCCATGAAATTTAGACATTTGGGTTTTTCTTTTTCTTTTTATTTATTTTGTTTATTTTATAATGGTAATTGCTAAATGGAGATGATATTTAGGTTCTACTAGGTTTTTGGTTTGACCGAAGGATCGATTGAAATTGAATGAAATGAACTAGGCCTTTCTTTTTCTTGATTAATTTTTGGGTTCATATTCTTGATTGATTGAAAAACACTGTTGCATTTAGCATATTCTTTGTTTCACTTGATTATATTACTTTTTTATTATCTTTTTGTGGTCTCTTTGTAATGTTTGGTTGTTGATTAGGTCTAATAACTGAATTGAAGGTAACTATTTACTTGCATTAGTTTTATATTTTTTTAACTCCAAATCTTTGTTTTTAATGTATGTGCTGTTTCACACCATTTTTAAAGCTTTGGCATGCCTTTAGTGATTTTTTTTATGCATGTATTTTGAGGCATCAATTTCTATTTTAAGCTTTGAATTTCATTTCAGAATCATGAACGAGCTTATTTTGATTCTGTTGTAAATTGGGCACTTGGAAAGGTATTTATGTTGATATGTTATTTAGTTTAGATGGTGTTGCAATTTGATGATTAAATCATATTCATAAGATTCAGAAAACATAATGCATGCCATGGATTTTGCTCTTCAATTGTGTTTATGTTTGAAAGAATGTTTTTATATTTGAAGTCGGGGCCATTAATTCTCTGGAGGGACTACTTTTCAATGTTTTACTTGTATTGGTGATGAATCAATAGTTGTCGGATCCCTTGATGGTAAGATTAGATTGTATTCAAAGTTATCAATGAGGCAAGTTAAGACAAATTTTCCTGGGCTTGGCTCGCCTATTACTCATGTGGATGTTACATATGATGGGAAGTGGATTTTGGGGACAACCGATACATTTGATGCTTCATTGTACTCTGTTTACGGATAAAGATGGTAAGACTAAGATTGGATTCAATGGTCGCATGGGAAGCAAGATTCTTATCCTTCCACTTGGCTGTAATTTTCAGAATCTTCAGAATTTGAGTGTCCTAACAATGAAATTGACTTGTGAGGTGATAATTTTATTAGTGATTTTTGGCATTTATTAATCAACGATACTGACAGAAAGCAGCAAGTAGTAGCAGCAGCAACTGGTATTGAAGATGATTCTCCTCTGAATCAGTGCCCAAGAATGGTTTTGGATCAAGATTCTTAGACTTGTTTTGGGATTATGTGGTTTGGAGAAAAAAACAAATTAAAGAAAAAAAAAGTAAAGTATAGAAAATATCATGTGAAACTTAATTACTTGTGGCTAATTATTTGTTTCTTTTAGTTTTTACTATAGAGAAGAGAAGATAATAAAAATCAAGAATCCGAGAAAACCATATTTGATTTTAACTTTTCTTGAACTTTTTTTCCCCTTTACACTTGTATGGAAAATAAATTATACATATAATGAAATTGAAAATAAGAGTTTGATATATTTATTGGATTGTCATTTTTTTTTACTATTTCACTTTAATTTTGTAATAATAATTATTTTTTGTGAAAAATGTCTCAAGTTACTTTTTGATGCTTTTTCGATTTTATTTTCATTGGATTAGTAATAAAGTTCCAGTCCCTCATTCTTTTCTTCCCCATAATTTCTTCTATCCCAAGATCATTGGAGCTGACTCCTCTGGATTCACAGTTGGCTAGTGTGAATAATAAATCCCATGGTGGTCATTTCTTATGGGTTAGAACTTATCCTTTTCTATACAAGCATATATTTTTTTTTTCTATTTTTCGTTTAATCATTTTGAAAAGCACATTATTTCTCTTATTATATATATATGCATTGTCGATTTATTTGCTATTTCCTCAAGGATTGTTTTCAAAATATATAGGGTGTAAATTCAATTCATTATATGGTATTCTAAATATAGTTATTAAAAGTTTAAATGAAAAGCCACATTTTTATCTTGCTGTACAAAGTGGTGCACTTTCTATGCGGCTTTGATTTAGCTAGAATGAGTAGTAGATGTATTGACTTTGATTTAGCTAGAATGAGTAGTAGATGTATTAACTAATTAAATGTAAATTTATTTGATTATGCAAAGATACCGAGATGCAAATATATAATTACTGTAAGATAGGATCAATCAAGTACACGCATACTGATTTTTCTTTTCCATTTTGTTTGATTCATTGCTTTCCTTTTTGAATTAACTCAAGGAAATATTTGATAAAATATGTATGGCTTATTTAGAAAATAATTCTAGGTAGATTCAAGGAATGGGTGGGCGAGGGGGAGAGACAGGATTTGAACTCTCATTCCTGTATGGCCTGCGTTATAGGGGGGAAGCAAGGCATCCAACCATGTTGATATTGGATGGCTAATATGAGACTTGGTCATAATGATAATTATGGGCCTTTAGTAATCCTTAACTTGAGAGAATATCAAGCCAGATAACTTCAGTTGGTGTTTAGAATGAATCTGCCTTGACTGATATAGTTATATAGGAAGGCTGATTGAAAGTGAAGTTTGAAAAGGATTTTGGTCCCTGATATAGTAATATAGGATTTTGTTTAAATGGTTGGTGTGGTATATCTGCTAAATGAAAAGATTACTTCTCCAAGCAAGAGAAGAGATATGGACCTCATGAGATTGTGAGTGCTCTTATTGCAAGATCTCTTCATTTCATTGTTGTTTCTGTTGCATTTATTAATTTGCTGGCTAAATAAGACTAATTGCTGTCATGACCAATGACATGTAATCTCTAGTCTTCTGTCCACCCATCATAATTCAAACATATGATTATATTAACTATGATAGTTGATGCCTTTGATTTCTTTGTTAGCCTTTTGAAACTTTAGATATCATTTCTCATTGCATTATGTTCAAATTATTTTTGTAGATGGAAACAATTGGAATGGATTACTGGTGTTTCTGCCTTTCTGTTTTCATGCTTTATAGAATGATGAGTGACTATGTTGTGGAGTCGATCGATGATGAAACTAATGAATTCAACGTGGAATTCCATGGCCCAAAAGAAAGTAATTTCTTGATCTCTATCCATGTTATTGCTTCCTTTGAAATTACGTATTTGACATGTTCTACAAAAACTACTCTTTTTCATCTAAACAATGCTTTGATATACATATGCATACATGCAAACATACAGGCACAAATACAAATAAATATGCATTAAAATATCACACTTTTGTAATATATATATATATATTATTTCAATGGTTGCAGGCCTTTATGAAGATGGTGATTGGAAAATCCATGTGGAGCTAGCATATGCTTATCGTGAAATTGTAAATGCAAGAACAAAACTATGGAAATATTATCATGAATTCTATTTACTGACAATTTTTTTTAAAAAAAAATCGTGTTAACTAACAGAAATTTATATTCATCATTTTTTCTAAATTAAACTAAACCAAAATTTATACCAACAATATAAATTTAATACGGCTCATAATTGTATACACACATTTCATTTATAGATAAACATTTTATGAATAGTTCAAAAAATTATAAAATGCTAACAAATTTTTTTATGCCTTTTAAAAATATTTACAGCAAAAAATTTTGCCCTAAAAAATATATAATGATTATAATAAATTATAAGAATATGTAAAATATTATATATGTTTCAATGATAGAAAAAAAAAAAATTATATCCGCGCGATGCACGGGTAGAAGATTAGTAGTAAACTGATTTTTTAATTTGTGTTTACCATTCAAATTGAGCTTGTAGTTATTGAAATATTTATAAAAAACTGGATGCTAGTGGCTAGCCATATAAAAATAGAATATGGTGTATTAATATATAATTAATGAAGGTGATAAGTAAGTATATATTTATTTTTATTGACAAGTTTTTATTGCTTTAATTGCAAATTATAAAACCAAATTTTTAGTTTTTTGTGCTTTAATTTAAATAATAAAAACATAACATGTGCATAACATCTAACATCTGCAATCTATCATAATATCTAAAACACATATATAATATATCCATTTTATATCTATATAATGAAATTATGTGTATTTTTTTATTTTTTAAGTGTGTAATATGTAAAATTTATTTAAAAATAAATTTAATAATTTTATTAATATATTTTTATATATTTTATTTTATTTTTATTTTTTGAGTGTTACTTATTTTTATAATTATAATTATAATTTTTTTATTTATAAAAAATTATGATTTTTATATGATGAAAAATAATTTAAAATATTAATTTTTATTATTTTATTAGAATATTTGTATTTAATAGTGAAGTTTGAAAAAAATAAAAATTTAAAGTAAAATATTGATTATAGTGAGGGAATTTTTGTTTTTAGTGAGAAATGAGATATTTTTAAAATTTTACACTGACTTTTTATAAAAGTATAAATGTTTTTCATTTTTGCAGTATTTTTATAATAAAAGTTATTTTTTTTGGATAGTTATGTAAATGTCTCTTATTATTATTATTATTATTATTATTATTATTATTATTATTATTATTGATTTTTAATTTTTATTTGTCAATTATGAAAAATATTATCAAAATTTATTTGTACATTATTTTATAGTTTAAAATAAATTATCAAGATGAGAGAAAATCATCTATTATAAGTACAAATACTTGTTACATTTCAATAAAAACTTAATTAAAATCAAGTATAAGAATAATATAAACAGCCCAATTTATTTGTAGTAGTAGTAGTAGTAATAATAATAATAATAATAATAATAATATTCAACTCCCTTTATCCATAAATAACGCTTTAATTTTAATTTTTGAGTTTGTAATTAATTGAAATTCATAAATTTAATGTTGTGTAGTTAGAGTTCATAATTTAATCAGTTTAAATTAATCAATGGGATTTGAATATTTGGTGATCTCATTTATTAATTTAAATTTCAAAGTTAAAATACAGGTTTTGATTGTTGGCAAATCAATTAGGCACATATATAGTTCAGTAGATGCATTTCTTCAAGCAGCCAACAAGTAGTTGGGTACGCTACTTCATGGATTTGTCCACCCACCATGCCTCTATATTTATATGTCAATAAGGCTCCTTAAGATAATTAACCAATAACACAAGCATTGGAAATCACTATGGAACTAACAAAATTATCAACTCTCCCTACAAAAATGTTATGTATTAACTTAATTGACAAATAAATTTTCACTCAATGGCATTGATTTTAGATCCTTTTTTTAATTCTTACTTGAGACATAAACTTGATGATTGAATTTCGTTTTAGTCTTAAAATTGTTGGATTTTATTATACTATACATATATAGTTATATGTATAATGGAGAAGAAATGACGGGGAAAGGACAAGAATGCAGAGGAAAAAAAAACATTGCTTATTTGTTTGGTATTTTATGTCTTTAAATTGGGAAAAGTTTAATTATTCCTCCTCAAAAATTGAAATTTATTATCCTCTGAATTGGGTTGCAAATAATTTCATCTCGTAAATAATAAAAATATTTTAATCTTTTGTAATTGTAATTCCCTCTCCTCCTGATTTGTACCCAAAACGAAATAGGTTCAATTAGCCCAAAAAAAGTCTAGCTTTGAATAATTCCACAAAAAAATTTCAGCGGCTGTCAATTCCACAACAACTAATTCCTATCTTTTAGGAATCACAATCCCATGATCCTACAAAGAATAAAACTAATGGAATGATTGTATGGAGCCTAAAAATGAGGAACCATTACTACAAAAGGAATTTAAAAAGAGCAAAAGGGAAGACACCAATCATCTTCCATAGGCAACCAAGAAAAAAAATCCAATTCAAGTCAAATCAACTTTTGGATTTGTTTTTCTTATTCAGCTTTGCTTATTAGTAGTTTTCTCCATATATTTTCTTAATAGATTTGCTTTATCCATTGGATCATCCAATTTATATTCTTGTAAATAGTTAGTTTGTTAAAACATTTTCCATAGTGGATTCATAGTTCAGTTTCTTTTAAGCAATTCACTATTTTGATTTTCAAACTATAGAATCCAACCAAATTACTTAAAAGGGAGTTTGGGAGCTTTTGATTTCTCATTGGTGCTTGGAGAAATCTACACGGTCGTTTGTTAGAAGTCAAGATCATTGCATTTATTTGATAAAAAAATTTTATCCTCTGGTATGCTTGCACACTCATCCATCCCTCTCGCAAGCATATACCCAGCTTGACAGTATACCCACAGTTGCTGAGTTTTTAGATATTTTTCCTAAAGAGTTGTCAGGGTTACCTCCTGAGAGAGAGGTTGAGTTTGGTATCGATTTATTACTTGGTACCACTCGCATTTCTATTACTCCTTATCGTATGACACCTGCTGAGTTGAGAGAGCTGAAGGCGCAGTTGTAGAAATTGTTGGATAAAGGGTTTGTTCATCCTAGTGTGTCCCGTGGGGGCGCCTATTTTGTTTGTGAAGAAGAAGGATGGTACCTTAAGATTGTGCATTGATTACCGGTAGTTAAATAAAGTGACCATCAAGAACAAGTATCCATTGCCTAGGATAGATGATCTCTTTGATCAATTGAAATGAGCAGCAATTTTCTCTAAGATTGATTTGCAATTAGGGTACCATCAGTTGAGAGTCAGAGATTAAGATGTATCTAAGACAGCTTTCCGTACGAGGTATGAGCATTATGAGTTCTTAGTAATGCCTTTTGGGTTGACGAATGCACCAGCATCATTTATGGATTTGATGAACAGGATATTCAGACCCTATCTAGATCAATTTATGGTGATCTTTATTGATGATATTTTGGTGTATTCACGTAATGAGGAAGATCATAACAAGCATTTGCGGATTGTATTGCAGACTTTGAGAGAGAAGCAGTTGAATGCTAAGCTGTCTAAATGTGATTTTTGGCTTATTCAAGTGACTTTTCTTGGTCATGTGGTTTCAGCACAGGGCATTAGAGTTGATCCGAGTAAAGTTGAGGCTATTTTGAATTGGAGTCCACCGAAAACTGTGAAAGAGGTTAGAAGTTTTCTGGGTTTGACAGGCTATTATCGACGGTTTGTGAAAATTTTTTCTATGATAGCTACTCCACTCACCAGATTACTTCGGAAGGGAGTTGGATTCGTGTGGACAGATAGGTGTCAGACGAGCTTTGAGCAACTGAAGGAGATGTTGACTCAGGTTCCTGTCCTTACTCTACCTGTGGAAGGTAAACCTTATGTGATTTACAGTGATGCTTCACATAGTGGTTTAGATTGTGTTCTGATGCATGAGGATGGAGTCATTGCTTATGCCTCTCAACAGTTGAAGCTACATGAGCTAAATTATCCGACGCATGATTTGGAGTAAACTGCTATAGTTTTTGCTTTAAAGATTTAGCGACATTACTTGTATGGGAAAAAGTGTTTCATTTATACGGATCATAAGAGTTTCAAATATCTGGGTGTTCAGAAAGAGTTGAATCTTCGACAAAGATAATGGTTAGAGTTGATTAAAGACTATAATTGTTTAATTGATTATCATCCTGGTAAAGCAAATGTTGTTGCTGATGCCTTGAGTCAGAAGTCTTTGGCAGGTTTAACTACTTATTCGCTCTTGTTACTTATTGAGTTGAGAGCATTGCATGCTAGATTTGAGTCTTGCGATGATGGTGCATTGATGGCTCAGTTGCAATTGAGGCCGGTGTTATTGGATCAGATTAGGGAGACACAGTTGGTAGATGAGAAAATCCAAAAAGCTGTATTGGATTTCTAGAAGGGGGAGAGTCGAGACTTTCATGTGAGAAGTGATGGAAGTTTGTGGTACAGAGATAGGTTGTGTGTTCCAGATGATGCAAGATTGAAAAAGGTAATTTTTGAGGAAGTACATCAGTCAGCTTATGTTATGCACCCTGAGAGTACCAAGATGTATCAGGACTTAAAGTGACATTATTGGTGGTCAGGTATGAAGAGGGACATAGCAGAGTTTGTTTCTAGATGTCTCACTTGTCAGAGAGTGAAGGCTGAACACCAAGTTCTTTCGGGTAGGGGTGTAACTTGGTTTGGAATATTACCGATTTAAACAGAAATCCAAACCGAAATTGTTATTTGGATTGGAATTTTGGAATGTGGAATATGGAATGGAATGGAATGTATTTTCTAAAATTTTGGAATATGGAATATGGAATGGAATGTTATAATGAAATTTCAAATTCCATTCCATTACCGAAATTTTATTATAAGATTTTTAATAATATAATTAATAATACATATTTAAATAAAATCATTAAATATTAATATTAAAATATGTAATTCAATTTTATACAATATTTTATTAACCCTACCCTATTAGGTTTAATATATATATTCGTTTAATATATATTCATTGCCTGCTTTGGCAGCTTTGCTTTGTGAATACCGATAACAAACAAAAAACACAGGAAAGCTGCTAGTCTGCTACAAATCCTAAATGTTATAATACTGACTCTTTCTTCTTGGCTTTTCATCCTACCTATTGGCACAATCTATGATAATTATTATTTTATTTGCTTTACAACTAATGGTGGCTTAGGGATTATATTTATATAGGTTAGGGTTCTTGACACAATCATCAACTTTTATTGCTAGCGTCAGTTTATATATGTATAGTATATTATTTATAATCATTAGATCCATATATATATAGGATTATATTATGCTTTTCCTCCAAAGTTGTAGCAACCATTATGATATTGTAATAAAAATTATTTTTACGTTACTGGTAATAGTTTTTTTTCTTTTATGTTATTAAATGTTTTGTGAGTATTACTGAATATATATATATATATGTATATATATTTTTCAATATCAGATGACTGAAAATAGCGAACCAATTCTCATAGACGGAGAAGGTGTGAACCCTCAACCTACTAATGAAGCAAATGCTCCTTCTAAAGAGATTACTACAAAAAGAAAAAAGATGGCCCTTTGATCTGTAGCTTGGAACCACTTTGTTCGAAAAAATGATCCTAAAAAAGGTATGGTAGCTCAATGCAAACATTGTAATTTACAATATGGATATAACACCTCCTTATTAGGCACAAGCGGTTTGTTGGCACATTTAGACAAATGTCCTAAATATCCATATACTAGGCCTAAGGATCGTAAGCAAACCCAACTTAACTTTCCTTGTGTCACAAAAGAAAATGATGGTGTGAGTAATCTAAAGTTTCAAGCATGCTTGGACCCAATTGCTTTGAGAAAGGCTATATCATACACGGTAATTGTGGATGAACTTCCTTTTAAATGTGTTGAGGGACAAGGTTTTAAATATCTTTTTAGTGTTGTGGATCCTTCTTTTCTTATTCCTTCACGAATAACAGTTGCTAAAGATTGCTACCAAGTTTATTGTGATTCAAGGATAGAACTTAAAAAAGTCTTACCCCAAAGGAGGATATGTCTCACAACTGATACAAGGACTTCTATACAACAAATCAATTATATGTGTCTCACAGCACATTATATTGATGACAATTGGAAATTACAAAAGCGAATTATAAATTTTTGTCCAATTACTAGTCATAAGGGTGAGCAAATTGGAAAAACAATTGAGAGATGCTTATTAGATTGGGGCATTGAAAAAGTTTTTACTATCACAGTTGATAATGCAAGTTCGAATGATATAACAATCAATTATATGAGAACTAGACTTAATACTTGGGGTGGTAGTGTCTTGAAAGATGATTTTCTTCACATGAGATGTGTGGCTCATATAATTAATTTAGTGGTTGGGGATGGATTGATGAGGCAAAAGAATCAATTCTCCATGTTCGACAAGCTGTAAAATATATGAAACAATCTCCATCTAGATTGAAAAAGTTCAAAAAATGTGCATTAGAGGAGAAAATTCAAAGTAAAAAATTATTGTGTCTTGATGTTTCTACTAGATAGAATTCTACCTATATGATGTTGGATGCTGCTTACAAGTTTAAAAAGGCATTTGATAGGTATGACTTAGAGGATACTCGTTATGAAAGTGAGTTAAAAGATAGAGATGGGGGTGGAAAGCCTTCTGATGATAATTGGGTTAATGTTGGTAGGTTGGTGACTTTCTTAGAAAATTTTTATGAGTTGACTTTGCGTGTTTCTGGCTCTTTATATGTCACATCTAATAATTTTTTTCATGAGATGGTTGTTGTAGATGCTCTTTTGAATGAGTTGAATAATAGCTCTGATTTGAACATGAGTTTTATGGCTGAAAAAATGAAAGATAAGTACTACAAGTATTGGGGAAAGCCTGAAAAAATGAACATGATGATTTTTATTTCAGTTGTACTTGATCCTCGCTTCAAAATGAGCTTATTAGAATGGGGTCTTAATCAATTGTTTGATTGTTATACCTCATCTAGTATTCTTAAAAAAGTGAGAGAGACAATTAATTGCATATTTGAAGAGTATAAGGGTGCTGGTGGTTCACCTACAAATGAGGTTGGGGCACAAGTTACTGAAATAAATCTGCATTCTAATGATATGGTGGATAGTTTTCAACCTTCTCAAAAAATAAGACAAATAATGAAAGAAAAATACAATAAGCATAAATGCGAGAAAAATACAGGGTATATCAAATCTGAGTTAGATAGATATCTTGAAGAAGATTGCATTGAGGATGTAAATAAATTTGATATTTTACTTTGGTGGAAGCACAATGGTTCTAGATTTCCAATAATTGCAGAGATGGCACGTGATGTGTTAGCCATTCATGTTTCTACTGTTGCTTCTGAAGCTGCTTTTAGTGCTGGAGGTCGTATACTTGATAATTTTAGAAGTTCTTTGAGTCCTAAAGTCGTGGAGGCTCTTATATGTGCACAAGATTGGCTTCGTATTTCTCCATTTCCAATCAATTATGAAGAATCACAAGAAGATATTCAACAACTTGAGGAAGGTACATATAATAATTTTCATAATTTTAATTTAAATATTTTATTTAATACAAATTTTAACAACCTTTTATTTATTCTTTTTTTTCAATATTCAGAATTTTCAAGACTACCATGATGCGGTGAAGAAATTTTTTGGAAAGATATAGAGGTTCAAAGAATTACTTGAGATGAAAAGCTTTTCTTAAATTATTAAGTGCATTTGTTTTTAAAAAGAATATTATTAAGTACTTATTTAGTAATTTAACTTGAATGATATAATTTTATGAATTTATTTAGCTACTTTGAAATTTAAACTTATATAATGTTTCCATTTTCAGATTTATTTTAAATCTATTCTAATTTTAGTTTTGATGGAAAAATTTTGGAATTACCGAATACCATACCGAATTTTAATGGAATGGTATGGAACGAAATTTTTAAGTCCGAATAATATTTGGATTGGTATGGAATAAAATTCTAAATACCAAAATATTTTGGAATGGAATTGGAATAGAGGCGATTCCATTCCATACCGACCGAATTACACCCCTACTTTCGGGATTACTTCAGTCATTATCAGTGCCAGAGTGGAAATGGGAGCGAGTGACGATGGATTTTGTGACTAAATTGTCTTTGAGTTAGAAGAAGCATGATGCCATCTAGGTGATTGTTGATCAAATAATGAAGACAACTCATTTTCTTCCAGTTCGAATGAATTATTCTCTTGAGAGGTTGGTTGAGCTGTATATCAGTGAAATAGTAAGGTTACATAGAGTTTTAATTTCTTTGGTATTTGATCGAGATTTTTGATTTACATCAAGATTGTGGAGAAGTTTGCAGGATACTTTAGGTTTTCGGTTATATTTTAGCACTGCTTTCCATCCTCAGACAGATGGGCAGTCAGAAAGAGTGATATAGATTTTAGAGGATATGTTGAGAAGTTGTATCATCGATTTCACTGGGAGTTGGGACAGATTCTTACCACAGATTGAGTTTACTTATAACAGCAGTCATCAATTCAGTATTAGAATGGCACCTTATGATGTATTGTATGGTAAGAGATGCAGGACACCTCTATGTTGGGATGAGGTTGGAGAAGGTAAGTTGATTGGTCCTGATTTGATTAGAAAAATAGAAGAGAAATAAAGGTGATTAGAAATTATCTGAAAGCAGCCTCAGACTGATAAAAATCATATTCAGATTTAAAAAGAAGAGACATAGAGTTCGGTGTATGAGATAAAGTATTTTTGAAAGTGTCTTCTTAAAAGAAAATTTTGAGATTTGGTTGCAAAGGGAAGTTGAGTCCTTGTTTCATAGGACCTTATGAGGCACTGAAGAGAGTTGGACCAGTGACCTATAGATTAGCTTTACTGCCTGAGTTAGATTGAATTCACAATGTCTTTCATATCTCTATGCTTCGGAAGTACAAGTCAGACCTATCTCATATTTTGTCAGTGGAGTCTATTGAGGTGAGTCCAGATCTGACTTATGAGGAAGAACCAGTGGCTATTTTAGCACGTGAAGTGAAGGAGTTAAGAAATAAGAAGGCACCACTTGTGGAAGTTCTTTGAAAGAATCACGCTACTAAAGAGGCAACATGGGAGAGTGAGCGGATGATGCGGAATTAGTGTCCCCTGTTGTTCCAGACTTGAGAGTAGATAATTTCGAGAATGAAACCCATTGCCTTCAGAATCAATTCCAAGCAGTTCCAGTCTACTCTATCATAAGCTTTATTTAGATATAATTTTAAAGCCATTTGCCAATTTCTGTTTGAATATTTAGATTTCAGCTTATGAAAGATTTCATGCGCAATCAAGATATTGTCATAAATGATCCTTCCTGGAATAAAAGCCCCTTGGTATGCATTGATAAAACTATCAAGAGATGGCTTCATTTTGTTGACTATTATTTTTTAGATGATTTTGTATGCAAAATTACAAAGACCAATAGGGCGAAATTGTGTAATGGATTCTGGAGCAGTTACTGTAACACCCTTATACCCAATATACGTATACTACATATACCCAACATATTTAATATACGTATAGAGGATACAAGAATATCACAACCATTTTAAGCAATTAAATCATCATTTATAAAATCTGTATAATCTTAAAACATTCAACCGATATTATATAAATAATAGTTGAGATATTACTTGCTAAAACATATATATATATATAACTTTATTACTACAGGTTCAACCAAAATATTTTTGAAAGTTTACGAAATATACATATTTTTATATCAAAATATATTATAATATACATGAAATTAATATGTGCAAAAATATAAAATATATACATGCTGGCAGTTTGTCTCTTCTCTTGATGTCCAACAATCAACTTTGCACTCAAAGTCTCAAGTTTAGACTCAACTCGGTCTAGACGAACTCTCCGGCTCAACCAGATCTACCATGTCACCTTCGCGATGAATCACAATCGAGCTAAGCCAAAAGCTTAGTGATACAAACTTTGATAACAATATAATTCAAATGAAATGCTAATGCACAACACATAAAGATATTATATCTCATAACATTATATCATTATATCTTGATAAATTGCTCAATTGTTACACAATTCATAATTCACATAAAAGCAAATACAAGCATGGGCCCAAAAGGATCTAATATGCCATTCAAATTTCAGAGTTACTGCTTTGGTCCAAGATAACATCATTTGTCTAGCCCGAAGACGAATCATAATCACAAGGAGGATTACCTCATATGTAACATCCCAACTAGGCTTCGAGGACTAGGCCCAACCCAGCTTCAAGAGTCTGCTACATCATGTAACACCCAAATAGGCTTCAAGGATCAAGCCCAACCCAGCTTCAAGGAACTGTTACGTATTAGGCATGCCGCCAAACACAAAACTTTGAAAATTAAATAACATACTAGGCACACAATTCTTTCATAATTTTATTATCAAATCTTTTCTCATTTTCTCATGATCAAGCTAAGCACAATGCTTCAAATATCTCATTTATATCAATATAGCCACCACCAATGGCTTTACATATCATTTTAATGTACTTATAACAAATTGCAATACCCATACGTTTTGGGCCATTATCATATTTTGTACAAAGTTCACATTACATAATGCATTTGTAATATTATACAAGTCATAGCATATTTCTCATGCACCAATAATGTAGTAGGAAACTTAACACATTTTTCAACCAAATGTGTTAAGTCCCAATATCATGTAAATATAAACAATTATTCAAAGTTTGTACTTACCTCTAAAAGCAACAAACACCACTTTCAACATCCTCTTCCAAGATATCCCTCAACACTTCGATTATGTAACTCAAGTCTCTTCGAAGCCTAAATCAAATATGATTATAAATAATCACTAAGTAATACACTTATAGGTATAAATAAAACCTCTCAACACAAGGATAAAAAACATAAAGAAAAATAAGAAAAAGAACTATTTAGGGCAAACTCTACACATGACACGCTAAATAATACGGGCATGTCAATGACCGTGCCTTAAACCCACAATACAGAAGCTTTGACACGCTCAGTGACAGGGGCGTGTCACTGCACATGTAAATACTACAACAGCACAGTAGTTATGACACGCTCAGTGACATGGGCATGTCACTGCTTATGTCACCAATACTGAAAATAGAACTATCGACACGCCCAAAGGCATGGCCGTGCCACCTGGCGTGTCAGGCTAAAATTCTGATATCCACACATAACTGCTACATCTAACTATTATCTTTCATTAACCTTTTCAACTCCATACAAAATCAACCAAATCCATCATTATACCATATAATGCTTGTATAAACATCAAAACAACTCAATTAAAAATAAAAATGCACAATCACAACCATGACTTCTCAACTCAAAAGTTACACAACCTAAAACTCTTATTCTCTTCACCAAACTTAACCTTTTTTCTTAAATCCAACCCCAAATTTCATAGTTAACTAGTCAAAAGAACTTCAAATATACCAATATCAACCTTTAACACATACTACGCCAAATATCCAATTTACACAAATACAACTTTCATGGAAATTCAATAAACAAGTTGGAAACTTACCAAATATAAAGAAAATCCTTAAAACTCCAACTTGAACACTTGAAATCCTTCCATTACTTGAGTTAGCAAGAAGAAACTTCTCTCTTTCCTTTGATGATGATGGTCGGCTTCAATGGAGGAAGAAGAAGATGAAAATAATGATCACCAACTCTACTACCAACTAATCTCTTTTAACCATACACTTAACCCTCTTTTATTCTCCACTAAGTATATATTATTATTATATAATTAATATCAAATATCATCTTTCACTATCCATTTAATTACTATTTTAATAATTAAAATATCATTTGACCAAGTTAAAATATTGACTTGTATATAATATGTATATCTTCATATATATATCATATACACATTTCCTTTTTCACTTAATTATATATATATACTTTTAAATCATTTATTTAATTTTCAAGTATTAATCATTTACTTCAAATTCCAGACTTGAGAGTAGATAATTTCTAAAACTCTTTCAGCTTCTCATTCTTATAATCCCTAGGCATATATTTTTCCTTAAAATCTATCAGAAAATCATCATAACTCAGTACTGGTAGTCTATTTAACCTAGCTATGCAAAAACTTCCTCCACTCTATCCAACAACTACTCCATCTCACTGGATCTGTAGTACCTGTAAAATCAGTGCCGTCATACTTTTGAAGTTTATCATATCTCTTAATCTGCTGAGATGCTAGGGCTTAACGAAAAAACTCCATCATCTATTGAATCCAAGCTAGAGGACCTTGTATCCCTAGTCTAGCTGCATTTGAAGACTCTTCAACATCCCCTACTCTAGCTTCAGCTCTACCATCACCTGGAGCATTGCCTCAACATTGTCCTCCTCTGATTTATACATCTCAGACACCATATCAACCTATATTTGTAGCAAAAAATAAATATTGCCACATTAAAGACTAGCATAAATGCTAATACATATATATGTATTACAAATCAAATAACAATTTTCAAAATTTCCCTTCTTTCTTTTAAAATCTACCTAGGTCGAGAATCTTAAACCACCTAGGCTTTGATACTAAAATAAATATAACACCCTTATATTCTATATACATATAATATATACACTCTGTATATGTAGAATATGAATATAGAATATCAAATTGCCACAATATATCTGTAAAAACCTTCATTTTAATATTAAAGATAATTACAAATTTATAAGAGAAATTTTCTGAAAAAGATTCGTCAGAGTTTTGTCTGTAATTTTCTCAAATCCTAAAAATTTAGAAAACACATGTATAAAACAACACTCCCATAATTAATGCTTTCACAAAATCCATCATTTTTCCAAAATCATCACTTCATTAATTTACATCCAAAATGTCCATATTTAAACCATTATTGGTCTTATTTATTTTGTATATATAAAACATTTCTCAAAATTCATTTAATATACATATGATATGATTAAAATGCATACAAACCAAAATACATTGCAATAGAAACTATACATGTATGCAACCCAACACAGTTGGTCTCGTGGCAAAACTAAAACTCCAATTTCAATCTCATCCTGAACCACTTTAATCTGCAGTCCTAACACCTGCATGATGCAATTGATCACACTAAGCTAATAGCTTAGTGGTACAAAATTTAATAACATTAGACATTTTAAAAAACCAAGCATACTTTTATATTACATAAAATATTATAATATGATCATCAATCAGTACTCATTACACACTCTTTATTTTACTAATTTATTTATACCATTTTTATATAATATTCATTTCTCATTCATAAACTCATAATATGTATACAAACATCTCATAAACATACACATTGAAATCAATAAGTCCTTACACAATATTTAAGTTTCAAAAATATTGATTCGACCTATCTCGATATCAGAGATCTAAGTGGTATATCATACAGCCCGAAGGTGCATCCCTTATCGATACCAAGGGCAGCGTGTCAAATGTATCACCCAAAGGCCGTCTTTTTTCGACATCGAGGGAAGAATATCAAATATATCACTCGGAGGCTGCCATCTCTTAACACCAGAGATCAAGTGTCACATAATACCGTCTAAAGGCCACCTCCTCTTAACAGTATTAACCTTGATATTCTGAAACATGTAATTATGCAAAGGCATACAATATTAAAATATAAAATATTTTTTTAATAACTTTGGAAATTGGAAACCAAATTATTATTTACCCACAAATGAATCTAAATAATCAATAACAAATATCACGGTTATTGTCGTAGCTTCTAAGAAAACTCAAAATTGGTCTTATATATAGTGAACTTTAGTTTATCATCGCTCAAGGTACCATCATTGGTTAAGGAAGGAAGAGCGCACATCGGCCTGATGCCAAGAAAGGTTCGCCAACTATTATCACCATGAAGGTATTTACTATATATATATATATGGTGGGTATGTACATGAATTTGATAAATTTGAATTCGGCATTTCTCTTTCAGATTATGACTACTAGATTTATTTTTTAATTTTGGGTTTAACAAAAAATCAATCTTATTGTACTTTGGGGACTTGTACTTTGGATAGTATTGCTCAAGGCTTGGGTGCTTGGCTTTCCCATGATATTGTGGAGACTTCTTATTTTCATTAGCTTCTTTTGTGGGAGATTTCCATCCTTATTTACCAAAAAAAAAACAATCTTATTATACTTTGTATATAATAAGGGTTATATGAGCCACTCGTGACTCGTATGTTAATCAAAGATTTGCATATTACAATAATGCGATTAGAAGTTATCATTTTAATTGTATCAAACATTATCATTTATAAGTTTCTGTTAAATGAAAAATTTTATTATGGCTTGAGAAAATTCTATCATAAGCAGCTAGTATGACTACCTTTGATAGTTGTCATGCGAGCTTCTACTCTTAAATGCCAACAAAAAATCGCCAACAATTAATTGAGCTTTATCATGGTGGTGAATGTTATCTTTTGATTATTAGGTAGTGGCATGTTGTTGAAAATATGCTTTATTTACAACGAAAAATCAAGAAAGATCAAAATAAGAATATTTGAATTTAAAATAAAATCAAATAGTTTTTTATTTGATATGTTAAATAAGATTTTATGAAACTTGTTTGCTAGATTTATGTATGAATAAGCCATTTAATAGAAATAAAATTGAGCTATTTCATATAGTTATATTAACAAATCCAACTGTGATATCAAAGTTTTGATGATCTTTAAGGGGCCTGTGATGTCTCTGCAATAATATCTATAATCAAACACAATCATACCCATATTCATAGTTATAATGATAAACACAATCATAACTATAATCACGAACACACAACCAAATCCCAAAATTATAATTATAACCATGATCACAAATACATCCATAATAAATATAAATACAAAGTGACCAACATGTCTATAAACTATAATAAAATACAAAAATAATGAAGACTGATATATCTATAAACTGCAATACAAAAATGATGAAGTAACCAACAAGTCTATAAACTGCAATAAATGAAAAGAAATTAAAGAGACCTAAAGCATGTCTTTAAACTGCTAAATTTTTTTTATTACAATGCTATGAGCTATGTATTTGTTTTTTTAGAAATAAAAAAATAAAGAAGTTTTTGAATGTTTAAGGAAGAATACTATCACCCACGAGAAGCTTAAAAATGATAAGTTAAATTTGAAGTCTTGAGAGAAGAATTTTAAGTTTGTAGCAAATGATGCAATAAGGAGTATTGAAAATATGCCTCATTTACAACAAAAAATCAAGCAAGACCAAAACAAGAATATTTAAATTTAAAATATAATCAAATAGTTTGCATTTGATATATTAAATAAGATTTTATGGATTTGTTTAGAATTTTTTTGTAACTATATTGATGTACAAACAAGTCATTTGATAGAAAAAAATTGAGCCATTTTATATAGCTCCATTGAAAAAACCAACACATGTGAATGATAATAGATCTATCTCTCTTTTTCTGTTAAATTACCATCTAATATGGTAAAGTGTGGGTAATCTTTAGTTTATCATCGCTCAAAGTACCATTATTTATCAAGGAAGGAAGAGCGCACATCGGCCTGATGCCGAAAAAGTTTAGCCAACTATTATCACCATGAAGGCATCTACTATTACAAGTTTGTAGCAAATGATGTAATAAGGAGTGTTGAAAATATGCCTCATTTATAATAGAAAATCAAGCAAGGCCAAAACAAGAATATTTAAATTTAAAATATAAATCAAATAGTTTTTATTTGATATGTTAAATCAGATTTTATGAATTTGCTTAGAATTTTTTTTATTGCTATATTGATGTACAAATAAGCCATTTGATAGTAATAAAATTGAGCCATTTTATACAGTTCCATTGAAAAAACCAACACATGTGAATGATAACAGATCTCTCTCTCTCTTTTTCTTTTAAATTACCATCTTATATGGTAAAGTGTGGGTAATCTTATATCTAAAAAAAATATAAAAATACGATCAAGTTTGTAATGCCCATAGTTTTAGTAAACATAATTATATAAATAATTTGAATGGGTTAATAAATATGTTGAAAGAAGAAAATAACTAAAATATACTTAGTGTATATGTAAAATATTCCTAAAGTATAAATTTCACTAAAAAATAAAAAAATAAGTAAATGTTAAAAAGTTAAATGTTAAAAAGTTAAAAATTAAAAAGTTAAAAATAAATAAATCAAAATTAAATTATTTTTTAGTGGAAGAGGATAAATATTATTAAATAATAATTAATTATTTATTAATTAATTATTATATATATATGGCTAAGAAAGAAAGAAAAAAAATCAAATTAGTCATCTTTTTTTCATCATCATCATCTTCTCTTCTTTTAGGCTGAAATCCATGGGAGTATAAGGGAGCTTTTTTATTCTTCCAAATACTCAAAATTTCACCAAGTTTTCAAGAATTAAGGGTGGATTTGGAGATTTTTCAATACTAGGTAAGGTTCTTTTCAATTTAAGGAAATTTCTTTTAGTTTATGAATATGTGAAATTTCCATTTTTGATAAAGATTTCAATAATAATAGGAGATATCAATAATTGTAAATATGAGTTATTATGATGTTATTTTGGTGTGGAGTAATGATTTTAGGTTGGGCAGTTGGAGTAATTGGTTTTTGTTGAAGTTTGGAAGAGGGAGTGTGGAATTAGGGTTTTAGTGGAATTTTAGGGTAGAATGAATGTAATTGAAGTTTAATTGAATAAAATGTATTAGAATGAGTTATTAATGCTTTATTTGCCCTTGTAGTTTGGTTTAAGAGTGAGTAAGGTGGACTTGCCTAATTAAAATGAAGAAAGACATTTGGTGAAGTTGAAGTTAGAGGGTGAATTAGGCTTGAAGTTGGCATATTTAAGATTAGTACATATCTTGGTTACTTATATTTTAATTTTATTTGGTTTAGCCTAGCACATTGTGATTTATAAATGTGCTAAACTACTTTGAAATTGGTTTTGACATGTAATATGTATTGTTTTGTATAATGTTATGTGAATTACATAAAATACAAAATGTTAAGCCATTGTATAATGGCTAATTACATTGATGTGTATTATTCGCGAAAAATGTGGAATGTGTTTAAGAAACATGGGAAAAGGAGTCACATTGTAAATTTGAATAAGATTATGAACAATGTGGTTGAAATATTTCAAAATATGGAAATTATATATGATTATGAAAAATGAAATGAAAATGGATAAAATGTGATGTATGTTACCCTTATGTAATATCTTGTTCCAAAGAATTGTATTTGGTACTATCGATTTGGCATGCCAATAATGTGAGATGATGATTATGTTTGCCTATGGGACTAGACATACTGGTGTCATAGAGGACGCGCCTACGGATGATATTTATGATACTCAGATCCCTAGTGTCAATAGAGGATGCGTTTACGGGCGGTGTTATTAGATACTCAGATCTCCAGTGTTGATAGGGGACACGTCTTCGAGTCACTATAATAATTATCATCTATTGCTATAAATGTTTGCTATAAAACTTTTGATAGTAACTAATGTATAATATTAGCCATACAATATATTATTCATAGCTAACTATATTTTCATTAGCTATGAAAAATAGTCTCTCAAAAAAAATTCTCAAATTTTATTTAAATTTTTATTTGTCATAGCAATAATTAACTTTTAGCTATAACATTTTTTATCTAGTAGCAAATCAAATGTTTTAACTATAAATGTGAAATTTTGATTTCAATTATTTTTATTATTACCATGAAAAATTAACTTGTGGCTAAAAATATATGATAACAACTATAAAATTTTCCTATTCAAATATTGTAAGAGGAAACCCACATAAAAAAAAGATAAATTTAATGAGAGATATTTAAGTAGAAGGGACTCATTAGCCTATTGCTTTAAGATTTTATTTAAAATATGGAGTCATGTTAATAAATATATTCCTTTATAAGACTCATAAAAAATCTCCCAAATAAGTGAGCTCTCAGGTGTCAATAAGTTATAATAAAGCCTATAATTTGACGAGAACAAGTATAGAAATGGCAGTCAGGTTTTATGAGCTCTAGCTAAAAAAACTTGATATATTTATAATAATTAATATTTTCTATATAATTTGACTGTCATAGCAAATGATTCGTTCTTTTTACTACGACAAAATATTTTAGTAGTAAAATATTTAATTCTTTTCAGCCACTTTATATCTTAATATGTAGCTAAAATAAAATAAAAAAAGCTATGAAATCTATAAATTTCGTAGCTAAGTTTTAATCGCGCCACTTGTAGCTACGACATACTACGAATTAAAGTTTTATGGCACAATCATTTAGCTACGATAATTTATTATTTTAGCCATAATATTTTTCATAGATATACATGGTGAATCTTGTAGTGGGTGGTTTTACATGATACTTAGATTTTAGGTGTCGCGATAGACCAAAATAATATTTCTAAAACTTGAATATTATATAGGGACTTTTGAGCCTAATGTATGTGTTTGTGAAATATTGATGTTTTCTATGAGTAATGCGTGCATTTTGCATACTACATCTCATATCTTTGAGGAAAATCACAATGTATTATTTTTAAAATTACTTTTATTATCAAATGTATCGCTAAGCTAATAGCTAAGTGCAATTGATTTGATCACGCATGTGATGAGGTAGAAGCAGAGAGCCCTGTTAGACCTGACCAGATCTAAGTTTTTAGACTAGCACTTGAAGCTTGATATTTTGCCATAAGACGAAAGCCTGCCTACATATCATGTAAATATTTATTTTTGTTAAATTCGTTATGTTTATATACATTATGCTATTATGTACAAATGTTGTAAAATTAATGTTTGGTTAGGTGTTGTAAAATATTTGAAATATATTATATATGTATGGTTATGAGATTTTGAATGATTTTTGGAGGAAATGTTAGAGATTCAGGATTTATATTATTATTGGAAGTGTAATTTTCTACATGTTGTGATTGTTTGATTTTGAAAAATATTTAATTTACAAATAAAACTATGATAAATTTTTCTTAGAGATTTTTCTTTATATATTTTATTTTGTCATTTATTTATATATATTTATTTACTTTTTAAATTATTTTTTAAAGATTAATTTATTTTGGAAACAACTAAGATAATTTTTTTATTGTATTTATCGTAGCATTCTGGTATTTTGTATACTTATTTTATAATATTGGTTGTCTATATTATACGTATATAAAATATAAAAATATTACAAAATTAATATACAAATAAACTTTCAAACTTTAATATCTAGTTTTTAGATTTGATTCTCTCAAATATGTATTAACAAGAAAAAAATAATTTAAAGCTCTTAATATGAAATTTGTGCATATATTCTTAAATGAATCGTCTTGATAGTGATCATTAAAATATAAAACTTGTTCGTAGGTGATTGAAGAGTATTAAACTATACTATACTATGGAAATTGGATTCTCTAACTTTATTATATTAACAAGAAAATTTTGATACAAAGAACTTAATAATAATAATAATAATTAGCATCACTCCTTGATATATTGAAAATTTTAGCATTAATAACCTCTCCATTTTATAATATAAATATAATTATATTAAAATATCAATTTTATAAAGAATGAAACTTTTATTTTATCCTTTAAAAATATCCTTTTAGTAAAATTTTAAAAAATTATTCGGTCAATGTCTGAAATTAATAATTTATTATTTATTTTTCATCTATCTTAAAAATCAACTTTATTTTTCATTTTTAAATGAAAGTTTTCTGAAAAAATCTCTGCATTGTCTCCATTAGCCGTATTAATTATACATGTAATGAATATATACATTGTATAAAGTATAATGTGGGGGAGCCCGCCGGATTTCAATGGACTTTCTTGAATTCTTTTGTAGCCTTATATATCTTTTCATAGATTTTTAAATTTTGGACGTCCTCCATGCATGCTTTCTTTTTTTTCTCCTCTCAATTATATATATATATATATTTGCTTTTGGCAGCTAATCTTCGACCAGATTTTTCTTTTAGACCAGAGTAGATAATAAGTAGTAAATAAGAGCTAGAATAACTATAGTTAGCCGCGCTCCTTCAAGAAAAGGCAAATAAAAAGACTTGAAAAGGTGAACTCCTATCCGGATAGACCTTCGTAAGACGATAATTTAACGGGAGAGATAATTTATAAAATATGATTTATCTAGTATCAACGTTTCAAATATTGAAAAAATAATAAAAAAAAAGTTTCTTTATTTTATATTTTATATCAAATACACTGTATAGAAAAAGTAACTTCCACTTTCTAGCCTCTATTGGCATATTCCGCCCACCAAGGTCCATGTCACAATTATTCATTCAAAATATATCAATTAATTTTAAAAAATTTATATGATATTGATTATTTTTAAATTTGTATATAAAATCAAAATGAATTATTAAAATAAAATAAGTAATTTCAAAAATTTACAGATAAATAATTAATAAAGAAAAAAGTTAAAAAATTAATCATTCACTCATTATTAATATTTTTAAAATCAGACCGGACATTAAACTGAATTGATAATTGATTCATAGTTTAATAGATTGAACGGAGCTGATTCAGATTTAATAATATAAAAATAAAAGTATTTTTTATTTATAGATATTAATAAAAATTATAAAATTTTAAAATTTTAAAAATAATAAAAATATACTTTATCAATTTAAAATATTACATATTAATTTAATACATGTAGAAAATAAATCTATAATTTTTTTTTATTTTTATTTTAAAATACTTAAAATTTAAAAGTTGGTTCAGTTTAATTTAGATCAATTCAATTTAATTTTGAACCAATTTGTTTTGACTAATTTTTTACTAAATTATTTTTAAGAATTTTAAAATTAAATCAACCTCTGATTTTTAATTAAATCAGTCTGATAGCCAATTCAATTATTTTTAAAATAATGCTCAGGATTAATAATTTAATATGATTATAGAAAAATATATTATATCTTTTAAATTTATAATAAAAGCTTTATATTATTATATATTAAACTAATTTATAGGTAGCAGTGTCAAAATAAGTTGGCAAATCTTATTTGTGTCAGGTTAATCCACTCTAATGACACGATTAAAGTCAATATGAATACGACCCATTTATTAATCGTGTCGATATAAAAATTAAATGGGTGACACGACACAATAATTTAATATTTTTAAATAATCAATTAAAAAATTATTCATAAAATAAAATTATGATTAAATTAATTTTAAAATATAAATATATTAAAAATTTCTTTAAAATACACAAAATAAAATATATAACACAATTAATATGAAATAAATAATGAGTATATATTATATTTTAGTATTAGAACTTAATACAAAAAAAATATTAAGGAGATAAAATATATAATATTAGATTATTTAAATTATAAAAATTATTTAATTTTTAATATTTATTTAGAAAAATAATTTTTAAAATTCATAAAAAATTAAATTTAAATTAATTAATAATTAAATCAATAAAATAAGTTAATAATTAGATAAAATTAATAAACTTTCAATAAAAATAACTAAAAATTAAATAAAATATTTATAAATAAATAATAATACATCATTTAATAATAAAATTATAATAATATAATAAATATATAACACTTATTTTATTTTTTTTATAATAAATAATAATAAAATAATATAATTTTAAATTATATAGAAATTTTATCATTTTAATTAAATTAATTATAATGTATTTATGTGTCAATTTATTTAAAATTATATTATAAATGTATCGATATATTTATAATATAAATTTATTTAAAATTAATATAAATTTATTAATTTTATATATTTTATGTATTATATTTGGTGTGATGAATTATTTTGACATAACTATTTATAGATGCATTGACGGGTGATATTGTAGGCCAGCCCACGTCTGTTCAATATCCATGATAAAAAGTTAAGAAAAGTAACCCTTAGGATTGATTATGTGGGTAGGTAGGCGGCTCACATGCATGCAATGTGATGTTGTACGGTCCATGTCTGATGTGTCGTCATCTATATTTAAATTTGGAAATATAATGGTATAAATAAAAAATAATTTAACCATGTATAGTCTCGTAATTAGGAATAATTATTATTTTCATTTATATTTTAGATTCTAATCCATATATTCTACGTTCTATTTAAATTTTAGATTTGAGTATAAATATTTTTTTACATGTAATTAATTAAAAAATAAAAAAAGTTAAGAGTAAATTTAATTTTTTATTTTTTATAAATTTTTTTTTATTTTAGTTTAATTAAATTGTAACTAATTTTCTTTACTAAAAGTTATTAATTTCAGAATTTACTCAATCATCAACATAATTTATATTTAGAAGTGTATTTTCAGTTTTATTAATTAGAATTTAGTTTTATTTTTTCAAAAAATAATTTAAGATTTGATTTTTAAAATCTTTATTGTTAAGATAATTTCTAAATATATAAAGTATAAACTAAAAATAAATTATGTATACTTTCTTGAAGTTAAAAGTTGGAGTTGCATTTTTATCTTGCATCAATACTTCATGAATAACACTCCTATTATTGGGTTTTTTTAAAACCTATATATAATCTTATTTGAAATCTTAAAATTTATATAACTTAATTTTTAATTTTAGAAAAATCCTTTTATTAAATACTGTATAACATTTTTAATTTAAATATTTTCTCTATACCAGACATTCTTAGGACAAAATTTTAAAACATAATTATTACATAATATATATTTTAGCTTTTATTAAGAATAATCCCATATAACTTGGGCATGAAAAAAATATAAGAACTAGTAATATATATTGAATATTTTTTTATTTAAGTATTTAGTGTTAAATATTTTAATTATGATAATATTCAATATACTAATATATATATATATATATGTTTATAATTTTAATATTTTCTTATATAATTTTCAATTTCCTTAATTAGCAATAATAAAAAAAATTAAGAGTATAGGAAAGTGTTTGTGGTCATTGGAAATGAAAATGAATTTAAATTTATTACTGAGGTGGTTGACAAGCTGTTGGCAGATATTTTAATTCCCGCCATGTTTAACAATATTTTTAAAAAAGAATTTTGTTTTTTATTTTTTTTAAGAAGACACAGAAAACGAGGACTTTGATTTCATGGGAGTCCCTGGTAGGCTGATATACTAGTTTGCAATATTTGAACTTTGCAACTCCTTAAAGAAACACAATTTCTGATGGTTCAATTCTTGCTATAAATACCATCTTCATTATTCAATCAATCTCCATTGTCTCAATTTTTTTTATCTGTATTCTATTATTATTCTTTGAAGTAGCAATAAGCACATTTAGCTGTGCTACTTCTTATTTTCTTTACTTGTTCTTTTCTTTATTTTCTTTGTTTGATTGAAAGCAGAGGGGAAGAAGAAAATGACAGTGGGAGCAGGAATAACTGTGGCTGATGGGAAATTGATGGTCTTAGGGAATTGTGTGTTGAGTGATGTTCATGAAAATATTGAGATCACACCTGCATGGAGCTTTTATTGGTGTTCGATCTGATCAAATTGGTAGCCGCAGGGTCTTCCCTGTTGGAAAGCTTGAGTAACTTCTCTATTTCTTCCTTTTTTATTTTTTTTTCTTAATTATCTGTTTTTATTATTAATTGTTTTTTTTGTCAAGGGGAGAAAAAATTAATTTGCTTTTCTCTGTTTCTTGATCTCTTCAAATTCTCTGTTCCTGTTCCTGTTTACTTGCTTAGAAACTAGTTCTGTTACTGTTTGCTTAGAAACTAAGAGAAAAGGAAATACAAATTTACTGGCTATTCTCTGTTTTCTGCATTCAAAATTCGTGGTTCTCATTACCCTTTTTCCTAGGAGAATAAGAGAAAAAGAAATATGTATATAAATAAGCATGGTTTATTTGTAAAGGATTGCGTTTCATGTGTGTATTTCGGTTCAAGTTATGGTGGATGACACAAAGGATGGAAAATTGTGGTCAAGATATTCCATTTGAGACCCAACTTTTGATTGTGGAAGCAAAGGATGGATGTCATTTTGACTGTGAAGATGACCAATCTGCAGTATCTACAGTGTTGTTGCCAATTCTTGAGGGAGGTTTCAGGGCTGTTCTTCAAGGGAATGAAAGAAATGAGTTAGAGATTTGTCTTGAAAGCGGTACGAAAAAAAGACTTGATTCTATAATTTGCTTAAATGATTTTATCAACATTTTTGTTGTTCTGAAATGAACTGATAAAAATTGATTGGTTGTGCTAATGAAGGAGATACTGTTGTTGACGAATTTGAGGGCAGTCATTTGGTATTTGGGGGTGCTGGATCAGATCCTTTTGATGTCATCACAGAGGCAGTCAAGTAAGTAATTGATCATGGAATCATTTCTTGTATGAGTCACAACACAGATGGTTTATATAAGTAATTGATCAAATATCTCTCTCTCTCTCATGTTATTTATTGTAAATGCTAATTTTTAAACTTGTTTTTCTCAAGATATATAAATATATTGGACCTGTTTTTTTTTATGTAGTGCAAAGCGAACAGCTGTTATAAGGGCATCAGATAATTTCTGGCCAAGAGACCCAGCATCACACAACTCATATAGCTTCAGTTGCTTATAATACTATTTTTCTTGGCGAATTTATGCAGCCGGACTGGGATATGTTTCATGTAAGCCTAAAAAACTAGATTTCTTAGTCTATGTTGAATTGTAATGATATTGCACTTACTGGATGGTAATTGGAATTATTTTTCATGGCAGAGTTTACATCCAATGGCTGAATACCATGGAGCAGCTCGTGCAGTCGGAGGATGTGCTATTTATGTTAGGTAAAGTTTCTTGTCATGAACTTATAATGCCAGTCAAACAAAGTAGTCCTTGTATTAATTCGTTGCACGTGCATTGCAGTGACAAGCCTGGACAACATGACTTTAATCTGCTAAAGAAGCTTGTACTACCTGATGGTTCTATATTAAGGGCCAAACTTCCAGGAAGACCTTCAAGGGATTGTTTATTTTCTGATCCTGCACGAGATGGGAAGAGGTAATGAAGTAAATTTTAATTTTATACATTTCAGTTGTTTAATGCATTGTCTTGAGTATTTTTGCTTAAAAAAATTACTTCTGGTTTTGCAGTCTTTTGAAGATATGGAATCTGAATGATTTCACTGGGGTAATGGGTGTCTTCAACTGTCAAGGAGCTGGATGGTGTAGGGTGGGGAAGACTAATCTTTTTCATGACGAAAAACCTGCAACAATCACTGGTTATATTAGAGCTAAAGATGTTGATTATTTACCTAGAGTTGCTGATGATGGATGGACTGGAGATAGTATTCTATATTCCCATCTTGGTGGTATGTGTTCCATGCTGTCATGTGTTCCTTTCTAGCAAATTTCATATGGTTTTTGTCATTAAACTTTTACAATGCCAATTGCAGGAGAGTTAACTTATCTTCCAATGGATGTAACAATGCCAATAACATTGAAGTCACGAGAATACGAAGTTTTCACTGTTGTTCATGTAAAGGAATTATCTGACAGGTCTAAATTTGCTCCGATTGGTTTAATCAAAATGTTCAATTCAGGAGGGGCTATTAAGGAGTTGAAATATGATTCTGAGACAAGCTCAGCTGTTAACTTGAAAGTTCGTGGCTGTGGCCCGATTGGAGCATATTCATCAACTCGACCTAAGAAGATTATAGTTGATTCAGAGGAAGTTGAGTTCAGATGCGAAAAAGAATCTGGTTTGTTCATTATTGATTTGAGAGTTGCTGATGAAGAATTATACTTGTGGAACGTGACAGTAGAACTGTAGAAGTATAGAAATGTTTATATTGTAGTTTACGAGCTATTGATTGCAACTTGCTGTTGTATAATGAAATGTATGCAGTACTGTCGGCAAGGTTTCTATCATAAATGAAATAATTTTGCTGGATTGCCTAAGAATTGTGCTTGCTGATAATCTGGTAGAACAGGATCTTATTCCAAAAATTGCTCTTGATACTTGTTAACAATAAAAAGATTGTAGGGAAAATTGCATTTAATTTCCTGAGAATTTGAGATTTATACATCCTGTTTATACTTGCTTTCCAGAAAACATTTTTAAGTAAACAAATGTTAATTTTTAAAAATTACAATTAACATTGAAAGAATTATTTACACCTATCATCACCGCCCATCTTAAATTGTAAACTTGACCATTTAACAGTTAAATTTTTTTTTTGAGCAAATTAATTTTTTATTTTGTTAATACTTGAACTAGAAACTTTTCAACTTAAAGAACCAAAGTGATAATTCGACAGAAAATTGTATTAGTGATAGCTTAATAATGATCCAAAAATCAAAGTTTGAATTTGGACGTTCATTGAACTCAGTCCAATGAAAAATTAAGTAAAGTAAAATCTATTGCTTCATGATGATGTTTGCGGCCAAATTCTTACCGTGAAGTATTCGAGGATGTATTTTTTATCTATTATAATTTTTGATAATTTTTTTTAATTATCTTTGATAGAATTATCTGATTGAGGTGCCGTCAGCAAATGTTTTATTTGAATATATATTTTATTTATTTATTTATTTTCAACAGCCCGGTTCTCTTTTTAATAATTTTCTTATTTGATATATTAAAATTTCTAAAACCCTAAACCTACATATATTAAAATTGAGGAGGCAATTTTTTATTCAATAAAATATTCGAAAAAAACTTCGCTCTTTTTTTTTAATAAGCTTTTGGTATTCTCTTGTAACCAGCGATTTCTTATTTTTTTTCTATATTCTTAGATATTCTTAAACTAAATAAATTTATAGAAAATAAGTTTACTTCCGCTATTGTTACAAACTTATGTGCATATTATTATTATTATTGTTGTTGTTGTTGTTGTTGTTGTTGTCTGAAATTGATAAATATATTTTTTATTTCACATGAATTAAAAAACATAATTTGTTTGATAAAAATATAAATTTGTGTATATTTTAATTATTATATCTTTATTTTAAAATATATTTATCAAATATTTTTTATAAATAACGTTAGATATAGATATAATAAAAATTTAATATAATAATTAATTTTAATAAAATGATATGTGAATTATAAATTAATATAAATAAATAAAGTATATTTTTTTCAACCATTAAATAATTATTTTTAACTTAATTATACAAGTGTCTGGTTTTGAGTTGTGGGGATATATTTTCTTTTTCCCAGCCCTAGCCGGTTGCCGCATAACCCTCATCTTCTTTAGAACAAGCAACAACCATAAACGCAGCGTTTAGTCGTATACAGGCAAAATCTATTTTGTGGAGCACTGCATTTCCCAAAGCCTTTACTAAACCCCGAGTAAGAGAGACGGAGAGATGTTCCAGAGCAGAGTGCTTTCGTCAATTTTGAAGAGTAATAAAGGAGCCATTAATACTGTAATATCCAATCTCACAGGAAGAACGATACCGCTTAATGTTTTGAGGGAACAGCCATCAAGATCCTTCTTCAATGGCTCTAGATCTTCACCTGTGGTAATATTCTTTTTCCTCATCTTTTGAATTTATCAGATTATAATCCATTTTTCTTAAATTTTGCTTTTTTGGTGTTTGAAGAACAAATGAAATTAACTATGAAGTTCTCTGAATAAATATATATTTACCTTATCTCCTGTTTCTGAGATCAATTTGATGAAAGGGATCGTTTACATTGAGACCCATTTCAGCATTTGAGATAAGTTGGATCACTATCTGACGTTCTTTGTCATCTTTTTTTTTTTTTTGGTTCTGTTCCGGTATTTCAGTTTTTGGGTATTGTTTATTGAAATGGATGATCCATTTTCTGAAGTTTAGATTGCAAAATTTGAGGTGGATCAAGTTGTACTTTTTGTCAACTGAGATGGTTGCTAAATTAGTAATGGCTGTGTTGGGTGGTAGTTATGGCGGCTTTTTGGATTAAATGTGAAGTATATCAATTGGATCTTGGTTAAGATATATTATGAACTTCATTTTGATTGTCCCTTTCAAATTGAAGTGTTGTGATTTTACTTATTCATGGTACTTTCTAAGGTATCAAATGCAGAAAAATGACTATTTGGAGTAGGGAAATGAAAGAAGAAAGAAACAAAACTCTTATCACGAACGACAGCTTACATTTAATGAAAGAAACCTACTTTACATGATTTGGTGTGTGATTAATATCATATGAAAGCCACTATAATGGAGTTCAATTTGTTATAAGATGCCTATCTTAATTTTGATCTTATTACTATACTACATGTCTCAAATATGTTTTCTTGTATTGCTTTAGGGTCATCACATCCCACCTATGAGGAATATGTCCACTGCAGCATCTATTAGCATGGAAGGTAAGGAAGGATTAAAGCTACTTGTAACAGGAGGACCCCGTGCGCAGAAAACTGTAGGCATATGGCTTTTTGGTTCTGCTGCGTGGGTTTTTAGCATGGTGGTGCTTGGTGGTGTCACACGGCTAACTCGATCTGGTCTTTCAATGACTGATTGGAAATTTACTGGTCGCCTTCCTCCTCTTTCAGATGAGGAATGGTTTAGTGAATTCGAAAAATATAAGCAGTCGCCTGAGTATATGCGGTAAGTGCAAGAAATACTGCTTGGCTTCATAGTATTAATTCTAGCTACAACAGTGTGTGAAAATTGGTAGAGGTTCTCACAGCTGCAGACTAAGTTTCGTGAAAAAAGTAGTTTTGTGCTTGGAGAAGTTAGACTTGATAAGTTGTATGGTCGGACACTTTAGTATGATACAAATTTTCCTCTATAAAACTGTTTCAACTGACTGCTGACATATTTGCATTTCTTTTTTTTTTTTTGCTTTACTAAAAGTTAAAATTGATATTTTCATACCATATATTGTATGTTAGTTAATGTTAAGTGTGTTAACAAAAATAATTCGCAATGGGAGATGAAGTTCTTTTGAATTAACTAGAGTTTGTTTATGACCTATTGCAGAGTAAACAAAGGGATGAGCATTGAAGATTTTAAATTTATATATTGGATGGAATATGCACATCGTATGTGGGGAAGGGGACTGGGTATCATGTTCGCTCTGCCATTTTCATATTTTCTGCGTAAGGGATATATCACCTTGAGACTTGGACTAAGACTCTCTACTCTTTTTGCCCTTGGTGCTGGGCAGGGTCTAATAGGCTGGTGGATGGTTAAAAGTGGTCTAGAGGTAAAAACACTAAATTTCTCTTATCCTCCTCTAGCCTCTGAGACTCATTGATATATCTTTCCTTATTATTATGTGGTTTCTCTCTCTGTTTTCCATTTCTATTTGTATGAATTTTGCAAGAGTATGAGACTCATAAATAGTTTCTTTCCTTAGGAGCCAACATCTGAATATACTCAGCCAAGAGTAAGCCCTTACCGTCTTGCAGCTCATCTTACTTCAGCATTTGTTATTTACAGTGGCTTATTCTGGACTGCTCTTTCTGTTGTAATGCCTGAACCTCCCGCTGAATCACTAGCTTGGGTTCATGGGGCAGCGAAAGTAAAGAGACTTGCTCTTCCTGTAAGCATCATTGTAGGCATAACTGCTGTTTCGGGAGCATTTGTTGCTGGAAATGATGCTGTATGTAACCATTTTGTTCCTTATCTTCTTTCACAAGAATCTTCTGCATTGATCAGGAAAAAGCATATTATATATTGTCCAATGCAATGCAGGGGCGTGCATATAACACTTTCCCCAAGATGGGCGATACATGGATTCCTGATGATATATTTGAAATGAAGCCAATAATTCGAAACTTCTTTGAGAATGCGTCAATGGTGCAGGTAAATCCTTCATGCTTAACTATGCTAGTCTCATTATTTTCTGATGATTGCATTAGGGCTGTAATTACATTTGTTCTGCTCCAGCAAAAAGAGGAAAGTTGTTCAACAGCACGAGTGAGAGAATAAAAAATAATAGAGAATGACAAAAACATATCTTGGTCAAGAAGAGAAAAATTCAGTTCTCGTTCTAAAAATTTTATGTATTTCTCTCCATTCCAAAAGATGTGCTTCCCGCCAGAAATCTGGAAAGCAAGCCATTGAGTCATTCTGTTTCTATTCTTTTTCTTGTAGTTGATAGTGCATCTACATGCAAAGAAATCAATTGAACACAAATGTTAATAGCTCATAACATTTGATTTTTTTGGGTTTAAATCATGTATAAATCCTGTAATTACATAGACTGCTTAAAGATAGAAGGGATCGTATTTGATTGCTTATGAATAAAATTTTAAATATTTTTGCCCCTAATCACCTCTATGTAAAACATGCTAATGACAACTCGGTACCAAATAATTTTGATATTGCGTGATTGTTGTAGCTTGACCACCGTATCCTTGCAACTACGTCCTTAATGTCAATTGGCGCATTATGGTGGTTCACAAGAAAGTTGGACATACATCCAGCAGTGCGATCTTTGATTGGAAGCACACTTGGCATGGCCGTTCTTCAGGTGATTCTTGGCCATAAATTCTCTTTTTAATCTATACATACATGCTCTGTTCTTAAACTCTCTTCTTTCTTAAAATAAATAAATAAATAAAATATTCATGCTTTTTTCATCATAGCTGGTTTCCCTTATTGTTACAGGTCACCTTAGGGGTGTCAACACTTCTATCATATGTACCTGTATCACTTGGCACTGCACATCAGGCTGGAGCATTAACCCTTTTGACACTTATGATTCTGCTCAACCACACAGTGCGCAAACCATCTTTACACCTTGTGAAATCACTTCCTCAAGCTGTGAAGTCGGTATGATTAGCCAAGAAATTTGCTAGGAGAATTAGGTTAGTTATATCTATACAGAAGTCGGAGTAACATCAACTTGAACTTGATGTCATTATTTGAAAAACAAAAGGGAGAACCATGAACATATCACTAGTTGTGTCACTGAAATTTATTCAATACCCCATTTGGGATTACAATTCTTCCACTGAAATCGGAGCTTGGACATTAGGATTGCCTCCATTTTGGTTCAGACGAAAAACATTATTATAGATTATTAATCTTTATTCATGACCAGAGATTGAAGGGGAGCTTCGGCGCAACGTGCAACGGTAAGTGTTGTCGCCGTGTGACCTGAGTTTATGGGTTCAAGTAATGGAAACGGCCTTTTGCAATTGCAATTGCAAGGGAATGCCGCGTACAAAGACTCAATTGGTCCGATCCTTCTTTGGATCCCGCTCATTGCGAGAGGATTCGTGCACCGGACTGCCCTTTTATTCATGACCAGAGATTGACAACTTTTAGAACTGGTCTAAGCATGCATATATGGTATGATCTAGGAAATTGTGCGAATAATCCTTATATTTGTGCATTTCATTTAGAAGGGGCTTTGTGCGCAATTTGAACTTTTCATTGTCATGTGCGTATATACGTATATATCATGTAACTTGTTGATTGCCAAGTGTACTGCTTGTCCGCTCCCAATTTGTATACTTTCAGGTTTTAGCAAGTGGCTTTTGCGAACAATTATTGGGACGGAGATGTCAAAGTTTGAACTTCTGATCGATCTCCTGCATTAGAAAACGTACTCGTGCACTCGCTGATGGTTCTGTTATATACTCTTGCAAATACAGATTAAATTTTAAGAAACAATATATATATATATATATATATCAGAATTTTATTACATGGTCAAAATGTATCAAAGTTGAAATTAAATAATTAAAAAATTGTTGCACTTTAATTTCAATTAATCAATTTGCAAAAGTAGCTCAAATCAGTATGAAGAACAATATATAAATTTGAGTATTAGATAGAGCAACAAAGATATCAAATAATTAAGAAAAAAGAACCAAAGATTTGAATTAAGTGATTTAGCTTTGTTGAAACACAAATTAGAAAGTCGGTAGCAATTTATATATTAAATCAATTCAACTAAAACTAAAGAGAAAAAATAGAATCGCAGAAAAATAGAATTGCAATAATGGTAAGAATGGAAAAATAAACAATATATAGTACGACACTTTTGCTTATTTTTATAATGCGTTTGGTTAGAATATTTTTCTGAGAAATTTGATTAAATAATTCATGTTAATCAATAATACTATGTTGATTTGTAAATAATATAGGTAAAATAAAAAGCTGGTCTACTAAATTTTATCAATCAGTTGGTAAAATTTTTGCGTTGGGGAGAGTATGAAAAAAAATTTCACTGGAAGAAGGGATTAATGGATTTTATATCAAAAGATAATTTTATCCCTCACTTAATTATTCAATCTCATGCATGATATAAATTAAGAAGGATAATTTAGATATTATTCAAATAATTTAGATATTGTTTAATCTTTTCTAATACAATTAGATTACAGCCAAATAAATTAATATTTTCTTCAATTTGCCTTCGCAGTATTTTGTTATATTTTTCAAATACAATAATATAATCTTTCTCAATAAAATATAATCCTAGCAATATATATCTATAAAATATATTCACTAGCTCTTTTTTAACTAGTAGAGCAATCGCAAAATATGACCCAAGATAGATATCACTTCTTTCGTGTATACAAACTTATAATCTAGGTTCTTGCAATCTTCCATTAAGTATTTTAATCTGTAAGTATCCAAAAAGGAAATGATGTGAAAAATACTTTGAAAGGCTTTAAAATAATAACCAAAGGGATTTTTTTTTTACAAAACCTTTATACATGAACGAAACCGATATGAATGTGCAAGAAGACTAATCTCGACCTATGGCGAAGGATGACCGAACATGGAAAAAAAAAGCATGTTCATAATAGGATTGAGGAAGATATTTAGGAAGAGGGCAATACCTCTTTTGTATCTTTCAAAGACTCTCATGAAAGTAACTGGACAGACCTCTAATAACTTGTTAATGGCTATGAGGACATTGATTCTGGAGAGGATGACTTGATGATATCCATAAAGAATGGGATACTTGAGATGAAACTTTCGTAAAGGATCAAAGATGAACCTTACACGCCTTGAGAGACTATTATCATTGTTAAATTCTTAGTTGTTCTATTATCCGTCATACCCTTAACCAAAAGCTTTTGAGTTTATGGTATGATGTCAAGGGGTTCAATGTTATTAACTTGGATAGTAATTGTTTTTTTATTCAATTTAAATTTGCAGAGGATATGGAGAGAGTGGCTATGGGACACCATTTGGTCTTATGTTCTTGGCACCCAGAATTTGATTGCATGAAAGTCCATTAATTCAATCATTGCCTAGATTTACATCCCTAGACTTCCACCCTACTTCTATCATAAGAGAGTCTTGAAAGCTATGGGAACTCAATTAGAAGAGTGTTAAAGGTAGATTATAATATAAAATCAATGGTTAGAGGTAACTTTGCAAGAATGGTAGTGGAACTAAATTTGAATAAGCCTTTCGTCTTAAGAATTATTATTGATAGGGTATCCCATCACATTAAGTAAGCACGAGGCCTTATCTAAGATTGTTTTTTAGTGTGGTTTTTATGGATACCTTACTGTTGTATGTCCTAATCTCAAAAGCATATTTGACAAGAGAGCAATGAAGGTGGGAGAGATGTTGGATGGTTTGCTGACTAGAGATGATTGCCAACCTCGCTTTGGACCATAGATGTAAGTTGCTAGAAAAGGTAAGAGGCATGAGAATCATCCTTCATGAGATATCAGTGGCAAAAATCTCAGCACAAAGACGGAAGATTCCAAATTTGGTGTCCTTACAGATTTGGGGGATTCGAATGAGCAATTTAAGGGCGATCGACATTCTAGAGTGGATACCAATCCTAGCATTGATATGATTTTTGAATCTCCTAATAATGATAACAAGGAAAGTACAAAACTAAGGCAGAGTACACATGGTAACAAAAAGCTCACCAAGTTAAAACCCTAATAGACCCATTAAAGCCATGCAAGCTATGTAATAATGAATTAAACACTCATCATACTCAGATGCCAGTACCTTGTTCCACTCAACCAAATTTGAATAATGTTTTTGGGCCTAGCCTTTCCCATTATCATTTTTAACCAAGCCCCTAATAAGACAAAGAGAAATCAAATATCTTATAAATCTGATGATGTGCTCTAAAGTAGATTGGCCATTCTCACTAGAAAATAAAGAGAAATCGGGTATCTTGTATCCTTAAGGATATGGATGATCTCTATCAATGGCATATGTGTAAGACTTGAAAAGCTCGAGCCGACCTATTTTCCTGAGGCCAAGTTCGTAGAGTTCTTGCATCACTTCTTGAACGGCCTCAACATCGACCGAAGTATGAGGCCAAAATGCATTTAAGGAACTGGGTGATTCTTGTTGTAGTTGGTAACAACATGTCCACCTGCAGCAAAATTCTCTGCCTCACAAAAGACGGTTTGATTTTGAGGAGTGGTGGTACCAAATATCTACTAAGGAGGAGGAGCTTTACATATGTAGTGGCCATTAGGCCCTCCAAAGCTACTGTTGTTGTTGTTTTTGTTATTCAATTCCTTTCTCCTTTGTGGTGGTAAATACTTTTCATCTTCCTACCCTTGAGGACGAGAAGGTTCTTTCATTTTGAGGATTGGAGAATGCCCCTCGAGCTCCTCCACCATGATCTTCCCAAGTCTGGATTGAACTTTTGGGCCTGAAGGACTTATCCCAAGGGACTAGTTATCGCTTTTTCTAAATTTCTTGCACTATGTGAGACAAAGTCTCTTGACCCTCTGGCAACCTCTTCTATTCAAGTTGGATTTCCTCGAAAATCTCCATCAACGTTTTTATTCCTTCATTAGGTGTTAAGGATAAAGTTGTTTATGCTTGAGAATATGCCAAATTCTTCTCAAACTATTCGATGATTTGGGGAATGATTCCTTATAGCACTACTTCAGTAGCTGCTATCTCCTGGTCATTAGACCTGATTATTTCTTTTAGATTATTCTTCTTTGGTGGCATCCTTACTAGAGAGTCTCACTGAGTGTGTCAAAAATTATTTGCCTCAATCATGGCCTTTAATTGTGCGAAGCATGCCGGAAGATTATAGGTTCCTCAATCAAAATGCACTAACTTGACTTCTAATCTAGATAATTATGTAAAATCCCAAAAAGGACCTGAAATGGGATAAAGTTCTTAAGCTCCCCTTTACAGTTTACTTGAATTCCTCAAGGATGCATACCACAATCTAATAGAAAAACCCAAAGTGCCTCAGAGGCAAACTGGTGAATGAATGTGTAGTCACAAGATAAAAACACTTAAATGTACTTATGATGATTTAAGCAGTTAGTGGACCAAATTAAAGAACAACCCAAATATATTATGCCTTAAAATGAAAAAAAAAAAAACAATTCAAGACTTCTGAGGATAAACTAACAAACCTTTGCATGTTTGAAGAACAACCAAAACATATTATACTTGAAAAGGAACAAAATAATTACTGACTGACAAATTTGTGTATAGACAAAAAACAACCAAAATAAACAAAAAATAAATTTAAAAAAAAAGATAATGACTAAGAATTAATCTAAAGGGAAATAGACATAGATTTTAGCCAAAGAATCTTATTAACATGTGCTTCTGGAAAAGAGTATTAAGCTATGATTTGGTTGTATGCTTTTCTAAGAATGAATCATTGTTCTTTCTTTGTTCATGGCTTCTTCTTTTATCTTTCTTCCTTCCTATTTTCTCAGATAGTGGCGAGGGCCGAAGCTAAAATTATGTTATAAATAGGGCAATTTTTTAAAAAAATTTTCTATATAATAATTATTTAATAAATTTATTAATCTATTAATAAGACAACTTTATTGGTTAACAAAAAAAAATTAAAGAAAGTATAAAAAGTAATTTTTTAACAAATATAATTGATTCAAACATCATCAAAGAATATTAAAAGTATAAATAATTAAATTAAATTAAAAAAATTAAATATAAAAAATAAAAAATAAAGATCTTAATTATATATATATATTTTAGTTTTTTTATTATACTTTTAATTTATTTTTAATTTTTTAATTGATTAGATGAGATTGAATTAATTTGGTTAAATATTTAATTAATTTTGTTAAAAAATTTAGAATTTATATATTTTTCTCTTATTAGATAGGAAGATAATTTAAAATTTTAAGAGGGATAAAAAAAATTAAAAAAAATATATATATATATTTTAAATGAAGGGGGCAGTTCCCCCCCCCCCCCCCCCCCCCCCCAAGTGGCTTCGCCACTGGTAGTGGCAGGCTCCCATATCCTCATCATTCTCCATGTTCACTATCTTCAATCCCTTTCTCTGTCGGTGGGCGAGTGGCTGATTGTTGTATCTTTTCGCTCCAATCGTATGCCATTCGCTTTCCATATTTTCTACTTTCCTTGGCTTTGGTTTTCTTAGACATGTTTCCTCAACAAGTTGTTCCTTTGTAAACTTGTTTCCTGAATGTACCTGCTTTCTCATTCCCCAGTTTGTTTAATTCCTTAATCTTTCAATCATTGACTTTGGGCCAAGCCCAATATTTTCCTTGGTGCAAACAATGGAAATGATCACGTACTACCTTGGTAACTTGCCACATCATGGCATCGCTTTTTGTATCAATAATTCTTGCAAGACAATTAGACCTCTCACTAAATCTAATGCAATGATATTTCCCTGCCCTGTCACAATTAAAAAGAGCATGTTTTGTATCTTTACCACCATTTTTGGAAGATGATCTCCTAACTACACTGAGTGCTTTAATTCTAACACGATACAAAAAAAAAAAAAAAACTTGAATAATGCATTAATACTAGAAAATCACATACCTGCCATGCACATCCTTAAATTCAAGAACTTGTTCCATGGTTTTAAATTCAAGAAAAAAAATTCCTTTTTTATATCACATATGAAAGAAAGAAGGCAAACCTATGAGAGGATCTAATGCTGAGTATTTTTCATCTTCTTGCATTACACTGACATCATCATCTAGATGATTAACATTATCATCCTCCTCAAAATAATCATCATCAACCTTTTCCTCGTAATTCTCTGAATGGTATTATCGCTATTTTTCCCGCCCCTCGGACCGTCTTTAAGCAGGAATAAATGAGAAAATAAAATAACAATTGAGAAATTAAAGAGAATAAAACACAATGATTTAACGTGGAAAACTCCCGAATGGAGAAAAACCACGGTCGTTGTCTAACGACAACCAAGAAAAATATTCACTATGCGGCAAATTGTTACAACCACAAATTACAAAATATTTTTCTAACCGACACCCACAAAACAACCCCCAAATATTTATACTCCAAGGAACTCCAAGAGATTGATTCTCTAATTCCTAATATAAACTATTTGGTATTTAACTTATAGCTCTCCTTAAGCTATATTTTGTGTTTTTTTGGTGTATTTACAAATTGAGAGAATGAGCCTATTTATAGGCTTCAAATGCAAATAAATTGTCAAACTAAATTAGGTGAAAATTAGGCTAAATTAGGCACCTCCCATTTTCACCTCACATTTTTGACAATTTCTTCATTGTTAGACATCTTGCATTTTTTACTTTCTTTATTTTTATTTTTCAATTTTGGTGTGCTACCACCAACAATCTCCACCTTGAAAAATAAAAACACAACATTGTCTGTTACCGACAATTATAATTCTTAACGTCAAGAATTAACATACTCCACCATAAAAGAGTATCGACACTTGGAATTATTTCGCCAACTCCAAGAATTTTTCATCGGCCATGTCGGAACCCGCTAATAGTTTATGGTGCAACCCTCCTGTTGACTTTCCGAGAGTTCATTAGCCATCGACATAATTTTTCCACCACGCACCTTGCATCAACTGTCAACCAATGCAGCGCACATTTCCGTGGACCAGCTACCAATAATCAGTCCTCTTCCATGGCATCTCAACGGGTAGCAATCATGCCATGAGGACACACTTCTCTCAACTACAGAGACAACTCATCATCTCCTTCGCCACAGGAGATCACATTGGCAGCAACAACGTTAGAGCTTCTAGCCGAATCAGCTCCACCGTTCGGGCAATCCTTCCTCACGTGTCCAGTTTGACCACACCCCCAGCAGACAACCTTCCTCTTTCCGGAGCCTTTATTCTTTTTCCTGATACCGACAGATAAAGCTGAATTCTCATAAGATTTATTTTCCATTTCATTCAGTCTTCTCTCCTCAGTAATGAGCTTACTAACCACATCCGCATACACCACTTCCTTACTACCATATTTCAGAACAGGCTTCATGTGCTCATATGTTGAAGGAAGTGACAGGATGAGCCGGAGAGCTTTATCTTCATCTTCGGTTTTCACTCCAAGAGTTTCTAATTCAGAGATAATACCATTGAGGACACTCAGGTGATCGGACAGCTTTGTACCTTCCGCCATTTTCAACGTATGAAATTGCTCTTTCAAATATAACCTGTTGGATATATTTTTTCCCTGATACAATTCTTCCAGTTTCTCCCACAGCTCCTTTGTCGTGGACAATCCAAGCACATTAGCAAGAACATTTTTTGCTAGACACATGCGAATTTGACTTGCCGCCTTGATATCTAGCTCCTCCCATTCTTCGTCACTAATCTTGGATTTTTCTGAGTCTCCACTGCCACCGCCTTTTTCTGAATTTCTTCCGCTGACTGGTTTACCCTGCAAAACCTTATGTAGTCCAGACTGTATCAACACGTCTTTGACTTGCACTTGCCACAGTGCAAAATTCATTCTCCCATCAAATTTCTCAATCTCGCATCTCATTGCCGACATGCTTACTTTGTGCTTAATAAAGGACCAGAAATAAATATTACACCAGGTAAATTCCCAGGTAAGAGGAGAAGTCACAAAGGTCTCACTTAAAATCCACTTGCCTTAGACTAAATTCGTGTCGTTTGACAGAATTTACCTCGTCATGTAATTATTTATCTCACCACCAATACTTAAGCACACCAAAGCAAAACGGCTCCACCTTTTTCAAAGCTCCACCAGCTTAAAAACAAAAATAATTTTTAACAAAAATCTTTTCTGATGTGGAAGATCAGACCAAGCTGCAACCACAGAGCATACTAAGATTTTTGACAAAAAATTATAACACCTAAGCTCTGATACCACTTGTTGGGAAAATCGCTATTTTTTCCGCCCCTCGGACCGTCTTTAAGCAGGAATAAATGAGAAAATAAAATAACAATTGAGAAATTAAAGAGAATAAAACACAATGATTTAACGTGGAAAACTCCCGAATGGAGAAAAACCACGGTCGTTGTCTAACGACAACCAAGAAAAATATTCACTATGCGGCAAATTGTTACAACCACAAATTACAAAATATTTTTCTAACCGACACCCACAAAACAACCCCCAAATATTTATACTCCAAGGAACTCCAAGAGATTGATTCTCTAATTCCTAATATAAACTATTTGGTATTTAACCTATAGCTCTCCTTAAGCTATATTTTGTGTTTTTTTGGTGTATTTACAAATGGAGAGAATGAGCCTATTTATAGGCTTCAAATGCAAATAAATTGTCAAACTAAATTAGGTGAAAATTAGGCTAAATTAGGCACCTCCTATTTTCACCTCACATTTTTGACAATTTCTTCATTGTTAGACACCTTGCATTTTTGACTTTCTTTATTTTTATTTTTCAATTTTGGTGTGCTACCACCAACAACACTGACATCATCATCTAGATGATTAACATTATCATCCTCCTCAAAATAATCATCCCCAACCTTTTCCTCGTAATTCTCTGCATGAGGAAATTCATCATAATCATCAATTTCATTAAAATTGGTTGAAGACAAATCAACATTTCTTCGATTATAATTAATGAGGCTATTATCATCAGAAAAGCCAAAAAAATCATATTAAAGTTTCCCTTGCATAATCACTAATATTGACATATTCGTTTGGCATTGGATTGGGCTCTGTGACCTCTGCTGACGCTTAATTGATGATATCCACTAACTTCTTTTATTTTTTATGACTATAAAGGAATTCACAAAATAATAAATAAAAATACAAAAAAAATATAATTTATTTTTATAGACTTATTTAATCAACTTGATTAAAATAAATAAATAAATAAATGTTGATTTATATTTGAAAATGCTATTATCATTAAGTGTTCAACTTTAGTGCTACAGAAATATGGATCAACAAATTCATGAAATTGTAACTACATAAATACCTTTTTGAGTAGATCTTCAAGACTCAAAGTTTTATTTCTCTTTCAGGGTCAGTATCTTTCAACCTCAAAATAAAATTTAGTTTCTAACCAAAAACTATTTATTAAAAACATTACGCACAACCAATCCCCTCCACATTGAATATCCCAATTTGAACTCAAATTGAAACTAATTGTAAATCAATAGTGCCAAAGAAAACAACTCAAATCAAAACTAATTTTAAATTAATAGTGCTAAAGAACACTATAACTCCACATCTTATGATTCTAGATATTGTCGTCTATAAAACATAAATAGTTCACACTTATGAATTAGAAAATGTAAAAACTAAACTTTTCCCTTCTTAATATGGGTCATATGGTAGGCCTTCATCTTTGCAACAATATCCTTAAAGTTTTTTCAGTGATGATGCTAATGAGAATGTTGTCTTTTGGTCTTCAAATCTTTTCTATTTGGTCTTCAAATCTCTTTTTTATTTGTTCAATGTCTATTGATTGCCATTTTATTGCATTTAATGTGTTAGATTTATTGGATGTGTTTATATTGCATCTCCAAAAAGGGACCATCCCGCCTGCTACATGCTTAATGAAAGGCTTCTGTTCACTCATTTAAAAAAAACCAAATTATTTGCAATAAATTAAATTATTTATAATTTACAATTATTTAAATTATTTAATAAATTAATTTAATAATTTAATTAATCAAATTATTTACATAATTAAATAATTTTGTCATTAATAAGTATAAAATAAATAATTTAATTAAACAAATTAATTCATTAAATATAAAATAATTTAATTAAACAAATTATTTACATAATTAAATAATTTTATCATTATTAAGTATAAAATAAATTAATTAAATAAGTATTTAATAAATTAATTAAATAATTTAATTAAACCAATTATTTACATAATTAAATACTTTTATTGTTAAATTATAAATTAAATTAATATTTAAAATTTAATTATTAGAAATAAATAATAAATAGTATAAATATAAAAAAAAATAAAAGTAAACTCACTAAAGTAGAATTTGGTCGTCACCATTGCACTAAAATGAAATTTGATCCTCACCGTTAGATAATCAAGTTTCACTTTTTTTTTTTAAATCTTATTTTATGACACAAAAAATATATGCGGCATAAAAATTAGTCTCATTTTATGAGACTTGGGACTAATATATTAAAGATGCTCTTGTAGTCCCACCAAGCTACGTTGCTTGTTCTCTATTACCTACCACTCATTATCTAGTTGAGTTGAGATTATCCGAAGCCTTTTTATATTTGCTTCTTTAATAGGCAAAAATACAAAAAAAAAAACCTTAAAAACTTAAATTATATGTATATATTTACATCTATCATAAATATTTTTTTTACAAATTGATATATAAACTAAACTTTATATTTCATTTTTATTTTTTCACCGATTTGGAATGTAATTACCGGATGAGTTACTGATGTGTAAATGGAATTTTTAAAAAAATTATTTATTAATGGGCGTCAATTTTTTTATCGATAAAAGTGACGCCCATTGCTATTGATTTAACGAATGTAACGAGTGTTAATATCGAGAGGCATGATATTCATGCCTATCACTTTTTACAAGTTCTTAAATCCTAACAAAGCAAAAGTGGTGCCAAAAAAAGGAAAAGGCAAAAGTTTCTCCCCTTTCTTAATCCTATCTTCGATAAGGACAAAAGGAAAAAAATATAAGAGTAAGAAGGTAGTCTCTTATGTTGGCTTGTGGGTATGTTGTCAGCCTCTTGCCCTGGGGTTTCAGTTGCTCTCACATGCATTCTAAGAGGTCAGTTTAGTATTTTCACTATGGAAACTCATGTTACCACAAAATGCTATTGTGGTTTGTGCAATTATCTAGAAGAATAGATAATGCTCAATCAACTCAAGACGCTATAAGAGATGACTCCAAAGAGATTTATCCTTATAAGAATTAACACAAATGACTCAAATACATGCACAAAAATCAACTTATTTACCTAATTATCTAGTTAATCCATAAATGTACATGTATGCATATACTTATTGTCTATATTCCCTTAATTCCTTTAGTTATTATAAAATTAATTTCTGTCCAAATTTAAAATTTTTTTTGGACCTTAGTCACTAGCTTTTCTACTTTATCGATTTGCTGTTATTAAATCACATGTGTCTTAAAGTGGTATATTATATCTTTTCGCTCTTTTAAAAATTTATTTTTAAATTTTACAATCTCTATTATTATATGAGTCATCATTGAATATAGAGGTTGAATAGAAAAAATAACTAAAGTATAGGACACTTAATTTATTTTGCCTTTTTCTTTCTCTTTTGAACTCTTTCACAATCTTTTTATACCGATTATATGGCAGGATCCCACTATCTCTTTGATAGATGGCAAACACAAATTTGCAAATGAATTAATGATACTAAATTGGCATTTGAAATCTATTTAACGAAAATTTTAATAAAAAACTAAATGGTTTGACATCCAATTATAAATTCATCGATTATTATTAAATTATCTTTTTAAAAATTGAATACTTGACCAAAAATATTTATAAAGATATCTTAATTTACCACTTGATCAAATGATGACGTAAAAATATATTCATCCTTTTAAATCTAAATTCAATTTTCTTAAAAACGTTATTTATTATGTGCTATAATTAAATATTTTTTATGAAATACTATAAGTTATCATTTATATTTCAAAAATAATATGTTATGATTGGAAAATATATAAATATAAAAGTGCAAATCAAGAAATAGCAAATCAAGAAATTTTTTTTTTCAATTTTATCTGTGATATTTTAGTAATTTTATGATAAACTCATAATAAATCCATAATAAATTCATAATAAACTATATAAATTCATAAACTCATAATGAACGTATAATAAACTCATAATAAATTTAAAATAAACTCATAATAAACTATCAAAATCTGGTTTTTATAAAAAAAAATTCATAAATTTTAGTAAATCTGTAAATATTTTTAAAAATATGATAAATTTAAAATTTTTTATTTTTTCTGATATTTTTGTAAAGGCCACTTAATCAAGATCCAACATCTTACATCAATGTAAGACGCAATACGGCCTTCTAGCAAGAAGAGTCCAACACTTCCAGCTCAATGCATCTACCTACACTGCTCACAAGGATTTCTATTACTTCTGAGGCTCAGAACAAGCTCACAATTTGTCTGGCCCAACCTTCTCTATCTCCTGGCGGGTCTGCTACTTGCCAAAGCCAAGTTCAACACCGGATGCTCCAAAAACATAATAAGAGACTAAAAAAAGATGAATAATAAATCCACGTAAAAATATATGAATTAACAAAAGTAGAGAGATATACATTTATTTCACAGAAAATTTAATAAAAGAAGAGAAAGAAATCACCATTATTAAAAAAAAAATCTTTGATAACTTAAAAAGAAAATTCTAATAGAGAATAAAAAAAAGGAAAGAAGATAAAAGATGGCTGAATTAATTTCAAAGGGTAATTGGCATTTAACGCTACTAAAAACTCATTATTCTCTTGAAGAATAATATGAGGTAAAAATACTTTTTGATATGATAGAAAAGAGACCACCACCATATATATACTTTGGCAATATTCTTAGAGTTGTGGAATAATTAGAAATAAGAAGAATGAAAATTTTAGAGTAACTTTTCAAAACATATCCTAACTAATTAACCTAAAATATATGCGGCTATGGAACTTTAGAAATATAAAATCCTACATTATAGAACAGGATTATATATATATATATATAATGGACTCCTAGGAGCGATAATCCTAAGAGAGATTTTTAATTTGGAAAAGATTATACTTGAAAAGAATTAATTGATTTTTTTATTACTAACTTATTATATAGGATTTTTAGAAAAAGAAATTATTTTGCTACTCGAACTAATAATATAACCAATAGAACCTAATAAAGAAACTCCAATTAGGGTTAGCAATAGGAAGGGGAATTCTCATTTTTCGTGAAAATTTGCATCGAATGGGATGGGGATTCTCCGTTTTTTTTTCCACGGGGACAGGGACGGGGAGAGTACTCTCCGCCCCTCGGGGATTCCCGTCCCCGTCCCTACGGGGATTCGAAATTCGAAATTAATATATTATATAGTATTATTTATTTATTATAATATATATTATGTAATAAATTATATATTATATGTATTATATATTATCATTTATTTTATATGTATTATATATATTATTATATAAAATATATGATATATATTATATAATATACATATTATATTAATTAATACTTAATCTGTAAAGCCAAATGACCTACCTTTAGTTTATGTTTCTCTAACCCAGTAGCATATCAATTAGAAAAGTAGCCGCCTCACTCACCATCTTCATCTAGTCAAGTGGCCATCATTTCTCACATGCTCACTTCTCACCAGCCTGCACAACGTTTCGGGCTCTCTATTTTTTCAAGCTGACCATCATCTATAGACTATCATCTTCATCGTTAAAATTTTTGGTCCTAGGTATATATATATTTCTTGTTTTACTTCTTGATTGTGGAAATATACTTTCATAATTTTTTATTTTTATATTGAATGAAGAAGAACAAATCTGCATATGGAGATAATTTGATTTTTTTTTTATTTTTTGTTTTTGCTTGCTATGAATTTTTTGATTTTTTGATTTGATTTTTTTTTTTGCTATGAATTTGATAATCTGCATATGAATTTTTTTTTATTTTTGTTTTTGTGCTATCATAATTTTTTTGACTATTATTATCAAATGAAGGAAAAAAATGAAAATGTTGTTTTATGGAGACAATGCAAAGAACACTGATATTCTGGAGAAATTAATAATAACAGAAATATTAAGAAAATAATGATGATCCTTACCTTTATGTGAACATATAAACAATATGTTTTTTCTTAATTTATTTGCCTTTTCTTTTTCAGTATTTCTTTGAATGTCTCAATTAAAGACATTTTTTTTGCTAAATTTAAATGCATTTATATATATACATACATATATACATATATACACATACATATAAATATATAATTGCATATTAAGGTTGTTTTTGTCTTTTTTTTTTTATTTTGGATCAAACATATTATTTTGCTAATATTATGTGAAAGATGATATTTAAATTTAATTGAGATAGTAAAAAGAATATATAGTAATAATTTTTAAAAAATTAAAAAAAATAAAAATTATTAATTGGAACAATTTAACACTGGCCATAATTATGAATAAAACTAAACCATGCGCCTCGGTTTGCAAGAATAATAATATAAATATTTTTAATTGTTTTAATATTATTGAAAATAATAAAGTTTCAATTTTCTGGTATATAAAGCTTGGACTATATCTATTTTTTTTTATTATTATTATCACAAGAAAAGATTTCATTAATTAAACCAGAAATATAAAAAAAGGTTGTTTTTGTCTTTTTTTTATTATTATTTTGGATCAAACATATGATTATTATTATTTTGCTAATATTAGGTGAAAGATGACATCTTCTACCTTTTATAACGAAAATTCTACAAAACCTACTACACTGGTTGAGAGCTCTCAGTCATCCTCTACACCAGTTGATTCAAGTAAAACAAATAACATAGAACAAAGTGAAGAAGTGTTATTTTTGGGTAGTAAAAGAGGTTTAAAATCGGTTGTATGGAATCATTTTAAGAGGAAAAAAATTGATGACAAATGGAAGGCTATATGTAATTATTGTCAAAAACATATTGGTGGAGATACAAAGAATGGGACTAAACATTTGCATGATCATTTTGCAATATGTCCATTAAAAAAAATAAGAGACATAAAGCAAACTTATTTAAGGCCTAAAAAAGATAGTGAGAAAAAATTTGCTATTGGGGCATACGTTTTTTATGAAGAAGTTACAAGAAAAGAATTGGCTACCATGATGATTTTTCATTAGTGTCCTTTGAATATGGTTGAGCATTTTGGGTTTAGAAAGTTTGTGGGTGCTATTCAACCACTATTTAAAATGGGGTCTTGAAACACGGTTAAAAATGACATATTGATGATCTATGAATATGAAAAGTCGAAAACTATGAAGTTGCTTAGTGAAAATGGAAGCATATTTTTCATCACAACAGACATGTGGACATCAAGCAATCAAAAGAAAAGATTTATGGCTATCACAACACATTTTATGGATGAATCTTGGATCCTTTAAAGTCGAATAATTAGGTTAATGGTTACATATTTATATCATTTTCGTATGTTATAGGCAATATATAAATTTTACATATTTAACTTTATATGTAATTCTTGAATTGAAATAATAGTTTATCATTTTTTTTATATTTAGGTTCATGCCATGCCCACATATATCTGAGGTGATTTGTGGAGTGCTTATTGATTATTTGATGGATTGAAATCTTGATCACAACTTATCTACTGTGACAGTAGATAATTGTTCAATCAATGGTGCATTGATTAATTTGATTTTGAGCAAATTGTCTAGGAAGTCACTTTGGTTGGATGAGTCATTATTTCATATGAGGTGTTGTGCTCACATTTTGAATTTGATTATTAGAGATGGTTTAGATGTTATAGGAGATGGTATTGAAAAAGTTCGTGATAGTGTTGCATTTTGGATAGCTACTCTAAAAAGATATGAGAGATTTGAGCAAGTGGCTGAGCAATTAAAAATTTCTCATGCTAAAAAATTAATTTTGGATTGTAAGACAAGGTGGAACTCTACATATGCGATGTTAAATATTGCTATTAGTTATAAAAATGTTTTTGCTCGCTTGAAACGACGGAAGCCCCTTTATAAATCTCTTCTGTCCGAAGAAGATTGGAAAAACACAAAAGAATTTTGTGAGAAATTGAAGTTGTTTAATAGTGTAACTGAGTTATTTTCAAGGATCAAATATCCCACTGCTAATCTTTATTTTTCAAAAATTTGTGAGATTAGACTAACTTTAAATCGATGACTTTGTTGTGGGAATCAATGCATTGAGGCAATGCCATTAAAATTGATAGAAAAATTTGATAAGTATTGGTATGAAATTCATGGTATTATGGGTGTGGCAACTGTTTTGGATCCTAGGTATAAACTTAAATTGGTGCATTATTATTTTGGCTTACTTTATGGTGATGAATTAGCAAACACTGAAACAGAAAGAATTCAAAAACTTTGTGTTGATTTAGTAGTTGAATATGCATAAAAGTCCAAGACAAGTGGGCGTAATAGTTCTTCTCCTTCATGTTTGGACTCACATTCATTAAGTAGCAATTTTGATGAAGTGGATACTATGAGCGCTTTTGACATGTTTGTCGCTTCTGAATCCGATAATGATAATGTCAAGGCAGAATTAGAAAGTTATTTAGAAGAACGTGTGCTATCTAGGAAAGTTGATTTCGATATACTTATTTAGTGGAAAAATGCTCTTAAATATCATACTTTACAATTAATTGCTAGAGATATTTTTGCAATTCCCATATCTACTGTGGCTTCAGAATCAGCTTTTAGTACAAGTGGAAGGTTTGTAAGTCCACATCGTAATAGACTTCATCATCACATTTTAGAAGCTTTAATGTGTGCACAAAATTGGTTGTGGGCTGAGATAAAAGGTATTATAAATAATAAAAATTTTAATTAAAAGTGTTGTTTACTTTTATTTCTCGATTAATTATTATTTATACTTATTTAATATTTATTTTTTAGCAACCTATTCAACTGTTGATTATGAAAGTTATATATTCTTTGAAGATATTGATAATGAAGATGAGATACATTAATTGTTTTGATTATTTTTGTACATTGGAGTTGAATTGAGTTTATTTATATATATATTTCTCTATTTATATTTAATTTATTTAATTTTTATTTTTTGAAGGTTGCATATGCTTATGAGGACAAGCAAATTTGAGAGTTTTGATATTCTCAAATATGGAGAAAAAAAACATAGAATTATTATGCATGTTGTTTTAATTAATTTGATATGTGAATTAAATTTATTTTGATGTATTATATTTTTAAGTTTTGTAGTATGTAATTGCCAGATATTTTTGTTGTTGATTGTAAAATTAGAATGAAATATTGACTTGCGGGAGCTAGGGCAAAGTTAAATATGTCCTCGTTGGAGTGGCGAGGGCGGAGAACGGGAAATCCCCATTGTAGCGGGGGCGAGGATGGGGATTGTCCCCCATCCCTATCCCGCTCTCTTGCCAACCCTAACTCTAATTAATTTTTTTTATAAATAGGAATTCATAATTCTTTTTTTTATTAATAATTACATGTGGGGGAGATGATACTAAAAATTCAAATTTGAAACTTAATAAAAGCAACACGTATTTTTTTGATACTTCATTACACCTTGGTGCTTAACATAAATTTATAATTCTAAAATTTTAGAAGTGTTAACCTAAACATAAAAAAAGAAAGATGGATTTTTGGAATTGACTTCATTTGCAAAAGAGAATCCTTTGGTATTGACCTCATTTGCAAATCTGCCTAATGAATTGAGCCAACTCAATGAGCAACTTCATGCTAAAGGAGTATATATATATATATATAAGAAAGAATGAAACAAAAAACATATGTAAAGCAAAAAAAAAAATCTTTATAGGATAAAAGTAGAAGTTTGATGATTGCATTGATATAAATCGAAGTCTGACTCTTGTTAGAAAAATACTACAAGTTTTATCACCCATACCTTTATATATATCTAGTATACAAAAGCTAAGAATTGTATATCTATTCTGGTGGTGCCACGTCAGCGATTTGGGTAAAGAGAGGCTTCTCCTTCTTTCTCAGTGATTTTCTCCTCCTCCACCTCCTTTTCTAAAAGAAAAACATAACGCTCATCTCAAACCTTCGTTCTCCTTCTTTCATTTACTGCCTCATGCACTGAAGAGTCCAGTGAAGAATCATTTATTTTAATTGATTCAGTGCGTCATTTTATCATCTCACTGTCGACTTCTCTTCCGAACTGATTTATGAAATTTGTCTGCTGCCGGATTAGATTGAAAAAGCTTCATAACATCTGTATATCAGTGCGATGCGCGGGTGTTGGTAATTAATAAATTTAATTCCTCCGATCAATGCTATAAAGAGTCTATCTATTCCTCCATGTGCCAACAAGGTCAGCCCATTCATAACCCCATGTAGAACTCTAGATTTGGGTTTTTTTTTTGTCAATTTTACATGTCACATTTTCATTTACTGAATTTTAGTTTCTGGGTTTTTGTTTGTTGATTTTCAGTGAAACATATCGATATCTTGATCTGCCTTTTGTGTTGAAGGTTCTTATTTCTATCCCCTATTTAATGAATTGTTTTTGTTGGTATTTGCTAATGAGTTGAGAAATTGTTTTTTGTCAATGTTTGGCTTTTTTTGTTCTATGGGATTACAAACGTTTATTGTGTAACAAATATCACTATAGAATATTCACACTTATAATGAACTACATACATAATTTATGCAAAAAATTTTGGATCGGTATCTCCTGCAAAAAAGAGATACTTTGATCTGTATTCTTATAGTTTTTGATTCTTTGATGAATTTTCTGGAGATGGGCATGTTAGATTTTGGTTCTTCATTGTAAATTTGTTGCTGGGTTATGGATAATTGATTGCAGATTTTGATTCATTGAAGAAAATTAGGAAATGGGTTTTGGTGATTTTGATTTTTTAAGAAATGGGTATTGAAAATTTATATTTGATATTTAAGTAGAGTTTGATAATTTGTTTTTGGGAAGTCCGGAGATCATTATTTTCCAAGAGTAAATTATTTGTTGTGTTAATTTGGCGAAAGAGTGAATGGGATGCTGTTGAAAATTGATTTGGATTTTGTAGTGTAATGTTTGTTGAGTTTCTTGAAAATCACGAGATATTTAACTAATCTTTGTGTCACATTCAGATTGTAATTTATTTACCTTATTTTGTTAATTAATGGGTAGTCAGAGAGCTCTTTTTTTGTTCTTTCATTTGGATGTCAACAAGTGTCCTTGAGTTCACCTTAGGAATCATCAAAGTTAGTGAGATTTTGACTGTTGCAACCAATTCTTTTGATAAGTTAGTGAATTTCTGGGTGGTGGTTAGTTTGGTAGATGGCAATTGTGAAGTGATAATATAGAGTCTGCATTTTCTTTCCCTTGTCCTTATACAAGCTTTTAAATGGTTTAAGGATTGAGGAAACAAAGTCTCTTTTAAAGTTCTATATTTTTTCTTGCAAGGTTTCAACATTTGGTGTTCGAAATTCTCCACTGCATTACTCTGCAGCTCAAGACCATGAGATAGTTTCAGTTCAGCTGGCAAATTTTTTGTTATCAAGTTTGAACCTATATTGAGTCTTTTTAATTGAGATTTACATGGTTTTAGATAGTTTCTCTCTTGGTAGAGTCTGGAGTTGATATTAGTTTGAGGAATTATCGCAGTCAAGTAATGTTAATGTTGTTGCCTTCCTAAGGTTTCCAGGTCTTTAAAATCAATTATTGACTACTGTTTTATTTTTTTAGTTGTCCAATTCGTTTTGAGTGGTTTATTTATTAAGTTTGTCCAATTTCCCTTTTAAGTGTTCAATTTGTCCAATTCACTTTAAGTGTGTATTCGTCAAGCTATTAGTTACTTTAGTCATATTCAAAAATCAGATTACCATGTCTATCAAAGAATAACACTGAGTTTTTTGGTTTAACAGATAACATTGAGTTTTTTTTTGTTTAACAGACTGCGATGCAAGCTTTTTAAAAGAATTGGGAGGTGGTTCTGATTTTGATGCTTTTTAAAGCCAATGTAAGTATTTTTCATCTTTTATGCTTATTTTGATTTAATTTTGAGTTGATTTTTCAACATATGTTTATGTGTGACGTTTGATCGAGTTCTGAATATGCATATTGATTTTGTTTTCTATTCGGAGGAATTCCAGAAAAATTGACAGAGGCTCTATTTTTTGCAGGAGTTGGTGTTGAGGGATAATAAATTAATGAACACGCCTGATGTTAGCATATTCAAGAGGCTTTTAGTATTTGACATTTCTTTCAACGAAATCAGGTCCTTGCAGGGATTGTCTAAGGTCTCTAATACTCTGAAAGAACTATATGTATCTAGAAATGAAGCTACTAAGATGGAGGAGATTGACTATCTCAATCAATTCAGATTCTTGAACTTGGTTACAACAGATTATGGGGTCAGTCCTCAAATGTTTTATTTAAAATTAAGAGTTGAGGGCACAAGCTTCTTTATGCCCAGCTTTTCATTTCTTTGCTTGTGAATGATTGATTAGGACACTCATGCATGCCGTATCTGATAATTAAGCAGTGATGATCCAATGATTGTTGTATCTTTGGATTGAATAAGAACAGAACATAACATATTATGAATAATGAATCATGGGAAACAAATTTACATTTTTTTTTTGGTAATTTATCCATATGAGATTCTATTTCTTGGGAAATTACTTTGTCATTTGTTTATAGGAGTGGATTTCTATTTCATTAAAAAAAGAATATTTCTTATTTTATATTCCTTCAAATCTAATCATATGTTTGTTTTATCTTGACATGATTTAAGGATTTGACTTTGTTTTTTATATGAAGAAAGAAGTTACCTTTGTATAAATATCATGTTGTTTATGAACACTACGACAGTACCACTCGCATTTTTCAAATATTTAATATGTACAAACATTAATTGATAATAAATGATAAGATATTAAAATATTTAGATTAAGAAATAAATGAATAAATTTGGTGCTTGAAAATTAATTTATATTAAATAAAAGAAAAAAATATTAAAACAATATTTTGAAAATAATTTAATGTATGTGGCCTGAAATGCATAAGGAAGCTTACTTTGCAAAGCGATCGTGTAATCTCTGTGAGATTAGTAATTTTGATATTACTAGTAACTCAAGAAAGAGAAAGTTGATATATGATGGAGAAAGTGATTGGTGATAATACAGTTCTTTTATATTTAAAAATGCAAGACATTTGATATGTTGTTTGCTATAATTGTTGAATAATTTCGTTTCATTTAATATAAATTTTTTGTCATCATATTTTTTTTACGTAATTATTTCTTTTAATTCATGTTCGAAATATAAAAATAATTAAAATTACATAAAATTAGTTGACATATTTTTGCATTAATTTTTTCATACAATAAAATTTTAACATTTAAAAAAATTACATTCCTAAAAAACATCTAAAAATTAATGCTAACATCATACAATTAATCCATTGTCTTTAAATGAAAAAATGAATCCATATATTCAAAAATTTAATATAAAAGCAAAAATAATTATAGCACAATATGACACTATTAAATTTTATAAGGCTTCAAAATATTTTTATAAAAAAAAATTAAACATGACATAATATATAATAACTATAATAAATAATTAAAATATAAAATATAATAAATAATACAACTGTAAAAAATTAAAAAATCAGCCCACGACTAGTTAATAACCCTAATTCTAAACATTACCTCCAAATACCTGGACGAAATTAATATATAACTCCTTTGTTTGGACTATATCAGCATAGAAATAACAAATGATCAACAAAATGGACATTAACTTGGAATATGAAAAAAGATTATCAATTTAAAACTTTTAAGACTTCTGTAGAAGACCGTTAAAAGGCAAAATAGTAATTTTTATAAAAAGAAACGGACGATCATGTAACTTCCTCTTCGTATGAGGAAAGTCGTCTTTGCCCTCACGAATCCATTTTAAATGCAAGAAACTTCCTCGAAGAAGCCAGCAAAAGCACCAGCGCCCACGATCTAAGATAATATTTAATAAAAATAATAAAATAATAAATAAAGAAATCCGGTGATCTGTCTTGTCTAAAATTAGCAATCTATTTATTTATTTATCATTACGCACCTAAAAATTATAAATATATATATAATGCAAATAAATAAATAAATAAATAAATAAAAACGAGAAATCAGTTATAAGTTCCAACAATATATACACCAATCCTACGGTCAAATTCAATTCTTTGCTGCTCAAAATTTTATTTTTGATTTGGTAAAGAAAAGAATTGTAGCAAATCTAGTGCGTATTTATTAAGGTGTTGGTGGGTTTTTCCACTGGGTTTTTGTTTTGGTTTTGGATTTGGATTTGGCTTTGTTCGGTAACTCCTTCCATCTTTGCAACTGTTACAGGTTTGTTTCTTTTTCTTAGATCCCGTACTCATTTTAGCTTTCTTTTATTCGTTTTATTAGTTTTTGAATTTTTTTGAGTTCGATTCTTGATATCCGTGTCCATGGATTTCTGATCATGGACTATCCCACTTGATCTGTACTGATAATGGGGTTTTTTTTTCTTGTTGCAATGTTGTCTTCTATTGTTATTGTTGTTCATGGGGTGGAATCAAATAGATGGTATTTATGATTTTTATTCTTTGGAAACATCTTGAATTCTTAATAATACCCTCCTAAAGAAAGCAAATAAAAATTAGAACTTTATCTCGAAGTTCTCATTTGTTTCTTTTTGGGTGTCTTGGATGCTTATTATGTCATGTTGGTCGAGGATTTAGGACAGTGACTTAGAGGCTTTTAAGGGACATTAATAGGTTTCTTGTGTTCTTGCATTAACTTGGCTTGTGAATCCAGGACCCATTTCTTTGAAATTGAGAAAACTACTGTGAGCATTCTATGCACTGGTGCTCATTCATGGATGTGGCAAAAAATTTGTGATTATAATTCCTGGGGATGGATTACAAGTTACAAGTAGTTGGAGTTCAATCCCAACTTGAAGTAAGTTTTTTATTTCTTTTATTTAAGATGTGGAATCTTTGTCTTGCAGCATTTGATCCTGAAACTATTACCTAAGGCCAACTCCAACCATGTGCACCATTTTTTGCATTAAAATAGTGCAAAACACCAAAATGGCGCAACGTTATCTCCAATCATCTGCACCATTTTTATCACCAAAAAGAATATTCTGTTTAGATTATCCTCTCTCATTAATATTATATTATTTTTTTACTTCAACTTTATTTATCTATTTCACTTAAAAACTTCATATCATTTTAAATGAAAAGTGATTATTGATTTATTATTTATAATATATTTATGGAATATAAGTTGTTTAAAATAAGTTGTGAATCGTTTATCAAAATTGGATAAATAAGCTATTGATAAATGATTAATAATTAATAGACCTGTTTATTGAAACTATTACATAAATAGTATATTAATGATGATAGATAATTTATATGTTAATTATAAAAAAATATATATTTTAATAATATTAAATATGAATAATATGATTATATTAGAGTTTTTGAAATAAAATAAAAGTATACTAGTCTTTTATTTGAAAAAATCAATTTTGAATATGAGGAGAAAAAATAATCAACAAATTATTATTTATTTATAAAGAGCTAGCTGTTTTTAGTTGCTTTAGCTGTTACCATTAAGAACATAAACAGCAAGCTGTTTAACCAGCTGGTTTTTATTGAGAACATAAACAGCTAGCTGTTTCTTGTTGTTTTAGCTGTTACCATTGAAAACATAAACAACTAGTTGTTTCTTGTTGCTTTAGCTGTTACCATTGAGAACATAAACAGCAAGCTGTTTTAGCAGCTGGTTTTTATTGAGAACATAAATAGCTAGCTGTTTCTTGTTGTTTTAGCTGTTACCATTGAGAACATAAACAGTTAGCTGTTTCTTGTTGCTTTAGCTGTTACCATTGAGAACATAAACAGCAAGCTTTTTTTTTTTTTAAGTGTAAAGACATTGTAATTTGAATATTTTAATTAACTTCCTTTATGAATTGTGAATTTGATTTGCTAAAGTATTTTTTTTTATTTTTTTATTTTTATGTATTATAAATAAAATAATTTGTTATAAATGCAATTCATATTTTACATGATATTTATTTAAATAAAATTTTACATTTTAGTTATTAAAATATAAAATTAATAAATAATACAATATATTGAGTGGGTGAAAAAAATAAACACATAATTACAAAAATTTACTTAAAAAATAATAAAGTAGGACTTGTTTAGAAAATTTTTAAAGTTTTGAGTTAAAAATAAAAAAGAATAAAAATTTTTTAAAAAAAAATGGTGCAGCTACAGTACTGCACCAAATATAGTGCAACACTGTAGCTGGTCTTCAAAATGGAGCAATAAAGGTTGGAGTTAAAACCGTGCGCTATAATGGAAATTGGCGCACGGTTGCAGAGGCTCTAATTGTGTTATTATTTTATTTTTATCTTTTTGGTTCCGTGGCATTTGTCCTCCATTTTCTCCCGTTATTTTTTTATGATTAAAAGGAAGAAGTAGATGTAGTGTTCATTATAACTGCAATTCGAATGAAGATATATAATCAAAGAGTATATTGTTACAGATGGGATCAGTAGCTGAAAATGTATCTGTCCATGAATTTGGGGATGAGAGACTTTTCAGCCCAGAGTTAGGGACCCAAAAGAGTCAACCTAATCATATTGCTGAGTATGGATCTGTATCTGATGGCAGCAAAAAGTGGAAGAGTGGTGTCTATAGAAGCATCAAGACTGTAGTTTTTTCAAATAAACTAAATTTGCTCATGCCATTTGGGCCTCTTGCAATCCTTGTCCACATGTTAAGTGGGCATAATGTGAGTTTTAATGGTCTGATGTGAGTTTTAACGGTCTGTATTATGTTTGATATTATTGTATCCATTGTCTAATTTTTTTAGTAATATGCTGTGGTCAATTACAGGGATGGGTCTTCTTTCTGAGTTTGGTGGGTATTATCCCTTTGGCTGAACGTTTAGGGTATGCTACAGAGTAAGGTTTTTTTCTTCTTTCTCTCAATTAGTATGTTATATTTGGTTGTTTATCAGCTAATACTGTTTACTCATCGCTCTCATATAGGCAACTGGCCTTTTACACAGGACCTACGGGTATAAAATGTTTTAACCTGTTGTTATTTGAAAATTTTTTCCTATCTGCAAATTTATTAATTGATTTTTTTCCTTGTACGTCTTTGAAATATTGAAATGGTATCTGCAGTTGGTGGCCTTCTCAATGCAACATTTGGGAATGCAACAGAACTGATTATTGCAATTTATGCACTGAGAAGTAAAATGATACGTGTTGTTCAGTTATCCTTACTAGGGTCTATTTTGTCAAACATGTTGCTGGTACTGGGTTGTGCATTCTTTTGTGGTGGGCTTGAGTTTCACCGAAAGGAACAGGTCTTTAACAAGGTATTCATAATACTACCCTTTTCGCTTTCTTCTATTCATTCTATGGTTTGCCAGTTCTTTATCTTGCCTCTTTCTGCTGTGGCTGAGCTAAGAAGACATGCAGGCAGCTGCTATTGTGAATTCGGGATTGCTTTTGATGGCTGTCATGGGGCTGCTTTTTCCTGCTGTCTTGCATTATACACATACAGAGGTGCACTATGGGAAGTCAGAGTTAGCTCTTTCAAGATTTAGCAGCTGCGTTATGCTTGTGGTGTATGCTGCTTATCTTTTTTTTCAGTTAAGAAGTCATAAGGATACATATGAACCTATTGCAGAGGTTGGTTATTTTTGTGTAATGAAGTTTCCGTTTATCTTTTACTGTATGGGATTGGATTGGGCTGATAAATTGTATGAACCAGGAAGTCAGTCAAAATGGGGAAAATGCGGATGGCAATGATGATGAAGCTCCAGAAATCACCAAATGGGAATCAGTGATTTGGCTTGCAATAATGACAGCTTGGATCTCCATTCTATCAGAGTATTTAGTCTATGCCATAGAGGTAGTATTTTATTGTTGAACACTGTTCTTTCCCAGGTTGGGCAGATTGATACAGTGATGCTTTATTAATTATAGCTTCTGGTTACTGCTTGATTTCTCAAGGGCTTTTTACCTTATCTCATATATCTAGGACTGAGAGATCTTGCTGTAAGTTGGCACATGCTACTTTTAGCATAGCATGGGAATTATGTAATTTAGGCCTAATTAAGTATATTGCTTGTTGGAGTCCCATTGTGGACAAAGGCATAGGATGACTTTAGGTAGTAGCTATCTCAAACTTCGTTCAAAATAATCTAGATATGCATCTCTAACAAATAATGTACTCAAGTGACTGTTTACTGGTTTATTTCAGTTTCTTTTTCACTGAGCCCTTATTGGTTGGTAATTTTGTAGGGAGCATCTAAGGCATGGAATATACCAATTGCATTTATTGGTGTCATCTTGCTTCCAATTGTAGGGAATGCTGCAGAGCATGCAAGTGCTATTATGTTTGCCATGAAAGACAAGCTTGTAGGTTAACTTTACCTTTTTCATTCCTCCAAATTTTTATGCTTTCCTATGTTGCTTTATGACTCTTTGTTTCTGTTCAGGATATCTCACTAGGAGTGGCAATAGGATCATCAACACAGATATCTATGTTTGCAGTAAGTGTTAAAACAGTATGCAGTTAAGGATTTAAGTTTTTGGTTATCAAGGGTGTGCATTACCCTTGCCAGTATAATTTTATATATTTAAATACGTCCTCTACATTGTGTCATTTACCTTGTATCCCTCATCACTGATTGGGTAATCAGTGATAAGTCTGAAAGTAAAATACTGTTTTACCCTTCATTGCAGTTAAAATTTAGTTTAAATATCATTTTTTTTTCTAATAAATAATTGATATTTCCATCATTAACCTTATTTAATGACAACGGAATGCAAATAATTCTTATTCATGGAAGCTGGCAATTCATTACTTGTACACTAATAGTGATTTATCCAGTGATGGTATCTTACTGTTGATACTTGGTAGTATTTAAGAACCTGACAATGTTTCCTTACTGAAAATAAATGTAAAATAGGAAAGAAAAAAGAAAGCTCATTTATATGACAGATTGGCCTGAGATTTTAGTGGGTTTCCATGGTCTTGAAGTGCAACCCCCCACAACTTCCCCTTGTCAAGTGTTGTACTTTGTGGGGTGTGCTTATGTATTGAAGACGAGAACTAATGATGTTCATTGTCATGAAAAAAATTTCTTATTTCACACAGCCCTTGAATCTATTTTCTGTTATGAAAAGATCTAATTTGATCTTCACAATTATATATATGTTGGTCAGTCACACATTAATTATTGTGTAGTAATCTCTTGTATCAGATAAGGTGTTCCTTGTAGCCTACTATCTTCTTAAAATCTGTGATATTCCCATTACTGCAGATTCCTTTTTGCGTTGTTGTTGGTTGGATGATGGGGCAGCCTATGGACTTAAACTTCCAACTTTTTGAAACAGCAACTCTTTTCATAACTGTTATAGTTGTAGCCTTCTTTCTGCAGGTTTGTATTCCAACATTTGTACAAATTAGGCTATTTATAAAAAATAAGGATACTATCTTTCTAATTGGAGAATTACAAAAACAAATATCCTTTTTGAGACTATGATTGTTACAAGGGGGAGGCAAAATTTTTTATATTGTATAATCTCAATGGAGTTTTCTATACCTGGATCAGTCAGCAAGTCATCATATAACTATTTCTATAATGGGTTTTGTATTTTTATGTTTTTCAATTCATCAACCCACTCTTTAATGTTCATTTAACATTTGCAGGAAGGAACGTCTAATTACTTTAAAGGACTAATGCTCATTCTTTGTTATGTAATTGTTGCTGCAAGTTTCTTTGTGCATGAGGATCTCACTTCAACAGGTTAACTTTTACGCTCCTAATTCTTTTTCCATTTGGGAAATTATCATTTTAATGCATATGCTAGCATACCCTACTTTCTTTCAATTTAATAACCTATTTTTTGCATGAACATATAGATTCTTCTCTGAGTTGCAATTAAATATGACTATGGATTGTGCAGATGAAAAGCAGCCATAACCTGGCAGCCATTTTATCACCAAAAGATGGTCCATCACGTTTGTTTGTATATATTATCCATTGTGAAACATTCAATTTTCTGGCTTACGCCAGTACTTGTTCAGTAATGATATTGAACAGGTACCTTACCCCCATTTTTTGTTCCTTTTCTACTGGTGCCTGCATTGATGAGAAGTCAAAAAATGTCCATTGTGAAACATTCAATTTTCTGGCTTACGCCAGTACTTGTTCAGTAACGATATTGAACAAGTACCTTACCCCCATTTTTTGTTCCTTTTCTACTGGTGTAGAAAATTTAAGATTTTTTTTAATATCTGTAGTGTAACTTTGTATAATTATTTTGAGTATCCTACATTTGTTGATGGCGGCAATGGAATCTTATACTGGTGGATTTTAACTTCTTGATGGGTCATATATAGCAATTTCAGGAACTTGACTGTTATCATGAAACCTTAGAAGCATGATTAACATTTGCCAGTATCACAAGTAGAATACTAACCTATTTGGCCTTTTTTTCCCTCCTTTTTTCTTACTCTCAATTTCAGGTTTTTGTTTTCACGTTGCTACAATATGTATTTTTGTATTCGTAAATCTAGGAGATTCCTGTTCAATAATATGGAACTAAATCTGACCATGCAAAGTCAATGAATATGGTTGATTGGGTACGTTTAGTCTTCACTCTATTCTTCGATTTGAATTGTTATTGGAAAAATTACATGCATGGTGCCTCTAATTTTTAAAATCTGCTATTATGGTGTGTGTTTTTTGTCTGATCGATCGCTGAATTCGAAAAATATTTTCATTTCGTTTTTTTTTTTGGCTGATCTGAGCGCTGTCAGCTTATTTCATATTAGTTCCACGAAAATGACTTGGCTACCTTTCCCTCTCTCACTTATCTATCTCCCTCTCCTTTTCATCTTTCCAAACCCAATCCCCCCATCATCATTAGTGCCACCGCCACTACCATCACCATCGCTGTCGCCCCTTAGCCGTTTTCTTTGGACTTGCCTCCGCTAACTAGGAGGGCTTGAATTTTTTTGAAATAGCTATATAATCTACCATCGAAATATGATAAATTCTTCCTATTTAAGGAAAAATATGTTTTATAACTTAAGCCTATGTTTGGATGGAGGTAAGTTAGTGGTAAAATTGAATTTAAAATAAGTGCAATATAAAAGAAAGTAATGTTTACACAACTATCCTAAAAAATAATTTTTATTATAAAAATATTATAAAATTAAAAATATTTATATTTTTATAAAAAATTGATGCAATATTTTAAAATTATTTTATTTTTTAATAAAATATTTTTTAAAAAATATTTTTTACCTTACTACAATTAATATTTTATTTAATTTTTTTTAAATTTTAATATTAAATAAAAATATTTTAATAAAATAATAAAAAAAATATTTTTAGTTTACACAATTATCATAAAAAATAATTTTTATTATAAAAATATTATAAAATTAAAAATATTTATACTTTTATAAAAGTTGATACAAAATTTTAAAAATATTTTATTTTTTAATAAAATAATTTTTTTAAAATATCTTTTGTCTCACTACAACAAATATTTTATTTAATTTTTTTAAAATTTTACTATTAAATAAAAATATTTTAATAAAATAATAAAAATTAATATTTTATTTTTTTATCATATAAAAATTATAATTTTTTTTATAAAAGGTAAAATTTTAATTTTAATTATTAAAAATAAATAACACAAAAAATTAAAAAAAATGAAATATATATAAAAATATATTAATAAAAGTTATTAAATTTATTTTTAAATAAAATTTACAAATTAGATACATAAAAAATAAAAAATACACAATTTCTTTATATAGATATTTAGTAGATGAATTATACATATATTGTAGATATTGTGTATATCATATTTTTATTATTTAAATTATGTGTAGTAGATGGATTATACATATATTGTAGATATTGTGTATATTATATTTTTATTATTTAAATTATATGTATTTTTTGTAAAAATTGTTGAATGTTGTGTGGATATTGTGTGAATGTTATGCGGATATTGTAAGAATAAAAAATTGAATAAATATTAAAATATTATGTAAATGTGTTGTAGATGTATTATAGATGTATTGTTGATGTTGTAAATATAGCTTGTATTATTAAGTATATATTTTATATATATTGTATATATGTTATGTATATATTTATTTTTTATGTGTTTATTAAAAATGTCATTGAAAGTTTTTTTTATATAAAAAAACAAAAATAAAATAAATTAAAAAAATACAAAAATACAAAAATTAAAAAAAAGGAAAAAGAACGTAAAAACGTAAAAAAGTTTCCACATGCCGTGTTTTTGAAAATAGAAATCTTGCCATCGAACACAGTGTAATTTTCTCTAAAAAAAATTTACTCTAAATTATTTTTTATTGTTTGATAGTTTAAAAAAAACGAGGAAGTAATTTAAATTTCTCTTTTAATTTTAATAAAGAAAATGAGGGTTATAATAATTATTTTATTTACTTGAATTATTATTTACTTCAATTTACCCTCCTTTCTTTTCAATTTAAAGAGAAATATTTTGGAAGTTTGAGAATAAATTAAAAAAAATGAATTTGTTTTGCTTTTATTTTTTCTACTATTTCTTACTCCAAATAAGAGAAAGTAGAATAAATTTTATTTATTTTCTTCTTATCTCTAGTTACCTATCCAAACAAAGTCTAAGGGAAAACTAGAAAGACAATCTTCGAGCTAATACCATCTCGTTTGTTTGGTAGAGGTTAAATTGAGAGGAAGAAAAATAGAGTGGAAGTGTAATAATGATATTGTTGAGAGTCAAGTTACATTTTTAATCTTATTTAGACCTCTTTTAAGCAGCCTGTTAACTTAGGAAAATAGTAAAATTAAAAATAAACATTGAAAAATTTAAACGTTGAATGATTCGAGTGCCGAATATATATATATATATATCTTCTAAAATTATCTCATTTCTTTTTACTATCTTTTTAATTTCCGAGTTATTAAAATTATCAAATTTAGTTATATTAGCAGATTTACATAAAAATGGTTTTATTTTTAAGTATTTGAAAAACAAATTATATAATTAAAACTGAAGAAAGAAATATTCAGTTGACTAAGTTTTTTAAAAAGATTACTCTCCTATCTCCTGAAACTTTAAAGCAACATGGAAATAAAAAAATATTGGCATATTCATATAGGATTAATACAAATTGATATAAAGCCTCTCATTCGAGAAGGATTAAATACTGATATATTAGCTATTGTCAGATATATAAGATTTATAAATTTTTAGGATTCTCTCTGTTGAGATAAGCTTAAGTAAGGGTCTCATTTCCTTTGATGTTCGTCCTAATATTATAGTATCTCTAAACGATACTAGTACCTTAAAATATGTAATATTAGAAATTAAAATTCATAATTATAAAATGTTTGAAGGATTTATTCTTATAACATTAATATATAAAATACATTATAAAACAATGGTTTCTGCCTTTGCTTCCAAATATTAAATACAATCTAAAACTGGAGAAACTAGATTTCTTCAAACAGACTTAAGTAAAACTAATACAATAATTCCTAAAATCATACAATAAAAGGACATAACTCTTCCTGATGAATGAATTTTGGAAGGAGTTGTTCCTCTTCAAGAACCTAAAAAAACAGTAAAACCAAACATGTAACTTAGTAAAATTAAACAGTACGAAGATAGTAAAGTAAAATTAAAATTTAGTAGGCATAGTATAAACAATAATAAGTATTCTGATTTCTCTTCCTCTACTTCAACAGTAGATATAGGAAGGGTATCTCAATGACATTATATAATATATGCTTTGTATAAAGAATCAAACCCTAAACCTATATTACATACAGTGATAAAATCTAGGTATTCTACTTCAAATATACTTGAATCTAATAATAAATTAAAAGATATAGGTTATAGTATAACTGTACCACATCTTTTTTATAACAATTTAAATTCTATAGATCCAAACCCTAGATTAAATTAAGAACAACATAGAGAAATTAAAAAAGATAATTGATAAAGTAAAAGATTTTGAATATGTAAAGAATGCATATATTAATTTTATTGAGTAATATGAAGTAAATATGAAAATTTTTTATTGCTTTAAAAAAATTTATAAAATAAAAAATAATTTAGGAAATAAAAAATCAAAAAAATCTATTAATCCTATCACCATTAGAAATAAAGAAACATAATGAAAAATAAAAGATAAAAATTATACAGAGTGAATATTTACCTAAAGCTATAAGTATATTCATGCATGGCGAACATGAAATTAATGCTACAACTATTCTTGATGATGATCCAATTAGAAAAGTCATGGAACAAAATAATTTTTATAATGCATACTTACTAAGTATAGAAAAATAATTAAATAGAATAAAAAATTCTATAAAACATAAAGAAATAATAAAATACACAGAAGTAATTTTTGATAAAAAAATAAAAAAAATCATGTTTTTAAACTCTTCCAAGTATCCAAGATAGGACAACAGGAAGTTAAACAATCTAAAACCTCCGACTTTATAAAAATAATTAAAGATTAATTAAGTAAAATTGAGTCAATTTTTGAATCTAAACAAGTTGTCCAAGATATTCCTCAATCTAAAACTTCTAAAACAATTAGTATAGTAACTTAAGAATTGGAAGATCAATCTTCTCCTAAAACTGAAGATCTTGAAACTTTTAATAAAAAAACATCCATCAAATAAATTATATAATACATAGTCAATCTATAATATCTAGAATGTCTATCTCAGAACTTGGTATTATTGATAGACCTAATATCCGATCACAGTATGAATATAATATTTCATCTGTTTATAAGTGAAACATTGATTGCCTGTCAATATAATATTCTATGTCTTTTACAACAAATGACTATGGCTGCTAATGCTTACAGAACTCAAACAGATACATCAAATAAAACTATAGTAAAATTAATTATAGCTGACTTTACATACCAATTAAAAGATTGATGGGATAACCATTTCACTAAATATCAACATTTATAAATTCTAAATGCAATAAAAACAATTGAGAATAGAACACCTATATTAAATGAATATAATGATACTATTCAGGATGCAATGACAATACTTATTCTGACTATATCACTTCATTTTAAAGAAGATCATACTCATTTAAAATATAAAAATACAAAATTACTAAGTAACCTCATGTGTAAAAAACTTAGTGATTTTGAATTTTATAAATAATTTTCTTAACGAGATAATGTTAAGAGCAAATTCCAACTAGGCTTTCTAGAAGGAAAAATTCTTAGCAGAATTACCTTTCTTTTTAGATAAGAAAGCAAGAAATCATAGAAAACAGGAATATCAAAACTTAATTCCTTATAATAATTTAACTTATGGCTAATTGGTTAGTATAGTACAGAAAGAATGATCAAAACTTATCAAGATATAAAACTTCAAAAATTTTTAAAATTCGAAATAAGAAAAAACTAAACAAAAGCTAGGCTCATTTTGTAAATAATTTGATTATAATATAACTCAAAGCTATAATAACTACTAAGGACAATATTCTGCAAGTCATTAAAAACCTATATAAAATCTTATAAAAAGATTTATAAAGAATATATAGTAAAGAAGATTATAATAAAATTATAAGTCCTATAAGTCATAGTAAAGAAGATTATTATAAAAATTATAAGCCCTATAAGTCTAGAAAATCTAAAAAAATCTAGTAATAAAAAATTCTTTAAAATATAAAATAAACAGTTTAATAAATTATGTAAAGATTTATAATATTATAACTATAGTAAATATGACATACATTTAAATTTTATAAATTTAATAAAAAAAATTACAAGAACTAAATCTAGAAAAATATATATTAAATAGAATTTATAAATTATATTTAAAATACTCAGATTTTGAATAATTAAATCAAATAGATAAAATAAATTCAAATTCTACTAGTTCTTCTGAGACTAGTAGTAAATCAATAAATATTATAACTAAAGATCAAGAATCTTTATTAAAATTGTAAATAAATTACCCTAGAATTTGAAAAAAATTCTTAAATAAATTATTCTATACTACTTAGCACAACTAAAATAACTTATGATTTAACTTTAATTTTAAATAAAAATAAAATGATAAAAAATAAAACAACAATTAATGATTTGCAAAGAGAAATTAAAAAAATAAAAATAGAATTAAAAAAATTAAAACTTAAACAACAAAATGATTCTGAATTAATAAAAACTTTATTAAATAGTAAAGATTCTACTTCTTCTGCAGATTCTTCTGAAGAAGAAGAAGAAAAAGAAGAAAATAATAAAATAAATTAATAGCAATGAGATTAGAATAGTTAATAAAATTAGTATGATAAATAAAGATAAAATTTCTGATAATATAATTTTTATATTATAGAAAATTATTTCAAGAAAATATTTAATAAATATAAAATTAAAATTTTCAGATAATTACACTATAGAATTATAGCTTTATTTGATACATGAGTGATACATGAGCAAATTAAACTATTTTAAATTTAGCTTAGTTCTTAAAAGATTTTAGCAAGAAATAAATAAAAAATTTTCAACTACCAATAAATCTAAGTTAAATTTTTTTAGTAAAACTGAAGCTTCTATAATTAATAAAAATTTAGAATTAAAAAAAATATATTTATTTTGACAAATAAAATTCACTATATGGTGATTTTAGAAACATAATTCATGAATATAATTACATCTTATTCAGTAAAATATGATAATATAACTTTTAAAATAAAAAATTAAAAAAATATATTTCCCTTTATAGAAAAACCTAAAAGAAAAAATCTTAATCTTTTCAAAACACATTTAATTTGTAAAATGGAAATAAATGCTCTAATTAAAGTTAAAACTGATCAATTGTATAATTTAAAAAATAATTTTCAATTAAAAACTGAAATAATTCAATCTAAAATTAATAAGATTAAAACTCAAATAGAAAATGAACTATGTATTGACCGTTCTAATGCCTTCTAGACTAGGAAATAACATACGGTGGGCCTTCCATATGAAATAGATTTTGATGAAAAATCTACTGCAACTAAAGTCCGACCCATATAAATGGCTCTAGATATAATATAATATTGTAAAAAATAAAATAGCAGACTTAAAAGCTAAAAAACTGATTTGTAACTCTCCTAGTCCATGGTTATGTGCTACATTCTACATAAATAAGGCTTCTGAGATAGAACGTGGGGCTCCAAGAGTAGTTATAAATTATAAACTTTTAAATAAAATTCAGTTACAAAGATTCTTAGGATGTTTAAATTATGTCATATACTTCTATCCTAATTTAAACAGGCTTCTAAAATCATTACATGATAGACTTAAGAAAAATTCTAGCCCATGAATTGAGGTCTATACTAGTATAGTTCAACAGATAAAAATCTTAGTAAAGATTATTTCTTGCTTCGATATATCTTACCCATTAGCAGTTAAAATTGTAGAGACAGATGCTAATGATATAGAATATGGAGAAATTCTAAAACAAAAAAATATGATAGAGAAATCATAGTCCAGTTTTATTCAGGACATTGTAGTCCAACCCAATTAAACTATTATACTATTAAAAAAGAAATTTTTAGTATTATTTTATGTATTTTAAAATTTCAATCTGGCCTTTTAAATAAATTTTTTTTTACTTTGTATTAATTTTAAATTTGCAAAAGACGTTTTACAAAAAGATGTTAAAAATCTTGCCTCTAAATAAATTTTTGCAAGATGTCTCTTCTTTTTATACTTAGCTGTAAATGAGATTGTTAGTTTGTAGACCCTTGATTTTGGTCACAGCTAGTCCTGTGTTAATTCCGAACCTTTGATTGGATTAATATATTTTAATGAAGCCTAAAATAAGCTAATTAAACTTTTAAAACCCTAATTGGGTCTGATTTAAAAGGTTTGGTTGGTTTTTGTTTGATACAAGTACACTAAACCATAAAATGAGTCCGATTTAAAGATTTAATTGATTTTTCACTTGATTTGGGTAGCTTTTGGGTAATAGGGGTGTCCCATGTCCGAATTAGGACACTCAGTTTGACATGGGGAAGCGCCATATCGAATTGGGAGTCCCAATTCGATATGGGGTAACCCTATATCAAATTGGGGATTTCCCATTTCGATATAGGGCTATTCCCATATCGAAATGGAGCTCTGCCATTTCAATATGGGCAGGTTTTTGACTTTCTATATCGAATTTGGATGCATATTTCGATATGGACTCGGATTTTGTCGAAATAAAATCACTTAAATTTGAGATGGAGTCAGTTTATCTCGAATAAAAGTTATTCTAATTTGATATGGGCTTGGTTTGTGTCGAATAAACCAACTAATTCGATATGAGTCCGTTTAACCTAATATAATCTTATAAATACATGTTTTAAGAGAGGTGGAGGGGACTTTTTGATTTATTTTGGAAGAGCAGACTTTTGGAAATTTGGCCGGCTGTTGGAACCTGAGCAACGTAATATCAACAAGAAACCCTAAACTAGCAAAGACCAGACAGCGAGCGACAAAGCTTGAACATCAAACAATAAAGCAACGAAATATCAAACAGTGAGCAAGAAAGCTTAAATATTAAACAATGAGCACCGAGATACAAAAATCAAATAAGGCAGTAGCCGAAAATATTAAACAAGGCAGTAGCCGAGCATATTGTCTTGTCCTCAATTCAACCAACAAATACAAGGTTGATATAAATGTTCCATTTGGATCAAAGTTTGATTATTGGTGGAATAAACAAACGAAGATACATCTCTAAATTTAAATTTATTTAAATACATCATATTAAATTTTGGTGATTTTTCATATCTTTCATGCAAAACAAATACTACAAGTAACTATATTTTTCAATGTAAATAACTTTAGCCCTATTTTCATAAACCATAATATTTTCTTAAACTCTAAACCCTAGTTTTTAAATCTAAACGCTAAAATCTTAATTTTTAAACATAAAGTCTCTAAACTCTAATTTTATTCAAGAAATCCTAATTCAAGATGTAAACCTAATTTTATTTATTTATTGCTTTATTTAAGTTAGATGCATATTTATTATATGTTTTGATGATTGATTTATTTGATTTTGATGTTTGATTTGTTTAATTTTATCATGGATAGATATTTTCTTTATTATTATTATTATTTGTTTATTTTGGTATTAATAATGTAAGAGGTATATTTTCACTTTGTGAGTACCTCATTAATTAAGCTTTATGTAGTTTAAATTATTTTTATATTTTGGGATTAATGTAAAGGATACGTTTCCACCCTTCGGTGGGTGTCCTATTTAGTTTTAGATATGGATGATGTAAGAACATATTTCTATCCTCGAATGGGTATCTATTTATTTATTTTATTTGGACATTGCTTTAATTTTAATACAATGATACTTTTATTTTAATTATCGTATGTAGTATGAATTATATTATAATAATTAAGAATTTCATAATATTAAGACATGAAAAGGAGGCCGGTTTTAATGAACCAAGCGCTGTGGGGGTGCTGGGCCATTTCTCACATTTCCTACACATATCCAATTTTTTAGGAATTAAGTCATCCATGCCTTTCTTTTTCCTGGCCTATTCGGGTGGTGATTCTATTTTCTCCTAATTTAGGCTCGTGTTCTCTAAGACCCCGAACCTAATAGTACCAAATTTGCAAGAACCATTCCACGTGGGAGTGGAGGTGAAAATTCTTGTTTATAGTGGCGACTCCACTAAAGATAAGAAAAGTTAATTCCGTTGGTCTTTATATTTTTTTATCCTTTCTTATTATGATATTGTCCATTGTATTATTTAGATTGCATCGTGTACGTGAGTTAGGACGCCTGTGTTACCCATGTTATATCATTTGAGGAATACTATATTTTCATTCAAGGTCTGAAAATCGAGCATGTCATAACTACTCATAGACTTGTACCTCTTGGTATATACTCGCTATGAGAGCCTAAACCTTTTAACCCAAAGACTAAAGCTCATATAATTGGCCTAGTTACTTTCCTTAAGTTTTACCTCAAATGCTTGTTGTTTGACTATGGTTAATTTATCTTGGTTTAAATCATGACTTATTTGGTTTGTTCTTTTTCTAATATGACCTAATTACATTGTAAACTCAAATAATTTTTTTCTCTAAATCCAAAAGACCAAAACTATTTTTAAAATTTTTAAAATGGTCTTTGGACATAAAATTTTTTCAAAATAAGTCAAAAATTCTTTTCTCATGACCCAAATACAAAGCCCAAAATCCTTTTTTTTCTAAAATCTTTGGACTTAGAAATAAAATTATTTTCACTTTGTTATGACCGTTTGAATGAGCTTACATAATATTTAGGTCAATTATGAAAACAACAAAAATTAATTGTGAGCCTAGTTTATACTAAGACTTATTAATCATGAGCTTATTTTTGACATGAATCATTAGTTACTTTTTCAAGTGAGAAATTTTTTTATAATAAACTTCTTAATTTAGTTTTAATCCAATATAGTATAAAAATTATTTTAGTTGATTGGATGGATTAAAGCCTAATTAACAGGAATTATCATGAACTGATTTCTATGTTTGAAAATATGACTATTGGTTAAAATCATCTACGAAAATTTTTTGAAAATAAAATATTTCATGCCGGTATTTTGTTAATTATATGCCTAGAAAAAGAGACTCGCCATTCGTATGTGGAAGTTATAAGGTTGGAAGAACGCCCTAATTATCTTTGTTTGTTTTCTGTTTGTACATACATGCATACATGCATTGCATAACATATTATTAATCCTTTCTAACTCATAGACTTAGAGTATAACAGTTCAAAAGCCTATAACAATTTGACCTACGCTGGTGATGAAGAATCGAGCAACAACTCAGTTAGCTTCTCACTAAAAGCAATCGAACTTGAGTAGATTCAAAAGATGTTGGATGATGCCCTTGAAGTCAAGATGGAAGAACTAAAAGGGGCCCTAGCTAAGATTATAAAAAGTCAAATGGCCGCAATATTTGGAAACACTGCTGAAGCATCTACAAGCACCAAGAAAGACAAGGAAAAGGCTAAAGTTGGTAAAGTAGTCTTCGATGATGACAAGATGGTTATGGATGGTGATGAATACTGGGTCCAGTACTTTCAAGATCCTCAAGATAAAAAGAAGGAGCTGAAGGTTGTTGAGAAGACAACTGTTGAAAAGACCGAGACTTCTGATGTTGAGAAGATGGTTGCTGATCTAGAGAGGAGGTTTGAAAAGAAACTGAAAATTGAAGAGATGTCTGAGGTCGACAAACTATTTGAACAAGACGATGAGGTCTCTTATAAGTTCAAGATGTCATCATTTTGCTAAATATGATGGAACTAGCAATCCTTATCTTCATGTGAAATAAGGCTCAAATTCTAAGGTACTTCATGCTTTCGTTGGATCCGGTTGTGCAGAATTGGTTCAATACCTTAGAGGATAGTACTCAAAAGAGTTGAGATTTGTTATACAAGGTCTTCATTCAACAATATGGGTATAATGCTGAATTAAAGGTCTCCTTGATGGAAGTCGAATCAATTAGGCCAAGATCGAATTAAAACTTTGTCGACTATGTAAAGAGATGAAGGTACAAGGCAGCTTTGCTCAAGAAGATACCCTATGAATCAGATTAGATTAGGATGATTGTAAGAGGGGTGCTATCTAGTCTTCATGACAGGATGTCTCATACACTCATCCAGGATTTCAAAGACCTTCTGCAAGCCGGTTTGCAAATCGAAGAGTGAAAAAGGGAGAAGAATCACTTTTTAGCAAGAAGGAATGAAAAAGAGAACTATCAGTCCGGTAATCATAACACTCAAAAGGAAGTTGATGTTAATGCCACTGGTCAAGGAGGAATGAGGCAGTTTTCAGAATTGAAAAAGCCGCTGTCTTGGGTTCTCAATAAGCTACAAAAGAAGGGATTGTTGTAACCCTTGACTCCTCGTCCTTTGCCTAATCTCTTCTGCCTAACTTTGATTCTAGGGCATTTTGTCAATTCCATCAAAGGCCTGGACAGGAGACAGACAACTGTATGAGGTTGAGGCATGAGATCCAGAATTTAATTAATAGCGGGAAGTTACATGAACCAGATAAGCCCAGCACAAAAGATAATCATTTGCCAAGGTTCAACAGAGTGCCACCACCAGCAACCTTCATGGTGGGGGGAGGATTGGAGAAAGATTCTGTCTTATCCTCCTTTCAAGATGGGAGTGTTGAAGAAGTGAAGTAAGGAGAAATTTCATTCAACAAATTTTCCCCTTTTTAGCTTAATTGTTGATCATTTTATTTCATTTTCTTTGGTATTTTATTGGAACGATTATATTTTTCAAGTTTAAATTATTTGAATAAATTACTTTTATTAAATTTATAATTTTATTGGCTTTTGGCATTATGGTGTTTAACCAATGATGAGTCTACCTTGATTAGGGTATCTATGCATCATGATCTAAATGACTTTACTAGGCGAGAAAATTATTCTATAGAATGGAACTATGTATGCTTACTTAGAGAGGGCTCCTGCATAATTACCCGTGTCTAGATTCTAGTTGATCTTAGAATAAGATTTGATAAACTTTTAAGGCAAAATTGAACTCTATTTATTTAAAGGAGAAATGATCTAGGCATTATTTGATAAACCAACAACTAGTAATCATCAAATTAAATATCAATTCCTAGTTGTCCTTTTGAGCCTTCATAAGATTTCAACTTTCTCTTTATTGGCTTATAAGCCCGATAACCTACCCTATATTGATGTAACACTTATAACAAGTCTGATGATCACTAAGATAAAAGTACAGGAAGATTAAGAAAAAAGATGCTTAGTTGAGACCATAAGTACAGTTAAAATTTTATCCAAACCAGACTTAACTTCTTAGATCTATTTTGTCTTTAAGGTGGCATCAGGGCAACAAAGTGATCAATCCTCATTACGAAAAATTCATGCTACCTCATACAGAGGCATAGGATAGCACAAACAAGGTTACTTTCTTAGAGCTATAACAAAAAAAAAATATTCGGGTCCTGAATCTGTGCAAAAGCAAAAAAATGATGATCACCCTAAATTAGATCTAGATTTCTCTAAAGAAATTATAACAAAATTGAAGTTTATTATCCATAGTTTAAAATGACTAAAATTTAAGATTGCTCATAGTTGCCCACAATTCGAACGGAAAGTTTATAGTGTAAAAATTTGTTAGTAGTATTACTTCAACTCCAATTTTTAAATGGCCCTCATCTAATCCATGTCCTTGTAGACCATATTTCAAGCCTATTAAAGATCTATTGATCTCTTTTTGGTAGGTAGAGTCTATTAGTGGATATTGTTTGAATAAGTATGCATATGAGATAGACATTACATAAACTTAATGATACCTTCTGACCTAAATAATTTGTATGTGCCTATCTGAAGTGCAATAGTTCATGTTCAAATAGAATTAATTTCTGAGTTTAGTACGGTAACTAGGATTGTGATGCTATAGATGTGATTATTTAAAAAGACCAAGCCCTGAGAAAGAAGCGCTCGGATCACAATTATCTTGAGAATCACTCCTATCATAATCAAAGCCTGAGAAGGGAGGTGGCAAGTCATGGGCAAACTGTATTGATTTTGGTCCCAGCTAGTTCGGTGTTAAATCTGAACCTTTGATTGGATTAATATATTTTAATGAGGCCTAAAATAAGCTATTTAAACTTTTAAAATCCTAAATGGGTCTAATTTAAAAGGTTTAGTTGGTTTTTATTTGATACAGGTGCACTAAACCCTAAAATGGGTCCGATTTGAAGGTTTGGTTGATTTTTCACTTGATTTGGGTAGCCTTTAGGTAATAGGGGTGTCCCATGTCTGAATTAGGACACCCAATTCGACATGGGGAATCCCCATTTCGAATTGGGCTCTTCCATTTTGATATGGGGTTGTTCCCATATCGAAATGGTGCTCTCCTATTTCTATATGGGGCAGGTTTTTGGCTTTCTATATCGAATTTGGATGTATATTTTGATGTGGACTCAGATTCTATCGAAATAAAATCACTTGAATTCAAGATGGATTCAGTTTATCTCGAATGTTATTCTAATTCGACATGGGCTTGGTTTTTATCGAATAAACCGACTAAATTGATATGTGTCCGTTTAACCTAATATAATATTATAAATACAGGTTTTAAGAGAGGTGGAGGAGACTTTTCGATTTATTTTGGAAGAGCAAACTTTTGAAAATTTGGCCAGCTGTTGGAACTTGAGCAACGTAATATCAACAAGAAACCTTAAACTAGCAAAGACTAGACAGTGAGCAACCAAGTTTGAACATCAAACAGTGAAGCAACGAAATATCAAACAGTGAGTAAGAAATCTCAAATATTAAACAGTGAGCACCGAGATACAAAGATCAAACAAGGCAGTAGTTGAAAATATTAAATAAGGCAGTAGCTGAGCATATTGTCTTGTCCTCAATTCAACCAACAAAGACAAGGCTGAAGCAAACATTCTGTTTGGATCAAAGTTTGATTATTGGTGGAATCAACAAATGAAGGTACATCTCTAAATTTAAATTTATTTAAATACATCATATTAAATTTTGTCGATTGTTCATATCTTTCATGCAAAGCAAATACTATAAGTAACTATATTTTTCAATGTAAATAACTTTAGCCCTATTTTCATAAACCATAATCTTTTCTTAAACCCTAAACCCTAGTTTTTAAATCTAAACCCTGAAACCCTAATTTTTAAACATAAACCCTCTAAACTCTAATTTTATTCAAGAAACCCTAATTCAAGATGTAAACCTAAATTTATTTATTTATTGCTTTATTTAAGTTAGATGCATATTTATTATATGTTTTGATGATTGATTTATTTGATTTCGATGTTTGATTTGTTTAATTTATCATGGATAGATATTTTCTTTATTTTCTTTATTATTATTATTTGTTTATCTTGATGTTGTTTAAATTGTTTCCATATTTTGGGATTAATGTAAAAAATACGTTTTCACCCTTCGGTGGGTGTCCTATTTAGTTTTAGACATGGACGATATAAGAACATTTTTTCATCCTCAGATTGGTATCCATTTATTTATTTTATTTGAACATTGCTTTAATTTTAATACAATGATGCTTTTATTTTAATTATCCTATGTAGTATGGATTATATCATAATAATTAAGAATTTTATAATATTAAGTCCTGAAAAGGGGGCCGGTTCTAATGAACCGGGCGATGTAAGGGTGTTGGGCCATTTCTCACCTTCCCCACACGTACCCAACTTTTTAAACTCATTAGGGGGTTGGGAATTCCTTAGGGATCGAGTCATCCACCCCTTTTTTTTTTGGTCCATCCTGGTGGCGACTCCATTTTCTTCGAGTTTAGGCCCATGTTCTTTAAGGCTCCGAGCCTAACAGTGTTGAAGTCGCAAAAGCCATTCCACGTGGGTGTGGGGGCAAAAATTTCCGTTCATAGAGTTGTAAAAGGCATTCCTTTGAAAGCAATGCAGGGTTAGCTAGTTCAACCAATCCAACATAAAAAGTAGACCTATATTCTCCAACAGTCTCTCTTTCAGTTCCTTTCCCCCCTATTTAAAGAGGAAGACTGAGAAATTAGGGAATCACTTTAGTACAAATTATGTACTACTTGTAATAAAAGTGCTACACAAATACACGAGCCCATCTATTAGAAAGGCTATTTCTTGAGTATCCAAAAGAGTCTATAGTAAAAAAACCTTCTTGCAAAATCCAACCACTTCACCTACTTTATTGCCCCCAACAGTTTTTCGTACCTCTATTAAAATAGATTGTTTTCATTTCGAATCTCTTGCTTTTGCTTTTGGGAGAGTTAGGGGTACATCTATTGCCTTTTCCTTCCTAAGGAAGGGGATAGGAATGTACTGAATCAATAAGCGGGCAGACATGACTTTAGCAAACAAGCAATCTCCAATTCCTGCGAATCACTCCACTCCTCCGGTGGTCCCTGCTTTGGCAAAGAAAGAAGAAAGCAACCTCTTATGAAATCGCCATGCTTGCATACCATACTAGCAAGCATAGTTGTACGATATCCGCCCTTGGAACAGGTGAATCAAAAATTGGATCTTCATATCGGAGGAAGAATACATGGGTCATACTTTTCTTTTGATTGAGGTTTAAGAGGTTGCGACCTTAGAACTACACTTTCAAACTTGATTCAATTCATAGATAAACTCTATTCCTGACTAGAGCTCCTCTTACTAACGACCAAGTGTAAGAGAAAACAAGTGCCAGCGAGTTAGCAGCTGTCAGCCACGTCCGTTTTTGCTTCGAAGAGGAAGGTTTAAATCTTTCAATCTAAAAGAAAAAAAAATCTTTCAATCTTATGTCGGGCATTTTTCAAATTTTTTGGGTAGGAGGTAGAGAGGACAGAGTGCACTCCTTAAATATCATCGGTGGTAGAACTCGGGCTAGCTGACAATCAGACTTAGGCGACAAAGTCCAATCAGACATCAATATGGCACCACCTGCCCACTCATCACATCGGTTCTGCGCCTTACCTAACTATTGGAAAGACCTGTAAGAGTTCTTATTTTCGGTGTTGATGATGCAATATCTAGGCTTCCAAGTCTTATAGCATTCATATTTCAAGCAATTCCCTGCCAATTTTGATATAGAATATATAAGGGGAGACATCAATAGTATTTCTGATTTTCTGACCCGTGAATTTCTTCACAGACACCATGGGAAAGAAAAATAAAGAGAAAGAAACTCTAAAATCATACTCAAGCCAAGCCCAACACCTAAAGCTGTATTTGATCATTCATATAATATTACTAAAGTTGGTTCTAAAGCCATAAAACCTTGGGTCAAAATGGTAGAATAAGATAATAAAGCCCAACAGCAAGCAGTAAATCATTGGGTCTCTGAATTGGCCCATTCTCCTGAAGTAATTAAAGCCCTTTCAAATACGTGCTTCATGCCTCCAAATATCTCGGGTAGTGATGCTCTTATCCCTTTTATAAAATAAGAGATAAATGAATCTTCTACTTCAAAACTCCTATCTCAAACTGTTTCTAAAAACTCCTATTTCAAAACCACCAACTCAAATAATTTTTTCAAAATTTCCAATAAAATCTTCAAAATGGTTTACAAAATCTTTTGAGGATACAAAATTAATAATAGAAAATGAATTTTCTCCAAATTCATGGAAAATTATTAAATCTGAATATCCAAATAATTTGTTTTATAAACCCATTGATTTGTGAAAACCTCATGAATACTATTTTCTTGAAGATAATGATTCTATAAAAATTAAACATAATTATGATTCAAAAAATAAAACTATTATAGCCTATTATTTAATAAAAATAAGGAGGATTCTCCATCCTGCTGCTTAATCTTTTAGAGCCCATTTTAAAACCACTTGTTCTTTGTATAATTATTGGGACTATGTTCAAGCATGGGCCAATATCTTTTATATCCAAAATCCTACTAAAACCCATTCTTGATTAGTATATTTTGATATTAACATAAAGATTGATAATATTCCTATGTGGTTTATAAATTGGTGGTACTACTTTGGTAATATTAATAAAACATTATCATCAGAAGTACTACTAGCATTTCAATATTATAAAGCCCATTTCCATCCATCCCTGTATGTAAAACAATTTCCCCCACTCCTTCTGTTTTATATAACTTTCTATATACCATGAGTATATCAATGGTATCTTGAACAGGGTTATCGGTCAGGATCCAATGTACGCATTGTATTAAGAAAACATAAAGTTAAAATGGTGGAATGCCTTTAGAAATTTTACTAATGAAATGACAGTAAAATAATGGATTCTAAAAAGAGAAAATGTTGGCATTGATCCAAAGCTAGCAATTTCTTTTGGAGCCTAAAAAACCCATTGCCAAGTCCTTCTAGCAGTTGTAAATACTACTGAAGATTACAAAATCATTATGTAACAGATGATTGAATCCATTCCTTCAACATCTGAATCCATAAAGCCTAGCTATGCTGAATCCACTAGCAAAGCTAAAACTCATTCTAAAACTCATTACAGAAGAAGGAAATCTTCCTCTTATGACTCTTCTTTTACATCATCTATGATGTCATTTTCTATTGATAAAATATCTGATTCAGACTCAGATTATTGACCCAGTAATGAAGATTGTTATGGTATTTTACCTCCTGTAAAAATAAAAAGTAATAGAGAAAAGGAAAAGAAATAAAGAAAAAGAAAAGAAAAGAAAGAGAAAAAATAAAAATATCAAGGCAAAAGGAACCTCATTCCATCGCATAAATTCCGTGTTAACAAAATACTATTTCTCTGCAGTATCAGACATGTGAATGGGTAATACTACAGTAAAGTCAAAAGAACTATTTATTTATAGTTTTCAAAATAGTATGAAGCATCTAAAATTTAATTCTCTGCATATAAAATTCTTCATCTTATTCTTGACAGGAATCTTTGATTTCCTTTGAGAAAAAAGTTGTCATCCTTTGTTCAGCTCAACCTATATTATAATACGTTGTATTATATGTTAAAAGGCCTAACATTCAAAAAAATCCATCAAAATATGACTTTTTTCAATTAATTTTAACTTTTAATTTGATTCAATTAATGTTGAACCTTTTATTTTTTTCGTCAAATCAATCCATCCAAGCCTACATGACAATCATATGTTGCAGGCTTGTTCTCATTCTTCTTCATAACTCAAAACTCACCATTTTATTAAACCATAACATTACAAAGCTCACCATTTTGTGAGGGTAAAATCCAGAAATAGAGTCAAAAAGTACCCAATCTTTTTAGCTGATTTGAACCCCATCAATGATAATTTTCTCAATCAAGTTGTTAACAGTAGCAAAGAACCAAAGATATTCATAGTTTCATACTGTTGTTTTTAGGTTAGGATCTTGCAATTTCAATTCATTGCATTCAATCGATTTGCAAAATCATAGAGCGAGGATATATTGGATTCCCCGATAAGGTTCGCCCTCTATGACTCTAGGATGTAGACCTCGAGGACTATCCTCTTCCTCTTGACTCCATCATAGAAGCTTTCCTTAAAGTTGTCTGTGACACTCTTATATCCTAAATAAGTATAATACATATACCTTGTATACGTAAAACACATATTTAGGATATAAAGGTACTATAGTAAATATATATAAAATTTACCATTTAATAATAAAAATTAACTATTAAAAATTAAGCTTTAATTTAATATAAAATATTTGAAAAAAAATTCGCCAAAATTTTACATGTAATTTCACTACAATTCCAAAATCAATAATACATAACCTGCATTGGAAAAACACTCGCAAAATATAATTTTCTCCAAAGTCTAACATTTCTCCAAATATCACCACTTCATTAATTTTACATCCAAAGATTTTATATTTAAAAACATTAGTTATCTTAAGTAAATATACATACATAATGTTCCCAAAACTTATTTAATATACATATGATGATATTAACATGTCCAACCCAAAGTATATAAAAAATAAACCCGTTACAGTTGGTCTTGTGGCAAAACTCAACTTCAGATATCAACCACAATCTGAACCATTCTGACCTGCAATCTTATCATATGTATAATAAAATCATCCGTGCTAAGCTAACAACTTAATTAGTAATACACACTTTGATAATATAAACCATTTAAAAATCACTACATGCTTTCATGATATACAAAACATTATACTATTATCACAAAATAATACTCATTTGCACATTTTTTATTTTATAAAATATTTAATATCAATTCCATGTAATATTCATTTCACATCCATTAATCATCATGTATGTACGAACATCTCATAAATACACACATTTGGTCCAACAAGTCCCTACATAATATCCAAGTTTCAGAAAAATTGATTTAGTCTATTATGACACTAGGGATCTAGGTGTCATATAATACCACCAAAGGTTGTCTCCTATCGACACTGGAGGTTAAGTCTCATATAATACCACCCGAAGGCCTCCTCTTCAACACCGTAGTGTTTGACACAAGTGTATCTCATCTGAAAGTATAATAAAACGTCATGATATATCATTGGCATGCCAAATCGATAGTACCAAGATCAATATTCTGGAATAAGTTATTGTGCAAGGCAAACACACATCAATATTATACATTTTTTTTCTCATCCTCATCTCATTTATCATTTCTTTTCCACATGTTTCACATGATCATCTCATTTCATGATCACTTTCACATTTCACATTATTCCATCATATTTTCAATCACTTTACACCATAACCCTTGATCACATTCACAATCACACATATATTTATATATAATGTCACTTTAAAGGACAAACAAAGTCTTTCAAAGTGTGCCAATATGAATAATGTTAATCATAATATTTAATTTAAATGTTAACAAAGTATGTACTAACCTTTTTTAGCTTCCAAAATCAATCTAATTCACTCTCCACCTCTTACTTTCACAAAATCCTAAATACCTCCCTTAGGGCAACTTTGGCCTAAATATACATAATTCATACAACAAGCAAAATTATTTAATTAAAATCATACTTATACTTATTTTATACAAAATAACTAATAATTACACAATTTTAACCAAAATCCCAATAAAATCCTAATTTTCATCACTACATTTCTTAAACTCTTCTTTATCCAACTCATTTCTAGCATCCAATAATAAAATCATCACTTCAATCATAAAATCATTATATATATCACAAAATTTTCAAAATAGTCAATTCCAACAATTATAAACACCTCCATCAAAAACTTAAATTTTCACATATTCACCTATAAACCCTAATTTCACCAACCAAGTTTCCTTCATAAATTAATCATTAAATTATCATTTATTCATCATATTATCTTCATAGCTTTCCTCTGTCACCATTAAACAAATTTCACACACTAACCAAATTATACGTAATCTTAAAACCTAAAGAAAACAAGTTTAAATTAAAGAAAACTTACTTAAATCTTGATAAACCTTCAAAATCCACTTGACTTCTTTAGGTTTTTAGTGAAATTTTGTATGTTTAAAGAAAAATCTCCCTCTCTCTCTCTCTCATGAAGTTTTGGTCATGGTGGTTTAAAGAAGAAGATGAAGACTTTGATTTATTTATTTTTTATCATTCTTCTCATCCATATATATTTATATATTAATTTATTATTTTAATTATTTATTATATAAATATTATTTATTTAATTTTCTTAAATCACCATCCATAAATATCTGTTTTACGTTTTGACTTTTACTATTATCTTTCCAACTATAAATATGTATATATACATCATGTATACTTTATATATATGTTATGTGTATCTTTATGTATGTGTATATGTTATGTATGTTTTAGTCATTGATGAGAGTGATTTTATACTTGTTTTTAGTATGATTTTAATGTGTTTTTAGTTAATGTTTCATTTGATTTTTGTTTAAAGTTGGTTTTAAGTGTTTGTTTTAGGTTAAAGTGGAAAAACTCCCTTGGATGGTCAAAACAATGAAGAAAGAGCAAAATTCATCAATGGACACGCTCATGGACACGCCCGTGTCACCAAACGTGTCTTTTATAATGTTTCCAGTAGCTGTGACACGCCCAGTGACATGGGCGTGTCACTGGGCGTGCCATTTATTCAAAATCACAGTAGCTGCGACACACCCAGTGACATGGGCGTGTCACTGGGCGTGTCACCTATAGAAAAGTTGAATTTTCTGCACGAGTTATGGACAAAGTGGGGGAAAAAGACTTTGCTTTTGCCAAAAGAAAGATTAAAGAAGAGAAAAGCTTGCCTAAGTGATGGAAAGAAATATTAAACAAAGAGAATGTGGGGGACAATGGAGAGGTGTGTGAGTTGGAAAGCATGGACTTGAGCTTGGAGGGAAATAAAAAGAAGAAGAAAGGAAGAAGAAAGGGAGCTTCTGCAGAGAGGGAGAGTTGCAGGTTTTTGCAGAAAACAGAGACAGAAATAGAGAAGAAAGATTTGAGAGGAGGAGACTTGGGCATACACGTTTTGGGCAAGGAGGGAGTGACACTTTCCTTGACTCTTCATCTTCATCCTCCATCTCTATCATCTTCATCTTCCATTGACAGCTCCTGCAAATTCAAGAAGCACACATTGAAAGGGGTTTTTCTATTTTCTCCTTTTATGTATTTTGTTATTGTTGTTGTTGTTGTTGTATTAATTGTATTGAACATGAACTAATTCATTATCTATCTAGATATTGAAGAACCCTAGCCTATTTGTATAACTAGATACTTTTAATTGATTGAGTTGTTTTATTCTTGTGATGCTTAATGATTTTTGCCAATTGATGATAGCATGCTTATTGATTGGTTGCCATTTTCATGTTATTGACTTGAGAAAGCTTGGCATGAATTGATTACTCATAAGGGTTGAGGATTGATTGGGGTGCTAGAGATAGACCTACAAGATCCTTTGGTGTATAGTTCCTTGTACTTAATGCATGACCTATTTAATTGTGTTTTGAGAAGAGATTCCGGCACTCTACTTAGCGATTAGGGATTAATTCACTCGAGAGAGGTTTTAGTCTAAGTTAGAGGAATGCCAATTCAACTCCATCATGTGTGATGTAATTGTGGCTAGGGGGATTCAATATCTGGATAGTATCATTTATATCAATCCTTTTTACACACAACATTCAATTTATCTTTACTTGCATTCATTAGGTTTGTTGTATTTCATTACTTGCATCCATTTAAGTTAATTGTCTTTAATTACAAAACACCAAAAAAAATATTAATTTGCTAAACAACGGTTGAGGTTTGCACTAGTGCTTGGCCTTGTCCTCAGTGGAACGATAACTCACTCACTACTTTATTACTTGGGCGACCCGTGCACTTGCGGTAATTGCATATAGCATACGGCACGCATCAAGTTTTTGGCGCCGCTGCCGGGGACAATGGTTTCAATACTAGTAATATAATTAAGACTGTTGATTTAGTTCTATTTCTTTGTTTGTTTGTTTTTCTTTGAATTGTTTGTGTGTTTCTCTTTGAATTGTTTGTTTGTGTTCTGTAAATTTGTTTGTTTATTGAGTTTGAATTTGTTTGTTTGTTTGTTTGTTTGTTCGTTTGTTTTTCTTTAAATTGCTGAGTGCCTTTTGTAAAGATGCAGTTTTCAAGGCACGAAGGAGTTTGTGATAGGGACTATAATTCTAACACGATTTGTGCAGCATGTGGCAATGCAGGATATAGTGCCAATACATGTTCATTTGGTTTTGAACGATACCAAGAATGACACGAAGAAGAATATGACTACCAAAATTTCCAGCAATACCAAAATTTTGAGCAGATTGGTGGTAATGACCCATATTTCAATTCTTACAATCCTAGTTGGGAAAGCCACCAAAATTTTTATTGGGAAGATTAGCAGTACACTCCACCTCAAAATTATTTTCAGCCTTACCAAGGAGGTCCTTACTTTCAAGAAGAATTTTCACACCAAGACCACCTTGAGAAACCCACTTTGGAGGAGAGAATGAATGCTTTCATTCAAGACACAGAGAAGTTTCAAACTCAATACATAGTGGAAGATGAGTTAAGGTCTGAATTTTTGCAAGAAACACAGAGGAGGTTGAATGCTCTAGTTGGGCAGCTGGCACATCAACCCCAAGCATACCAACAAGAGGAGTCTCCTAGTCAATTGAAGCAAACTCAGGTAATCACAAATTTAAGGAGTGAACAAGTAATTTATAACAATTTTTGTGATTTCTTTGATGCAGGGACCAATCAAGAAGAAAATGGCGAAGAGATCCAATCCAACATGGAGGAGATGAGTCAATCAAAGGAGGAGGAGAATCTGGAAGCATCAACTTGGATAGAATTACATGAGACTCCAAATCCTTTTATGCCACCAATTTATTCCCCATATAGGCTGGAGGAAGAAAACCAAGGTATGCATATTCCTGAACTCTATGACATGTCTTATAGCCAAGATAATATAGATAAGCTTGAGGTAGCCATGACTTTAGAAGTGGAGCCTAATATTTCCAATCTAAAAATTGAGGAGAGCAAATTACTGTTAAACGATGAGGTTGTTGAGATGAAACTTCAAATTGCTAAAGAGGATGAGGAAGAGATTCAACCAAACTTGGTTGAACTCCAAAAGACAACAAAAATTTTGAAATTTGTTTTAGTTGGGGAAAACAATATGCAATCAATGATTATCCCTCCCAATTTCGGGAGCGAGAAAGAACAAAAAATGAATATAACCATGTTGCATACTGAAGAATATTTTTGCCAAGTTCCTATAGCATTGGAAAATCTCCCCAAGACAGCCTTCATGAGTTCTCATTGGCCATTTGCTCAACCAAAGATACTACCTAAGCTTTGCAATGCATTGGGCACATTTCGAAGTTGCATGCTGTCTATCCTCTCAATCATGAACTCCAATTGCATTACGGGTGGAAGGAGCCCTACACATCGCATATGGGAGCGGTGGAAATCAGGTTTTATCTAAACTCTCTTTAGTTTATGCATGCTCACATTGAGGACAATGTGAAATTTTAAGTGTGGGGTGCATGTTGTGTTTTGTGTTGTTAATTTTATGTTTTGTGTTTTTAATTTTAGTTTATTTTTGTGTTAGTTTAGTTAATGTTTTTCTTTAAATAAATTAATTTTGAAAAGTTCAATTGTTATAAACATTGTTGATTGATGACCCTTTTAATTTTTGAAGCATGAATTTGAGAATTGAGTAGAATTGATGCTTATTGTCAATTATGTTGGTTTTTCTTTGCATTACCATCAACCTAGTGAGGAATTGAGCCATCAACTGATTATTTTTGTTGTGTGTGGACATCTTTGATTGATGACTTGCTAGAACTTGCTTTGACATACATTTTAAGACTATATAAAAATTGCAATTTGGTATCAAGATGATTAAGGCAATTAGGTGAACCCACTTTGGCTTAAAAAGACCTACCCAAATTTTAACCTTAGTTAGCCAATTTTGAGCCTATTTCATTTCTCCTTTTCTTTCTTTTTCACAACACCATTAGCTTGAACCTTGTTTTTAACTCTTACCCTTTCATTAGGTCAAGAGCATTTTAAGAGCGTTTATGACCAAGTGTTGTGTTAAATTAAGTGTGGGGTTAAATTTAGTAGGTTTAAGATTGCAAATAAAAAAATAAAAAATAAAAATCAAGTAAAAAGAAGAAAAATAAGAAAAATTGTTGTTATTGTTGAAAGGGTTGGATATGTTTTAGAAATAATCCTTGCAAGATGTAATAAGTGAGTTCACTTGAAAAGTTCTTTAATGTCAAGGGGTAAATAAGAGCAAGGTGTTTTGAGATAGTTAGGTGATACATATGATTGGTTACTTCATTCTTGAAGTGCTCTTGAACTTAATGATTAAGCTCACATTTCCTAAATATCATGCCTCTACCTTAACCCCATTACAACCCAATAAAAGACCTTTTGATTGATGCTTGATTGTAATTAAGTGGTGGAGATTTGATAAATAAGCAAGCTTATGGCAATAATCTTTCATTGATTGTTATGAGTGTAAATACCACCTTGATCAAACACTTTTTAAGAGTTGGTGAGAGAGTGACAATGTAGGTTGTGCATGGAAAGCCACTTAATTGCTTTGGTATCGATTTTGTTCTATTTGATATTGATTGCGGATTTAAGGATAGGGAAGTCTTAATACAATTTTTATAACTCTTGAACTTGACAAAATTAATGTGTTTAATTTGTTTTGAGTTTAGTCTTGCTTGGGGACAAGCAAGGATTTAAGTGTGGGGTATTTGATGAGAGTGATTTTATACTTGTTTTTAGTATGATTTTAATGTGTTTTTAGTTAATGTTTCATTTGATTTTTGTTTAAAGTTGGTTTTAAGTGTTTGTTTTAGGTTAAAGTGGAAAAACTCCCTTGGATGGTCAAAACAATGAAGAAAGAGCAAAATTCATCAATGGACACGCTCATGGACACGCCCGTGTCACCAAACGTGCCTTTTATAATGTTTCCAGTAGCTGTGACACGCCCAGTGACATGGGCGTGTCACTGGGCGTGCCATTTATTCAAAATCACAGTAGCTGCGACACACCCAGTGACATGGGCGTGTCACTGGGCGTGTCACCTATAGAAAAGTTGAATTTTCTGCACGAGTTATGGACAAAGTGGGGGAAAAAGACTTTGCTTTTGCCAAAAGAAAGATTAAAGAAGAGAAAAGCTTGCCTAAGTGATGGAAAGAAATATTAAACAAAGAGAATGTGGGGGACAATGGAGAGGTGTGTGAGTTGGAAAGCATGGACTTGAGCTTGGAGGGAAATAAAAAGAAGAAGAAAGGAAGAAGAAAGGGAGCTTCTGCAGATAGGGAGAGTTGCAGGTTTTTGCAGAAAACAGAGACAGAAATAGAGAAGAAAGATTTGAGAGGAGGAGACTTGGGCATACACGTTTTGGGCAAGGAGGGAGTGACACTTTCCTTGACTCTTCATCTTCATCCTCCATCTCTATCATCTTCATCTTCCATTGACAGCTCCTGCAAATTCAAGAAGCACACATTGAAAGGGGTTTTTCTATTTTCTCCTTTTATGTATTTTGTTATTGTTGTTGTTGTTGTTGTATTAATTGTATTGAACATGAACTAATTCATTATCTATCTAGATATTGAAGAACCCTAGCCTATTTGTATAACTAGATACTTTTAATTGATTGAGTTGTTTTATTCTTGTGATGCTTAATGATTTTTGCCAATTGATGATAGCATGCTTATTGATTGGTTGCCATTTTCATGTTATTGACTTGAGAAAGCTTGGCATGAATTGATTACTCATAAGGGTTGAGGATTGATTGGGGTGCTAGAGATAGACCTACAAGATCCTTTGGTGTATAGTTCCTTGTACTTAATGCATGACCTATTTAATTGTGTTTTGAGAAGAGATTCCGGCACTCTACTTAGCGATTAGGGATTAATTTACTCGAGAGAGGTTTTAGTCTAAGTTAGAGGAATGCCAATTCAACTCCATCATGTGTGATGTAATTGTGGCTAGGGGGATTCAATATCTGGATAGTATCATTTATATCAATCCTTTTTACACACAACATTCAATTTATCTTTACTTGCATTCATTAGGTTTGTTGTATTTCATTACTTGCATCCATTTAAGTTAATTGTCTTTAATTACAAAACACCAAAAAAAATATTAATTTGCTAAACAACGGTTGAGGTTTGCACTAGTGCTTGGCCTTGTCCTCAGTGGAACGATAACTCACTCACTACTTTATTACTTGGGCGACCTGTGCACTTGCGGTAATTGCATATAGCATACGGCACGCATCAGTCATATACCAATATTTATAGTAAGTATATGTTAAGTATATATTATATATACATTATACATCCAATGTATATTTTATGCATATCTTATGTATACATTAGGTATATACTTTACATATTCCTCTTCTAGGTATATACTAGACATATCCCTCTTCTGTTACTGTAATTACCCTCCATATAAATTGTTTAATTGTATTCTAAAATTATGGATGCTACATTGCCTCTATTATCAAGTCACACGCCTCCCCCATCTTCTCTAACGATGAAGAAAAGGGTCGTATCTAGAAGCCTTGGCTAGAGGACAAAAATTGCTCTGACAAGATAATTGTTGGGTCGATTTCGGCCATGTCGAACACTTTGATGGTAGTAGAGACTGATAAGGGAGCTCCAGGATCATGTATTCCGCAGAAGGGTGGTGAGTAGTGGGCAACAATGATGCGGATGAGAGAGAGAGAGAGAGGAAAAGAAAATGGCAATTTTGCTAATGATAATAGTGACGAGGAGCACGAGAAAAAAGAAGGTGAGAGGGCAATATTGACTTAAGGTTTTATGTGAGACCAAAAACAATGAGTTTTATAACCATCCACCCTCTTAAAATGATGAGTTTAGTAATGTACAAATTAATAAAACGGTGAGTTTTGGGTTATGAAGAAGAATAGGAACAAGCCAATCATATGTGACTGCCATGTAGGCTCGGACTTCATCTAAGACTGGGCTTGGATTGATTTAACTAAAAATTAAAAAGTCCAACACTAATTGAATCAGATTAAAAAAAGTCGTATTTTGGTGGATTTTTTTTGAATGTTAAGCCACGTTAAAAAGGTTATAATTAAGGTAGAACTAAGATTAAGATCTAGCTTCTTTCTTAGATATGCCTTGTGAGTTGTATGCATAAATATTGTTAGAAAAAGTTCGACGTTGAAATAAGATTATATATATAAATATATCTCCAAAGCTTATATATGATGAAAATTAATTATTTAATTATAATTAGTCTAATATTATTTTTTAAAATTCATTATTGTTAATTGCTCTATATTTAACTTTTTATTTTTAAATTTAATTTTTTTAAAAAATTAAATAGTATTTAAGAAAATTTTACTATTTTTCAATTTCTCTTATGAATATGGATATATATATTTTCTAAATCATGTTGGAGACTATTTTATTTTCAAATGTGAATATATGGAGTGCTTTAGCTGCATTTGACTAATTGGTGTTGCCATTGTGCTTCAAAAGGAGCATTTCAACTGTTAACTAGGTGTCTCATATCATGCACCATCATATGAATATTAATGAAAACCCTATATTAAAAATGAAAAAAAAAGAGAAGGTACAAATGCACCCTTGAACTTGTCTCCAGGATACAACATACCCCTAATTCTTTTTTTTTTTTTGTCTCATTTAAGCCCACATATGAGAAAAATAACTTTTTATGTCCTTCACCCTAACAATGGCTAAAAAGCTCCCATTATCTTATGCTGACCTGGCATTAAATGAAAATTTTTAACTAGCTAATGATTTCATTAATAGTAATGCCTCATTCTCTCTCATCAAAAAGCAAATCCCAATTTCTCATATGTAAATCTCTAACTCTAAATCCCTAAAAATTAAGAAACAAAACGTAACTGATTTACTTCATCAAAGCATATGGCTTCTTCAACATCATCAACATCAATTGGTTTAAGATCTTTGAGGAGAATAAACAATGAGATGGATTATGAAGGTCTACCTAGGTTTTGTGGTTGCGTTTTCAGAGGGATGAGGGTGAAGGCTCTAAGGTGGATTTCATGGAGTGATAAAAATACAGGAAGAAGGTTCTATGGTTGCCCTAACTATAAAGTAAGTATTATTTAGGGTTGGAATGTTAACTGATAAACTATTTACGGTTTAAATGACTGCCCTAACTATAAATGTTTTTGTTTTTCGTTTGCATTTTAAGTGGGAGGTTGCAGGTTTTTTTATTGGCATGATGAATAAATTGAAGGTAGAGCTAGATAAGTGGTTAATGAAATGAAAATGGAGCACATGATATTATTGGCTCAAAATCGATATTTGAAGTCAAAAGGGAATGCCTCTGAATTTGAAGATGAAATTGGTGCTTTATGGTTAGAGTTGAAGAGTTTGAAGGATGTTAATGCTCTAGATTGTGAAAGGGTCAAGAAGAAACTAAAAAGAGCTTTTTTATGATTATTTGTTCATGGATAATATTTGGGATAGTGATGATGATGTTGTAATATGTAGTTGCAAACCTGATGTATTGTTGGTGGAATTTGCAATTGAGTTATCAATTATTTATTTTGGTTTTTTATGTTTTGGTCTTTTTTATATTTTAGCGTGAATGATGAAAAATTCTATTGTGTGAATAAAATGTAGATGTCTGTGATGTGATTACCTTCTATGTTAAATGCCAATTTATGTGTAGGGGTCAACCAAAATTATATAGGAATTGGAACAACTGGTTATAGATATAGATATATTTACTGCTCTTTTTCTGTAGGTTATCTGATATGATTGTGCTTGTTGGATGATTTGATGATATAATTCTAATGGTAGTGTTGTGGCACCTAATATATTTCTAGCATTTGTAAGGAAAGGGATTTTGGAACTTTTACTGAGATTGCATTAAAAAAAACAATGTCCGAAAATCAACCTAAAACCTAGTTTGTATAATTCAATAGCATATGCCATTCATTCAGCAACATTGATGAAAAATAAACAAATATACATAAAGAATCATAACCAAGGACATCTAGATGTTTTGGTGCAGTAGATAAATTTCACTTGATTTAAACTTCATAATCATATTATATCATAAAAAAATTGTCTAAAGTTTATAGAATTGGCACTACAAAGTTCTTGTAGGTCCTAATGAACTTAAAGAGCATATGTCCTCTGCACAAAAAGTTCCCATGATTACTTACAAAGTAGAGACTACAAAGTTCAAGTGGACCTATGAATTGTGTGCACAAAATAACATAATAGTCATCAAACAATGTCAATCAAACTTAACAAAATAAGTTTTTCCAAAATACAGTGAAGTTTCTATGCACTAACAATAGGGAACCTTGACAAAAATAAAACATCAATGCTTCACTTCTCAGTCCAATCTTGTAACCAAGTCAAATTCTCTACTAGTCGAGCTCTTCTTCTCTGAATATCAAATATTTTCTCCTTTAATTGGTTACTTGTGATTGCAGGTCCTCCTTTCCACTGCAATCTTGGTGGAGCAAAAGGCAAGATTGTAGCATATGTCACCTGTGAGCAATCAGGAACAAAATTGATTTTCCTCAAGTTTGTTGCTACATCTCTGGATTGCCTAATCTCTTTCTCGTTGGGTATAGGATAACTAGTTTGTACATTAGTATCCACTTGCATTGGTTTAAAACCTTCCTATACAACTCTTTCAGTTGACTGCCCAAGCTAGTATTAGCAGACACTCAAAAAGTAAATATGTTGGCCATCACAACAACAAACCAAAATGATTCAATTATAAATAACTTACATCAATAGTGGTCCTCCCTGTTGTTTCATCAACATGGCATCCATAACCACGTGGTGCAACAGAACTGGCTCCTTGTTGTGAAGATTATTGCATTCTTGATGGCATGTTCCTCCTACTATTCCTTACTTGGAGTTAGTCATAGAGACTTCTTCTGTTGGTACTTGTCGTTGGCTGATTTGGTGGAATGCTTGCAGATGTGTCCTCGGCTGATGGATTCTACATTAATGCACCATTTAAAAAATTACTCAAATATCATATATTTTATGTAAAATTATATAAATAAATAAGTTATAAATAATGCAGAACTTGATTTCTCTTCGATGGATAACAAGATTTGTTATGTCCTTCCTGATGGCACAGAGAACAACATTGTGGCCTACCTTTCCTAGATAGTTTAGTTGTACTTGGAGCTAGTTCAGAAGTCCTTATAATCCTTTTCTTCCTTGGTCTCCCACTCATTTTAACTACTGGAGGTGGCTCAATTGGTTGAAAATTTTTACAATTCATAATTCTTTTGCCAGGCACAGGTAGTAATGGATGGTTATAGGCAACCAAGTATGTCCTCTTATGGTACCAGGGGAAAATGTATGTCATTGCATTAATCTTGACATGATTTAGGGCACAGATTGCATGCTGGCATGGAATCCCATTTAGGTCCTGTGCCCTACAAGTACACGAATGCTGGTCAAGAATGTGCCTAGCACACCATCTATGCTCTGTATTAGGCAGAAATTTGTTCACAGCATCAATTAATCCCTAGATTCAAAAAATTATAAAACCATAACTTAGTTAATTGAAATTGAAGCATTACTAACACTGAAATAAATTAGATTGTTTATCTTTTGCATATCAAATATTATGGTATAAGCTGATCCATCACCAAGATTTAGCTCTTATTGAAACCAATGCATAAACCATGTCCAAATATGATAATTTTCTTTGTTGGCTACATCCCAAGCTATTGGTATCATCTGATCATTACCATCCTTGCCCACAACAGTTAGTAGTTGGCCCTTAGTGACTCCTTTCAAAAAGCATATGACATTCTGCCTACCAATTTCCTTTACATGCGTAAAAGCATATAAACATCCTCCTGAACACCCTCCTTCCTTCCTTCAATTCTTCTTTACACAACTCAATCTCAAGCTTGGTTCTAAGATTACTCCTCTTCAGTTTTGCAGCATATGCAGCAAGATATCCAAACTCAACCTCGAATCCATCCTCTAATTCCTGAATAATCTTTCTCTTTGCTCTCTTGCATTTTGCTAATTTTATATTAATTTTCAAAACCTCTTCAGTATATTTCTTCATATCTTTACATCTGTATTTGAGCTTCTTGTATATTTTCTCTTGGAAATGCTTTGCAATGAAATTGCCAGAGGCACTAGGGATGTTGTACTACCTATAACATTTATGCTCATCCACTAATGTTGTAATAGCCATCCCTGGATTTTTAGCTTCCTTAGCAACTAACATAACAAATGGACACCCCTCATCCCCAATGCATTTAACCCTAATCCTTTCGGTTCATTTTATAGTGAATTGCAATTTCAAGCCCAACTTAACTACATAATTGCTAATGACATCCCTTACTTCAATTGCATTAGCAAATCTCATGCCAAACATAAAATAGCATTTTGCATCCCCACCATCTTATCTCACTCTGTCTAGGTCTGGTGGGGCTATCTCTTGTACATCATCTTCATCCTTACTACTAGTTGAAGCATCATCTTCACTATCTACATTATTATCACCTTCTTCCTCCCTATTACTAATATATCCAGCAGGGTCATTACTAAATAATTCATCAACATTAACTTTACTATCTACACCATCAGTAGGTGGCTGAATACCTTCATCCACAGTGTCATCAGTTTGGGAGGGCAGTCTATTTTCATCCCCACCTTCCACATTAAATTCATCCCCACCTATATTAAAAAAGCTCTTATGTGTTGGTACAACCACATCATTAATCTCATAGCTACCACTTTCTCTGTCTGCACTCTAATTATCAGCATAAATATCTATCTCCCTAACCCAACTATTACTAGTAATACAACCTAAACCCTCCTGATTGACTCATCACCATTCACTAACAAAAGACCATCTCATAATTCCTTCTTTTGTTCAAGTACAAAAATATTTTTAACATTTGGGAAACCTAGCCTCTTTATACGTATTTAACAGATCCATGTAACACAGACAATCTAGGTCAAATTTATGCATGACATCTACCTCCTCATTCACATATTCTAATTTAGGGTGCTCAGTACCTTCATTGTGGCGAACTCATTTCCTACCATAGTTGAACCTCAAGTCAATGACAGTACCCATGCTATTCACCTATAACAACACAATGCATAATATTATTATGATATTCAAAGTATGTTCTTTACTTTGAAATTCTTAGATTGTTAGCTCAAATAGGGTATAAATTACTCACTTTCTCTTTCAAGTAATAAAAAAAATCCTCGTTTTTTTGTTCTCGTTCTTTCACTATTGTTTATTTGCTCAGAAACCCTGATTAGTGTTAAACAAATCCCAAAATCAATTATTTTACAAGCCCAAAATAAAATATTTCTTTAATGAATTGTTTTACAAAACCCAAAATCAAATATTTATTTATTTACAAGAAACCCTAATTTTATACCCAAAGAATCAACGATTTAAAAAATCTGTAGGTTACCCCACACCGATTTTTCTCATTACTGACCTGTCAATGGTGGAATCTTCACTTTACCGTAGCCCAGGAAACACACTAACAGCTGCATGTGATTTTGTAGAACTCTTGATGCATTGTAAAGGGATATTAGAAGCTTCGATTTTTTTTTTCGCCTTTTGCTTTGTCTGTAATGGCTTATCTATCTATCTAAGGCTTTCTTAAGATTATTAACACTCATTCTACCTCATCAATGGCCAGAAATTAGGGGTAGGTAAAATTCGGTTAACCGATCAAATTTTTGGTTAACCACTGAAAATTTAATTCGGTTAACCGACTGTAGATTAATTGGTCGGTTTGATCAAAAAAATTATATAAATTTAATTTTTTTATTTGGTTAATGGTTAACCAATTTGGTTCGGTCAGTTAATTATTAACCGAACCTTTTTTTAAAAAAAATTATTTAGTTATTATTTTTTATTTAATTCTTTAATTATATTAATTTTTACCTATAAATATAAACTTTTATTGCAAAATAAAGTTATTTTTTAGTTTTTTAATAAGTTTTATTTAGTTATTTAATCATATTAATTTTTTATTCTAAATAAAATTTTTATTATAAAAATAAAAAAATATCAACCGAATCGACCGATTTGATTTGATTAATTAACCGAATTGATCAAAATAGAAATTTAGTCAATTCGATTAAAAAATTAAAAAAAAAATTAATTTGGTTAACCGATCGGTTAATTAACCGAACCGACTGATATCCACTCCTATCAGAAATCATCTCTTACCTGAGCAATTATCATTAATTAACTTCATTATTAATTAAAAAATAAAGTCAACTAGTTAAAAATTTTCATTTAATGTCAAACGGGAGGTTTTTAGAGTTAACGTCACCATTAGGGTGAGGGGCATAAAAAAGTTATTTTTTTTTTCTAATATATGGGCTTAAACGAGCCAAAAAAAATAGGGATAAGTTGTACCTGCAGACAAGTTTGAGGGTGTATTTATACATTCTCCCAAAAAAAAAAAATACATGTTAGTTGTTTTTTCATTTTCTATTTTTGTATTCCTTTCTTTTAGGGTATGTGTGTGGATGTTAGCTTGTTGAGTGTGAAAAACAATATTCAAGCATAAGTAATTTCATAGCTTGTTATGTGGATGTTAGCCCTTGCATTTTTTGTAGATTTTCAATAAAACTCTTATGTGTTTTTTCCCCATTTCAATTATATATATTTTTTAATTGTTGTATAATTGAATCTAATTTTGTTTAAAAATAAAAATAATAAAACGATAATTTTATATAAAAATTAACTATTTGTTTTGAAATGATAATTTTTTTAATACTTTAGAAAATTAGATAAATTAAACTCAAATTTGATAAATCTCATTTTTCTTAGCAACCAAATAAAGAATGAGGGGAGAGGGATAATAGAGATTGATAAAGAGAGGGAGATCAAAGAGTAAGCTCTGGTTGCCTTTCTAAACTCAAATCAGTGATCTAATAAAATTATTTTTCAAAATAAAAATTATTATTTTAACAATAAAATTTGATTCAGTTGATGTTAAATATAATAGAATCTCATATTGAGTATCATTTCATTCTTACTCTATGGTGCATTTTATTTACTTGGTGATGAACTTTCAAAATTTATTCTTTATACGGTATGAGATGTCCCTCGAACTTTTTAATCTTTTGCTTGATACGAAAAGTTTCTCATGTTGTAAATTCTCTTAATATAATCTATCATAAATTTTCAAGTTACCACTTGAGAGCAGTTCTTAAATATAATACAATTTCGAATTAGGAAGCTGTTAAACATAATATAATTTCATATTTATTAAATATAAAAGAGAAATTTACACATAATACGTCATAAAATAGTTTGGTTTTCACTTTTATGGTGGATAACTTTTGTTTTCAAAACAATACACGTGCGCAATATTTTTTATTTTTATTTTTTAAAATGGTGATTTTTATTTTTTTTATTTTTAATTTTTATTTATGTTGTTTTATTTAAAAATAATTTTTTAATGTCATCTTCTCAATATACATATAAAAAAATAAATATATGATAATATATACATCACAAATATACAATATATAAAAAATACATATAATATCTATCAAATATCTATTAAACATTTAGCAAACATCTAAAGAATGATTTTAATATTTTCTAATTTTATTTATTTTTTATTTTTTATTCTCACAATATCTTTATAATATTCACACAATAGAAATACATTTATATAAAATAGACACAATATGTACAACAAATACAAAACATACATACAACATCGATCAAACATTTACAAAATCTACCCAATACACATAAAATATTTACCAATATCTATATACTAAAATTAATATATTTTTAATCTTTTTTATGTAAAAATTGTATAAAAATAAATTTATTGATTTTTATTAATGTATTTTTATATGTTTTGTTTTTTATTTTTATAATTGTTATTTATTTTTGTAGTCAAAATTAAAAACTTTTCTTTATAAATATTAATAAATTTTATATGCTGAAAATATAATTTAAAATATTAATTTTTATTATTTTATTAAAATATTTTTATTTAATAGGGAAGTTTGAAAAAAAAAGGATAAAAATTAAAGTAAAATATTTATTGTAGTTAAAAAATATATATTTTTGAAAAAAAAAATTTGCTATAGTGAGGAGTGACGTACTTTTTAAAATTTGCTTCAAATTTTTCTAAAAGTATAAATATTTTTTTCTTTTTATAGTATTTTTAAAATAAAATTTATTTTGTTAGGTAGTATTGTAAATATCCAAATATAGAATTTTGTATGAGCTTATATATAATTGAGTTTTTTAACTTTAATAGTTAGCTTTTGAGGTTGGCTCTACTTAGAGTATATAAACTTTTAATATTACTACAGTTGAAAAAAATTAAAAAAAAATTAACAAAACAAAATATTTAATAGACTTCATTGGACATGGAAAAAAAAATATTATAGGGACTAAATTGACCTTTAACCGCCATAATAAGTTGTTAGTTAAGTCGTTAGTGTTCTTACCAATTGTAGCATAGATATGAATTATGATATGCAACTCTTTTAACTGTGTAAGTTGATGGTTCCATAAATCAACTTATCTAACTTGACACAAGGGAAAAAAAGGTAAGATCTTCCAAATAAGTTGTTTTTTAATATATATGAAACAAAATCATTTATTAGAATATAGTTAATAACAAATCTTATATATGATAAGATTTGATATTATGTAAACACTAAATATATAAATAATAGAACATAATTTGTAATTTAATGCATATGTAAAACATCTCTGTATTGATCAAGATTTTGTTTCTTTTTATCATTTAATTTTCTCCATTATTGTTTTCAAACTAATGTTTGTTCTAATTAATAAAACTTCAAACTGATTACTTCCACTAACAGTTTCATGATTAAATATATATATATATTAATAAGCCATTGACATGCATATGGATATTCAAACATTTATGCGTACACAAATTCAAATAATAATATTAAAATGGTTATTTCAACTTTTACATTCTTTCCTCAAAAAACTCTCTTTGATTCTGATTTACTCTCAAAAATCAGTTTTAAATTTATAATTTCTGTCCGTATAATCTTAGCGTGCATTATTACCTCATCTACAATTTACCATATTCTATGTATAATATCAAAGCACATTATCATACCTATTTTAATAAACTATAATTTGAAGATCATGAATTTATTAGATTAATGTTCAATCAATTGAGGTCCATTTATGATAAGCTGAGAAGATCTCAGCGTGTGCTAAAAAAAGAACCCAAAGTTCCTTGACTGATTTGCTGCTATTGTCTATCTGTTTTTGCTACAGTTATTTGTTTAATGTTTAGTTGTATTTGCTTCAGTTATTTGTTCAATGTTTAGTTGTAATTGTGGATTGTGGATGCAGTTAATTGTGTTCGTGGTGCCTGAGAAATAGGAGTGCAGTTATTTTTCCTTGTATTGTATTTAAGTTAGTTTGGTTCAATGAAAAAGGCAGCAAACAATTTCATCAATTTTCTTCTGGTTTTTATTCTCACCATAAGCAGAATTCTTCAAGCTTTGACTGGGACCTATCAATTTATGATAATTATGATTATATCGAAGTATATGAAGGAATACGTATTGATCTTTCATCATATGCTATAAAGGAAAAAATAGCAAGAATGCAGTCCATTGATAGATTGTTGCCATTGATAAAATATGAAGATAAAGAAATAATCAAACCTCAAACTGATGATGATTTTGTAATTTGTTTAGATAATTACATTAATGGGCAGTCTTGCAGAGTTTTTCCATTTTGTAAACATATGTTTCATTCAAATTGTATCGACGAGTGGTTAGAAGACAATTCGACATGTCCAATTTGTCGTCAATGTGTACATTTATAGAAATAATTTAGTGGTATAGTGCATCTCTTAAGCCATTTCATGTGTTAAAAAAAAATTTAACTTTTCTAGCAATAGAATAGAATAGCATATATGAAGACTGATGTAATGTACAAATTTGTCAAATATGCACTCTGTCAATAGAAATTATTAGAGGGATAATTTTCATATTATTTTCTTACTAGACAAATCCCGATTTACTAATTAATTTATTTAACATTAGTTATGTGTAGTTTGCATATTACTTTCTGGGGATAATATTTGTTAGTAAATTATAATGATTACATATTTTAATATTTGGCTCTTACGTAGTACCTACTATTAACTTTTGGAAAATATTAAAGAAAAATCTTATAATTGCACTATCAAATTAATTCATGATAAATTAAATGATTGATTAACAGATGATGTTAATTAATTTAAAACAAATGTAATGACGGATTAGTGGAGTATATTTAACAATAAATTATTTTACCTTACCTATGGATTAACAAGAGATTTTTCATTATTAAAAATTTTGGCGACAATTTTAAATTTATCTTTATGAAATAAATTAACGACGAAATTTATAAATTCAGCAAGGGATTTTTTTCATCGCTTATCTACCATTGAATTAAAATCCCTTATTAGTCTTATTAGGAAAGAGGATTCACAATGAAATCTTGGATTTTCATATTTTGAGCGAGGGAGAAACCCTTTTCTTGTAGTTCAATCATATTTATTCTTTATATTTTTCTCAAGTAATGAGCATGATTTCCTTCAATTGTTCAGTTTTTTTTTTTTTTTTCAAAAAATCAAATTGTGAACAATGTTTTTAATTTTAAAATAAATACTTAAACGTTTTCTTTAAATTTGTGTAACTTCGCATCTTGCATTAAAAAAATTATATATAAGTATGTTCGCTTAAATATAAATTACTTGTTTGATATTTTAAATTTATGTCATACATTCCTTCAATCAGTACACATGAAAGCGAAAACTTATATAGTGGGAAAAAAAATTGTAAAATCTGAAAGACAGGGTTCTAATCCCTGAAATGGGTAGAGCATCTACGCATCCAAAGGATCATAAACTTAAATTGAACTGCCATAGTATCCATTGAGACTCAAATAACTACATGTTTGACATAATAACAGCAAAGATACATGCAACTGCCAACGGGGATAAACTACCCCCTTGCTGGGACAATTGAGCAGCATACCTCTAATTGATTTGTGAGCCCATCAGCAAGTATGAAGCTTTAATCTATTTGACCTCCTGTTCCAATTTCAGCTTCGAGCCGGAAGCTCTCTGTTTTAAAGAATTCCATCTCTTGAAGAAGTTTGGTCAGCTTTTCAGCATTCTCGTCCTGAATATGAGATGGTACTTTCTCTTTATAGCCAGTTGCATTAAACATCTTGTCCAATTTTTCCAATTGCCTTATAAACAAAATTACATTCAAAATAATAAATAAATCAGGCATTTGTAATATAAACAACTTAAGAAGATTCTTTTCATCACAGGCATGCTTTAGCCTCAATAAATTACGGTATAGCAAATAGCACATCCGTGATCCATGTGAAAATAAACAGCATTACTAACATTGTTATAAAAAATTAAAACACCCAGATATAATCTGGTCAAGCTCCCCTGGGTTGAATTGCTATTAGTCCAAGCCCGGCCTTATTTTTCTTGTACGGCTCAAATTTTGACCCAGATAACTTAAAAGGCAATAAATACAGACCAATCCATCCAAATTCATAAATTGAGTGGACCAGGCCATGGTTTACCCATCCAAGTCTGCAGACCTAAACACAAATAATAGATATATACAATGCCCAAGGTGATCCATAAGTAGGCCTTGATCCGATTTTGAGTCCAGTTCTAAGTATATAGGACCACACCCTAACCCAGATAATTTGGGCTGATTATCCAGCTGATTCCCAATGATATATTCATATAGATATATAATTATATATAGCTTTGCCCCAGGTCAAAAGAGTTCCTATTGGGGTATATAATTCCTAGCTCAAACCAGCTTAGGTCAGATCCAACCCAAAAACCCAACGGTTCATTGCCTGGCTGCCATGCCAAAACAGGTGGCGGATTCTGGTCAACCTGGTTAAAAGGTCTAAAAAAAAACTTTTAAATATTATAACCTTCAACGCACAGTAAAAGTAGGGATGTTTACGTGGCTACCTACAAAAATAACTTTTATTATAAAAATAGTATAAAAATTAAAAATATTTTGTACAAAATTACAAAAAAAAATAACTCGTTTCTCAATAAATATATTTTCTCTCAATACAATAAATATTTTACTTCAAATTTTTATTTTTTTTTTCAAACTTCACTATTAAATAAAAAAATTATAATAAAATAATAAAAATTAATATTTAAATTATTTTCTATCATATAAAAATTATAATTTTTTATGGGTCCGACCCTTCTCCGGACATTGCTCATTGCGGAAACATTCGTGCATCGAGCTACCCTTTTTATAAAAAAAATATAATTTTAATTATAAAAAAAACTAACACTAAAAAATAAAAAAACAAAATAAAATATACAAAAATAGATTAATAAAAATCATTAAATTTTTTTAAACAAAAATTTTACATATATATATATATATGAAAAAACTAAAAAAAGCACAGAATTTAGTTATTTAAATATACAGTAGATGTTATAGATGTGATGTATATGTTGCGTATAATATGCGTATGTTATATATTTGTTATTTAAGTTGTGCATATTTTATAAAAAAAATTATTAAATATTATGTGTATATTATGTAAATGTTGTGTAGATGTCATAATACAATAACAACTACAACAACTAAGCTTTAGTCCCAAATAAGCTGGGGTCGGCTGTATGGATCCTCAACAAAATAAGCTCAAAAGACACCAAAAAAGATACTCAGCTTTAGGCCCCTTCCAAGACACGGATTTTACGTCTCCATTCAAGTCTGTCATTAATCAAATCCGCATCAAGATCTAAGGCACGTAAGTCTCTTGCTATTACCTCATTCCACACAGTTTTAGGTCTTCCACGACCTCTAGCCCCCTCAATCAACAAATTCTCACACTTACGAACCGCAGCATTAGGAGGTCTTAAAACATGCTCATACCATCTAAGTCTTCCTTCCCTCACCTTATCTCCGACATCCGCTACTTGAACTTTTTGTCGAATATGAACATTCTTAATTTTGTCTAGTCTGGTATGTCCACACATCCATCTTAGCATCCTCATTTCTGCCACACTCATCTTATGCAAATGTTGTCCCGTTGGTGCCCAACACTCACTACCATAGAGCATCGCAGGTCTAACAACCGTCCTATAGAATTTATCTTTCACTTTCAGAGGTATTTTCTTATCACATAGAACCCCAGTCGCACCCTTCCACTTCAACCACCCTACTTGTATTCTGTGAGCCACATCTTCATCTATACGGCCATCATTCTGGAACACCGAACCCAAATATTTGAACTGCTTGGTTTTAGGAACCAAAACTCCATCCAACTTAACCTCATGTTCCTGCTTCTTTCTTAGACTGAACTCACAGTGCATATATTCCGTTTTACTCCTACTTAACTTAAAACTCTTGTCCTCGAGGGTTTTTCTCCACACTTCCAACTTACGGTTTACACCAGCACTGGTCTCATCAATTAAAATAATGTCATCAGCAAACAATATACACCAAGGAACATCGTCTTGTATGCTTCTGGTTAGCTCATCCATAACCAGGATAAATAAATATGGACTCATGGTCGAACCTTGATGCAATCCGGTAGTAATGGGAAAAGCCTCAGTGTCTCCACTAGGTATTTTCACACTAGTGGATGCATTCTCATTCATGTCCTTGATGATGTTGATATATTTGCTGCTGACTCCTTTCCTCTTCAAAACCCACCATAACACTTCTCTTGGTACTCTATCATAGGCTTTCTCCAAATCAATAAATACCATGTGGAGATCTTTCTTCTTCTCTTGATACAATTCCATTAGTCTTCTTAGAAGAGAAATAGCCTCCATTATGTTGATGTGTTATATATTTATTGTACATATATTATTGATTTGTTATAAATGTATACATATAGTTTATATTGTTTATTATATATTTTATATATATTGTGTATATATTATATATATTATGCATATGTTTATTTTTTTGTGTGTATTAAAAATATAATATTAAAAAAAATTTAAATAAAAAAACAAATATAAAGAATTCATAAAAAACGAAAATAAAAAAATTACAAAAATAAAAAACAAAAAAAGGTCAAAAAGATAAATAAGTAAATATTTTAGCGTGTACAGTATATATGAAAAAGGCAAAAAATTTTGCAGTACACAGTCTAATTATCCCATCAAAGTATGCCTAGATAAACCACATGTAGAGGACAGATATAAAACCATATATGCTTAACCATGCATGTGCATATTGTATGATGTATTAATTTTACTTAAGAAGCCAGACTTACTTTTTTATATCATCCATTTTATTTCTGATCTTGTCAAGCTCTCCTTCCGCATCTACTTTTCTTTGAACCTTGAGATAGACTTTAAGATTCTCATTGAAATTCTCAAATGCACATCCAGCGGGAGGCGCATCATTCCAACTCAATAATGCCTGAAGAATAATATTTTAGTTTGAAATTGTTTTATAGTAGTATGAAAAGGCAATGTAGCATTATTAGAGATTAAAATAACATAATACTTGTACTTACCAGCAATAATAAAACAAACAGAAACAATATTTCCTAGGGACAGAAGCAGGGCTTGAAGTTACTAAGGGCTTACTCCTAGTTGAACATATGTTTCTAAAATTTTTATTAGCTATAACCTTGTAAAATACTTTTTCATTTTGAAAAATAAATTTAACACTTATTAATATGTATTAGTTTTATCCATCAATTACATAAATTTATAAGAAAAAGGATAAAAAATAACAAATTGGAATTTTGAAAATTTTCATAGTCAACACAATCAACAAGGAGCAAATTGAGTTGAGTATTTCATGGATAATACTATTGTAATTCAAATAAAAGTAAAATTGAAAAACTTACACAGAGTTTAGAGAGAGAGAAATGAGAGAAAAAAAAGTTTTGGAACTAAATTTTATATAAGAAAAAATTGACTGAAAAAAAATGGAAAGAAAGAAAAATCAACTGGAAAAAGAGAGATGGAGAGAGATTAAAAAAAATTGCTAAAAAAATGATGATTTAAAACAATATGTTTTTAATGGTAGTCGTATTTTTAAAATTAAAATTGAAAGTAAAAATTTCCTTAAAAAAAGTAATTTTTGTGAACTAACAAAAATTAAAATTAAAAAACATAGTATAGATTGGTTTCAAATATATATATATATCACCATTTGCAATCACATCTTTTTGAAGCCACAGAGAAAATTAGGCGAATTTTTTCACCAATGAATCCATTAAATATTACCAAGCCAAACTAATATGCTCAAACTATTCAGACTCAGACCTCACGATTACACCTCAATCACATTAAGAGAGACGATAGTTTGGCTTTCCCAACTGGCCAATTCTTGCAAAACCCAAATTCCTTTTCAGTTTTTGAACTATATATATTTTTTCCTCCACATAAATTGAATTAAGCGAAACAAAATGGATTTCAAATAACAATTTTGCTTCAATACAATTTGACATAAATTCCTATTTTTAGGGATTCCAAACAGGATGCGAAATTACAATGCTATGGGAGAAAAATAAAACAGATAAGAGGGTAGATGAGGAAAGATATTACAATTGAGGGGAAAGATGAAGTGCTACAATCTTCCAAGCATGCTACTTCCTGTCTAGGGTGTACATTATCTCAGTGGCGGAACCAGCCCTTCAAGAAGAGAAGGGCAAAATTTCTTTTCTATACATGTAAGGAGGAGATGGAGGCTGGGCCTCCACCTCTGCTGCTCTGGCTGGCAGAAATTCACCTTAAAAATACACGCTGGTAGCCGGTTAGAAAAGTCATCAGCCCCTATCCGACTCTACCTAGTTCATTTCCTGCACCTGGTTCCTTTCCTGCACTATCTAAACTGCATATTGGAGCGCATAAATTAAATGGTTAATGATTTATCCATACAAAAAAATTGTAAAAATTACTGTTATTTTTTATGCTAACATGGGTCAAGTGTCTAACAGGCTCAATATCAAAGGGAGAATTAGAATAATGAGTTTGTTTTACTTGAATTACTTTCAAAAATTGTTGTTTCATTTTTTATTAGAAAAAATTGAATTAGTTGTAGACTGCAATATCTAGAGTACTAGATCCAGTTAGATTCCATAAATTCTGGGAACTTACTAGAAAAGTGTATTTAGTATGTGGGTCCCTACTGTCAATGCAAACACAAGGATGAGAGACTAAAAATATTACAGTGCCTGCATCAAATTTTAAATTTTAAGGATGAAAAATTAGTCATTCTAAAAGTCTAACAAGTAAAAATTTTATCATGTATCTCGAGGACTAAAGTGTATCACAAAGACTAATGTGCATATTTTGAAACAGCAGGATCATAGCTCCTAAGGATTGATTAAAGCTAAATTTATGGGGTATCTTGTAATTTTTACAAAATTTAAAAACTATGGCCTGGGTTCTAGTTTCAAATATCTTCTCAAACTGCATCAGACCTGAAAAAGGTCAGCCTATAATCTTACCTGTGAAATTTCATTTTACATTCGATAAAAGACAAAGGCCATATATAAAAGTTGGGATTTCCATATTTCTCCCATTAGGAAACCCAATATAATTATTCATAAGGGCAAAAAAAAAAAGTTGCTGCCAATTGCCAAACTCATGCTTACAAATCCAAATTAGTGAAACAAAGATTTCGGCCTGTGGTATTAGAGTATAATATGCATAAAAGCCACAACAATTCTAAGATAATAAGTGCCAGGAACAAAACAAAAATACAAGACAATCATCTAAAGGAACAAAAAGAAAAGAAATGAGAAGAGACTAGAGCCAAAAAAAATTCAAATTTAGTGCCTTGCTCCTACCTTTAAAGATGATAAAGTTGCAAGAGTTGAAACCTCTAATTCATAGCTAGCAATAATTTCTGCTACTTCATCAGTTTGGCAAAATGCGAAGGCTGGTAGTCTGAAAAAACATACCACCACAAGATAGTTATCAATCATTTTAAATCCAGGACAGAAAATGACCAAGACAACTTCTGAAGTACTCATCCCCCATGTAAGAAATGTTCAAGCACCACCTTTCACAGCAATTTACTTTTCCAAATTTATTTAGGGATAATTCTGAAACTTGCACCAATGTTTCTTGCTTAATATTCATGTGATAAGGTCAAACAAGATTCTGAATTTGGGAGAAGTTTTGCATCAATATCATGCAATATAACCTATATGATATATAGAGAGAAAAAAAAAATTGTTTGTTCATAAATCTGTATGCATATGCAAATATGCAATCCAATCAGTTGAAAATAAAAATAAAAGGGGACAAATTGCTGCTCATAAAAAAAAATTACTTCAATAGTTACCTTTCATTTTTTTGCTTGCCAAGCACATCAGCCCTCAGAGACCTTATACATTTCACAGTGGTCTCAACAAGATCCATTTCATATTCTACCCTTGCATTTGTCCAGGTCTACAGTTGATGGATATTCAGATATCATAACTGACTCTTTTCTAGTACGGTCCTTGGCTGAGGGAAGGCGTTGCCATAACTCCTCGGTAACAAATGGCATAAATGGATGAAACAGTCGCAGGCCATTATCCAAACACACCCAAAGAGTGTCTTGTGCAGAATTCTTTGCATAGGCAAATGCTGGATCATCACCAGTAAAGTAAGGCTTGATTGTTTCGATGAAAACATCACAAAACTGATATTGCCACCATGAATACACTGTGCTGGCAGCATCAGAAAGCTCATATGAATTCAATGCTGAAACAGTTTTGCATATTGCTTTGTTTAGTTCTGAAAGGATCCACTTGCAGCTGAAAGGCATAGTTTCCACAATTAGATTTGAAAAAGGTATGTAACCAATTTCAAGTTTGCTCATAGCAAATCGAACAGCATTCCACAATTTGTTACACCATTGACGATACCCAACAACTCTTTGAATGTCTAAATTAATTTTATCAGTCTGAAAAGAGAAGCAATGAAAAATCATCACTAAAGATATAAAACAGCAGAATAAAGATCACAAGCCCGTGACATTGTACTCAAAATTAGATGGTCCTCTTAATTGTATAATGAGATTCATATATCTTGTAGATGATATTACAATGGAAAAATTATATGTGATTATGCTATATCTATCTTTATCACCAGATATGAGTTTGAAAATAAACTGAGTAGACAAGTAAACTCAAGTTAGATATTGAGTGTGTTTGAACTATCATCTGCATAGTATTATGATTCAAAGTATGTTTTCGATAAACATGTACTCTATGGGAAGGGATAACATTATGGCACATATTTTGTACCACATGAGCAAAAATCATGACTGAGGGGAGGCTAAAAAGTCTATAATCTCAATTTTTTGTTAGTGAGAGACCCCCTGAGAATTGTGGTTCTCGAGAATCATTACCCTTACAATTTTCAGTCAGTTCTCAAGATATAATTTGATATTTGCTATATTAGGGTATTGTTAGATGACCATGATTGATTCGGTCTAATGGGATATTTCTAAAAAGCGAGTTGAGTTATGATTGAGAGAGCTTGAATAAGAGGAGGATTATTGTGCGATCACTTTTATTTTATATTCATAGGTCGACCAATTATGTTGATGAGTCAATATAATTGTGAAAGCAAGATTATTATAAGATCAATGGAGTGACATGTGTAATGTGATAAAAATTTAGAGTAATGCATACTATATCTACTCAACCTTGTTATTATTGATGTATCCCTAACATATGTATAGCTTAGAGTGCTCATAGTGATTTGGTTGCATAGCCTATTAACCCGGTACAAGACGTCTAAACTATTTGCCTCAAATAAGATATGTCTCGTCATGTGTGAATGAAAAATGTTGGATTTGTTAGGTCGGATTCTCTTGCAACAGATGGATAGACCAATAATTTATTGGATATTTAATTAGTTAATAGATAATTAATTAAATATATTTTTATTAGTTTAAAAGTGTTCAAAATAGATTTAAATTCTTATTAAGATACATATAGTAATGAACTATTATCTCTATAGGTAAATTAGTTATCTTAAGTAAAAAAAACAGGTAAGTTAATTATCTTAAGTAAAAAAAAGAAACTCAAATTTTCTATTGTTTCTCTCTCCCAAAAGCTACACTCTCTATGAGTATCGTGAACGCATACTATGTGATTTGTTGGCTGTAGATTGTGGAAATCAAGGTCTTTCTCCATGTGTTAATTGCCTTTTTCAACTAGTAGTTCAATTTGCAGTCAATGATTTCTTGGGACGCAGATAAAGTAATATTTACCCATATTCTTTATGAATATTTGAATATTCATATTTCCTAATATTAATATATTTAATAGTAAAAGATTAAAGTTGAATTTACAAGTTCCAAAATGAAAGAGATAGAGAGAGTGAAAGAGACGAAGTACAAGTAAAGTTTTGGTATCAACGGGATTGACCCGAGTAGTAAGCGGCTCGGATTTGTTTAAGCATGTTTCGTATTTAAGTTTCAACATATGTAGCTATCCACATTAAGAGACTTACTTACTATAGCCAGGTGCGCGATCCATATCAAATTTGAATTAGGCGAGACGAAGTCTTGAATATCGAACGAATAAAAAAAAAAATTGGTTCTAAATACAAGTGGGATTAGAATGGGTAAAAGTGAGTTTCCCACTCAAGGAGAGAGAAAAAACTGAAATGAGACAGTTTGACTTGATATTTTTTTTATTAAGATTATTTTCATTAGCGCATGCATGCTTTCATTAAAAAACTTTTAATGGAATTAGTATTAAATTAAATGATATTTAATTGACCGCTACAAAATTTAACTAATATTTATGTAATAAAATAGAATTGGATGACCATTATTGACATTAGTGAATTCTTTAAAAACCATGCGCGAAACAAACTATAAATTTTAATTTCTAAATGGGAATTTTACAAAACTATACTAAAAAGAATAATTTAAAAAAAATACAACCATTAAAAAATTTTAAAAAATACAGAGAAAAGTTTCTGAATTATAAAAACACAGATGATAAGTTTTATCATTCTTTGACTTTTCATAAATAGTGCATATATTATGTATTTGTTGTAAATATTATGCATATGTTGAGTTCTAATTGAAAATACATGTACTACTTTTATATCTTTCTTAAATATAATATATATGCCATGTAAAAATAGTCCATATACTAAATTTTAAGTGAAAATATATGCCCTATTCTTAAGAGTAGTATAAATATACTTATATATATATTGTATATGTTTTTTATCTAAACATATATTATATATGTCGTGAATATATTCTACATATGTTATGTATATGTTGAATTCTATCCAAAAATATATATACTATTTTTATATGTTCCTTAAATAAAATGTATATATAGTATAATTGTAGTTCATATGTTGAACTCCTAGTAAAGCTATAGATTACTATTAACAATAATATAGTATAATATAATATAATATAATATGCTATATACATATTGTGAATATATTTTATATATATTATATATACATGTATTACTTTTATATAATTCTTAATTATGATGTATATATCATGTAAATATTATTTATATATTAAATTTTAAGATGAAAATATATGCACTACTATTAGCAATAGCATAACTATATTATAAATGTTATGAATATGTTATGTATATATTTTATATACATAAGTTTTTGCAACAAATTTCAACATAATTCAAAGTTGACCAAAAAAATTTAAAACAAGCATTACTAGATTATAAATAGTTATCCAACAATAAAAATCACAACAATAAAAAAATAATTTAATAAACAAATAAAGAGAAATAGTAATAAATAAAAAATAGAAAAAATAAAAATAAAAATCTTAGAAAAAACAAAAAAGAAAAAGGAAAAACAAACAAACAAACAAAGAAAAATATAACAAAAGAATAAGCGTAGCAAAAAAATAAAAAATGTTAACCGTGACTTTTTTCATTAAAAAAGTAATTTGAATAAAAAAGAAAAAAAGATTTAAAAAAAAACTAAAAAAAAAAAAGCGCACAGTATACAAGAAAACCAAACTTAAAACTGTATGCATTGCTATTCTATATTTTTATTATTATCTCTTTTTTAAAAATAGACATTGGCAAGCTGCCTTGTTTTTCCCTAAAATGATACGCGTTTTTACGTCTATTAATTTGAGAGTGAAATTATTATCAATTTATTGATGGGCTCTCCAAAAGTCATACTATTGCTATTTTTTTATACAAAAATTATGTAAATTTTGTTAGTGGCAGTTATCATGCATTATACTTGAACTGAACTGTAATTTCGCATTCATTTTTTATAGCAGCATTTCTTTTTAAAAAGAAGTCTTAATGTTTATTGACTTTCTTTTTGATGTTCGAAGTCAATGAATTTTTTTTCTTATGTAATTTTAGTTGGAAATGATAATTTTGTCTATTTTTTTATTTTTTTATCTACTATTTAATTTTTATGCTATTTTTTTAGGTCTGTGTATTTTTTATTATAATTTATTCTTAAAATAATTTTTAAACTATTATAGATCTTAAATTTAATTTTTTATTTTTATTTATATATATATATATTTTTATCTTTTAGAATAAAATTAAATACAATTTAAATTTTTATTATATAATTTTTTCTTTTATTATTTAAAAGTCACGTGTTCTTTTCAAATTAAAATATTTTCTTATATAAAAATGATTTAATCTACACATAACAAATGAAATGTCATGCTAAAAATTATATTGCCCGCAGTCAAAGGCAGACTCACAGGGTCCAGGAGGCTCTGGACCCCTTCATCCATATACATATACATATATATATGTATATATATGTGTATATATATATACACATATTCTTTTTTATATATAAAATATACACGCATATTCATTTATATATTTATAAATTTATATATTTTTATTTATATATTTAATTTTAAATAAATTTTATATATAATTTAAATAAATTATATATATGTATGTATGTGTATATATATACACATTTATTTATATATTTATATATGAATTTATATATTTAAATTTAAATAAATTTGAATGTATATTTAAATTTAAATGAATTATATATATAATTTAAATAAATTATATATATATATGTGAATTATGTATATATAATTTTTACATATGTGAATTTAAATGAATTTTATTTTAATTTATAAAATTTTTATTAAAATTCATATATACATAGATAATTGACTGCTCGTATATTACATGAAAAAAATATTTTTTTAAAAATTAAAAATGAGATTATTATGCAACGTATTTAAAATATGTAAAGTTGTAAGATATAATTACAATAATTATCATTTCTTAAGTGTAGTTAATATAATTGTATAAATTAATTATTAAGTAGTTAATATAATTGTACAAATTAATTATTAAATTATTATAACATTAAATATTTAAATTTATAATAATTTCATTTATTTTTTTTTTAAATTTAGACTCCTTGATGAATTTTTTATTATATCTCTATAAGTGCGGTTGCGGCGATAAGTGATAGGACGACAAACAACACCGGTAAGAAAGTTTTTATCATTCACAAACTGACTACCGTAATTTTTTGTTAAAATTAAGCTCTCCTTCAATAGATTTTTGCATTTGCCACTGTCCACAGTGTATTATTATTATCTATTATTTATATAAAAAATTCTAAATAACTTTATTAATTATGTATATATTATATACTTTAAAATTATATAATTTTATTTGTTTATTATATATATACTTTCTAATTCGTTAATAAAAATTTATTTATTTTATAAATTTAGACCTAATATCTTGGGACGGGCTGCACTTCAACCTGACAACATAAGATCCAGTCCAATCCCGCATAATGAACGGATACAACCATGCCAATTTCCGGTACGCATAATCCAGTCCAAACGGCTCGATTAGTTAAAGTACGTCGGTTTTCAATTAATCTGATAACAAAGCCTAAAAACTATTTTTCTTTATATTTTGCCTCTCATCGGCCCGCTTCCCACCCTCTCCAATACACTCTGCCTCTAGCGCGCTCAATTCACTGTGAGCGCAGGCTGTCGTCTCCTTCCAAAGATGTCCATGGCGATCCGAGCGCAGGTAGAAATCTTCTTCTGTTTTTTTTATTTTTAATTTTCCTGTCACTGTCTCTTTCCTCTCTCTACTCTGCTCATTAAACCACCGCCGCCAACTTCTGCCTCTCCATCTAGTCTTTCTCCGGCAACTTCAGCAACGCTTATAAAGTAGCTTCTTCTATATCTGGTTTATGTATTTATCCATTTATGTAATCTCTGGTATTTTGATTCCAATTTTGGTTTTGTCCAGTGAAGTCTTTCATCTTCAATTAAGAAAAAGAATAAATTGATTTAACCAATGCTTAGAATTTTTTTAATTCGTTGGACTTGTTTTAAATTACCAATAGGTTGTAGTTATATTTTGATTTCCCATTTTGTGATAGCGTAATTTCACGGCTACAGCTGTGTTATTATTAGAAGAAGGAAAAAAAACCTATTTTGCTCAAGGATTCAATTTTATGAATCCATGCACAAGCTTCTGAACACTGAATTCAGATTTTCATCAATTTACACTTGTATTGTAAAATTAGTCACTGTTTCGTGGTAATGCGCTTTTGATAAATCTGAACTACCATTTAGGGTTTCATTAAGAGTTTGGGTTTTTTATCTGTACTTTTTTTTAACTTATACGTTTATTTGAATTATTTTAAGTTACCAATGGATGTGTTTCTTGATTTGCCCATTTTATGCTGCAAAATGGATCTGTTCAGTAAAGAAACATACATGTACTCAATCTAATTCGTAATTCTTTCTTTTATGGTTCAGGATGATTATTTTTAGAGTTATAAGATTTGTAGTCACATATTATCCAGAAATTGAGTAAAGGGTCTTTTACTTGAAATGGATTCATCTGACCGTGGTCGTACTTGCATGAAACGAGACACCAATGAGGATAGCTCGGATGTGAAGAGTGATAGGGCAGGAGATGATGAAGAATGGGAGGGCAGTGATAAAAGAAAGCATAAGTCAAGCAAGTCTAGAAAGTCTAGCAATGGAGAAGATGCTGAAGTATTAGATGGCAGTGGGAGAAGAAGAAATTCTGGTGGGGACAGGAATGAGAATCGTAAGAGGTCAGGTGGTGGTGGATCTAGCAAAGCAGGCAGCGATGATGATGATTATGAAACAAGAAAAGATGTGCGCTCAAAGCAAATGAAGAAAAAACAAGAGGAAAGTAGTTTGGAAAAATTGAGCATCTGTTATCAGGATGGAGAATTAGAGAACAGGCAGGTTGTGGAAAAGTCTGGAAGTAAAGGGTATAGCAGACCTTATGAAAGTGAGAGAAAGAAAATGGCATCAAAGATTTCAGAACATGAGAGTTCCCGCAGTGGAAGCAAAAGCAGAGAAGAAAGATCTCATGATGGAGAGCATGAAAAGACGCAAGATAGAAATTTGAGGTACTCAGATAGGAGAGAGAGCGGTTGGGAGAAGGCTCATGGTTCAACTGATCTGGGAAGAACTTCTAGGAGGAGATGGGATGAATCAGATTCTGGAAAGAAAACTGAAGAAATTTATCATGAAAAGGCTGATCTTAGAAGTGGGAAGACTTCTGATTCCAAATATGAGACTTCTAAAGAGAGAATTGTGTATACAAGAAATGAACCCAGTGAGAGTAAAAGCAGGGGTTTAGATTCAAACAATGAGAAGGGTGGCAAAGCCAATTACAAAGAAGAAAGAAGAGCTGATGGAGAGAGGAGCAAGAGCAAAAGCAGGTCAGAAACTGTAGAGGAAGATGATAAGGGTAGTCCTATTACTCGTGAAGGCAGATCAGGCGGGGAAAAAAGTGAGAAGCACAGACAGCAGAGAACGGCCACTGGTAGGGATGCTATTGAAAGCCGGGAAAAATCTTCTAATGTAGATGAAGATGGAATTAATTCGGTAAGAGATAAAAGTGCAAGAGAAGTAGGGAACTTTAATAGGTCTAGGACTCCAGAAAGGAGTGCAAGGCGTCATCAAGAATCACAATACTCTGAAATGGAGTACGAAAGGAACTCGGAGATTAGGAGGAAGGATCTAGAAAAGGATGGCCACAGGGATGATAGATCAAAGGGCAGGGATGACAGCTGGAGTGAGAGGAATAGAGATCGGGAAAGTTCCAAAGATAGTTGGAAAAGAAGGCAATCCAGTGGCAATGATAGAGAGTCAAAAGATGGAGACATTGTTTATGATCGTGGCAGAGATTGGGAGCCAAGACATGGTCGTGATAGGAATGACAATGGTCGAACTAGGGGAGAAGCTGTCAAAACATCATCAAATTTCGGAATTTCAAATGAGAATTATGATGTGATAGAAATCCAGACCAAGCCTCTTGATTATGGACGAGCAGATTCTGGATCCAATTTTGCAAGAAGAATGGAGCTTGGACAGCAATCTGATGGGAAATCAGCACCAAATGCTGAAGGATGGACAACTGTGCGAGATGAAAGGACAAGAAGACATGACTTATATGGTTCTGCTCCTGTTGATGATATAGAGGAAAGATATAATGATGGCGGTGCATATATGCGAGATCAAAGCTCATGGAGAGATGAAATGGACTACCAGGCAGGGAAAGGAAGAGGACAGAGAGGGTCTCTGTCTGGCCGGGTTGCTGGTGGCCAAAGTTCCGGTGGTGGTTCACAGCCTCCATATGGAAACCAGGAACCAGGGTCTTTCTCCAGAGGTCCTCCACAAGGAGTAAAAGGAAGTAGGCTAGGGAGAGGAGGGAGGAGTAGGCCCTCTGGAAGAGACAGTCAACAACAATTGCCCATGATGGGATCACCTTTTGGGCCTATTGGAGTTCCACCACCTGGACCCATGCAGCCACTTGGCCCAAGTACACCTGCTCCAGGCCCTCCAATTTCACCAAGCGTTTTCATTCAACCATTTTCGCCACCAGTGGTTTGGCATGGGGCTCGAGCTGTAGAGATGAATATGCTACTACCACCAGCTCTCACTCCCGTTCCTCCTGGACCATCAGCCCCAAGATTTCCTCCTAACATGGGTACACCTCCACCAAACCCTGCTATGTTTTTTAATCAGACAGGGCCTGGAAGGGGAGTTCCTCCAAACATATCTGGTCCTGGCTTTAATGCTGGTGGACCGGTGGGTCGAGGAGCACCTTCCGATAAGAGCGCAGGGGGTTGGGCGCCTCCTAGAAATAGTGGACCCCTGGGTAAAGCTCCTTCAAGAGGAGAACAGAATGATTATTCACAGAATTTTGTAGATACTGGTATGCGACCCCAGAATTTTATCAGGGAGTTAGAGCTTACCAATGTTGTAGAGGATTACCCCAAGCTTAGGGAGCTTATACAGAAAAAAGATGAGATTGTTGCTAGATCTGCATCTGCTCCCATGTATTTGAAATGTGACCTGCACGAGTTTGAGCTTTCTCCTGAGTTTTTTGGGACCAAGTTTGATGTGATCCTAGTGGACCCCCCTTGGGAAGAATATGTTCATCGAGCTCCTGGTGTTGCTGACCATATGGAATATTGGACATTTGATGAAATATTAAATATTAAGATTGAGGTAGTTGGTTGCAAATTGCTTATCCTTTCCAGTGTTAACTGAAAAAAGTTGTGTTTTCCTCATTCTTGCTTGAGAATAAATATGCTAACTAGTAGTTGCATGCTTTTGAAATGCAATTTGAAATTCTAATTATTTGCTTCAACATCCTGGGCCATAAATGCACACTATGTTCAGTGTGGTGGGCTGTGAGCTGCATTGTTTTTGTTTTGTTAAATATCCTCATTCTTCTAGGTTGGTTATTTTTTATTTATTTATCTTTTTTGTACAGGTCATAGCTGATACACCTTCTTTTATCTTCCTATGGGTGGGTGATGGTGTGGGACTTGAGCAAGGTCGACAATGCTTAAAGAAGGTATTTGGGATGTGGAATTATAAAGACACAATCTACCTTCTCTTCTGTATTCAACTCATGTCATGTTCTGTCAAATCATTTTGATTTATTCTTAATGCTTCAGTGGGGATTTAGAAGATGTGAGGATATTTGTTGGGTAAAGACAAATAAAACTAATCCAACTCCAGGATTGCGGCATGATTCTCATACTTTGTTTCAGCACTCAAAGGTTGGTGATGTGATATTTCTTCTGCATGAGATATCTACTTTTCTTCTCTGTTTGCCTTTCTTCCCCTGCATCACTATTTATTTGCTAATGCATTTGCTCTTTTTACTCAACTGTGGTGGTAATTAAGGAACACTGTTTGATGGGTATAAAAGGAACAGTTCGTCGCAGCACTGATGGTCATATAATCCACGCTAACATTGATACTGATGTAATTATTGCTGAGGAACCTCCTTATGGTTAGTTACACCCAATATAACATCGAATTTCTTGGCTCTTTATTGGAATTAGTCCATTTAGGATTTGTTGGCCTATCTTCTACGAGAGAAGAATCCAAATCCAATTTCAACTATGGATTGCTTTTGGTTTCACTTTCATTTTTTAATGATAAATTAAGGTTTATTGACAATGCATTCCTTTATTCTTTCCCTTTTTACTGAAATTTGGTAGAAAATACAATCCTGTGCTTGTGTAGATGTGTGATTTCCTGCTGAAGCAACAAAAAAAAGAAAAAAAAAGTTGGAACTTTTAGCTAATTTTTTGTTCATTTTATGCTTTCAACAATCCCTGGAATGTTTTCTAGCTTTATATGGTTTCCTTTCTATATTTTAATCATTAAGAGGTAATGCCTTAGCATGAAGGACACTAATAATAAAGTTTTCCTTAACTAAAAATTTATTGAACATATTGTAAATTGTCATCAGAAGACTCAAAATACCTCCTGCGTACTCTTCTTCCATCCTTTGCAGAATGAATGACTAAATGAGCACTTACTAGACAGTTTTTATGCTATTGGTTGCAGGTTCAACTCAAAAGCCTGAAGATATGTATCGTATAATTGAGCATTTCTCCCTTGGCCGCAGAAGGCTTGAGCTTTTTGGTGAAGACCACAACATTCAAGCTGGTTGGTTGACTGTTGGTAAAGGATTATCATCATCAAATTTCAATTCTGAGGTATTGTTACTTTTAATTGTTGTATGTGTTGACTCATTATCTGAATCTAATTATGGTGATAACAATTTATGCTCCATTTGTTTGATGAAATAGGAATGATATAGCAACCTTTGAATTTGTTACAGTGTTGAGAAAAGTGATGCTTTTTTACTATTGCTTGTATGTTACAATGAAATTGTTTCATGGAGAGGTACAAATAACTGACTCTGTTCCTATCTTCGGCCCTAAAACCAAGGTAAACAGAAGCATGATACTCGCTGCCAAATATAATATTTTTTTTGGGTGCCAATGTTGCAACTGCAAAATAATTTTCTGGCACTCTCATTAATGTTTTCCTTGCATGAACAGACCATAAATCCCTCACTAGTCATTAGTTTCTTCTTTTATTTTTTTTCCTTTCTCTCTCTCTTTTCTATGATTGGCTCTGCCCTCTTTACTGAACAGTTACCTGATAGGATTACAATTAGGTCCCTAAGTTGAACCATTTTCTATTATTTTAATTTTAGTTCTATATTTTTTCTCATGGCCACAAAGCTTACATTAATTTTCTGGGATGAGAAGTAAACTCTGAAAAGAATTCGAACATGGTTTTAGCTTCTCTATAAGAATATTTTCTCTCCCATTTCTTCTTGTAGGTGTGGGTTTTACGTTATTTGTCGTAAATGCTAACCCAGGAGAGGATAAGCAAAATTTGCTTTATTTTGTCAGATACCTCATTCTTACTCATTATAGTGAAATAAGAGACCACCAATTTGCAATAAGTGAACCGGAGTCACTTTGTAGCAATGATGGGTCTCATGTGATAGTGTTGTTAGATTACCTCTATCTTGGATTTTCAGAGCCTACTCTTACCAAAAACTCTTGGGTATTGCATACTTGTAGCCATAGATCCAATGATTCTAATTTTTCTGACAACAATATATATATATATTTTTTGATAACCTTTCTGACAACAATATTTGATTTGGAGGTTCTGTTACTTGTTTTCTGCCTATTCTTGTTCCTGCTACTGCACCTAATCCGAAATTCAAGTTTGCTAGGGGTTTCCGTGCAACAACAGTGCTAAGGACTATATTGCATGTTGCACGAATGTGCTGTAAAGGAGTGAAGGCAAGCAACTAAAATAAAATAATAAGGGAAAAGTATAAAAACTAATGAAGGGGTGTCATAGTCTGCTCATGTAACCAAATTATAGGGGAGCACCAGATGGTTATTTTCAAGTGCTTTTATGAGCACGCAATTTTTGTTCCTTTTTTTTCAATCTATTTTATTGTGCCAAGTTTATAAATTTGTAACAAAGAATTTGACATGTTACATCTTATTTCATAAGATGTTGTGTATTAAAGCATTTATGCATGCCTCATAATCTGAAAATCCCTGCTTCCATTAGTAATTATCCTGGTGGGATGCCCTAACTAGTTTATCTGCATTGCATCTCATCATCTAATTTTAGTTGAGAACTCTTTATCTCATTTTTGGACTTGAGAAAAGGAAGATAAAAAAGTGAAATTAATGTGCTGACCTTCAAGAAAGGTCTGCCGTGAACCAAGACTATTACACTTTTGCATGTATTGCCATTTTATATTTGATTTTAGGTTTATTATAAATTGGATTGGTCTCGGACTTCTTTGAGCCTGGAATACTAGTTTTTCCAGTTTGATCCAGTTTCACCTTTTCCTTTGATTTGATACACCTATATATTAACAGAAAATTTGGTTTTATCTCAGGCTTATGTCAGGAATTTTGCAGACGAGGATGGGAAAGCTTGGCTTGGAGGTGGTGGACGAAATCCTCCTCCTGAGGCGCCTCATCTCGTGATGACTACCCCTGAAATAGAGGCACTACGACCAAAGTCGCCAATGAAGAACCAACTGCAGCTGCAGCAACAACAATCGACATCCATTTCGCTAACGACAGCCAATTCTTCCAACAGAAGGGCAGCTGGAAATTCTCCGCAGAACCCAAGCACTTTCTCTTTAAACCAAGAGGCATCAAGCTCTAACCCTTCAACTCCAGCTCCTTGGGCATCACCAATGGATGGCTTTAGAGTATGAGAATTAAGAAAGCTGGAGTTTAGTGGAATATTTTTTATATCAATGTGTATGGCGATGAGGCAAATAGAGACAACCCAGAGTTTTGAGTCTAAATGGACATATAATTATGTTGTTCCATTAACTGTAATTTTATTTTTCATTTATGAATATATAAATAGAAAGTAACGTTATTTCATTTCAGGCCCTGCATCTTTGTATAGCCAGCAAAGTTGGTTATGCAAAGTTGTAAAATGAATCATTGACAATAATTTAGTCTTTTTGACTCTTTGCCTTCTAACAATTGAATATGTACATATGCAATGAACATGTAAGCTGCATCGCAATAGAGTTTTGATAATATCGAGTTTTTATTTATTTATTTTTTACTTTCTCATTTTGATTGTTGGGTCTAGGGGTTCAGGCAAATATTGTCATTTGCCTACACTAGGCATGCCGATATAGTTTAACAAACCCATAATAAATTTGGCCATTTGGCCGTTGAGCTTGATAAACGCTGTCTTTCTTTTCTAGTTTCAAAATTAACAAATTTAGTCTGTGTATCGTTGCTTAAAAATATAACCTTTTTTGAATTTTTATGGGATTAGAATTTAATAATTTAGAAATTAAAATGGATTTTAATTTCAAATATCAGAAATTAGAAGTATTGTAAAAAATTTATAATTTTATAAATAAGGTTAAAATACTGAACTATTAAGGATAAAAATTATGAATTCTGAAAAAAAAAAGAGATTCAATGCTATACCTTAGAGTTTTTTTTTTTTTTATAAAAAAAATCAAACTTTCAAGACGAGCTGGGTAGAATAACATGAGACTATAAAGCTTTCCCCGCCAAATTAATGTATTTGCATATCTTAGAAATCAAACTCGAGACTTCTAATTAAGTTAGAATAATTTTATACCAATTAATTTGCATGCTTGGTGGTTTTTTTAAGGCTTGGTGGTTGTACTTTAGAGATTGAAAATTTTATAAAGTTTATTTTTTTGATTGTATGCTTATCATTTTAAGTTGGTAAATAATAAATTAATAATTTCATAGTTTATATCTCTTTTATTTTTCATTTTCCTCATTTTATTTCTAAAATTGGTAGAAAAATGGAAGGAATTGATTTCTATTCTTTTTTCTCATTTTCTTTCTCTTATTGTTGTCCAAAAAAGGAAATGGGAAAAATATAATTTTTATTTTCTTCTTTTCCATTTATTTTCATCAAAACAAACAAAAGCTAAAGGATCTTCAAATCCACTACAAAGAGTCTCTCCTACCTTCTAAAGTAACTATGGCCACGTCACAGTGAACTATGAACCGGACCGTGAATCAGCGATTTAGTTTATAAACCAAACCAAATTTGAAAAAAATTGATTTTTAACCGGAGCTAAGAACGAATTATAAGAGTTCAATTCAGGTTCATGATTTTTTGAACAAGAACCGAAACAAAGAGCTTCAGGTTCTAAACCCTGAAAAATTAAAAAATATATATTCTAAAAATATATATACTTTTAATATATATTAAATTAATGTATGTATTAATACTATATATACATATATTAATTTTTAATATATATATTAAAACATATATATAATTTTTACTTGAAAATTAAAATCTTAGAGCTAATTTTTAAATTTTTTTTACACTTCAATTTCAATATTAATTATATGTATTTATAATGAAAAAAATTGTATTTGCAAAAATTTGTCATTATTATTACCATCATTATTACTATTATTATTTATTATTAATAATAATTATTGTTAATTTGCTATTTTTTAGTAATTAATATTATTTAATTTAATGTAATTTATATTATCAAATTTATGAGTTAAGTGTTTAATCTCATGAAAAATATTATTAATTATGGTTACTTTTATTTAAAAAATAAATTATTGTAACTAATTTGAATCGGCGGTTCAAATCGAAATCAAAATCGAATTTGGTCCATCTTTTAAAGGACTGAACCTTAACCAAGCCAGCTCATGCTGGTTAAAGTTAAGGTTCATTATTTTCATAAACTGAAACCGGCAATTCTGGTTAATTGAACTATAACCATAGTTATTCTAAAGGCAGTATGTATAAGAGAGTTTGAATTGAGTTTCTTTTTCTATTTTTGCTTAATATGATAAATATTTAATTTGTCATTTTTTTTAAGAGAGAAAGAGAGATGTAGATGGTGTAGCAGAAGAATCACCACTACTAAGAAGCTTTTCTTGTTCTAAAGAATCAGCAGGACAACCTTTCAAAAGGACATGTAATTAAAATCATGTATATAGAATGAATTTATTAATTAAGGAAAAAGCTTTGTGACCAAAAAGACTTAGCCAAAATTTGGCCAGAAAGATTGATTTACATTAGCACCCTTATATGTGTATTCACACACTTACACTACAATGATTAATTCTTAAGTCATTCATGTTGTAAAATGGTGGCCAAACTCTTCCATTTCACAATATCAATTCTTCCCAATACAACATCTTAAAGAGGCTCTAAATACTCATTAATCAATTGGGAATAAATGAAAGGAAATCAAAATTATCCATCATACCACTTCCGATCAAAATTATTTTACAGATTGCAACATGGTGGAAGATATCAATAAAGATTATGGTTTAAGGAAAATCTTAAATGATGTAATTGGACTTTCAAATGAAGATAATTTGTTTGTTGAAGAAGGAATAAATGATAATTATTCAGATTGTGAGTATGATGGGAATGGTGATGATGGTACATTTGAAAATGATTTTTCTGATGATGAAAATGAATTTGTTATGGACATTTTGATGAAGAAAGCTTAAAGATAGACCTCATTCTAGAATGGTATTTTCTTCTCTTAAATGTGTGCTTAATTTTTACAAAGAACATGTAAGAAGGAAAGGATTTTATGTACAAAAAAGATCTATAAAAAAAAGCAAGTAACTGTAAGTATTTGATGTTCACTTGTGACAAGTCTAGAAAAACAACATGAAAGAAGTTCAACAAGAGAATTAATTGCCCAGCTAGGCTGAACATTGTATTTGATGAAGATGGATTTTGGCGTGTCACTAAGGTTGTTAATGATCATTCTCAAGAGCTGGACCTAACAATGTCTAGGCTTATAGCTGGCCATAGGGTCATGGACAATTCTCTGAAGAGAAATTTAGAAGTTAATGGCAGAGTAGGTTTAAGAGCAAGCAATGTTAAACTAATGGAAATTCAACGTATGGGATGTACTCCAAAGGACTACAAAAACTTCATCAATAAACATAGAAGGCTAACATTGGAAGATGGAGATGCAGAAGCGATGAGAAAATTTTTTTGTGATATGTAGACAAAGGATATGGACTTTTTCCATTTGATAAGTTGACAGTACTAGTAGGCTATGAAATGTAGTATCTATTCATCCACAAGGCAAAGTTGCATATGAGGAATTTGGTGACATGTGTACTTTAATTTTGAATGAAGATGTAGATACTTTTAAGTGGTTATTCTCTACTTGGATTTTAGCGATGAGGGGTATTCATCTAACTGCCATTCTTATTGATCAATGTGAAAGCATTAGGACAGTTATAAGTGAAGTTATGCCAACAACAATTCACATGTTCTGCATTTGGCACATCTTTATAAAGCTGCTTGTTAAGGTAAGGGGTGTTGGGGACTATTCAAGTGCCAAAAAGGAATTCAAAGCTGTAGTACTTGACAGCTTAGCAGTAGAAGAATTTGATAGAAGGTGGAAAACGTTTTTAGGGAATTACAAGTTGAAAAATAATGAATGGTTCCATAAGCTATTTTCTAAAAGGCAAAGTTGGGTTCCTGTATTCCTCTATCACTTCTTTTGGGCAGGAAAGTTATATATACAAAGAAGTAAGGGAATGTATGCATTTTTGGCAGATATGTTTTTGCTTATACACATACCATATTTGAAATGTTTCAATACTAATTAATGAGATTGTATCATTGTGAATTAAGCACCCCAAGAAGTGATGATGAAAGGGATGATGAGAGAGTTGCTGAAATAGAGAAATACATTATAACTGATGGATCAATTATTAATGATTTTTATGGAAATGAATTTGTCTTCATTGTCGAGCATAGGCCAAGTGGTTAATATTTTTAGTGCAATTGAAAATTATTTCAATTAAGAGGCATTATATGTTGCCATATACTTAAGGTGATGGCACACAAAAGGATTGATTATTTTCATGAAAGATACATACTTAAAAGATGGAGAAGAGATGTGTTTTGACCACATCTAAAAAGATTCATTTTTGTCTAGGATACCCTAGTATGACAAATGAGTATAAGAAATATATAGAGTTATTGAGATGTTTTGAGCAAGTCATAGATATTAGAATAGATAGTGATATCAAAATGAAATATGTGAAGTCAAAATTATTTGAGATTCAAGAAGTTCAGAAGAATTGGGATGATAGTATGGCTAAGTAAAATAACGTGGTTGTAGGAGATGAGAATTGTATATTAGATCCTATAGTGGTTCATTCTTGAACAAGGCCACGGTCCACTAGACATATGTTAGGCTGTGAACCAAGGCTAAGGAATAACACTAGAGGTGGAGGCAGAGGTGATAGGGGCAGAGGAGGACGTGGTATGGGCAGAGGAGGATGTGTTAGGGGCAGAGGTAGAGGTGACAATGGAGTATCGCCTAGCAATTTTTGAGAATGAACAAGCACTAGTCAAAGGAATAGTCTTTTTTTATTATTATTATTTAGTAATTTATCATAATGACAAACATTTTAGGTCATTTTTTACTGAAGAAATATAGTTATTCTATTTTATATACTGAATAATGAGCAATAATAGTAGTTAATGATTATATTTTATTATAAATTTTGCATATAAGTTATGAAGAATAAAATTTGACAGAGTAATATATGGATTATAGTAATGAAGAAGCAATTTTATCAACCATAATATTTTAAAGAATAAACACTGAAATGAAAAAAAAAATCCACAACTTTTAATTGTATACAAAATAGGATTAAAATCCTCTAAAACATTAATCTTCTTTTTATCTCTTATTTTTATTTTTGTGGTTCACCTTTTCTCTACAAACAAAAAACATATATATAAATTTAACAGTATATAGAATATAAATCAAACATTCAGAATGATTAAGATCAATTGTTTGAAAATATCCTACTTTAATATCTTGTTAATATAATCATTAAAAGATTTAGACTTAACAACATAGAAACCCAACTTATATCCATCAGAAGCAGAATTCACTATCTTTAGAATACTGGCATCACTGAAGATTATGTCAACATTATTTGTGAATTTGTTCTTGAAGTATATAAGGTTTTCTTCATGAAATCCAATAGTCCTGATGTACTTCTGGAGTTTGTAATAAGATAGAAAATAGACATAAAAGTTTTTGAGAGCAAACATACCTTATACCACCAACATATGTATGATTTTGATTCAATCGGACTGATTTTGATTCAATCAGAAGCATCCACCCATGTGCATAATTATTGATACCTTTTTAAGTTTTTTAATTGCATAAATAAAAATTCATATGTAAAATATTGATATGAAATATAAACTGCAGATAATTCGAGAACTGCAAAAAGAAAATTATATGCAAAAAATCACTACTCACCTCTTTGATGTGACTATGAATGTGAAGTGCTCATTTTCCTTTCACAAACAAAGCAGTAAGTGTTACATTTTAGGTAAAGAGTAAAAGCATTAATTAAGCATTGAATTACATGGCCCAAGAAATTAATGAGTGTTTCGAAGTCAAATTGCCATTAATTTGTTCTTAAGAATAGGTTGAATCCATGTTGAACAATAATTGTAAGCAGTTAATTTGTCCATCAGTTAAGTTTACACCAATAATATTAGATTACTATATATTACAAGGTTTGGTTTTAGTTATTCGACTGTACCTCATGAAATTATGAAACTAATAATGAACATTATAACACAATTAGCCATATATGGACTGGTTAAATTATATATTAGGCTACGTCATGTCAAATAAATTATTTCAAAATTAAGCTCAAATTGATGATGTTGAGGTAAACTATATGTTATAGTCAAGAATCATAATGTACATTATAAGCCAATTAGCCATATATAGACCATGGTCAAATAATGTCCACTTCTTCATACCTTATATATAAATGGACCATGGTCAAATCATATATTACATAAATTATTTTTAAAATTAATAACGTATATTATAACACAATTAGCCACATATGGACCATGGTCAAATCATATATTATGCTACTTTATGTCAAATAAATTATTTTTAAAATTAAGTTTAAATTGGTAATGTTTAGGTTACTATATGTTATAATTAAGAGTATTAATGTATATTATAAGCCAATTAGCTACACACGGACCATAGTCAAATAATGTTCACTTTTTCACACCTTATATACAAATGGACCATGGTCAAATCATATATTATACAAATTGTTTTAAAATTAATAATGTACATTATAACACAATTAGCTATACATTGACCATAGTCAAATAATATATTAGGTTACTTTATGTCAAATAAATTGTTTTTAAAATTAAGTTCAAATTGGTGATATTTAGGTTACTATATGTCACAATCAAGAGTAATAATATAAATTATAAGCCAATTAGCCACATATGGACCATTGTCAAATAATGTTCACTTCTTCATACCTTATATATACAAATGGACTATGGTCAAATCATACATTACATAAAATTTTTTAAAATTAATAATGTATATTATAACACAATTAACCACATATGAACTATGGTCAAATCATATATTAGGTTATTTTATGTCAAATAAATTGTTTTTAAAATTAAGTTTAAATTGTTGATATTTAGGTTACTATATATTTTATAATCAAGAGTAATAATGTACATTATAAGCCAATTAGCCATACATAGACTATGATAAAATAATGTTGACTTCTTCATATATTATATACAAATGGACCATAGTCAAATCATATATTATATAAATTATTTTTAAAATTAATAATCTACATTATAACACAATTAGCCACATATGCACCATGGTCAAATCATATATTAGGTTACTTTATGTCAAATAAAATATTTTTAAAATGAAGTTCAAATTGGTGATGTTTAGTTACTATATGATACAATCACGAGTAATAATGTATATTGTATATTATAAGCCAATTAGCTACATGTGGATCATGGTCAAATACTCCAAAAAGCTCGTGACATGTTGGACGACTGTCTCCCAAAATGACATGTTAATAAGTGAAAACAAACTTTTAAGGCATATGATTAATATACTTGAGGAACAATTGAGGATCCACAAAGAAATTATGGATGAGATGAAATTATTGCTGTCTTTTAAAATTTTCTTTTGTAATTTGGTTTTTCTATGCATATTTTGTTTGAAATATGGCATGTAAGGCTCATGTTGTTTTTTTGGTATGAATTAAATATTATATATTAATTATAAATTTATGTTCTTTTTTTCATTGTTAATGTTAGAAATATTTAGTTAATACATTGGTTTTTAATTGATTTAAAAAGAATTTTTAATTGTTAAGATTATGAAAGGAACATTATTTTTGCAAGACTGAAATCATTTTCAAACAAATATTATTTTATTTAAAATTTGGAATCAGTTTATGGTTCTTCAAATTAATTACAATTTTATATGTAATTAAATATATAATTATCTAATGATTTTACTAATATACTATTTTTAATATTATCTAATGAATTTTTAATATATTTTTCTTTACTAATATTATTTTAGGTAATTTTTGATAATTTTTTTAACTTTTTCTTTTGAATTGAAATAATAGAATAAAAAATTAATATTTTAACTATTTTTTAGCATAAATTCCTGATTCAATTCAAAAGAATATTTTAATATATTATATAATATAAATATTTTTTGCAATACATGAATATAAAGTTGTTTTGATATTAGGTATATTTAAATGTGAAATATTATTACTGGCCACTCAATATGATAAGTAGTCATTCTATATGATATAAGACACATCTAAGTGGCTATTCTATACGATATAAGACACATCTAAAGAGCAAGATAAGCATGAAGAAACAAAATAGTCATTCAATTTGATATAATACACATTTGATAAACAATAAGTTATTTGATTTTAAGACACATAGCATAAAGAAACAATAAGTATTTATGGACGGAAACATCATTGTCACATTTTCCTTTTTTTGACACTAACACCATTGTCACTTAATTGTTAATTATATTTCTAAAATTATTTGCTAATAAAATACTATTGTCAATAAATATATTATAATTCTAAGTTACAGTGACTAGTATCTTCTTCAAAGTGGACAGAAATACAATTAGCACCATAATTGAATAGGGTTTTTGAAAACTAAAAAGGCATCCGTTTTGCATGAACAACATAATCTTCAGCCACTTGTCTTATCGATGAATGAGTATGACATTGAGCACTGGTATAATAATTAATGACACCTCTTTGAAAACCTATAACGAAGATTGTAATGATTAATATGACTAATTTGTTTTCAAGAACAAAGAGATAAGAATTAATTTGTCTTTTAATGTGCAACTCTTTAGCTGTACTGATGTGATTTGAATATCTATATAACAGAGAATTGTTACACTAAAATGACAATCTTAATCAGAAAAAAAAAATCGATATGACTACTTCCTACCAAAATAGAAGAATGAATAGAACTCCACCTACCAATAAGGATAGATAAAATAATGATGCTATGTTGAATGCTTCACTAGCCACCCTTGATAGGTTATACATTACAAGCATAGATAACATGATATCTCTAAAAAAATGAAGTGAGCAAGTTGCTTCAGTATTTGATTGAAGAACATGGTGTGGATTATGTTAGATGTACTGTCCTCCAAGATGCTCCTCAAACTTTGATGAAGATTTATGACAATTTTTGTTGACCTACCATCTGTTACAAATGCAAATGGAGACCCTTCAATTGTAGTGATATCTGATGAATCAAACAATACTTTCTCTTATAACCCTACCCAGGATTCAAATGCTAATGATTATTTAGTTGAGTTTTAATAGTCCAATCCAAATGATGAATGTTATCACCATGTTACATTTTATTTTTTTTTCATTTGAAAGGGAAAAACACAGTTCTATTAATAGTAATGTTTTAATTTTAATATTAATGAAACTATATTTATGTTTGTTTAATTTGAATCTTAATGCTGTTTACGATCTTTATTTTGAGTATTAACAAAACTTTATTTTGAGCATGATTGTTTTTACAATAATACAATGTAAAAAAGTGGAAAAAACACTAATTAAGTTTCAAATCTCATAAAATAAAATGGCAACGTTTCAGGTCAATAAATATAGTTGTCCTTTCCAAATCAATCTTATTGATTGGTCATCTAATAAAGGCACTTTCCGAAGTAACATTTAAGTACATATTTTGTTCTAATATATTCAAGATTTCTTCTAGTACTTTCTTCAATTACCACCTATATCGACTCAGTATCTCTTGACCTTGTCTTTTTTTTTTCTTTTGAACAAAATTTCTCAACTTGTTCTCATCCATAGCCCAGTCGTATACATAGACATTTTTTTTAGCATTGTTATAGAACCAAATGACGACATAGTGGTAAATTGTTATCTTCCAATTCTCGATATTTTCCTTAATTTTTACAAATAATATTAGGTTACAGTATGTCTATAAAAGTCATTAAATAAATGTCTAACTTATTAAATTAATAATTTTGGACTGTGCCTATAAGACTATTTAAGATTGTAGAAATCTTGAGTTATCCTAGATTTACCTCCCTTCAATTTGGAGGAAGGGCAGAGTTCGAATGGCATATAAGGTTGATATTCATTGAAGCAAAGGATGAATTTGTTCTGAATAAACAAGATTTCGATTTTCTACTAAAATGGCATTTAGTCTGTATACGGTGGAAGTTTGTTTTCTTAGTGTTGTCAAAATTTGAATTCCATGTCAAAATATACAAGAGAAATTGACATGAAATAGATTACAAAGAACTTGACTTTAATGAAAAAAAAATTGGAGGGCCTTTTCGTAGTAATTATTAAGTGGTGGATAAGTTGATTTGTCAAATAAAAAAGTACTACAACAACCATGTCTCAATTCAAATTTAATCACATAAGGTAAGTAATTTTAATAACTTAAAATGTTTTTGGGTTTTTATCCACATAAACATCACATTACTATTATAATTAAGTACACTATTGTTTTGACAGGAATTGAAGATACTTTGCAGCCAAAGTAAAATGACCTAAGGATATGTTACCCTCTAAATACAAAAGAAATCGACAAAAAATTGGTGAGTTATAATTAACTAGGTTCAATATTTTTTATATTATATTTTTTAATAATTTCCATTAAAATCACCCTTTTCTTTTCTTTAGAATCTGCCAATTGAATTTGCTAGAGGACATCTTGAAGATCTATGCAAGAGAATGTTTTTCTATGATCTTGTTATGCATAGGCTATGGGAAGTAAAATATGTGCTAAGAGAAAACCATTCAGGTGTGATGTGCAAGGCAAGAATAGAGCGTGGATGGGGGTCATATTATAAAGCTCAAAATTTTTAAAGAAGGATATGCTCGAGCTAGTTTTTGTGCATATATACAATGATCATGCAATTGTATACACAAATACATGTAATTGATGATTATGTACTTTGCCAATTAGACAATGTTTATTCACATGCCTATAATTGCTATAATATCTAATGTAGAACATTTGCTAATTGTACTAGAATGTTAGCTAAAATTGGTATTTGTTTAAATGTGTTAAAATTGTCAAACATAACTAAAGAACTAAGTATTATATATATTCAATTTGAATTGCCTCTAATCATATGATTATTTATAATAAAAATTTTTGGCAAATACAAATATTGAATTAATTTAGTTCATAGCACTGATCATCCATTCTCTATTTTGTGACTATATCGACTACATTGAAACCCTAACATTTCATATTGATATTTCACTCTTTTTTACCTGACATTCTTAGATTTTTTGGTCATTGTGTTCTTTATTTTTTAAGAATTTTAAAGTTTGTGTTAAATTATTGTATGCAAATGGTAGTAATTACTAAAAAAAAGCTTAATTCTTTGACATGTCTAGTTGAAATGTTTCATGTGATACAACAAATTCATAAAAATATTTGAGCATTTATAAAAATATTATATACCATTTTCATACAACAAAATTAAAACAAACAAAATCCATATTTGTTCTTGACATAACAAAAGTGTTGAATTTTGGTGATCATTGTCTTGAGATATGTAAACCAAGCAAGATACCAGTGATGAAGAGGTAAGTCAATGCATGTGAATCTATACAAACTTAATTTTCATATTCTGAATATTTAAAAAAACTATCTTCAGCTTGATTGATGCTTTGCCCTTCAAATACCCCTTGTAGATGCTGACTTGTTTTGTTTATTAAACATATTCCAAGCATCTATAGCATTTTCAAATAAAATGTATGATTTATATACACTCCCACTAAACCAAATAACTTGGATGGTACAATCATGCCATGAAGCATAAATTCTACATTTTTTTACCTTTAAATACAATATAAAATTTATTATTCTTCCCGTTCATGAGTAATTTGCATTTCTGTGGGTTTTGCATCATGAAACAGAGGTGAACTTTTAGATGAACATGGAAAAAAGAGTGAAGAAGGATAGAGAAAAAAAATTAGATAATGAGAGTATGGAAGAGGAAAAAAGGATGGGATGAAATGTGTCTTGAATAATTTAACCTCAAGATATTAAACTGGAAGAATAAAAGGAAGTGAAGAAAAAAAAGTAATTAATAACTCTGACTTTGATTGAATAGCTTCTTCTATCTTGAAAAGGTCTCTAAGAAGAGATTGGGCTTTACTTCCACCCAATCATCTTTAGTCTCTACTGTGCATGGACTCTAGTTCTTCTTAATCTAATACAAGTTTGTCTAGTTTTTTTTTTTTTTTTTTAAAGATAACTCTGGCTTTGAAAAAAATAGTTGTACTAATTTTTTAGACTTTTGACGAAAATATAAAAAAAATAAAAATAATTCTAAATTTATCACATTTATAAAATATTTATTAAAATACCAGAATTTATAAAATATTTACCAAAATATCAAATTTTTATTAGTTTATAAATAGTTTGCAAAGAATTTATACTGAGTTTATAAATTTTACCTAGTGTATAATGAGTTTATTATGAATTTATAATAAAATAATTAAAATACTCTTGATAAAAAAAATAAAAAATTTTAAAAATATGATAGAGAATGTTATTTTTTTTAATTTTTTTTTGGGTCTCAAGGTTTTGAGAATTGTAAAGACTCATCTAGTTAGGTTTGGATGAGAAAGGGTGATTGAAAGATAAATTAAATATTTTGCAATACCCTTAAATCAAAAAATAAAGGTGAATGAGTCTTTTTCTTAATTTTTGACCATTTTTGGCCAAAACCTTCTGGACATTTAGCACCACACATTAATTAATTGACTCTTGTTCAGAGAAAAAAATATATATACTACAATCTTACCAATATTTTGCTTAATTTATTAATTTTAATTAATTTGTTGTGCAACATTTTATGTGCATCAATATCTAATAATTTCCTCAGCATAAATATTAAAAGTGAAAATTTTTGTGCAATATTTTTCTAATTATTATATTGAGAAAAGGAAAATGCTATTTGGGAAATTCTATTTCGCCATAATCTAACCGGATTTTTTAAACCAGTAATACTCTGGTAGGATAGAGAGAGTAATTTTTGCCCTTTTATTTCAATTAATAGGGTTAATAATGATATTTCGTAAATATAATAAAATTATTGGACAAGATTGCCTTTCAATTATAATTACGGTTTTGAATTTGAAGTTCAAATTAGAATAAAAAATCTATATCTCCTCAATTAATTGATAGCTTTTTCAAGATTTTCAGTCTCAGGAATGCAGATTTCTAAATATTTGAATTATTTTTCCAATGAAAAACTATGGAGGGATTGTTGTTAGATTTTAATTAAATTATAAATAAAAAAATAAAGAATCTAATTAAAAAATTAGGAATTATCGAATTTGTTAGTCAGTGATGTACAGTCCGATGAACATCGACGTCATGTTACGTCAATGGAATCGAAATCGCATATTCATCGCTGCAACTTCAATCGTTTTCTACCATTTGTTTTGGTTTAGCTATTTGATGCGAAGTGAAGCTATTGGCTTGATTACGATTCATCTAAAAAAAGGTATTATGCATCATTTGAGATTTTGCATTTAACGGAGACTTCTTTGTTATTAGTCAATATTCTGCAGTTCTGATTGTTATTAATTTAATTGACGATATTTATCAATTTAATAAGTTGCTTTCATTAGGACTATGATCATATTCGTACTTTGCAATTTTGGTCTTTTCGTGCTCGCCAAATGTTCGATGTAAGGTCTGATGTTTGTTTTTGGGTAATTCACTCTAATGTTATGGCAAATTTTGAATGGCGTTGATTGCAATAGATATGTTATGTAATTTAGAGTTTATAGCTTCCGATTAGACTGGAAAAAACTGCGCCCTATAAAGAGAACAGAAAATCGAGCCAAGGACTACCTTGTTAATGATATGATTCCCGTTGCTCAAGATGTTCTTAAGGCCAGAATGCTTCTTATTGAAGGCGTGTCCACTTGCATCCAAGTAATTCCTATTGTTTCTTGTAAGTTGCCGAATGCTTAGTAATTAGTTTGATCTTGAATTTTGAAGGAAATATTTATTTGTCGAAATTGGAAAAACTTGTGGAGAAACAGAAAACATGCCATGTGGTTGTTGTTTAGTAACCATTTCTGAGAATACCCGTTTCTTATACCTATTGAAAAATTTGACTAATTGTTGCACCTATTTAGATTTCTTCAAAATAGCCTCTTTGTGGGATGATGTTTTTTAATTGCTGTAGTTATAACGGTTTTGAAGGGAAAAGTTTAAGAGCTTGAGCTACTAATTGCTAAAGTGGATATTATCATTTTAGAAGGATGGGCTATTTTCTGTAGTACGAGAAAATGTTAAACATGGTCCTTTATGCACGAGATAAATGGCTTGTGAGTTATGCTTACATTTCACACTGCAGGTTTATTGCTTATTTTATCCTTTTGCAGTAGAAAAAATATTTTAATTTAGGATGGAAAATTATTTGGGTGAATGAAGCCTTCTTAGAATTAGAGGTTTTTTAGCTTATAGAAAAGGAAAATATCTTTGGATACACAAGGATATAGTTAAATTGTTGTGAGAAGTGATCAATTTTAGGAATATTTTTAAAAATGGTAAAACTGTGCACTAAGACTATACCACCATCACCAATCAGCGTGCAATTGCTATATTTTGACACTAGAGGGAAACTATATGATCCGAAGAATGAAGTGAAGGAATTTATCAAGCGAATGCCATGGAAATTGAAGATGACTACATTCAATCCAAGATACTGGATGACTTCCCATTGACTGCAACATATGAGATTTTCATAGAAGCTGTTAAGGAGACTCAAAATGCACCAAAACATGTGATTGTGATTGAAGATTCCATGTCTAAGGAGATATGATATATGCATGTAGTGGGGAAATTATATAATGTGCCTAAGAAACAATTTGGCGAAAAAATCTATCAATGAAATAAAGTGTGCTTATTTATATAAATTGAGCTCTTATATACATCCTCTTATGAAATTTGATAATGCTTATCTATATATAGTTAACAGCCATCATGTTTAATTACCATACTAACAAATGACTATCATTTTTTTCATAGTCCTCTATTTTTTGAAAACCAATTAACTGACAAAAAATAAAAGTGATTCATAGCAGAAGTGCAAAAATGACAAGTTGAACAATGGTTGAACTATAACAATGGCTGGTGTGTAACATTGGCATAAGTGACTCATAGTCTTCGTCAACATTGTTACAAGTGCAACAAAGACATGATAGCCAACTTTCAATTGGAAAATGCGTAAATTGAATTGGGAATAAGAGAATTAGTTTGGGAATGTTGACCATAATTAAGAGATAAGAGTGAGAATAAAGAGGGAAAATGGAGTTAAAATCTGTTAATTTTTTTTCTCTCAAAATTAAAATGCTATTTTAGTAATTTTAATTTTGAAAACATCATTAAATTGCTCTAACATACCTTTCTATTTTGCTAGATTCTAGCTCTCTCTCTCTCTCTCTCTATATATATATATATATATATAAACAACAATAAATATTCTTTATTAGAATATAATATTTAATTTTGTCAATTATTTAAAAAAAAAGTGATTGCAACAAATATTGTTGCTTAACATGTGCTCTCAAGATATATACATGTTAGATAAATATCATATATATATATATAATACAAAAATTAAACCGAAACTATTACAAATTAAAAACTCAATGTGTACGTATATTAAATGATCAAAACCCTATTTTTATGTGCAGCATGTATATCTAATTTTTCCTAGTATATTAGGTAGTCACTCAAAAAATTCATTTGTTATAATTATTATTAGACACTTTTTAATTAAAAAAATAAAATAAAAATATCAAATATTTTCACTTTCATTTTTCCATGTATTCATATTTAACTTTGAGGACAATAAAATTTACAATATTTTTCCATAAAGATATCCCAACTAACAAATAGTACAAATATTAAATTGACAATACCAAATATTACCACCAGTGGTGGAGGGAGAGGGAGTCCTGGGAGGGGGCAATGGGCTCCCCTCCCTCCTCTCTCCTTATATATATATATATATATATATATATATATATATATATAGCAGCAAATACTGGAGGTGATCTTACAGGGGATAAAATAATTTCAAAATGCTTTAATAAAAATAATTATCAATTAGGCATAAACAATATAGATAAACAGATATAAACAAAATATAAAAGACTGTATTAAAAACATATAAAAGCATATATTAAATACATAAAATAATTCATGTCTTATAATGATCTCTAAATTTCCACGCACTGACCCATAAGAATATATTTTGATTAATTAAAATCAAAGTATATTTCTTACTTCAGTTATTAACGCTCTGGTATCAATATTACCCAGAATATTTTCTTTAGGTAATTTGTATCTTAAGTCTAAAATATTTTAATTATGTTTATCAAAACACGCTCTTAAGTCTATTTCTTTTAATATACCTAATTATACTATATGAGGTATAAATATACGGATCCCGCATAAGTATACAGTGCTGAGTAGAGAGAGAAGAAGAAGACAAAAAAAGATAGAATATAGAGGTCATTTTCAGTCGTAAGTAGTGTATACAATTTATGATGTTTTAATTCTAGATCAAGCTTAACTTGCACGTTTATTGCTTGCAAGAACTAAAACAGAGCATACTTATAAATGAAAATGAGAGATGAAATATAAAATTTAAATTTATTTAAGCAAAATAAGAATACAGAATAAAACTTTAAAAATGAAATACAAATTATAAATATTAATTATAACTACCTTATACAAGAGAATCAATAGGTGATGAGGTTACAGAAATGGAAGAAGTTATATGTGAGGGAGAAAGGGAAGAGATAAACTAAAACTAAGGCTTGAAGGTTCTTCAAAGTCTTCTGTGTGATAGAGAGAGGTTTGGAATCTGCCTTCTAGCTTCACAAAAAGCCTCATTATATAGACAAATGCTTTAATTCTTCACTGTTCTTGTCACATGTCTGGCACTGTAGATGAATAGTAACATATCGTTACTATTTGCTTTTACTGTACATTCACGCGTCTAGAACTGTAGAAGAATAGTACCTTGTCAAGGGTACTGCTTGCTTTACTGTGGAGAACTGTAGCTGAACAGTTCTTCTGACTTTACTGTTGGATTTCCTCTGGTGAATACTGTTGATGAATAGTATCCTATCAGTGGACACCGCCTTTATTGACTTTTAGCAACCTGAGTGGAGAAATTAGGTTTCTCCTGCCTTTAATCAGATGAATCATATTCTGATTCGATTTTCTTTTTATTTTTCTTTATCTTTCTTTACTTTTTCTTTTTCTTTTTCTTTTTCTTTTTCTTTATTTTTTATTTTTTTCTTTTTCTTTTTTCTTTATCGCTTTTCTTTTCTTTTTCTTTTTTACCTTTTATTCTAATGGGAGATAATATACCATAGCAGTCATCTTCATTACTAGGACAGTAATCCGAGTCAGAAGTCTCGGTGGAGGATGATGTAGAAGAATCCGAAGAAGATGAAGGAGATTTTCTTCTTCTAGATGGAGCTTTAGATTTTTTAAATTAGGCTTTAGTGGAGGATCCAGCAAAGTGGGTTCTGCTGGGCTTAACAGGCTCAGAGGTTGAAGGAAGAGATTCAACCATCTGTTCCATTAAGGCTTTATATTCTTCTGCAGTCTTGGCAGCTACAAGAAGGGCTATGTTTTGGGATTTTTGAGCTCCAAGAGAGGCTGATAGCTTTGGATCAATGCCACCATAGTTCCTCTTTAGGAGCCATTTTTTAACCGTTTCCTCTGTGGTAGAATTGCGAAAGGCAGTCCACCACTTGACTTTAGACTTTCTTAATATAACAGGAATATTAGTACCTGACTGAGAGGAAGAGTCAAAGTACCATTGATATACCCATGGTATATTAAAAGTCATACAAAAGAGAAGAAGATGAGGAAATTTCTTCTCATAAGGTGTAGGGTTTAAATGAGCTTCATAGAACTGGTAAGCCAATAGTACTTCTTGTGGAAGACATCTTTCGTCATTACCACAATAATGCCACCAATCAACAAACCAGAATGGGAGACTGTTTAATTTTATATTGGTTTCACAATAGATTAGTCAGGAATGAGTTTTTTCAGGGTTTTGGAAAAATAAGGCTTTAGTCCAGGCATCAATGTAATCTCAATAGTTATATGAAGAGCAATGGGTTTTAGAAAGAATGGTTTTAAATTGCATAGGAGTGTGCAAAGGTCTTCCCTAATCAGAAGGATGGAGAATTCCTTTAATTTTAAAAGAGCAATAGGCAATAACGGCCTTATCCTGCTGATTATAATTATGCTTTAGGAATAGAGAACCAGAATCTACAAGAATATTAAGATAATACTCTTGAGTTTTAGAAAATTCTGTAGGTTTGAAAAACCGTTCTTTAGGATAAACAAAACTAATAATAGTCCATGGGTTCTGCTGAGCAGGCCCATTTTCAATAATTAATTCTGTAAAATAAAAATTTTTATGAAACCATATAGATTTTTGTTTTATTGGAAAATTTGAAGAAATAATTTGAGTTGAAGATCTTGAAACATCCAACTCAAGTTTAGAAACATTTTGAGATAGGGTTTTTTGAGAAGAAGATTCTCCCATCTCAATTTGATTTTTTAAATAATGGATCAGAGTATCATTACCTAGAACCCCTGGAGGAGGTTCATGTCCCAATTTTAGCAAAGCTTTAATCACCTCAGGTGACTAGGCCAACTGGGAGACCTAAAGTTCAATATTTGCTTTATCTTCTTCTTGGAAAGCATCAGCCCAAGATTTTATTGATTTAGGGTTAAGAATATTATCTGAATGATCAGATAAGGCTTTAGGAGAATCACTCTTTAGGGTTTCTTTAGCTTTATTGGCCATTTTCTTCTTTTTCCCCATGATTCCTGAGAAGGAATTCACGAGTAAGGAAATCAGGTAAAATATTGTTTTCTCCTTTAATAAACTCAATATCAAAATCAAATATACTTAAAATAGTTTGCCATCTAGCAAAAATTTATTTTGAGGTAACATTTTTAACATATTTTTGCAAAACATCTTTTGCACTTTTACAATCAATTTTTAGTAAAAAAATTTTATTCAGCAAATCAGATTGAAATTTTGAAATGCATAAAATAATGCTCAAAATTTCTTTCTTTATAGTAGAATAGTTTAATTGGGTTGGATTCCAATGTCCTGAATAAAACTGGACTATGGCTTCTCTACCCTCTTTAACCTGTTTTAAAATCCCACCAAAACATATATCTGATGCATCAGTTTCTACTATCTTAGAAGCTGATGGATCAGCTATATGAAGGCAAGGAATAGTCTTGACTAGTGTTTTAACCTGTCTAACTATACCAGAATGGACTTCGGTCCATGGGTCTGGGTTTTCTTTAGTCTATCATGTAATGGCTTTATAGTCATATTTAGGTTAGAAAAGAATTCTATAACATAATTCAGACAACCTAAAAATCTCTGTAATTGAGCTTTATTAATAATTTGGTCAGGAAACTTATCTCCAAAGGCTAAGTATCTTTCTATAGGTTCTATAATTCCCTGTTCTATATAGTATCCTAAGAACCTAATCTTAGTCTGAAACAGAGACATCTTTGTTTTACTTAATACTAATCCATTATGTTTGATTATCATAAAAAATATTTTTAAGTGTTTAAAATGTGCATCTATAGTTGTAGAATATATTAATACATCATCAATATATACAATACAAAATTTAGTATATGGGTTAAAAATACCATTCATTACTCTCTGAAACTCAGAGGGTGCATTTTTTAAACCAAAAGGCATAACATTCCACTCATATTGTCCAAATGAAACAGTGAATGCAGTCTTATACCTATCTTTAGAGTTAATCTGGATTTGCCAAAATCCTGATTTCATATCAAATTTACTAAAAATATTAGTTTTTTTATAATCTTCCTAATATATCTTTTTTATTTGGAATAGGATATTTAATCCATTTTAAAGCTTTATTTAAAGGTTTATAATTTATTACTAATCTAGGTGCTCCTCTTTCTATTTCAGAGGCCTTGTTTACATAAAATGCAGCACAAGACCAATGGCTTCTAGATTTTGTAATTAATATTTTATTTTCTAAATCATTTATTTCATTATTACAAAATTCTATTAAATTAGGCGCCATCTGAATGGGCCTAGCTTTAGTTGTAATAGACTTCTCATCAAAGTCTATTTCATATGGTAAATCAACCATATGTTGCTTTCTATTCCAAAATGCATTTGGAATATCAGCACACAAATCTTTTTCTATTTGTAATTTTAATTTATCAATTTTTTCTTGCATATATTTATTATTTAATTGTTCATTTATTTTCTGTAGATGATAATTATTTTTTAAATTACAAAGTTGTTCAGACTTTACTTTTATAAGAGCATTTATTTGTAATTCATTTATAGAATGTGCCTTTAAAAGATTTAAATTTCTCTTTTTTAGTTTTTCCAAAAATGAAAAAATTATTTTTTGATTTTTAACTTTAAAACTTACACTATCATCATTAACAGAATAAGGTGTTATCAAATTCATAAATGGTGTTCCTAAGATTACCATACGATGAATATTAGTTAAAATAAATATATTTTTTATTTCTAAGTTTTTATCTATTATTGATGCTTCTGCTTTACCAAGTATATTTAATTTAGATTTATTTGCTGCAGATAAGTTTTCTTTAGTTTCTTGCCAAAATCTTTTAGGTACTAAATTAGGCTTAATACAATTTAGGTCAGCTCCTGTATCAAATAATGCTATAGTTTCTATATTATAATTATTCGAAAACTTTAATTTTATCTTTATCAGATATTTTCTTGATATTATTTCATGTAACATAAAAATTAAATTATCAGAAATTTTACCTTTACTTATTAAGCTTATTTCATTATTACTAGTCTCTTCTTTACTTATTATTTGTTCAATATCTTCTTCTTCTTCTTCATCAGAAGAAGTTGAATTTAATAAAGACTTTATTATTTGTGAATCATGTTCTTGTTTATTTTTTAATTCTTTTAATTCTAATTTATTTCTTTAATTTCTTTTTGTAAATCATTGATAGTTGGCTTATTCTTTATTGTCTTATTTTTATTTAATATTGTAGTTAAATCATATGTTTGTTTACTAGTACTAGGTAATATATTATTTTTAGATTTATCATTATCTCCTAATATTTTATTTAAAAATTTCTCTTATATTTTAGGATCACTAATATATTTTATTGCTTCTAAAATAGATTCTCATTCTTTAGTTAATACATTTAATGATTTACTACTATTTTCAGAACTAGTTTCTGTTCCTATATCATCTATTTGATTTATTTCTTCAGAGTCTGAATAATCTTCAGAATCTGAATAGTCTAAATATAATTCATGAATTTTATTTATTATAGATTCTTTTAAATTTAATTCTTGTAATTTTTTTTTATCAAATTTACAAAATCTTGATGTGTGATATTTTCTTCCACATTTATAACATGTTAGATCTTTATATGATGTGAATTTTTTATCTTTTTGTTTATATGTTTTTCTACTAGGTTTTCTATATTTATAAGGTTTCTGTTTCTTATAATAATCATATTTATCAAATTTTTTCTTATAATTCTTTTTGTGATATTTTTATAAGGTTTCTTATATTTTGTAGTAGAACACTGTCCATTACAATTTTTATGTTTTTGTGTTATACTATAATCAAATTGTTTACAGAAAGAACCTAATTCTTGTTTAGTCTTTCTCATTTCATATTTTAATGATTTTTGAAGTTTTATGTCTCGACAAAGTTTTAATCCTTCTTTTTGAACTATACTAAATAATTGTCCATAGGTCAATAAGTCATAAGGAATAGGATTTTCATATTCCTGTTTTATATGATTCCTAGGAAAAAAGGTAGTCCTGCTAAGAACTTTTCCTTCCAAAAAATCTGGTTGGAATCTTCTCTAAGCATTATCCTAGTTAGGAAAGTTGTTTTATAAAACTGAAAGTCATTAAGTTTCTTACACCTAAGATTACTTAGTAATTCAACATTTTTATCTTTTAAATGGGTAGGGTCACCTATAAAATGAAGTGATATAGTCAAGATTAGGGTTGCTACTGCATCCTGAATAGTATCGCCATATTCATTTAATATAGGTATCCCATCTTCATAAGTTTTATAGCATTTAGAATTTCTAAATGTTGTTCATCAGTGAGATGATTATCCCACCAACCTTTAAGTTGGCCAGTAAAGCCAGCTATAAGGAGTTTAGCTATAGTTTTATCTGAGGTTTCTGTTTGAGTTTTATAAGCATTGGCAGCCATTGTCATCTGCTGAAAAAAAACTCAGAATATTATATTCTAATAGGCTATCAATGTTCCATTCATAAACTGAAGAGGCATTATATTTATACTGTGTTAAGGTATTAGGTCTATCTGTTATCCCTAAGTCTGGGGTAGTCATCCTAGGTACTATAGACTGATTATATGTTATACGATTTATTTGTGGTTCTAAGGCTTTACTAAAGGTTTCAATATCTTCAGATTCAGGTTGAGATTCCTCAACTGATTCTGATTCTTGTTCTTGGGTAACTATACTAATAGTTTTAGAAACTTTAGATTGATGTGTTTCTTGAACTACCTGTTTTGACCCAGAAGAAGAGTCAATTTTACTTAATTGTTCTTTAATCGCTTTAACAAAGTCAGAATCCTTAGATTTGACTTTCTTTTGTCCTGTTTTAGAAACTTTGAAAGGTTTAAAAACATGAGACTTAAGTTTTTTTTTTATCTTTTACATCTTTTTCAATTTTTACTATTTTACTTTCTTTAATAGTATCCTCTATTCTGTTTAATTGTTATCCTATACTCAATAGGTGTGCATTACTAAAATTATTTTGTTCTAATATTTTCCTATTAGGGTCATCTTCAGATATTGTTTTAAATGGTGCTATATTTATTTCTCTATCTCCATGTAGGAATATACTTGATGTTTTAGGTGGATGTTCACTCTGTATAACTTTATCATTTACTTTCCATTCTGTGTCTTTATTCCTAATAGTTACTGGATTTATTAATTTCTCTGCTTTAAGTTTTCCTTTATAAATTCTTTTAAACCAATCAAAGAATTTCATATTAACTTCATAATACTTTATAAAGTCAACATATTCTTTCTTAACTGATTCTAAATCTTTTACCTTTTTTATTACATTTTCTAATTTATATTTATTTTTTACTGCTGTTAATTATTTATTTAATTTATCATAATTAAAAACAAATTCTTTATTAATTACATTTAATTCTCTATCTATGTTTGCTACATTTTCTGTCATAAAAGAAGCTGTAGGTGACATAGGTGGAGAAGGGGACTGTTCTATATTATGTGGTTGATTATAATTAGGGTTTGGCTCTAAAGGGTTCATGTTTCCTGTTGGATTATAATATAAGTGTGGTACTGTTGTACTATAGTCTACACTTTTTAGTTTATTACTTGATTCAGGTATATCTGATGTAGAATACCTTGGCTTTACTACTGTTTGCAATACAGGCTTAGGTTCATTTTTTTTATATGAGGCATATATAACAGAAGGTAACTGTGAAGCTTTACCTATATCTACTGTTGAAACAGAGGAGGAAGAGTTTGAATACCTACTGCTTATACTATGTCTACTAAATTTTAATTTAACTTTACCATCTTCAAACTGTTCAATTGTACTGAGCTCTATATTGGGTTTAACTATAGTCTTTGGTTCAGAAAGAGGAATAGCGTCCTCTAAGACCCATTCATCAGGGAGACTAATATATTTCCACTGAATAGTTCTAGGGATTACTGTATTGGCTTTACTTAAATCTGTTTGTAAAAATTTAGTTTCTCCTAGTTTAGGTTGCATTATATACTTCGTAGCAAAGGCAGATACCATTGCTTTATACTTTATTTTATACATTAATGTTACAGGAATAGATCCTTCAAGCATTTTATAATTATGTGTTTTAATTCCAATACTACACTTTTTAATATATTTGGATCATTTAATAAAATTGTTATATCTAGAAAACAGTCAAATGAGATAGGTCCACTACTCAGACTGGTTTCTATAGTTTCTAATAGTGAATCATTGAAATTTACAAACCTAGCGTCTCTGACAATTGCCAAGATACTAGTATTTAATCCTTCTCTAGTTAAAAGTTTTATACCTATTTGTACTAATCCTATATGTATATATTTTTATTTTTTATTTTTATGGTGATTTATTGATTCTGCAGAAAGTAAAGTTATTTTCTCAAAGAGTTTACTTAATTGTACATCTCTTTCTTCAGCTTTAATTATATAATCATTTTTAAATATATTTAATTTATGCATTTTATAAATCTGTTCTTTATCTATATTTGGTATTACCCAATTATCAATTACTTTATTAAACTTTTCTAAAATTACTTCGTTTCTGTTTACAATCCTTTTAACTTATGATGACTTAGAACTATCTGATTTAGTTGTACTAGCAGATTTAAATAAAAATGGTTCCATTTTTAAATATTTTGAAAAATAGATTTTAAAGTGTATTAATGCTGGTTTTGGTAGCGACTACTGACTTACTGCCCTAAACGCCTGTCCGTCGGCTAACACGGATCTTACTGCATACCCAATACCTAGATAACACTAAGTTCACTCCTAGATCTATAAGTCAAAAAACTTAACTATGAAAATAGTTCTATATCTATCTACTACCACCCCTAAAAAAAAGATGGCTCTGATACCAGCAAATACTGGATAGATAAGTTTTTTATATATAGTATAAAAAACCTATATCTGTATATATATATATATACACTATAAAATTATATGTATAGTATTTTATATACATATTAATTTTTTTATCATATTTTTTTAATTAATTAGTATTTAAAGTTTTATAATTAGGTATTTATATATATATATATTATTTTTATAAAATTTTAATCGTATTATATATATAATATTTTATAAAAATATAAAAATTTTATATATATAGTATTTTATATGTATATTAACTTTTTTTATCATATATTTTTTTAATCAGTGGATATTTGGAGTTTTGTAATTAGACATTTATATGTATATATATGTATAGTATTTTATAAAATTTTAATAGTATTTTATATATTTAGTATTTTTTGTATATATATATTGGATTTTTTCACCATATATATATTTTTAATTAGTGGATATTTATAATTTTATAATTAGGTGTATATATATATAATATATATAACATTTTTATAAAATTTTATAGTATTTTATATATATTGGCTTTTTTACCATATATATATTTTTAATTAGTGAATATTTAAAGTTTTATGATTAGGTATTTATATATATAATATTTTTATAAAATTTTATAATATTTTATATACATATTGACTCTTTTTAATATATATATATATATATATTTTTTTAATTAGTGAATATTTAAAATTTTGTAATTAGGTATTTATATATATATATAGCAATATATATTATTTTTTTACCATATATGTTCTTTTTTTATTTTAATTAGTGAATATTTAGAATTTTATGATTATGTATTTGATTAATACTAAAATTTTATTATTTAGTTATAAATTGAATAAAACTAATATTTTTATTTAAAATAGTATTTAATAAAATACTATAAATAAATTAATATATCCAAAAATTAAAATAAAAATATATAAAAAATTCAAAAAAAATTTTAGAATTTAATAAATAATATAAAATTTTAATATAATTTCTTTTTAAAAATTTATAATAAAAATTAAAATTTTACTATAATATTAAATGTTTAATTTCAATTTACCTATAATTTTTTTATTTGAAAAATTTACCTCCCTTTATTCTGTTTACTGTTCTGCCACTCAATATTACAAATCTAATAAAACAAAATCCTCAGCATGTCAAATCATCAAATAAATCCACGAAACAATTTGATCGAACTTGAAACTTTTTGAGCTCAGGAAAAAAAACCTTCAGCTTCAGCTAATTTGGTTAAGGCATAAAAACTTCAGAATCCTTTTTTTTTTTTCATTCAAAGTGAGGAACATCCTCAGAACGTCACATGACAATCACTCGATTATAAACTATCCCAACTACATAATATAACCAATGCTTCATCTCATCCGGAGGATCATCCACAATATGAAGACCTAGTGGAATCCCTTGGCGTAAGCATCTACAAATCCATCCTTAACAAGTTCTGTATGGCTATCAAAAGAGCCATATTTAGCATTATTATAGGATCCATTAAATTTAGAATCCTTTTTAGGAAATCTAAAATTGGAATTATAGTTAAGTTATTTAAATTTCAACATATAAAAGTATATAATTACTAAAATCAAAGTAATTGTATAATTACAAACAAAGAATAGGTGATTTTATTTTATCAGAAAATTCTATTAGGTGATTTTAGAATTTTTCTTATCGTAAAATTCTATTACGGATCTAGTTCATGTTTCCGCTCATGCGTTAGACCAATAAAAAATTTTGATTTAAATTATAATATTTTAAAAATATAATTTTAATTATTTTTTATTTTAAAATTATTCTTTTTAATTAGTCTGGTTCATGAGTAGAGACATAAATCAAGTCTACATTAGAATTTTTCTATTTTATCATTCTTTATTTCTCAATATTTGAATATGTGAAGAAAGCATGGATAAAATAGAAGGCAACACTGAATTTCAAAATTTGAAGGGGCTAAGAAAAGATATGAATAATATATGAATAAAAAAAATTAAAACCTTTAGTACTATTATCGCATTGTAAAATCTTTATCTCATAGGGGTAACAGATAAAACTTCAGAAAATTTATAGGAAAAAGTTATGAAATCATTGAAATGTAACTATAATAAACAAAATTCCAAAAACTTAGAGAGAAATTCCAAAAATTTAGAGAGGTCAAATATATACATTTTAAATATTGTAAAGCCTAAACTATAGATTTTAGAAAATTTGAAGAGATCAATGTGATATATTTTTTTAAAAATATATATAGATATAAATATTAATTTTGAAAAGTTTAGAGGCATGGCCACTCAAATCTCCACCTGGTTCCGCTTTGGATAACAATGGCACATTTTTTTTTTAATAAAAACCCCCAAGTAACATAGGACTCTCATTCATGGTGGGGGGAACAAAACATGAGCACAAGCTAATGAACAATACAGAGAAAAACTTTACAATCAATATTTTTAAATAACTAAAAGTTGCTGAGATATACCACAAAAGGAGAATTAGGCTACATAAGATAGTTAAACTGTTTATAACGAAACTCCTGAGGAAAACTCTGGAAATCAATAATTGGATACATTTGATTACTTTATATTTCATTCTATTATATCTGATAACCAAAAGTAAATTCCCTGGCTCACAAAGTTATCAAGTGTAGTATAAAAACAAACACTAAAACCAAAAGGTCACAGTTTAATTTTTGAAAATATCAGTTTAGTGTATACTTTAATCAGCTGCATTACACTACTTTTTCCAATGAATTTGACCTTTCAAGGACCACTGTAAAGATGCCTACTTTAGCTACATGCTTATCAATACAAAAATACAAGACAAAATCAAACTTGATATTGGAATAACATTTCCATGACCATGAGGGAGACTTATATATATATATAGATATTTATTTTTTTATAAAATATAATAATGATTGATTAATAATAATTAACCATTGAGTAAGAAATTTGATTAAATTTTTTAAAATGTAATATTTTCTTATTAACGTATAAAAACTCAAACAAATTAGCTACATAGTAAATAAATTTTTAGTCTTTTTTTTTCTTTGCACAATTGGTTAAGGATTAACATTTTCGAATAAACTTATATGTCAATTGATTGAAAATGATTTATATATGCATACTGAATAAATTTCTAATGATTAATTTCAGGTAATGATGTTTATATATCAATTAGTTTTTTTTATCAGACTATATCAATTAGTTTTAGTAATAGAGAAGTGAGAATGAATATATGAATAATGATATAAAGACAAATAGTATTAGGTAAAATGCAACTTCAAAGAGTAGTCTTTTTTTATGAAAAAAATGCTTCCTGCCAAACTTTTTGATTACTTTTGTATGTTAATATTGTTTCTTGCAATCAATTGTCCTAAGTTTTCTTCTTCTATCTCCTAACTAATTATTGAATTTCCATGAGAATATTAATTGTTATTAAATGATCATAATATTGACCCTAATTATTTATAGGAATTTACATTAGCTATAAGTTACTATCCAATTGAAACTTTTTTGTATTGGTTATATTTGCCATATACATATTTATATATGAGAAAGAAAGTAATACTTCAGAGTTGGAGGAGATGTTTGGAATTGAGATTATTATTATTTTAAAAAAATAAACAAAAGTTTTTGAAATAAATAAGTTTTGACTGTTTTGTTTAACTATTTTTATTTTTTTTTTAAAAAAATTAAAATATGTGAAATTTATCAAGAAAATAAAATGTAGTCGTTTCTAATAAATATATCAAAATCATATTTTTCTCAAAAATAGTTTAAATAACAATATAATAAAAAAAAACTTTTTTTTGTGACGATAATAAAAAACTTTATTCTAATTATTTTGATTAATCGCTGTATTATTTGTCAAAGTTTTAATTTTGTTCCGGATTATATATATATTTTTACAATATATATTTTATATCCTAATCAGAATTAAATTAAATAAAAAAAGGAAAAATGACTGTGACTTAAAAAAAAGAAAAAGAAAAAGGAAGAAAACCTTTTAAAAAAGTAAACAAAGTTGTGGGCAGATAACGTCGGCTTGTAACCAACTGGGGCATTAAAGTTGTGGCATTGTGAGCTTATGGACATCTCAAGCGGATGTATGGATCAGTGATTTGCCTTTAAATTGGGGCGTGCTAAATAGTCATTGGGTCATAGGGCCACCTTGTGAATGGGAAAAAGTAAGCAAAAATACGAGAGGGACGAAATGCCAGTCACAACCGAAAAGAAAAAAATATCTCATCAAAGAAAGCTAAAGTTAAATCCTGGGCCTTTTTTTTTTTATCAAAGAAAGCTAAAGAAAAAAAATAACGCTATATGATGATTTAATTAATAAAAATTTTAATTAATTAATCCAATATTTTTAAATTTAATAATATGATATTAATTATATATATTTTTATTTTATACAATTATTTATACGAATTTATTAAACTTATTATCAAATTTATTATAACAATAATAACAAAATTTTTCATAGACTGTTTCCCATTTCGTTTTAGATTTTTTCAATTTTTCAAGAATATATTTCTATCCTATAATTAATTTCTTTTAAAAAATAACATATATACATAAAATTTATTATTACATTTTTTTTTATCTTTGAGATAATAATTAACAGTAAGAAACTAAAATTTATAAAATAAATAATAATAAATTTTTAACCAAACAATTCATGTGTATCAAAGAGTTAACTTTTTCTGTTAAATTAACTAAATAAGTGGTAGGGGTGTTTACTGTTTCGTTAGCCAAACTGTGAGAGAGAGAAAAAATTGAATCATGGATTTTGATTTTAAAAAATCTAAAATTTAAATCTAACCATAGATAAATAGTTAACCAAAATTAATCTGTTAAATATTTAAAATAAACAGCTAAATTATATTTTCGATTTTTAACTTTAATATTATATAACTCATTAGAATAAATCTTTACACAAACACATAACTAATATACAAAATTCATATTTTAAATCAAAATATAACCTATTTAAATTATTTAATATATATAATTTATAATTTATTATAGAATTATATATAGAATTTATATAATTTATAAATTATATATAAATTTATATATAAATATATATAAATATATAAAATATATGTATACACATAACTATATAATATAATATATATATATACAATAAGTATATAAAAATTTATAAAATTTATATATATATATATACTTTTAGTTTGGTTAACCGAATTAATAATTCTTTAAAAACAAAAACTTAAATCTAAATTAAAAATTAAAAATTTTAAAATTTAAATTTAAATTATAGTATAGGTTCGATTAATTATAATTTTTAATTTAATTTAATTGATTTTTTTTATTTTCTACTTAGTCGGATTTTTTTTATCAGCCCCAATAATTGCTTGAGTTGGATTGATTAAATGTTTTTTTTTTTTCAACAGCTAATCAAATAACAATGGTTTGGTTCCAGTCTCAGGAGAAGATAAGAAAGATTAGATAACACATTAAAAGTTGACTAAACGAGATCCTGCAACAATATTACGATGGATTGTGTCTTGGCTCCCTTTTTTTTTCTTTTTTTTAAAGCATAGGCTCTTTGTTTTCGAGCTCCTTTACCTACCACAAAAAAAAAAAAAAAAAAAAAAAAAAAAAAACTTGACTAAACAAATGTTCTTGTCCAGTCTAATTAATATTTGGTATATAATAACTAAGACTAGGCAAAATGTTAAATAGTAAATTAAAATAATTATAATACCCTTCTTTTAAATATTGCTATCTTAAAAAAAATTAATAATATCTTTAAATAATAATAATAATAATATTTAATGAATAATTTTAATATCTTTAAAGTTAAAATTTGAAACGTTATTTAATATTTTTAACATTTTCCAATATTTTTCATATATATATATATTAATAATTGGTTAAGTACAATGATATTTAATGATATATAACATCTTATTTCAATAATAATAATATTTAATATATATAATTCTAATATTTCTAAAATATATTTTTCTTATATTTTTTTTGATGGCTTTAGTTTTTTTTTTAAATTATTATAATAATGTATCTAATTCTAATATCATAATTTATTCAATTTTTTTTCAAATTATATTTTATTTATAAGTTATAATTCTTATTTAAGTACAATAGTTTTAATAACTGAATAGCAGAAATATTGACCTTGGGGTAAGATAAACTTTGTCCTCCTCTGCTGGACAGACAAGAAATTACTATTTGGACAGAATAAGAATCTATTATTGACTTGTTTCTATAGCCTATTGTACTAATAAGATACACCATGTTTATTCTTGTCAGCTAAACAATTGCAATCAGATTTGTTTATTAATAAAATTTTGCATTTTTTTTGTCATTTCTTGAAGAACTAGCATTTTCTTTAAACCATCGTTCAAATACGACATTGGGTTTGAATTTCTTTTTTAAATATTTATCATGGATTTGGATTTAGATTTGAATTTGGATTTGGGTTTGCTTTTCTTTTCTTTTCTTTTAATTTATATGATTAATCACAATTCCATAGTGGAGATTAGTCTCAATCTTTAAAGTACACGTTTCAATCACAATTCTATAGCAGAGATTAGTCTCAATTTTCAAAGTTCACGCTTTACACTCTATTTTGTCACGCAATCTCGGGTTACTCTGCCTACCATGAGGCTCACTCACAAGCCGACCCTCTGCCATGCAGCAGAGCCGTTTCATGAGCTGGGGGAGGAAAGTGTTGGATTTATGAACAAATATATATATAATAATTATGTGTTATATGAATTATCATATGAGATTTGATCCACATATTAAAAATGATGTAATTTTATTTAAAATTATAATTGATCTAATTTTATTAGAGATTATAGGCTTATATATGTAGATAAATTTTTAAAGACTACATTTTTATCTTGCACATAACCTGTTCGATAAATTGTCTGAGTTAAAAGCTGGAAAAGTTTTGAATTTGGGATGTTAAAGACTACATTTTTATCTTGCAAGAACATTAATAACAGGCAAGCAGTCTATACCAAATAAAAGACTCCCATTCCTGACCATTGTTAAGTTTGAAACCCAATTGATAAAGGTTAATATACAGAGCCTTGGGGGAACATAAATGTAAGGCAATCCGCATCTAGCTGTTTTTTCTCTCAATTTTTCCTCCTAGGGTTTTTTCCTTCGCCAGCACGACATTGCCACCAGATCGACCAGCGGCTCCTTTGGGGCCGGCTAGTCCCTCCTTTGCAGATGCTCTCAAGTCGGGTATATCTCGGAATGTAGATCGCTCTTTCTCGTTGGTTGAGGCGTCTACATCATCAATCTTACAGAAACCTATATCTCGGTTTGAAGGGGTGCCTTCGATCTCGTTTACTTCTGAAGAGATCTTTTCTTTATCTGCTCCTTTTCAGTTTGCCTTAATCGGTTTCTTTGCATCTGGTCGTCCTAATATGGTTCATCTTAAGAAGGCTTTTGATCTTATTGGTTTCAAGGGCCCTTTTACTTTAGGATTGTTGGATTCTAAAACCGTTTTGATTAACTTTGATTTGGAAGAGGATTTTCTTCGCTGTTGGTTACGTCAAATTTGGTATCTTCATGGTTTTGCAATGAGGGTTTCCAAATGGTCGGCTAGTTACAGGCCAGATATTGACAGTTCCATTGTTCCAATTTGGATCACCCTTGAAGGCCTTCCTGTTCATTTTTTTAATAAGATAGCACTTTATTCGATTGTGAATTTGATAGGGAAACCTCTAAAACTTGATGCTGCCACAACCTCTTTAACACGGCCATCAGCTGCCCGCGTCTGTGTAGAACTTGATATTTCTCAAGAATTGCCTGATAGACTATGGATCGATAATGGTGGTGTGGGTTTTTTTTCAGCCAGTTATATATGAAGGCATTCCTAAATACTGTGATACTTGTTGTCGTCTTGGGCATGACTCCAATAATTGTCCCTCTTTAGCTTTGGGTACTGTCAATGATAAAGCCCCTATAATCCAGAAATCTCAGTCTGCAAAAGTGTGGGTTCCAAAAGAAACTAAATTTTCAGATCTTGTTGTTGCCATCTCTGAAACAACAGCAGATATTAATGCATCTGAAGAACCCAAAAACCCACCAGAAAATTGTCCAATTGATTGTGCTGAGGACAAATCTTCTGATCTTGCTGTCGAGAAACCATTAGCTGAGAACTTAAATCCTTTGGTGGCTCCTGTTCCTGATGATGTAACTCTTTTAAATGCTTTGCCCTTAAAATCCAATATTGAACACTTGCCTGATCCGGATGTCTTTAATTCAGATTCTGATATGAACAATTCGGATGCCTCTGAAGATCCCCATTTGGGAACCATTAATCCAATAAGTTCTCAGGATGATTCAGCTTTGAATGTCATGGATGGAATATCTGCTGATGGTTTTACTCAAGTTATTCGCAAAAGCACTAGACGGAGGAAAGCAAAAAATCTTGAAATACAAGCAACCAAATCTTTAACTACCTTCAAACCAACTTCTCATCAATGAATATTATGAGTTGGAATGTCAGAGGATTGAATACTTCCCTCACCAGATTACGCAAGCTTTGTGCTTCTCACTCTATTGGTTTGGTTATTATTATTGAACCCATGATTTCTTTTCTGAATAGTGCTGATATCATTGCTCATCTCGGATTCTCTCAGGGTTTCCCCTCTCCAGATAACAAAATTTGGATATTATGGAAGGATTCTTACTTTCATGTATCCAACTTTCATGATTCACAACAAATCCTTACTTGTCAAGTGTTGTTTCATCCCAAGGCCTTTTCATTCCAACTTTCGGCTGTTTATGGACTTCATTCCAGGTCAGCTAGATATTCTCTATGGGATTGTATGAAAACTTTGGCCTCTCAAATAAGTGTTCCCTGGTTAGTAGGTGGGGATTTCAATGTGGTAAAGCAATTTTCTGAATATAAAGGTGCTGGTTCTCCTAGTCTGGCATGTATGCAAGATTTTGTTTCCTGTTGCGATGACTGTGGTTTAGCTGACACTCCTTTTACGGGTAACTGCTATACATGGACTGGAATTCGAGCCAATGGTCGTATATGGAAAAGGCTGGATCGGTTCATGGCTAATATGGAATTTTTTAATTCTATTGATAGCGTTAATTGTATGCATCTTGGTAAAACATCTTCAGATCATTCTCCATTGGTCCTTAAGACTTCTTTTTCCACTGTTGCTTCTCCAAAACCTTTTAAATTTCAACATATGTGGCTGTCAAACGATACTTTCTTGCCTACTTTCAAAGAATATTGGAATTCTACTTTCACTGGGGGAGGTATGTCTGGGCTTTTTCAGAAACTTAAAGGTCTTCGTGCTGTTATTTCGAACTGGAATAAAATACATTTTGGAAATATTTTTTCTGCTGTTTCTACAGCAGAATCTGATGCGGATGTTGCTGAACAGGAATACTTGGCAGATCCTTCAACCACTAATCAAGCAAAATGGCAAGAAAAACAAGGTGTCTGAATTCGTTGTCTCAAGCAGGAGGAAGAATTCTGGAAGCAGAAAGCTAGAATCAAATGGTTGACCGAAGGTGAATCCAATTCCAAGTTCTTCCACAATTCAGTGAAAATGGCTCGCATTCATCAACGTATTTCAATCATCAAAACAGATTCGGGGCATCTTTTAACTGATCAATCGGCCATCGGTGAAGAGGCGGTCAGTTTCTTTTCCACCTTATTTTCCACGGATGGTTCTATTGTGAGCTCTTATCTGCTTGATCTGATTACTCTTGTTATTGAGCATTCTGAGAATGAATCTTTGATGGCTTTACCGTCGGATGAGGAGATTAAAGTAGCCGTTTGGCAACTAGACCCTGCCAGTGCTCCTGGCCCAGATGGTTTTGATGACACTTTTTTTCGGTCATGCTGGGATTTTATTAACTGGGATATTTGCAGCGCGGTCAAAGAGTTCTTCCTGGGGATTCCTATTCCAAAGGCTTTTGGCAGTGCTAATATAATTCTTATTCCCAAAGTTTCCAATCCTGACCGATTTAATCAATTCAAACCTATTTGCCTTGCTACGTTTATTAGCAAAGTTTGCACCCGTTTGATTGCTAATCGCATGGCTCCATTGATGCATAAACTTATATCGAAGGAACAGAGTGGTTTTTTAAAAGGTCGCTCTATTCATCAACAGATTCCTCTTGCCAATGAAGTGATCCAGGATCTGGACAGGAAAACCAGGGGCCATAATGTTGCTATAAAATTAGACATGGCCAAAGCCTTCGACCGGGTGGATTGGAATTTTTTTAGATCAGTTCTTACTCGTTTTGGCTTTTCAAACAAGTTTGTGTCTCTTATTATGAATAATTTGGCAGCCACTCACCTTTCTGTTATGGTCAATGGTGCAAGCTATGGTTTTTTCAATCCTTAGCGTGGGGTCAAACAAGGTGATCCTCTGTCACCCTTGCTTTTTATTTTAGCCTCAAAATGTTTTTCCCGTGGTCTTAATTTTCTTATCTCTGAGGGGAAGATTTCTCCTTATAAACTTCATAAAAGATGCCCGGTGATTTCTCATCTTGCTTTTGCAAATGATTTGCTTTTGTTTGTTAATGGTGATCTTCGCAGCCTGAAGAATCTTAAACGGTTCTTGAACTTGTATCAAGCTACTTCTGGACAGCTTATTAATTTTGAAAAAAGTGCCCTATATGTTTCAAAGAAATGCCCTTTAGCTTCTGTCAGAAAGTTTACTGATGTCCTTGCTATTAATCGCCAGAATCTCCCTTTTACGTATCTTGGTGCTCCTATTTACCAAGGTATCAATAGAGCATCCTATTGTTGTGATCTGTTGAGCAAGGTAGATGATAAACTTCAAAGCTGGTCCAAGAAGTTTCTCTCTTGGGGAGGTAGGCTTTTATTAATAAAACATGTTCTCAATTCAATTACGGTGCATACTATGGGAGCTATGATGCTCCCATAAACTGTTATTTTAGCCTTGGAATCAAAGTTGGCAGGCTTCTTTTGGAGCACAGATTGTTCTATTCGTAAGCATCATTGGGTTAGCTATGTAAATCTTTGCTATCCTACTGCTGAAAATGGTCTAGGCTTTCGATCCTTTTCTTCTATTCAGACTGCCTACTCTATCAAGCTGTTATGGAGCTATCTTGTTAATGATTCTGTTTGGTCCCATTATATGCACATGAAATATCACAGAGATGGACAGTGGGCTTTCTTGCAATCATATTCTCAGAATTGGAAGCGCATATGTAGGACTTTTGAGCAGTTCTCAGACCATTTCATGATGGATGTGTCACCTGTTGCTTGGAAACCTAATGTCTCGGGTATGTTTTCCCTCTCTTCGGCATACGAAATTTCAAGAAGTCACAGGTCTGCTGCTTACTCTTATCGCATGCTATGGGATTCGGCTTTACCCATAAAATTCTCTATTCTTGGATGGAGAATTATTAATGGCTCTCTCCCTCTTCCAAGGAACCTGCAACGCTTGGGTATTCAAACGGTTTCTGCTTGTCCATTTTGTATTGCAGCTGAAGCAACATTGGATCATATTTTTTATCACTGTCATGTTGTGCATAAGGTTTGGACAATTTTTGGATCTCATCTGGTTTCGGACATTTCTCATAAAAGGTCGCTTAAGATTGAGCTTCTAACTTGGTGGATGTCTTCTTCCTCTACCTCGGCTATGGGTAAAGTTATAAGATATGTCTCCCTTTGCATCTTGAACTCGATTTGGGTAGCTTACTGCGGTCTCACTTGGGGAACAGATACATTTTATTTTCCCAATTTATATAAAACTATTTGCTCTTCTATTCTTAATTGGGGAATTGGTCATGCTAACGACACTTTTACTAGACCTATTGCTGCCATGGAGGATTTTCTTCCTCAAGGATTTGGCAAGGGCAAATTAAAACCCAAGTTGGTGCAATGGACTCCTCCTCCTACTCAATATGTTAAATTAAATACTGATGCTTCCTTCACCAAGCATCTTTCGGCAGGAGGTGCTGTTTTAAGGAGTCATTCGGGTCAGTTTTTGCATGGTTTTTCTTTTGTTTTTCAAACCACGGATGCTTTCAATGCTGAGGCAACAACTCTACCAATGGGTATGAACTGGTGTGTGGCTGCTGGGCTCAATAACGTGATTATTGAAATTGATTCTAAACTGCTATTTAATCGTCTCATTTCTTCACAGCCAGCCCACCCTTCAAGTTTGCTTGGCAAGACCAAACATCTTGTTCAGTCCTCGTCATACATCCTCAAGCATATTTTCCGAGAAGGAAATCAATCGGCTCACTTCTTTGCCTTATATGGTCGGCTAAATAATATCAATTGTTCTTTTCACTCTTTTGTTTCTTTGCCAAGATTTCTGAAAGGCATTTTAATTTCTGATTGTATGGGACCATATATTCGTTACTAAGTTAATAAAATAAAAAAAATTATATAAAAAAATATGTAGATACACTCTATTAGATATTTTTGATCTTTATGATGACAAAATTAAAAATTAAAAATATATATTACTATAAATAAAATTATGGTTCTCAAATTATACATAAGTGTTTTATTTTTTGATATTTCATTATTGGAAAGGAGAAAAATCTTTCTTTTAAATTTATATGTATCAATTTGAAATATCAAGAATTACAATATTCAAGGTTATCATTAGAAATATGAATTCAGTTACCTTACATATTTAATTTATATTTTTTGATAATTAAACATGATTGATCTTGATTTAATTAAGATTTAAATTTTTTTTAACAAATTATATCAGAGTATCTCATGTTAAATTATTAAAAAAATTTAGTTAAAATTATTAATATATAGTTTTAAAGTTGTTCCGCTATACAAAATTATTTGGTTTGGTTTCTTTTGCGAAACTTACGATTTTTAGCATGGCTTTTATTGAATCCATGTTGCAAAGTACTGGATAAAGAATGAAATTTCATGTTTTGCCTGCTAGATTTGTATGTAAAATTATTTACAGTGTATTGGTAGCTTTTATGATTGACTTGTAATAATGAGTTTGCATAACCCAATTACCTTTTTAGTATATACATATATAAAGAGAAGTTGACGTGTTGGGTTTTGACATGAATATAGAAGCTTTTTTTGAACTGAATAATATAGAAGCTTAATGCTACATAATAAGTAAAATATTATTATGTTGGTTATGAGGACGAACTCTTTTCTTTTATACTCATAAATCCAATGGATTCAGAAGCTTGAAGTTCATGCATGCACATGCACATTCAATTTGTGTATATGACTGCATATAAATAATAGGCTTAATATACAATTACATCTCTATACTTGTAAAAAAGAATTTATTAACACCCTCTAATTTTTAGGTGTCCTATTACACACTTCAACACTTTAAAATTGGTATTATTAACCACCTGAAGTATCTGTTGTAAGCTCATTGTTCTGTGTGAATTACACAAACATTGCAATGACTTTTCTTTAGAAAACATTAGCTCGCGTTGTATAATTGCTCATCAGTTTGTCTAGAACCTAATTTTTTCCCTTTCTCTCCAATCTATTAACTCTAATATATTAACCCAAGCTATTCAACCCAAAATTTTCCCTCAAAAATGGTGAGGTTGGAAAGTTGCAAGTGCAATCCAATCACAATAATCACTCGATTGGCCTCGATTCATGAGTGATTGAAAATAAGTAGACTGTGTGAAGAACTTTTTTGGTGTTTGAAGATAAAAGATTAGTGATTTTTGTGAATCGATTGAGCTGTATATTGTCTGAGGTTTGTGGTTTTGGTTTTTTAGGCATTTTGTAGGTTAATGATGTTTTATTTATTAAATGGGGAAGTTAGGGGTTAATATCAGTGCTATGGTTTATTATTTGTTAAAGATAAAAATCTGAATTATATAGTTTAGAAATTACAATTTTTAGGCGCAGTGAGTTGTGTTATACATGGCTGACATACGAGTTCAAATAAGGTGGCACCATGGGGCTGATTTTGTGCGTAGAAATAAAAAAATGTAGTTATGTGGGTGGAACAATTAGCATGGATGAAATCGATATTGATTAAATGTCTGTGTTTGAACTTGGTGATTATCTAAGGGGTTATGGTTATAATGTTGTGAATTCGATATACTGTAAGGTACCAAAAGGTGAAGATTTCATAATGTTGAGTGACAAAGTCCTGTTAGAAATGGCTAAGGGTTAGAAAATGGTGAGATGATTGATGTCTATATGGCCCATGTGGTTTTTCAAACAGAAGTGTGCCGACCAAATACTAAGCTGGCATGTGAAGTAAATAAGTCTAGTCAAACTGATTTTACTATAGGTAGTATGAGTGGTCTGAATAGGGTAGAGTCCACTTTAAATATACCTCCTAAACAAACTAGGACAACCACTAATGAAGGGACTAGCAACTTAAATGCTTCAGCCAAACCTCCATTTGAGGAAGGTAGTTTCTTTAGTACTGAGGCTGAGAAAGGGGGAAAAATAATTAGAGAGGATTTAAGTAATGAGGGTGAGAGAGATGTAGAAATAAGTAGAGAGTATTTGGGTGTTGAGATGGATAGTAATGTACAGGAAGCTGAGAATATTGAATCTCATGTCTGAGGAGGCAGAATCAAGTGTAAATGGTAATGACTGTAAAGATTTAGATTATGGAGTTGATGGTTTAGATGTTTCACAAAGTTTAACTAACAGTGGGGGGGCTATTTTGAAGATGATGATGCTGATGTAGAGGAAGATATATTAAGGGATTTTAGTGATGATGATGAAGAGCTTAGGTCTTCCAGGGAGATGGTTAGGAATAATAGAAGGGGCAGAACAAGGAAAGAGAGAACTAATAACATTGTTTAACTTGGAGAGGTTGGTGAGGATCTTGGTTTTGAGGACTTAGGGAGAGAAAGAAGTGGATATGAAGGCAATATAGGAGGAGATGAACCATTTTATGGGAGTTCAAATCCATATAGTTGTGAGAGTGATTTAGAACCTGATAAGGATGATATACCTATTAGGAGAAAGAGTAGGAGATTGCATTATGATCCTACCTCTGAAACTCCATGGTTTTAGTTAGTTATGCTCTTTGACGGTGTAAAATAATTTAGGAGAGCTGTAAATTACTATGACATGAAAAAGGGAGTCCAATTGATTCTTTGGCCAAACAAACCACATAGAGTAAGGGTTAAGTGTTTACATGAGGGCTGTCTTTAGTTGCTATTTGCAAGTACTGATGGAAATACTCAAAATTTTATAGTCAAAACATATCATCCAGTCCATAAATGCTTCAGGACCAATAAAAATAGGCTTTGTAATTTGTGTTTATAGCTAACTATTTTTAGGATTGATTTATTCACAACTAGGGATTAGGATTTGGGAGATTCAAGAGCTTTGTAAGAAAGAGTTGCAAGTATATACAGGTAGGACAATTTTTAAGAGAGCCAAGTTTAAGGTATTAAGTAAAAATATGGGAGATTAGAGGGCTAAGTATGCTAGACTACAGGACTATGTGGACATAATTTTAGAGACTAACCTTGGGTCCACATGTGCAGTCAAGATTGATGATAAGAGTGAAGCTAGAAATAGGCTTTTTCAAAGGTTTTATGTCTATTTTCATGCAATGAAAAGAGGCTAGCTAGAAGGCTGTAAGAAGGTTATTGGAATAGATGGATGTTTCTTCAAAGGAGATTATAGGGGCCAACTCCTTGTTTCTGTATCCAAGGATGTGAATCAATAGATGTTTCCCATTGCTTGAGTTGTGGTAAATATGGAAACAAAGAAAATATGGAGAAACATGGAGATAATTTCTAAGGATATTGATTCAGGACTTGAATCTTGGTATATGTGAAGGACTAACTCTTATATCAGATATGCAAAAGGTAAAGTTTACTTAAATCAAATGTCAAGTTATGTTTTAACTTGTATAAAGACTTTTTAATTTAGTATAACTTATATATATTTATAGAGGGATTAATTCCAACTATCAATGAGTTGCTGCCAAAAGTGGAGCCTAAGATTTAAGGTAGACATGTTTGTTCTAATTGGAGTAAGAAATGAAAAGGGGAAGAAAGAAGCAAAGTTATCTGGAAGTGTACCAGAGCTAGATTTGAAGTACTGTTGAAAGATAAGATTGCTGCTCTAAGTAAGTTAGGGAAAGGAATCATTGAAGACTTGATATGTTATAATAAAGAGACTTGGTGTAGGGCTTATATGAGAGCATATAATAAATGTGATGTTGTGGAGAACAACACATCAGAAGCATTTAATTCTTATATATTGGCTACTAGACACAAGTCTATTATATCAATGCTTGAAGATATAAGGCATAAAGTGATGGATAGGACAAGTAAAATGAATGCTTTTATTTATACATGGATCAACGATTTTTCTCCAATGGCTATGAAAAAACTTGAAGATAACAAGACAGCTGCTATGCAGTATAATGTTCACTGTAATGGTAAGAGTGGGTTTGAGATTGTTGAGGAAGAGTATGGACACATTATTGACCTTAGCAAGCATACTTGCTCTTGTAGAAGCTAGGAATTGAAGGGAATTCCATGCTCATATGCTATATGTGCCATGAACCATAGACAAATAGCCCCTAAATACTTCATCTCACATTGGTAAAGAAAAGATACATATGTGAAGGCATATTCTCATTTCATTCAACCTATTACTAACATGAAGATGTAGGGTGACCCAAATCATTCACCAATTGAGATTCCATCTATAAAGTCTATGCCTGGTCGATGTAAGAGAAAAAAAAGAAAGAAAGACAATCATGAGACAAAGAAGATTGGCTCTTATACAAGACAAGAAGAAACATGACGTGTTCAATATGCAAGGAAAAAGGACATAACAAGAAAGGTTGTCGAAGGGGGAAATGAGATAATTGTATAAATTATAATATATCTTAATGTTTCATCTAAAAAATCATATTCCTAGCTATTACTTTAATTGCATTAATAGCTTTCAAGTCATAAATTTGGACCAAGTTCATCTCAGCCACATGTTGATTCAAGTAGTCAAGCCTCAAATTTATCCCAACTGCACCAAATCAAACAAGAGCAAATGATTCTGCACAAATAACTACCAATATGCAATTACAGAGTACAAAATCTGTTGGAAATAATAATAATAGGATTGGTGATGTTTATTATACAAGGGTGAGCAAAGTTTGTACTGTATTAATTTTCGTGGATTATTGTATTGAGCTTATTTGTTGTTGTGTTGACACTTTGTTGTCATGATTTTCATTGCTTACTGCAAAAGAGTCCGGTTAAAGAAGGTAGAGGAATAGGAGCTAGCACAGGGTGAGGATCAGGAGGTAGAAGAGTTGGCAATAGTAGAGGAAGAGGAGGAGGAGGTGTGGACAGGAAGTGGCAGAGGGCGAGCAGGAGATAGAGGTGGTCAAATTGGTCAAAAGAGGCATAGGAATTTTAGTTATGGATTTGGAATTAGAATGGATGGGCCTTCTAGACAAATACTTAGATATGTAAGCATTTTGATTGTTTGTATTATGTTCAGCTATAAATTAATTATGTTCAGATGATTAACTTGTCTAAGACTTTAAATGTATTATGTAGAGTAGAAACACAACTAGAGTGACTAAGGCACCATTGGGGATCAAGAATGCTACTAAAAAGAATGTTGATTTAGGCTTCCAACCACATGAATTGAAGTGGAAAGGGAAGTCAACTATTACTTCAAGGCAGTTGAAAGATGAACAAATCAGTACTCAAAGATTTACAAGATAACTTACAGAAAGTATGAGAGAAATGCAATAATTTGCTACCTAAGATAATATAATTTAAAGTCCATTATGTCTTTTAGTTTTGTCTTTTTTAAACTATTAAAGTAGTTCGTATTATGAACATATGTTAATGTTAGGTTTTTGTAACATTTTGAAATTTCCTTGTGCTAGTTACTTCGGATTTGGGCAACCAATTCATGTATGACAAGGGTGATTTCCAGTTGAAATGGAATAAATCTTTTGAATGTTACTTTCATTTTACGCTAATGTTAAATGAATGCTAGATAACTTAGTGATAATTTTCAATTTTCTCAATAACATTCATTTAATAGCAAGGACTACATTATCCATTTGCATTTTGGCAAAAACTGTTGTTGTTGCTGCTACTGCTGCATATTCTGTAACACCTTATACCCTATATACGTATAATATATACACACAGTATATGTAAGATACGCATATACGATATAAAAATATTACAACCCGGTTTAATAAAAAATTTCACATTCCAAATTTAAAATCTTAAATACTTAAAAATGTATATTTAAATAACAAATAAAATATTCCTTATAATCCATAGGTTCCAAAATAAGCATTTTATTATAAAATCTCTGAAAAATATTTGTCAGAATTTAATCTGTAATTTGGACATTTCAAATTTTTAACAATTACCCAACCTACATAAAATACACTTCTAATAAAACAAATCATACATATCCATCCCAACTACTCAACTTCTCCACATTTTCTTAAAACATTTATTTATATACATATACATATATATATATATATATATCAAAATACATATAAATAACCCACATTATACAATTTATCTAAAGAGTCTTTAAAATTTACAATATATATATACTTTGAAAACATAAGCATAATATACATAATATCAAAATGTATTATAATATCACATTTATACATGCAGGCATATGACTATGATCTTGATATAACCACAAACACTTCAAGCTCAATAAACACAAGCCTAGACATGACCAGGTCTAGTAGAACTCTCCGGCTCTATCGGATCGCCCCTATCACCTGCGTGATAAATTACAATCGCGCTAAGCTAAAAGTTTAGCGGTACAAACTTTGATAACAAATAAACTTAAATATAATGTCAATGCTTAATGCTTTTATGATATGCCACAATGTGGCATCCAAGCTCACTTTTAAACATATTATTTCATCATTCAATAATTTACACAAGAACAAACACAAGCATAGGCCCAAAAGATCTAATATGCCATTCAAATCATGAGTTACTATTTTCGTTCAAATTGACACCATGTGTCTAACTCCGAAGGCAAATTATAGTAATGCTCAAAAGCTAGCCCCGAAGGCAAATCATATTACAGCGACGCCAAGCGTCTAGCCCCTAAGGCAAATCAAAGTAATTGCTCAAAAGCTTGCCTCGAAGGCAAATAATGAGGATAACCTCATAGGCATGCCATAAAAAACAGAACTCTGAAAATTGAATAACATACTAGGCACACAATTATTTCATATTTTTTATTATCAATTTCTTTCTCATTTTTTCATAATCAACTATACACATTGCCTCTTTTCTAATTATCAATTAGGCAAATTACCTCATTTTCTCATTTTTCTCAATGTCATTTCATTTTAATTTATCATATTACCTTATATCTCAATATATCATCACAATATATCACATTCCACATCAAAACCACATTACCCAAACACTTTGGGCTATTTTCACATAATTCACATTTTATGCTATTTAGCCATTAATAATGGCTTTCACAATGCATTTAATGCATATATAATATTATATATGTCATAGCACATTGTTCATAAATAATCAATTCATCAAGTAGATTAACATATTTTCTAAACAAAATGTGTTAAGCCCAAATATAATTCAATTATGTCACATTTATCAAGAGTTTGTATATACCTCTATAAGCTCTCAAAAGCAAGCTCAAAATTAAACTCCAACCTCCTCTTTTAAGTTGCCCTTCAACACTAGTGTTGGACAAATTATCTCTCCTTAATGTTTATACCAAATGTGATCAAATACAGTTATTTAATATCACATTCTAAGACTTTTCAAGCATCAAACCTTAATTATACACCCCTTTAATCAAAATCCCAAAATATAGCATAACCTTTGTTTAACTTAGAAAAATCATATTAGGCTATTCAAATTGGTGTTTTAAGCTTATTAATATGATTAAAAACATATTTTAACATGTTTTAGTAAAAAATCCTAAAAATGGCATAACCTTCACCATTGAAAGTTTTCTATTTCAACTCAATTCAATATTCAATCCAAGCTTATATTTACCACTTATATCATTAAACAACATGCTTAAAACATTAAAATCAAATAATTCACCATACTTTGAAAATTTACTTTTTTAAAATCCTAAATCAATACTGCTTCATCCAAACTCTATCCAAACATAACTAAATTAATCAATTGACTTTAAAATCCTTGTTCATACATCAAAATAATACATTTAGAATCAAAATGCACAATTAAATCACATGATTTCACGAATCTAAATTTTTCATAACCCTAAATTCTCTCTCTTCACCAAACTTTACTTAACTTTAACCATTTCTTTAATCCAACCTTATAATCATTGTTAGCTACTCAAAACAGCTTCATTCATACTCAAATAGATAATTATAACATACTATAACAAAATTTCAAAACACACATATTCTTAATTTTCATGAAAATTCAAAGAAACAAGTTGGAAACTTACTAATTATGGTGGAAATCACTAAAATTCTACTTAAAACCTTGAAAACCCTTCAATTCATGAAGCATGGAAGAAGAAAAATCCTCTCTTGAATTCCCATGCAGTTTCCGCTATGGAAGGAAGAAGAAGAAGAAGACTAAATGTGTTTTTCTCTCTCCATCCACTTTCTTTTATATCCATATATATATATATATATATATAATATTTTAATATATTTTTAATTAATTATTTAATTAATAAAAATTTAAAATTTACATCTTTCATTAAAAATAATTTATTTTAAAATTATTTAAATAATTTTTAATTTTCAAAGTATATTTACAAAAATGCCATTTGCTTTTTGACTTTTCTTTTAAAAATATTTACTTGTATATATTAAGCATATTTCATGTATATTTCACATATACCTTTTACTTTTTCATTTAAAATCCTTCAATTTTTTATTTAAATTTTTTATTTAATTTATCTAATTTAATTTATTTAATTTTCAAAAATTAGGAATATTACAATTATCTCCCCCTAAAGAAAATTTCATTCTCGAAATTATCCAGTACCGTAATAAACCATCCAAATCAAAAATATAATATTAAAATCTCTTATGAAATTAATAATCTCATCAAATTATTATTTCATCAGATTACATAATTTCTACTCTCTCCCCTTAGGATCATTCTCAATTACATTTTTACTATTTCATAACTCATCATTATACTTTCTATTTAATCCAACAATCACAATAGATTATCATATCTTTAACCGAATTATCATTAGATAAAATTAATTGATCTCTTTAGTATATATGCATCTCACATCTATTACACTCAAGATATTTGATCACTTCATTATCTTAAAAATATATTCTCATAACCTTAAATTTAAATGTTAATAACTTATATTTTAACAATAACTACTACATTATTATAGTCATTTTCAGGATTGTATCTCTGTTTAATTAAAACCTTACTTATATTTATGAATAGTTATTTGTAAAAACTACAAATAATAACATCTCCCAATTCCAATTAATAAGTCTTAACACAATAATTTTGTACATCTCCACTTTCTACTCTTTATACAATTACCATATATTAATTCAATATCACTATTATACAACAACAACATCTTATTTCCTTATTAAGATTTATTCCCACAGATTTTTTATCAACCCAACATATATATATATATATCAATTCCAATTATACTATAATTAACATTTTTCTCTTATAATTATTTTCAACTAATATAACTTAGCTTCTTTTATATACATATACGTATCAGAACACTGCATTATGCACATTGTCATATATCTCTCTTAATCTTAATACAACTATATATATTGAACTTTAATAATTACTTGTAAACTTATTACATTTCAGATCAGTTGATCTAACTATCATAATATGACTATCACAACCTTATTTTATTATGACCAAGCTTTAGCCTATTTTAAATTTATCATCTTGTTTCAATTCATGAACTAACTCCATTAGGTCAAACTTATTCTCAAATCTTAATTCTCTTCGAATTCATCATTACAAATAATATTCATTTTCCTTAGTCCCATTCACTTGAAATGTCATTTTCATCAACTTATTCATTTTATACCACTTTTAAACACATTCAACATAACTCTTACTCACATTTCAAAATTCCTCTCATTTATCATTTTCTCATATTTCTTAGTTACCATATTTACAACATCACTTTCCTCACACATCATTTATAACTCATCATATTTTTACAATTCTCTTCTATTTTCACACTATCTATTATCGTAAACAAATTTCTAACATACGATTATGAGTCAAACTATACCACCATAAATTTTGCTTGTATTTCATGAAGCAAAACTATCAATCTCACCAAATGTACTTCACAGTTATGTCATCTTATGCCAACGCCTGTGGGTTACAAATAAACACTGCTTTCACTACAATTCTTTATCCAACAGTTCTTATCTTGATACTACGTCCATGTCTCAGTAGTCACATATCCGTGGCATTTTAAAATCACATATTTGCTCTTTAAACTCTTACTATATGAAGAGTTAATGCATATTAACTCTATTTTAAAATAATTTACCCTTATCCATTTATTTTTATTAGCCTAAACATATGATCCACCAACATTATTATTAACAACTCATATATATATCTATTCATGTTCCAATTTTATACAATTATTCAATAAATTTTTACCAATTTCTCTTTCTTAAATCAAATAAATAAGTATATAGGGTTATAAATATACAATAATACTTCAATAACACTTTTTTTGCATATTTAAGTGATCAACTCAATACTTGATCACTTTCATATTACATCACATTATCATAATTTTTAGGTGATCAACCTTATCATGATCACCTTCACTTCACAAATTCATATTATTTTAAATCTTTAAACATTTCTCATATTTTTAAATCATTCACATACACATTCATAAGTCACATTTATAATGTGACTTACTTTTCATATTTTCTTATATATCACAATAGTATCCATATTGGACAACTCACCACACTTATCATATTCATATATACAGACAATCACACAATTATACTCAATTCCTCATTTACACACAATCTATATAAATTTAACATTTATCACATTACATAAAATATTATCATTTCTTATTTTTATAACATTATTTAGGTCATTTTTCAATTTTTCCATCTTATATATTTATATTAAATAAATTATCTTCATTCATTTTTTTTTTCACTTTACATCAATCTTAGTCACATTTTTAATATGACTTCTCTCTTACATTTTCTATATATTTACCATACTTTTCAGGTTCATCATCACTACCAATCAAATTACCTAATAAAACTTATTTTTACTTTTTTAAATCATTTCTATTTATTTTATATCCAGTTTATGTACTATCAATCACATTACATGATACTTAATACTTTCATAAATAATATTACTCACATGCTCATTAAATATTAAATCATCAATATCTAAGCAATCCTCATCAAAATTTTCTTACAACTCTAAATTTTCAACTTACTACTTTACTTAAACTTCATTCTATTAATCTCATTTTCAACATCTAACTTTATAAACATTATCTACATATTAATATAACATCAAAACACATCACTTTTATAATTATGGAAACTCATTTCAAAAATTCAAATTTCACACAATACAACCAACAACATGAACCTCACCAAATCTCATCCATATCACATTCTCAATCTTAAAATTATAACATTTACATTTAAATAATACTAATTCATTTCATTACACTAATTAACATCATCTATTTAGATAACCTAATTTTACATACTCAAACCCTAAATCAAAATTTCATCCAAACTTGCTTATATTTAATTTTCAACTATGGAATCATCACATACATATATAAATAACACTAATTACATGCATTCCAACAATTTTAATCATTCGTACATAAAACCCTAAATCATGCATCACTTTTTCATAATAAATAATTCGCTATCATATACCATTTTCTCTTTGATTTTAATTATAAACTATTTGTTCTAAATTATTAAAAACTCTATATTTTTTCTTAATACTTCAACCCGTCTGCAAATAAATTTTTATAATTTTTCTTATTTATTTATCTCATAAAATTAATTTGTTATTCACCTACACAAAACTGCATAACTTCCTCAGTTTCATGTCAATATCACTTTTTAATTTTTATATTTCTCACCAATTCTTTATAAAAGATTGCAAACTTTTAACTATGTACACTTGACACACATATATGGACTTATATTTAAAATTTTAGATTTTTTCCAAGCTGATTTACTATATTTAAAAATTAAGTCTTCCAAACTCACAGAATCTATCTCTTTAATGATTAATTTGGCAGCATCCGGTTATCCATTTTTTTTTATGTATCAAATCTTAATTAAAATTTATAAAATTTTAACTATATGTTCTAGGAATACATATGATATTGTGTATAAATTTTGAGATTTTTTTTTCTCTGGGTTGTTTTGCCATAATTTTTAAATATATTTCTCAATTTCTACATATTCTGAGTTGCTGAAACTATTCCAATAATCTGTGTTCTTCTATTTTTCTCAATTAGTGGTCCATCTTTAAAAATTATGAAATTTTATACATTGAATTCGAACATATAGAAAAACTTTTTATTAAATTTTTAAACTCATCCGACATTCCTATATTTATCCAAAAATTTGAACAATATTACTTTATAGCACACATATAGAATTTTCTGTAACTATCATACTCATCTCTCAAACTTTTTATTTCATATCTTAAATCATTTTCTAAATTTTTGTTAATTTCACTTATTCATTAATTGAATCAGCCATGAATCGTAATTTCAAATAAAAGTTTCAAAAATTCATAATTCACACTTTCCAGAATGACGATTCCACTGTGCCACTCTGATATATACAACCCAGACGACATCTCAACTCATATTTGTTACATCAAATGAATATAGCCACATCAAAGATCAGATAAAATGTCAGTGCCAATGCATGTATCACCATTTAAAATCCTATTTAAAACTCCCATTTTCCCACTTTAAAAACTCACCTAGGTAGAGAACCTCAAACCCTAGACTTTGATACCAAAATAAATGTAATACCTTATATCCTATATACGTATAATATATATACTCAGTATATGTAAGATATGCATATACTAAATAAAAATATCAGAACCCGGTTTAATAAATTTTTTTTACATTCTAAATTTAAAATCTTAAATACTTAAAAATGTATATTTAAATAAAAATAAAATATTCTTTATAATCCATAGGTTCCAAAATAAAGCATTTTATTAGAAATCTATGAAAAAAATTAACCAGAGGTTTGTCTATAATTTGAACATTTCAAATTTTTAATAATTATCCAACCTGCATAAAATACACTTCCAATAAAACAAATCATACATATCCATCCCAAATACTCAACTTCTTTACATTTTCTTAAAACATCTATATATATATATATATCAAAATACATATAAACAACCCACATTATATAATTTGTTCAAAGAGTCTTTATAATTTATAATATATATATACCTTGAAAACATAAGCATAATATACATAATATCAAAATATATTATAATATCACATATGTACATGCTGGCATATGGCTCTGATCTTGATGTAACCATAAATACCTCATGTAATGGTTAATATTTTAAACATAAAACTTTTTAATTAATATTGATAATTGATAGTGTATAGTGATAAAAGTAATGTGAATAAATGCTATAAGCAGAGAATAGTGAATAGTATATCTCAAAAATTTACGGAAGAGATTATTTTGACGATTTTATGGGATTAAAAATTGAATTAGAATCAAAGGTTAAGTCATAGTTAAAATGAGAGTAGCTACACTATATTACATCATGTATATATGTGGACAGGTTTGTGTATGTGTGGAAACTTCTCTTCCTTTCTTCTTGCTTCATCATCCATGCCTATCATCATCTTCACCACCAAAACTCCTCCTTTCACCTTCTTTTAAAAAATTCAGGTAAAATTTAAGAGAAAATCACATCTAGTTATAGATTTTTAAATGAATAAGCTAGAAAATGTGAGATGATCAATAAGTGATAAAAGAAAAAGAGGGAAAAGAGAGAAAAAGAGAGATTTTGAAAAAAAGTATGTGCTTTTGTATTTTAATTTATAAATATTTGAATTTGTATAAATTTTAATGTTTAAATTAGTTAATTGAGTCATCTATAATGAATTATTACTAAAAGTATTGGTTAAATGGATTGATGAGTGAAAAATAAGTTAAAGGAACTTGTAGTGATGAGTATAATTCTTAATTCAATCATTAAAAGAGTTGAGTGGTTTGATGTTATTTTTAGCCATGAGTGATGATTGAAGACTTAATTAATTGAAGTGTGATTAAAGTATTTGGTATAGACTCTATCTATGTTAAAGAAACTAGTTTTGATCCATTGTTATCATATATTTGGATATATGAAGTTTAAGTTGATAAGTGTTCAAAATACAGAATTTTGCTTGATATAACCAGTGACACGGCCATATCATTGGGCATGTCAACGTTGCTATATTTCAGTGTTGATGACACTAGCAGGAACACACCCATGTCATTGGGAGTATCATAGCTACTATGATGAAAATTAAATGACACGACTAGGAACACGCCCGTTTTATTAGACGTGTCATAGCTACTGTAATGAAAGATAAGTGACACGGCCAGTGACACGCCTGTATTGTTAGGCGTGTCGTAGCTATTGTAATGCAAGTTAAGTGACACGGGCAGTGACACGCCCATGTCATTGGACGTGTCAAAGCTTCTGTTAAATGGGCAAGTGACACGATCATTGACACGCCTATGTCGTTGGGTGTGTCACTTGAAGAATTTTCCTAAAGTAATTCTTTTCCTTGTCTTTCATCTGTGATTTCAGCCTAAATGACTGTAAGGCTGCAAAGTATAAAAGATTTTTAAAATCAACCCTAACAAATAGTGTAATAAATTTTGAAGATATGATAAATATGTGTAATACCAAGTGTTGATCAATGAATTATTCTATTGAAGTGATATACATAATTCAGTGTTAATCAAAACTAATGAATTGCTCAAATCATACTGATTTTAGATCTAGCTTTGGATTGAATGGCTAACCAGAGGGAGGATAGCCATAGTGATAGTGGGCATCTCGTGCCATTAATAGACACATTGTGTCATCAGTGACAGTGAGCATAATTGGCATTATATATTCTTGAGATTTGGCATTAAAAGTGCTACACTAACTCGTTATCCAAACCTATGATCTAAGTTCAATATGTAAGGGCATACTTAATGAAGTTATCTAAATTGAAAATATAAGTGAATATGATATTATGAATAATGGAAGAAATACAAATTAATAATATAAGTCAATTACTTAAAATTAACTTACTGTATTACAATGTAAAAGTGATTGGTAATGTATTTATTAATGTTTCAAAGTGAAAGTTCTAATGCATGAAATAGAAATGTTATGCTCAAGATATGGAATTGATCAATAATTTTCTAAGTGTTATAATGATTAAAAGTGTATATAATGATATAAGATACAAAGTGCCCTAAAGTATAGTACTAAATTTAAGTTCCAAAAATTATAAATTGAATGAAATTATCCTATATGTGAAACTGAAAAGTAAGACTTACTAAAAAATAAATAAGTGTAATATGACCAATATTAACAAATGAGAAAGTAAGTCTTAAATAAAATAATTCATAAAGAAAAAAGTTACAATACCGAAAGTATAGTATAGCATGATGACTATCAAAATATTATGTTAGTTTGTTATTGAAAATAGTTAATATATTGAAATGTTTCTTAAAATTGAGTGTTATTACTATATTTCTATAAGTATTTTTCTTTAATATTAAGTGACAAAATATATTTATACAAGCACCACTAAGTTTTGCTTAGCGTGTTAGAAATATTTTAGGACACGCAGGTATCATGTCATCGGAGCAAGATAACCAGTGGAATTATGAATCTCAGAAATTATCTACAGTACATATAGAGATCCTTTGTATAATGTACTCATAAGTTATGAAATGTATATATATAATTTAATTTGGCTATTTGAGAGATTGTACAAATTTGTAAACATGAAAGGAATATATGTATTTAGAGGGCGAAGTTTGAGATTCTAGTGAATGATTATCAACTAAAGCAATGCAGTATATATTTTTATTTGATTTGATAAACTTATGATGGTTATCTGATTTATAATTAGTATTTAAATTATTCGAGTTATTGGAGATTAATTTAAATGTTGGATTTATAAGTGTTATATTATACAGATTGTATTATTATTTGAAGATTTTTGTTAATAACATTTTGAAAGAAAACTTTGTCAATGAATTGATTAGAGTACTGACAGTATATAGAGTAATATTATCTGATAGTGTTATGTGAGAATTGTCAGGGAATGTTACACTTCAAGCTCAATAAACACAAGCCTAGACCTGACCAGGTCTAGTAGAACTCTCCGGCTCTACCGGATTGCCCCTCTCACCTACGCAATAAATTATAATTGTGCTAAGCTAAAAGTTTAGTGGTATAAACTTTGATAACAAATAAACTTAATTACAATGTCAATGCTTAATGCTTTTATGCTATGTCACAATGTGGCATCCAAGCTCACTTTTAAACATATTCTTTCATCATTCAATAATTAACACAAGAATAAACACAAGCATGGGCTTAAAAGACCTAATATGCCATTCAAATTCAAGAGTTACTATTTTGGTCCAAATTGACGCCATGTGTCTAACTCCGAAGGTAAATTATAGTAATGCTCAAAAACTAGCCCCGAAGGCAAATCATATCACAGCGACGATAAGCGTCTAGCCCCGAAGGAAAATCATATCCCAGTGACAACAATCATCTAGCCCCGAAGGTAAATCAAAGTAATTGCTCAAAAGCTAGCCCCGAAGACAAATAATGAGGATAACCTCATAGGCATACTGCCAAACACAGAACTCTGAAATTGAATAACATACTAGGCACATAATTATTTCATATTTTTTATTATCAATTTCTTTCTCATTTTTTCATAATCAACTAGGCACATTGCCTCTTTGCTCATTATTAATTAGGCACATTGCCTCAATTTTTCATTTTTTCTCAATGTTATTTCATTTCAATTTATCACATTTCATCATATCTTAATATATTATCACAATGTATCAAATTCCACATCAAAACCACATTACCCAAATATTTTAGGCTATTTTCACATAATTCACATTTTATGCTATGTAGCCATTAACAATGGCTTTTCACAATGCATTAAATGTATATATAATATTACACATGTCATAGCACATTATTTATGGATAATCAATGCATCAAGTAGCTTAATATATTTTTCAACCAAAATGTGTTAAGCCCAAATGTAATTCAATTATGCCACATTTATCTTGAGTTTATGCATACCTCTATAAGCTCTCAAAAACAAGCTCAAAATCAAACTCCAACCTCCTCTTTCAAGTTGCTCTTCAATACTAGTATTGGGCAAATCACCTCTCCTTAATGCCTATACCAAATGTGATTAAATACAATCATTTAATATCATATTCTAAGGCATTTCAAGCATCAAACCTTAGTTATACACCCCTTTAATCAAAATCCTAGAATATAGCATAACCTTTCTTTAACTTAGAAAAACCATATTAAACCATTCAAATTGGTGTTTTAAGTTTATTAATATTATTAAAAATATATTTTAACATATTTAAACCATTCACATTAATTAAACACATGCTTTAGTACAAAATCCTAAAAATGGCGTAACCTTCACCATTGAAGGTTTTTCATTCCAACTCAATTCAATTATCAATCCAAGCTTATATTCACCACTTATATCATTAAACAGCATAGTTAAAACATTAAAATCAAATAATTCACCATACTTTGAAAATTCACTTTTTTAAAACCCTAAATCTATACTGCTTCATCCAAACTCTATCCAAACATAACCAAATCCATCATTTGACTTTAAAATCCTTGTTCATGCATCAAAATAACACATTTAGAATCAAATTGCACAATTAAATCACTTGATTTCACAAATTCAAATTTTTCATAACCTTAAATTCTCTCTCTTCACCAAACTTCACTCATCCTTAACCATTTCTTCAATCCAACCTTATAATCATTGTTAGCTACTTAAAAAAACTTCATTCGTACCCAAATAGACAATTATAACATACTATAACAAAATTTCAAAACACACACATTCTTAATTTTTATGAAAATTCAAAGAAACAAGTTGAAAACTTACTAATTATGGTGGAAATCACTAAAAATCTATTTAAAACCTTGAAAACCCTTAATTCATGAAGCATGGAAGAAACAAAATCCTCTCTTGAATTCCCATGGAGTTCGGCTATAGAAGGAAGAAGAAGAAGAAGAAGACTAAATGTGTTTTGCTCTCTCCATCCACTTTCTTTTATATCCACATATATAATATTTTAATATATTTTTATTTATTATTTAATTAATAAAAATTCAAAATTTACATCTTCCGTTAAAAATAATTTATTTTAAAATTATTTAAATAATTTTTAATTTTTAAAGTATATTCATAAAAATACCATTTGACTTTTTAACTTTTCTTTTAAAAATATTGACTTATTTATATTATGCATATTTCACCTATATCTTTCACTTTTTCATTTAAAATCCTTCAATTTTTTATTTAAAATTTTAATTTAATTTAATTTAATTTAATTTATTTTTAAAAATTAAAAATATTACATATTCTCATCAGTAGCAGCTGCTAAGAAACAAACAAAAACACAAATTATGCATTATGCATACTCTCATTAGTAGCATATGAGCATTTCTCATTATACTGCCATTGCTTATGCAAAAACATAGAAATTTGAACACTCACAAAGCAAACCACATAATAATCACATAACACATAACACATTCTAATTTACTAATCACCATCAAACCAAAACCATATTCATTCACATTACAGCAAAGTAAAGCCAACCAAAAATTCATCAAACACATTCAATTATACGAAAAAAAATTATCAAACACATTCAAGTGAACGAAAATTTCATTTCTTACAAAGGATACCATTTGTTAGTGTAAGTGAGCTGAACAAAATAGTCAAAAGCTAGATCCCTAAACATGAACAAAACTATTTCCCTCTTCTTTACAAACCTAATAAAAGGGAAAAATGCATTAAGGATTCATAATCAGCATTTCCTATAACTAATCAGAAAAGAAACAAGTGAACAAAAACACATCAAGCACACTAACTGCCAAACACTTAATTCTTCTCTACCTTTCCTTATTAAACGTTTTTACCCTTCTTAGCAAACCCACTATTACATGCTTCAAATGCTTAGGTGTAGGAGGATCAAATCATAAAAAATATTCACAAGCTCCTTTCTTTTGTGGCAAAAATGAATTGATAAAAAACATATTGCCCTAAATTATAATTTTTTACAAAATCAAATTGCCAAAATAAAATAATTCAAACTATTACACTTAGCACATACTTCTTGCATCCAAAAAACCTCCTACCAGGATTCACCGCATCCATAAAAGCTTGATAACACATTTTGAATCGCATTTGCATCGAGGAAAATCAAAGCTCATTAACTCATTATCCATTTGTATATGATAAAACAAAGAAGAGCGAGCAAACAAAATTTGCAAAAAATAATTTGATTATGCTAGAATAGGTGAATAAATGAATGAGAGAATAAATTTTTATTAAATTTAACCTAGCTCTCTTTGTATAAGTAGGGATTTTTTTGTACCATTAAAGCAAATAAGAGCGAGAATATGAATATTCACTGATGGCCTCTCTCTGTAAAGGGAAAAAATACAATTAACGCGCCTTCAATACATGCTTATTCTACAAGCCTTCAACAGATGCTCCAGATAGTTAATAATATGAATTTTAAAGTGTTGAGATGTGTGATAGGATACCCAAAAGGTAGAGGGTGCTAATAGGGTCTTTCTTACAAGTATAGAGGTGTAATTATGTATTAAGCCTAAATAATATGATGAAGTTAGTGTTTATGTGTAATTGTGGTTTTGTGTTGCTATTAGTGTTATAATAATAAGTTTGTATTGGTTTTGATAGCCAATAGTTGGTTTTCAGATATCAATGAATCTTGCATCATATTTATTTATTAAGTAATGTGGTTCTTGATTAGACTATATTTATTGTATTTGGGTTAATGTTATATAGTGTATGTATGATTTTAGAACATATATGTTTATTGATGGTGTATATATAGTTATTAACTATATATATACTGTTAAAATAAAGATATGCATAAATTTGAAATCTTATTTTGGGAAATTTAAATTTAAATATTGGTATATATATATATATATATATTTTTGAGATAAATTAATTAAATCAACATATCGCCAAAGTTATCTCTGTAATAAAATTAATTTGTTTTGAAATATATAAATAGTTGTGTATATGTAAATAATATAAATATTGATTGGCCTAAAGAAAAATTATATTTAATATAATTAATGTGCATTTGTAGTAATAAATGCATGATAATTATTTGATTTTACATGTAAATAATAAATTGGCCCAAAGGAAGAATTATTATTTGACATATTATTTTATTATCATGTTTGATTATTGCATCGAGATATCATATACAAGTTAATATTTTTGTACAAAGATAAAATATTAATAGAGTGTCCGATATCTTGGGATGGGGTTTACTATTATTTAAATTTATTATTTAAATTTGGTTTTTAGTTTGGTACTTATGTGAGATTGTTTATTTTATTTGTTTTGTTCTCAATTCAATTTTTTCTTATGTCGGTAATATCACTGCCAATATCAACTCTATTCTTATGCTAAATGGCAAAAAAATTTAAGGCATAGTAAGAGAGTATACTAATTACTCTATTAGAGTCATAGATCTGGACCTTGCATTAAGGGTACCAAAACTCGCTAATCTCATTGACAAGAGTACCTCTGATGAAACGAGAGAGATGGAAAAGTGGAAAAAAGTCTAATCGCATAAGTCTTATGATCATTAAGCATGCCATTCCAGAAGCATGTAGGGGCACTATGTCTGATAAGGTTGATACAACTAAGGATTTCTTTGAGAACCTTGAGAAGAGGTTTGCTAAGAATGAAAAGGCTGAATCTAGTATATTTTAGCAAAACTAATCTCTATTAGGAATAAGAAAGCTGCAGATAAATTACTTCTTAATTTTGTTTATTCTGAGATTAATTTAATTGTGGTACCTAGGCACACATGGTGGATAGATTATAGTGCAACAACTCATATTAGTGTGTCTATGCAAGGTTGCCTAAATTGTCGAAAGCCTAATGATGGTGAAAGATACATCTATATTAGCGATGAAAAATAGACAAAGGTTGAAGCAATTGAGACATTTAGACTATTGTTAAGAACTGAATTTTATTTGAAGTTGATTGAGATTTTTATTATACCATCTTTCATATGAAATTTAATTTTTATTTCAGCATTGGATAAATTTGGTTACTCTTATTCATTTGGAAATGAAAATTTTTATTCTTTTTTAAAACTCAAATTTGATTAAATCCTATTTTTTTAGGTTATGATAATTTATATTTACTTGACACTATTGCTTCAACTAATGAATCTTTGCATGCTAATGCTATCAGTTGATATTTCATTAGATACTCTAAAAAGTCCAGGGGCTATAAGTTTTGTGATCCCACAACTAAATCTATTTTAAGACTAGAAATGCCTAGTTCTTTGAGGATATTGAGTTTGTAAGGGGAGAAAGATTTAATGACTTTGTATTTGAAGAGGAATATGTTGATATTCCATTAATTGTTATTGACAATGACCAAGAATAGTTTTCTATACTTGACATTGTTCAAGAAGTAATTCTAGATCAAGACAATGTCATTGATTCTCCTGCTTAACTTCTAGAAGTTATTTTAGATGAACAAAATCTATAACCTCAAAAACCATTGCCATTAAGAAGATTCACTAAAGAAAGCAGAAATACAATTTTAGAAGATTTTATTGTGTTTCTTTAAGAACATGATACATTGGAATGATAGAAAATGATCCAATCAGCTTTTGTCAAGTCATGGAAAGTTCTAACTTTTCAAAGTTGATAGATGCCATGAATGAAGAGATGAAGTCAATAAATGACAATGACGTATGTGATTTTTTCCCCTTTACTGAAAGAGCAAAACCATTGGCTGTAAATAGACATTTAAAACCAAAAGGGATTCAAAGGGTAATGTAGACAGGTATAAGACATGTCTTGTCACTAAGAGTTTCACATGAAAAGAATTCATTAGTTATAAAGAGACTTTCCCTCCAAGTTTGATTGAAAGACTCTTTCAGGATTATAATGGCTTTAGTGGCATATTTTGATCTTAATCTACATCATATGGATATCAAGACTGTGTTTCTCAGTGGAGACATTGATGAAACAATATATATGGTGCAATTAGAAAACTGTGTTAGGTGATAAAAAGTCAATGGTTTATAAATTAAAGAAATCTATCTATGGGTTTAAGCAAGTGTCTCGTCAATGGTATTATAAATTTCTCCAAGTTATTACCTCATTCAGTTTTGAGATGAATTTGGCTAATGATTTTATATACCATAAATTTAGTGGAATCCTGGTTTTATATGTCGATGACATATTGCTTGCCAGCAACAACGTAGGCTTGTTGCATGAAACCAAGAGATTTCTAGCAAGAAATTTTGAGATAAAATATCTTGGTGATACAACTTTTGTATTAAGGATTTAGATACATCGAGATTGCTCTCAAGGTATTCTTAAATTATCACAAAAGGCCTATATCAAAAAGGTTTTGCAAGATTGCAAACAAGGTGATACCCTAGTGGCCAAAGTAGACAAGTTCGATCTTAATCAGTGCCCTAAGAATGCTTTTAAGAAAGAGGAAATACAAAAGATTTTCTTATGCATCAGCACTAGGGAGTCTAATGTATGCTCATGTCTATACACATCCGGACATTACATGCATAGTTGGAGTGTCGGACAAATATTTAAGAAACCCAACAATGAATCATTAAATAGCAGCCAAATGAGTCATGAGGTATTTAAAGTGAACAAAATATATGCTCAAATATAGGTTGATGCTTTGAGGCTTCTAATAATAGAATATAGTTGTGAAATTTTATCGCTAGGTTGCGAATTATGGATGAAATTGAAAGATCACTTAAGTTTTTTTTTTTTGACAATAAATCAATAGTCTTATATTTTAATAACAATAGGAGCTCCAATAAGTCGAAGTACAAAGACTTTAAGTTCCTAGTTGTTAAAGAAAGAGTTCAAAGTGAATAGGTATCAATAGAATATATTAGCACAAACTCTATGATTGCAGATCCACTTACTAAAGGATTGACAGTTAAGGTCTTTAATGAGCATATTGCTCACATGGGTATTATGTTGTTTCAAGATATATAGTTTCAGTGGGAGTTTGTAATTTTGCTTTTCTTTTATAGATACATTTCAGTTATTTCAGTTTACACATATTTTGATGATTATTTCTATAGAAATAAAGTTCTTTTCAGTTATTCACACTTTGACTCAATAAGTTTTAAGGTGGACAAGTTGAAAATAAATATGTTGAAATTACTTTGCACATAATTTTTATGCTACACATCCATACTTAATATATGTCATTCGGTTATGTTGATATACGTGATCAAGGATGATTTTATTACGATGAATGTGATGAAAGTTGCCTTACTTATATATTAATATAATTGATGAACGAGATTATTCAGAAAATTTTTTTTATAGCATAATTTTAAGCTCGTTATTATTATATATAATATAAGGTAATATATATATAAAGATTGTTGGATTTATGGACAAATATATATATATATATATAATAGTCGTGTCATATGTGTTATCATATGATGTTTGGCCAAAATACTAAATGAAAAATGACACCATCTATCATATTTTTTAAAATTTTTATTTTTTTACCAATGATATTTTAGTTATTTTTAGTATAAACTTATTATAAATTATGTAAAATTTATAAACTCATATTAAACACATGATAAACTTATTATAAATTGCTTTTAAATTCATTGAAAATTAATGAAAATCTGGTATTTTAATAAATATTTTATAAGTTATAATATTTTAGTAAATAATTTATAAATTTGGCAAATTTAAAATTATTTTCAATTTTTCTATATTTTTATCAAAATCCCAGTACTAAAAGTAGTCTAATTTTATTTAAAATTATAACGTGCCTAATTTATATTAGAGAGTGTGATCTTATATGTGTAGATACTCTATTAGATATTTTTTATTTTTATGATAAAAAAATTAAAAATAAAAAAATATGTACTACTTTAAATAGGGTTATGATCCTCAAATTATAGATGTGTGTTTTCTTTTTTGATATCCCATCATTAGAAAAGAGATAAATCATTCTCTCAAATTCATACATATCAACTTGGAAGATCAACTACAAGACTCAAGATTTAATATGTATTCCAGTATGCTTTTGTATATTTAATTTATATTTCTTGATGACCGAACATTATTAATCTTAGCTTAATTAAGATTTAAGGTTTTTTTCAACATGGGAGGGTGTCCTAAGTGGTCATCCTACTATAGTATTTTGGTTGTCACTGATGTAGACACAGGGGAATTGCCTATGGAAGGAAGAGCTTAAGACAATGGGAAGGAACTCACCTTACACTGGATAGGCTTAAGACTTAATAGTATAACTGAGTTTTTTTTCATCTATTGAAGATATCTATTCTATAATTTAAAAGAGAAGCAAATTTCTATTTATCTATAGTGATTTTACCTCTTTTTTTTCTTTTTACCCCTCAATATATATATATATTAAAAAAATAAATACTCCAAATTGAAAAAAATGAATATCACTGTTTAGTGTTTACTCATTACACAAACAATATACAGATTGCTTTGCCTTTTGTGTTGACTAATTAATTTTCATGCGCACATATTTTATCTTTATATTTTTTTTTGGTTCACAAGTAAAAAATTATGCAATTAATTGTGCAATTCATCAAAATTCTATTCTAATAATTCAGAATTGATAAATAATGATTCAAACACATAAGGGAAATTAATAAATTTCTTAAAAAAATTTAAACGGTAAATAATAAAAAAATTAAAAAATTATAAGTGAAATGTGATAATTGAATATAATTATCTATTTATTTTAATATTTAAAAGAGAAGCAAAATTACTGTAGATAGACAACAATTGTATTATATATATTAAAAAATAAAAATCTTTTTATCTAACATAAAATATCAGTATCCAGCATCAATTTTAATTTATATTAAAATAAAGCCTTGACGCTGCTTCAAAGATATATATTTTATTTTTTTTATAAATAATATAAAAAGTGATTAATATTTTTTTAAAAAAGGAGAAAAAATAAATTAAAAATTAAAAATAAGATATTATCAATTGAGTGCAAATAAATAAAATATTAATGTAATTATTATAAGATAATAATAATTATTATTTTTTATAAAAAATAAAATATATATATATATCTGAAGTAATGCGAGGGTGTTATTACTGTATATTACTCAAATAGAAGATAATAACAAAATATCTCAGAAAGCTCGGAAAAACCACCAAGACGGATACAATATAGCTGAGTTTGACATTACCATTATAATTATTTCAAACAGAAAAAGAAATTGACAGTAGTCACTTCTTATCATTTGATTTTTTTTATTTGTCAAAATTTAGAAGTTTGATATAATTTAATCCAAAATAAGTTATTTGCTTTATTAATATCAAAGCAGCCGTTGATAGATTCATTTTCTCCCAATTGGTAACATCTTTGCAAAAGATTAGCGCATTGGCATCTTCCCTAGCAAAGCTTACATTCCATGCACATTAATTTGTTGACATTAAACCCTTGTACATTTTTTAACAACATTATATCCTTATTTAACAAACATTAGTAGCCCGATACTCAGTATGTGTCATGAAATAAGTATAAAGATATGTTAAGTTAGCCTTTTTTTTTCTAGGAAAAAAAATTTAATGAAAAATAGATAAAGAATAAAAAAACAGAATGAATATTTGGAGCCCATGGAAAGAGAAAGAGAGCTGACTCTCGTGGATAGAGAAAAGGAGAACGGCCTCAATCATTTAAAAAAAAAATACTATATTTCTTAGATTTGGATAACCTCATTAGCGTATTGAATGCTTTTGTTTGTTATAAATTAGAACATTACGTCATATTTCTAATTTTTTATTTCTTTTTTTAAATTGATTTTTACATAGAATTTTAATTTTGATTTTGAATTTTGATCACTATGAATATCTCTTTATAGTTTATTTTCATTTATTATAATTTTATTTTTATATTCTAATATTAAAAGTAAATAGTTAATAGTTAATTTACTGTCATATCTCACATAAAAAAAATTACTGTCATATTTGAAAGGTTTGAAGATTTAATAATATTCTATTAATACAAAGGGATATATAAACAAGGTATAACAATTGTGGGAATAGAAATATTCAATTAATAATAGCTAGCATACAATAATAACATTCATAAAATAACAAAATTACATAGTTTTCAAAAAATATATATATATATATATATATTTTTTATATCACCGTCTCGCAAATTGAGCAAAATTATATAATATAATCAACTTATCACGCAGTATCAGCTATTTTATATCCAACTTACAACAAATTTTTTACTTAGATCACGAATAAAAGTGAAAAAATTGATCTTTATATACTTGGTGAGATAATGAATGACCTGATTAATGAATCATTGAGTAAGGCCAACGCAAATCGGTAGCCTAATCTCACATAATAATAAGTGAAGTCATGTTATCTCATAGCTATGCATTCGACTTTAGAAGAGGATTGAGATAGAGAGTGTTGTTTGTAAGAGACCCAATATATCAGATTAAAGCTCAAATAAATGGCAAAGCTGATAGTAGACTTTCGATCATCAATTGAACATTTCCAATTTGCATCATTATATCCATATAATAAATAATGTGATTGTTTGCTGAAAGAGAGTCCATGATCTGTAATACTGCAAACAAAATTCTCTTGATAGCACTTCAATAAGCATCAATTGAATAACACAAACCGAGAGACTTTGTTAATAGCAAAGGCTCTAATATCATAAAAGGTTTGAGGGCTAAATAATATTCTGCTAAGATAAAAATGATATATACATATATATATATATATACACCATAAAATGTTTAAAGGCAATACAATAAAAATAGAAATATTCAACAAATGATAGTTAGTATTTAATATATCGTTAGTATATAATAAAAACATTTCTAAAATATAACAATTACCATAATAGAATTACATTCCTTATCAATATTAAATAAAAATGTAATATTAGATTTTAATGAAAATGCTCGAAGATTTAATGTTACTAAATCTCCATGTTGGTTACAAAATGATTTAGTTGGAGTATCTTATAACCGAATGATTTTTATGTAATGGTTTGAGGGAATACCTCCATTCACAAGGAAAAAAATTGTATATATGAATTAATTTCAAAAGTAGATAGAATAAAGAGCCTTATGACAGTTTTTTTTAAAATACTAATTACAGTTTTTTTTAGATGTACTAATTACAGTTAACATACAATAAAATATGCAAGGAATTATATATATATATATATATATATAAGGAAATATACATAAAATTATTATAATAGAAATAGAAATATTCAACTAATGACAGTTTTTTTTTTTTGGAAATACTAATGACAGTTAAAATACAATAAAAACATTCTTAAAATACAATAACTGCCATAATACAATTACATTCCTTATAAATATCAAATTAGGATGTAATATTGACTTTAATAAAAATGTCCAAAGATTTAATGTTACCAAATCAATATACATGAATTATTTTCAAAAGTAGATAAAATAGAGGGCCATAAGGCATATTTTTCTGCATTAAAAAACGATTAAAAATAATTTTATTTATCTGTTAAAAAAGCATAATATTAATTTTAATAAAAAATATAGTGATTATGCATCATCAAATTAATACACGGCCTTAAAGCCAATTGAGTGATAATATAAAAAAAATTATTTTTTTTATTTTTAAATTAAAAAAAATTGATTGGATCCATCAGTAAAGTTAGATACCCTATTATAATAGTATTTCTCAAAATTGAATAAGAAAAATTCTTATATAGATGGGGTGTATATATATATAGTCAATAAAAATTAAATAAAAAATTAATTATAAAAAAATAAATATTCTTATTAGCACTCGTTATAGGTAAATCTTTCCCATTGAAAAAAATATAGAGGTTAAATGATGAGCGTCTCAATATTTTTTATACCAAGTAATTTCTTGAGGTGACATCAAAAGTTGGTATATGAATGGCATTTTGCTGCACAGTATCCGTTCGACTACATTGGCATTAGAGACCCACATGATATGAAATTTTCTATTGCTGAAGTCCGATCCTTGTCAAAATCTGCTAGCCACACATGCTCTAACCATACATCTATTAAATACATCTACTGAGACTTCGGAGCTCTTTAATCCAAAGTTATTGGATTTTATCTTCAAGACTGCTGTAAAGTTGCAAGAGAATGAATCCAGTTGGCGACCGATGAATTAAACAGAAAGTCAGGTCAGGTCTGCTGTGAATAAATAGCTTTTTGTACATTTTATTGCCTGCTGTGAATTGAACAAGCATGGCAGTTCAACAAATTATGGAACTAACGAATGGTTCTTGCGATGATGATGGGCGTCCATTAAGAACCGGTAAATAACTTTCAAGACTATCGACACATTTTTCACAATCTTCCATTTGAATCTTGAATTTATTTGCTTAATTTCTGTGGGACAACTTTCAATATCAGGAACCTTATGGAGTTGCGTAGCACATATAATTACAGCAGTTATTGGCTCTGGAGTTCTGTCACTGGCTTGGAGTACAGCACAATTAGGATGGATTGCGGGGCCAATTTCCTTGCTCTGCTTCGCAATTGTCACCTACGTCTCTGCATTTCTCCTGTCCGATTGTTATAGATCCCCTGATCCTGTAACCGGATCGCGAAACTACTGTTATATGGACGCTGTTAGAGTAAATCTTGGTACTGTATTTGAATTTCTTTGCCAACCCTTTTATTATCTTTATTTTTTTTTTACTAAAAGGGCTATCACAGAGCCTTTGAACTTTTAATCTCACAGTCCTAGCTATAAACAAACTTCCACATCAATAAGTCAAAGCTCATTGGATAATATCTATAATTTTAAAGCTAAGATACATAGAAGATACATATTCTGTGTGTAATATCTAATTTGACGAAGTGATTGTTCAGGTAAGACACAGAGATGGTTTTGTGGTTTTCTTCAATACTTGAGCATGTATGGGACTGCTATTGCTTATGTTATTACTACTTCAACCAGCATGAGGTACTTGTTATAAAGTTAAACAACACTCTGAAATTGTTTGTATTTGTTGTGCTTGTTATTACAAATGAGCTTTATGTATATATTCATTTGATTATTGTAGAGCAATTCAAATGTCAGATTGTTACCACAGAGAAGGGCATAAAGCTCCATGCGCATATGGGGATAGTTTATTTATGCTTCTATTTGGAGTTGTTCAGATAGTAGTTTCACAGATACCAAATATTCATGACATGGAATGGCTCTCAGTAATTGCAGCTATCATGTCCTTCAGTTACTCTTTTATAGGATTTGGACTTGGCATTGCAAAAGTATTAGGTATGGCTGCCAATTTTGCCTCACTTTTTTTTTTAATCAAAATCAAAGATATCTCTCTCTTCTTAAAATCATATATTTCTTCTTATAATTAACTACTTTTGACTATGTACAATAGAAACAAATGGAAATGTTTATTAAACTTGTGATTTAATAGTTGAGTATTTGTCTTGTCCTCTGGATTAAGGAGTTCAAAAACGAAAAATTATATATATATATATATATTTAGTACACCTAGCTAGAATATTATATAATATAGATTTGAGTAATAATTTAATGATTGAATATCTTTTTCATCTGCTTCATAACTCTATAAATTTTAAGGGTTTAACATAAAGACTAATATATTTTATATTTTTGGTACAGCCAAAATAGAAGAAAGCACACATTTGATTAATAATTTAATAAGCAAATATATCTCATATATATATATATATATGCCAAAAAAAAATTTTAAAAATACTACTTAATTTTACAATGTTAATTTCTTCTCTTATATAAAGTTTAGCTCCCTTCTTTTCTTTTCAAAGATAAAAGTTTTAAATAAAAATAATTACCTTTGATACATGAGAACCCAAAGTATCAAAAGAAAGAAAATATATATATATAAATAACAACATAATTTTAGTAAATTCCATAATGTTATTATTGTGCAAAACAAATTATTAATTCAATCATTTGTGTTTCCTTTTTTATAAATCAATATTTAATATAATTTATCTATTTTTAACCCCAATTAGAATTTATGCAAGTAAAATTTATATATACATGTGTGTATAATTGATTTGAATATTGTAGAAAATGGAAGCATAAAGGGGAGCATAAGTGGAGTCCCAGCTGCAAATGTTGCTGATAAACTATGGTTAGCCTTTGAAGCATTAGGAGATATTGCTTTTGCCTATCCATACTCCCTTATTCTTCTGGAGATTCAGGTTTGGAATTAATTATACTCTTTTTCTATTTAATATTTATTCAAATATTGCCAAAATTTTTAGAGCCAACAGTGACTGAAAAATTAAAAAAAAAATGTTAAATAAAGGACACATTGAAGTCACCTCCAGCTGAGAACAAGACTATGAAGAAGGCATCAATGATAGCAATTTTTGTTACAACTTTCTTTTACCTGTGCTGTGGATGCTTTGGATATGCAGCCTTTGGCAATAAAACACCTGGAAATCTATTGACTGGTTTTGGGTTTTTTGAGCCTTTTTGGCTTATTAACTTTGCAAATGCTTGCATTGTTCTTCATCTTGTGGGAGGCTATCAGGTACTCTATTTTCCATTACTAACTTTTTAATTTCTTTTTTTGCTTTCTTAATTTCTCCTTTACTCAATTTTGCATTATCTAGTTTTCAAATTGAGTATTTATTTAGCATTATATCTAAATATTTTTTTAATAAATTTGTTTTTCATTAGATTCCAACATGTGACTTCCTAATTTTAGAAACAATTTCAGTATATTTATAAAAAAAAATGGATAAATTTGTTTTCAATTGGTTTCGGACTTGGTGAAGTCTCAGTTTTAAAAATGATTCAGTAGTAAAAAAAAATTCACTAATAAAGCCTTTTATATCACAAGATTCAGAATTCAAATTTTACGTTTACTTTGTTTGTTTGATATTTTGTCTTGGTATGGTTTATTATTGCGTGGTTTAATTTTTATTTGTATTTACTTTTACTCTCTATACTGTGTTTTTTTATAGTAATTAATTTTCAAACTACTAATTTAGTTATTTTGCATAGTTTTATAATTTTATCTTTTAAAAATATTTAAAATAAAATTTTAAATATATGTTAGTAAATAATTTTTTATTTCTATAATATATTAAAATCTTAAAAATATCATTAAACTAAATAAAAATATTTTTACTTAACCATATTATACCATACCATCTTTCAAATATAGTAAATATTATTTTCAATACAATATCATATATTACTAAATCATATTGTCATCATCCAAATAAAGTTAAATTTTATTTTTAGATGAAATGGGTTTTAGCTACTATGTATGCCAAAGAAGGTGAATCAATTGATTAACTTATTATAATTTTGAATTTTTTTTATGTGGTTGTAATTAAATTTCAGATATACAGTCAGCCAGTCTTTGCAATTGTGGAACGTTGGTTTTCGAAGAAATATCCAACAAGTGGGTTTGTGAATAAATTTTACATCATCAAACTTCCATTGTTTCCTGCTCTTAAAGTGAATGTAATGAGGTTATGTTTTAGAAGTGTTTATGTGGCATCAACTACTGGTATTGCAATGGTCTTCCCTTACTTTAACCAAGTTTTGGGAGTGTTAGGAGCTTTGAACTTCTGGCCTTTGGCTATATATTTTCCAGTGGAAATGTACTTTGTGCAGAAGAAAATTGGGGCTTGGACAAGAAAATGGATTGTTCTTAGGACTTTTAGCTTTGTTTGTTTGCTTGTCACAATTGTGGGCTTAATTGGCTCAATTGAAGGCCTTATAAGTGCCAAATTTGGCTGACAAACTCTCTTTTTATTTTGTTTTATTTACTGCCAAGACGCCCACCCGAAGTCTGTATTTATATTTTATATTTGTGTGTGTCAGAAGACAATTAATTTAATATATCATACTCATGTTTGAGCTTTAAGAGCATACGAGCTTGCATAGTTTCTTTGGGCAAAGGAAAGGACCTCTTTCCCATTGTCTCTGTGTTGTGTATGAAAAGACTAGCTCACATCATTTAGCGGTCTATGGACCAAGAAAAGTCGAAACCTATTAAATTGGCCAAGGAGGCCCTCTCATTTTTACATTTGCTCTTTGCTGACGACGTCCTTCTTTTTGGAGAAGCATCGCTCGTCAAGCTAATATAATCAAAGTAGCTGATATGTTTTGTTCGAATTCAGGTCAAGCTATGAGTCGAGAAAAGTCTAAAATCTTCTTTTTAAAAAATGTGACTCCTAGCCCTAAAGGCCAAATAGGAAGCCTTCTAGGCCTCAATATTATAGATGACTTGGGTTTATATCTTGGCGTGCCCCCTCCCTCATCACCGAGTTATTCTGTATTAGTGGTGAAATCAGTTAGAATCGTGTGGGGTCGCACGACCCCCTAGCTGGCCGGCCGAAAGCATATGTGAGGAAGAGGCGGGAGCTTCCTTGGTCGCTGGTTGTACAGCCACTGCAGCAGATCCCCCTAGACATGGTTTTACAGAGGGGCTACATGTGGTGTTTTGCAAATAAGGTTTTACAGACAAGATTTTGCACGGCCTCACCAACTCTGTTTCCAACAATCGACCGACCTACAATTTCGACGACGGTGAAAATTTTGTCTCCCTTGGTAAGTAGCCAGTTCCGTCACTGCTTTGCATATTTATTATTTTTAATTTATATCTTAAAATTGATATTAATAGTTATAGATTTAATAATATTTTATGCATTTGTATTAAATAATTTAAAAAGATATTTTCTAAACCATATAATTTTACTATTTAATTATTAATTATTTTAAATTTTATGAGCATGTCATTATCTATTTTAATATATTCGATATATTTAATAATTTTTTATACTTCGTGAATAATAATAAATAAAATTTTTTAAAATAATTATAAAAATTAACTTGATTAATAAAAAAATAATTATTTTTTATTGAATGAAATTTAATTCTCATGATCCCATTATAAATAAATAAATAAAAATTTTCTTTATTCATAAATATTTTAATTCTAACATGAATGATATATTTTTTTTTATCAGAATAACACATATTAAAAAAAAAGAGGAATACAACATTAATTTTGTAGGGATTAATTTACTAAAAATTAAAGCTATATAATATTATTTTAAACCATTGATATATAATTTATGAACGGATGAACCAGAATATAAAAACATTAAAAATTATATGTAGACTCATGTGATATAATTATCACCTTTCAATCGTTGTCAAAACAAAAGCAAAAATTAGTTATTGCATTATTATAATATTAAAAAAATTACTTTTGATTAATTTTATTTTAAATTTATTCGCAATGAACTTATATATTGAATGTATTTTTTTTTTTTGCTTTAAAATTTAATCCCCCTTACTTAAATCCTAATTCCGCCACTAATGAATATGGTGGACAAAGTTAGAAAACAATAAATGATTGGAAAAATATGAACCTATGAAGAGTCAGTACCTTAGTAAAACATACTCTCAATACTATCTCTTTCTGTCTCTGTGGAGAAGCAAAAAACGCAACTGTTAAATTCCTTGAATTTTCTTTTGGTCCAAGTTGGCTTTTTTTTTTTTTTTTACAGAAATGAGAAAATTAGTTAGCTAGCTATTATTAACATTTTTTTTAAATGAGCAAATTAATTAGTTAGCCAACTATTGTTATTTTTTGTTGACAATTTTAGGCTATTTTTATTGATTTTAAGCTAACTTTTATTTTTTGTTCTAATTCTCATACCTATATATATGGGCAAATGTAACTTATTTGATCATGGTGTGAGTTAAGAAAAACTCTCTTGTAATATTTATTTTGTATTATTTTAAGAGCTAAATTAAGTGAGTGCATTGGATGTAATTGGGGTTAGCATTGTGAGTGTTATTTCTCCAAATTTATACCACATGTTAATTATTAGTGAATTTTCTTATCTCCTTCGCCCATGGACATAGGTTAAAGCCAAGTCGAATCACGTAAATTTGTCTGTTCATTTTATTTTTTTTATTTTGTTTGTCGTATTTTATCCAGATAAATATTTTATTTTCGTATTCAATCCTAATAAATTGGTATCAGAGTTTTGCTAATATTTTTTTTAGGATTAGTTATGGTGACAATAAAATTTGATATTGAGAAATTTGAACGTAATATGAGTTTTGCTATGTGGCAAATCAAGATGAAAGCAATATTGACGCAAAATAATTTGCATAAAGTGCTATTGGATAAAGATAAGTTGCTTACTACGATGGATAAAGATAAAAAGGCAGAGATTGATAAGAATGTCATATCTATGATTCAACTTTGCTTGTCTAATAAAGTGCTATGCGAAGTCCTTGATTAGACAACTAAAGATTTATGTGACAAGTTGAAATATTTGTATATCACAAAGAATCTCACCACTAAGCTGATTGCTAAGCACCGTTTGTATACCCTCTCTGTAGTGGAAGGTACATCTATCAAATCTCATATTAATGAGTTCTCCTTTATTCTTTTGGACTTGGCAAATATGGATATTAAATACTAAGATGAAGATCAGACTCTTATGTTGCTTCGTTCACTACTTCCATCATATAAGAACTTTAAAGAAATATTTATTTACAGTAACAAGCGTCTAAAGTTGAAGGATGTGAAAGTATCTTTGTATTCTAAAAAGCTCTTTGACAAAGAACTCTCCACTAGCCATTTTGATGGTCTAGCAAAGAGTTTGGTTGTTAAAGGAAGGTCCTCTACAAGGGAGCCTAGTAGTAGTAATCGATCGAGATCAAAGTCAAAATCAAAATCGAAAAATAGTCATCTAACTTGCAATTATTATAAGAATAAATGACATATTAAAGCTGAGTGTTTCAAGTTTCATAACAAAAATAAAGAAAGAAATTAGAGAGTTGAAAAACCCACTATAACCAGTGTTGCTCAGGATGAGGTTGAAGTCAGTGATGTCTACGCCGTAACTGAAGATGGTGCCAAATCCAACCAAGGATAGATTTAGATTCTACTTACTCATTTTATATATGTTTCCATAAAGATTTGTTTTCCTTTTATGAACTAGAAGACATAGGAGTTGTTTTGATAGGCAATGATCATCCTTGTAAAGTTATAGGAATTGGTATTGTCAAAATAAGGATGCATGATGGCATGATCAGAACATTGATTAATGTTTAGTATGTTCTTGTTATGAGAAAGAATCTCATCTCTTTATCTGCTTTGGACAATCTTGGTGCAAATTTCTGATGGAGGTAGAGTTTAAAGGTTCTGAAGGGTGCTCTTATTGTGATGAAAGCCAACCTAGTTGGTAAATTATATATGTATTACAAGGATTTACTGTCAAGGAATCATTTGTAGTTTCTTCTTCTATTCTAGATTCAAATGTGACCAAGTTATGGCATATGAGGCTAAGACACATTAGTGAAAAAGGTCTAACAATGTTAAGTAAAAAGGGACTTGTTGATGGCTAAAGTACTTCAAAGTTGGAGTTTTATGAACATTGTGTTTTCGGCAAGCATAAAATGGTTAGCTTCAGTACAGGAGTTTACAGAACTAAAGGTACTTTGGATTATATTCATTCATATCTTTGGGGACCATCACGTATTTTTTCAAAAGGTGGTGCTCGATATTGCTTACCTTCATTGATGACTACTCAAGAAAGATATGGGTTTACTTTCTGAAGTAGAAAAATGAGGCCTTTGTTACTTTTAAGCAATGGAAAGCTTTAGTTGAAAAATAAACAAGCACAAAAGTGAAGCATCTCTGCACTGATAATGTATTAGAATTATGTGATGGTAAGTTTAATAAATTTTGCAAAAATGAGGATATGGTGAGAAATCTCACGGTTAGAGAAACTCCATAATAAAATGGCGTAATTGAACGCATGAAGAGAACTCTATTGAAGAAAGTTCGGTGCATGTTGTCTAATTCATATTTGACACATGATATTTAGGCAGAAGCGGCTTCTACAACCTATTATTTGGTGAATCATTCTCCATCTGCATCAATTAAATACAAGACTCCAGAGGAGGTATGGTCTAATAATCCTGCTAATTATTCTGATTTACGAATGCTTGGTTGCTCTATTTATGTTCATGTTAATGATGAAAAATTTGAACCTAGATCTAAAAAGGGTATATTTATTGGTTATCCATCTGTTATAAAAGGATATAGAGTTTGGCTTCCTGATCCAAAATCACCCAAAGTTGTTATTAGTATGAATGTTATATTTGATGAGTCTACCATACTCCATTCAAAAAAAAAGCCTATTGTTTCTTCTAACATAATCATGCAAAATTCAGAGAAGCAAGTGGAGGTTAAGATTGAGGAGGAGAAGGCATCTTCATAAACAAATTTCATTCACAACCCAATTCAATTACCTACTCCTACATAAGTAGAAGAGTCGGCAGAAGAGGAGCAATATTCTGTTGCTAAAAATAGGCCACAAAGAGAGAAAAGAATGCCTTCAGATTAGCATATTATATTACTTTTGCATGTGTTGCTGCATAAGAAATTGAATGAACCAATGAACCTTCCATGTAATCAGAAGCCATTTCTTGTAATGATTCTGCTAAATGGTTGATTGCTAAGCAAGAGGATGTGAAATCTCTTCATAAGAATAGAACTTGGGAATTAGTGAAGCCGCTAAAAGATAAGAAAATTATTGATTATAAATGGGTCTTTAAAAGAAAAGATGGCATTTCAGGTGTTGAAGATGCAAGATATAAAGCATGGTTAGTTGTTAAGGGCTATAGTAAAGTACAAGGAGCTAATTTTAATGATATTTTCTTATCAAGTTAAACATAGCTCTATTCATGTTTTGCTTGCTTTAGTTGTTATGCATGATTTAGAGTTAGAACAACCAGATGTTAAAACTATCTTCTTGCATGTGAAACTTGAAGAGAAAATTTATATGCAATAACCTGAGGGTTTTGGAATATAAGGCAAAAAAGACCATCTTTACTTGTTGAAGAAATCACTATATGGTTTGAAGCAGTCCCCTCGACGGTGGTATAAGTGGTTTGATTCCTCTATGGTTAGGCATGATTATTCTTGGAGCCAATATGATAGCTGTGTATATTTCAGAAAACTTGTCAATGGCTTATTCATTTATTTATTACTTTATGTTGATGATATGCTTATTACCGCCAAGGATATGTTTGATATCAATAAGTTAAAAGAAGAATTAAGTGGTGAATTTGAAATGAAAAATTTAGGAGCAACCAAGAAAATTCTATATATAGAGATTCAAAGAAAAAGGACTACAAGTAAACTTTATCTAACTCAAAGGAGTTTTGTTGAAAAAGTTTTAAAGTGTTTTGAAATGAAAAACGCTAAACCTATAAGCACTCCACTTGCTGCTCATTTGAGACTTTCTATTGCTTTATCACCATAGATTGAAAAAGATATTGAACATATGTCACATGTTCCTTGCTCTAGTGTTGTTGGCAGTATTATGTATGCCATAATTTATACTCGTCATGATATTGCATATGCAGTTAGTGTGATTAGTAGATATATATCTAATTCGGGAAAAGAGCATTGACAAGCTGTAAAATGGATATTGAGATATTTGAGGGGATACTACAAATAGTTATTTGGAATTTGGAAAGGTAAGGGAAATGTGGTTAGTCATGTTGATTCAAATTATGCATAAGATCTTGATAGAAGAAGATCCATCACTCATTATTTATTTACCCTTGGTGATTATGCTATCAATTGGAAATATACTTTACAAACTATAGTGACATTATCCACTACAGAAGTTGAGTACATGGCAATGGTTGAAGATGTATAAGAAGTTATCTAGCTAAGAGAATTATTTGGTAAGTTTAGTACGAATTTATAGGTGACTTACATCCATTGTGATAGTCAGAGTACTATTCACTTGATAAAAGATCAGATGTTCTATGAAATGACAAAACACACTGATGTGAAGTACCATTTTGTCCAAGATATTATCTCTCGAGGCAATATTGTAGTTAAAAAGATTGGCACGGCAGATAATCCAACTGATGTGATGACTAAGCCTCTTTCAATGAGTAAGTTCAAACATTGCTTGGACTTAATGGACACTTGTAATAGTTGAATTTGTCCTAAGAGATTATTTGGAGAAGGTGGAGAGAATTTTTTTAATCCAAGTTGGCATTTTTTAACAAAAATGAGAAAATTAGTTAGTCAATCATTGTTGGCATTTTTTCAAAAAAATGAGCAAATTAGTTAGTCAACTATTGCTTATATATATATATATATATATAATTTTAGGCCATTTTTATTGAAAATTTTAGACCATTTTTGTTGATTTTAAGCCAACTTTTATATTTTGTTCTAATTCTCATGCCTATATATATATGGGCACATGTAACTTATTTAATCATGGTGTTAGTTAAGAAAAACTCTTAATATTTATTTTGTATTGTTTTGAGAACTCCTAAATTAAGTGAGTGCATTAGGTGTAAGTGAGGTTAGAGTTGTGACTGTTATTTCTCTAAATTTGAATCACTTTTTAATTATTAGTAGATTTGCTCCTTTTCTTTGCCCGCATTCAATCCTAACACAACAAATTGGTAGACATTCTTTGTGATAAGCTTTCCAATAGGTCTCCATAAACTTCACGAGATGCCTACAGAGTTAGGAATGTGCATACAACATGACATGGTCAGCAAGGGCAAGTTTAGGCTAGTCTCAACAAGATTCTGAGGCACTTGCCTCCCTCTTCTAATAATATCAAAAAAGAGGTTATTATTCAATAAATTGGTGAGATGACTGTTGACTTTAATTTATGAAAAAAAGGTTAAAACAGACTATACTTTTAAAATATATATACATTACTAGCAGTAGAAGAGGCGGCTTAAATGATCCAGTAAGATTTTAAAAATCTATTAATTTATATAAATATATATATATATTGTAGCAAAATCAGGATTCAACGGAGGGGGTCAAAATTTTAAAGCGAAAAAAATTACATTCGATATATACGTTTATTGTGAATAAATTCAAAATAAAATTAAATAAAAGTAATTTTTTAACATTACAATAATATAAATAACTAATTTTTACTTTTGGTTTCTATAAATTATGTAAATAATTTTTTGAATTCATGTATTATTATTACTATTATTATTATAAATTTGGATTTCTTATACTAATGTTAGATTTTAGGGTTTTTGCACATATTGGGTAGTATTAACTATTTAGAAATGTTTAGCATTAAATAGGGATTATAATATATATATATATATCAATTCAATATATATATATATATAGAATGAAAAACAATAAAAAGTAATTAAGATTTTTGTTTATTACTCAACTGCTAAATTACACTCTAGTCTAGCGTGGCCTAGTTTTGCAGCTTCATGATTATATTTCAACATTTTATGCATTTATCATCATTTCAATTTTTTATAATAAAAATCTGACTAATTTTAACTTCAGTATGCTTAATTATTATAGAGGTGAGTCTGATTCATTACTCATAGCTACTTAGCTAAAGCAAGTGGGGGCAAGGGTAAGAGGGGTCCATTGACCCCTCAGCCCCCTGTAGCTCTGCCCTTGTAATAATATAATAAATAATGACATTGTAAAAGTGTATAAATATCTTATTGAAATTGTTAAACTTCCTATGACCATAATTAAATATTTTAAACTCAAATTTTTATAATTTTACGTTTTAGTTTCATAAAAATTTTATCAACTCATTCAATTAATTGTTAATATATCTGTTTAATTCATTATTTTAACTTAATTTTCAACTCTAAATTAAATCTCTAATATTAAAATTCTTGAAAAGCTCACCTTATTCTAATTTTTCTCCTTACTTAAATTCATATTGCAAGGTTGTTAGTATAATTTTTAAGGATTAGCTTGAAAAAAAATTGACTATATGTATATATATATATATATTTAAAAAAAATTAACCAAATAAATATCCCTTCACATATCACTAATAAATTTTAGACTTTACTCATCTTAAATAGACCAATTTTGATAAAATTACCCTTCAATAAAAAAAAGTCCTCCCATTCTATTTCCTAAAACATGTCTCTATTACTCTCTAATTTTAAATTTCTCAAAATCTTACTCTTTGTCTTTCTTTCAAATCTAAAATTCCTAAAAATTTTTCCAATTAAAATCCCTTTCCCTCTCTCTTTCTTCTAAACTTGTCCTCCAATGTTGCCTCACCGGTGGTATCTAAGACCATCGATCTCAAGGTTTGCTCACTTTCTCTCTCTCTCTCTCTCTCTCTCTCTCTCTCTCTCTTCATTTGTAACTTTATTACAGGGTTTTTTTCTTTAGTTGGAAACTTGATTTCCATTCTTTCCACGATCATAAGTTGATTTGTGAAAGAGATAGTATGTTTTTGGGACTTAATTATAGGACTTTCAAGTTTGAAGTTTCTAATTTTCTTTGCTGCTCTTTTATTTCTACTGATTTTAGTTTTTTTTTTCAATTTATTATATATGAATGGCTGTTTTTGCTTATGTTAATTGTCAGGTAACAAACACTTATTCTGTAGTATTTATAAAACTATTGCAGTTTTATTTTTTGAGTTTGGTCATCGTCTACTTTCACATAGGAAGTTCTTCAATACCATTTATATGTTCTAACTTTAGTATAAAATGATTCCATTTGACTACTGATATCTTTTTTATCAATGTGTAGAAAGAGTAGACTTTTAGGATTATTTTTATAATTTTTGCATTCTTAAGCCATCATTGAAGTTGAGAACAACTTATAGTCAACATCTAGAAAGTTGGAACGCAATAATGTCCAATGGCATAGTTTCAAAAGCATATAATGTTACACATGTATTTTTTTTTTTACTATCTTTTAGTTTAGATGGCCTCATTATTAGGGCACAAACAAAGTGCTTTCACTTAACTTTTCTAAGCCATATAATTAGAGTTCATATGTTTCTAGACTACAAATATAGAGATTAAAAATGTAAAGTATAAAAATAATAATGCAAAGTCTAATTGAACTTCACTTGTAAGAATTTTGGGATTCTTTTGATCATCATTTCAATGGTAGCAAAATTATTGCTACTGATTCATTATCTTGACCAATTATTTGTGCACCTTTAACAATTCGAGAATTGTTTTCCAATCTATCTAATGACAGGCTGCTGAAAGAGAAACAAGATGTAACACAGTTCTCATTTCAACAAAATGATTTTATGTAATGTTGGAAATTGTAATGGATGATGAATCATTGATAATGGAATGAGGAATTCTTGATTAAGAATAGAAAGAAGTGTTTTTTTTTAATTTCTTTATTATTGAATATTTCATAGTAGTTGTACATTGAAAGGCATTACTAAATGTTGAGATGGTTTGTTTAGTGATTATTAAAACATGAATCATTTTGTGTACTAAATATTGTTTAAGTGTTTTAAAATGTCAAGCACTGTGTTTTTATTGATTGATAGTGATTGATATTTGTTTATCTTTATTGATATTGGTTGTTATAAATTGCTTAGTGATTATTAAAACATAAGTCATTTTGTATACTAAATGTTGTTTGGGTGTTTTAAAATTTCAAGAAGTTTTTCTTTATTAATTAATAGTGATTTATCTTTGTTGATCTATATTAATATGGAATTATAGATGCATAAATACTGAAAAAAGTGATTTTCTTTACTGATATGTGTAGATCTTTGATTATATGAGTTGATATGGTTTGATATGTCTTGGTATGGTTTGATATGGTTTAATATGTCACTACAACAAAATGCATCTCTAGCTACAATACATTGCTATAAAAATAAATATTGTAGCTAATACATATTTATAGTTACAAAAAAAAAAAAGAACTTGTAGCTATTTTTAATCTTTTAGCTACTAAGTTTAAATATTATAGCTAATATATCAATGTTGCTTTAACTTTAATATATCATAGCAAAATTTTGGTAATTAGCTACAATAACTTTTAGTTATGAAAGAAAGTCATAGCTAATTCTTATAATTGCTCAAAAATTAATATTACTGTAGCAATTTCTAATCAAATGGCTACAATTAAATAGCTACAATAAAATATTAAAACTAAATTAAAAGACTTGTTATGTCTCTATTTTTTTGTAGCAATAATGAATCATTAGCCACAATTTTTTTGCTATATAAAAATATCATAACTAATAATATATTACAGCCACATGTTTAACATAGTTGTAGCAATAATTAGTGTGTTATCTACAACTAATTAGTTATAATAAATTATTTGTAACTAATATAAGAATATGAGCCATGATTTTATTCATTAGCAGCAATAATTAAAATTTTAGCCACGTTTTAATAGCAACATAAAATGGTTATGGCTATTGATAGCAAACTAGTCCCAATATATATATATATATATATTTGTGTATGTTTATGTTAGATTGAAATTTCTAAAAAAAAAATTAAATTTGCCTACTAAATATAATTTTATAATTTTCTGTAACTTTATTTTATTAGGAAATTTTTTCCCCTTTAGAAATATGATTAGAGTTATTGAGGTAATTTTTAAAAAAATATAAAATGAAAATTTTATTTTTAACAAGTTTATCATTAAATATACTAAAATGAACTTATTATTTTAATATTTTTAGCATAAAATAAAATTTTTAGTTCAAAAATAAAAAAAAACCCTAAAAAAATACTGTTTACATTGTCTTTATCCCGATCGCCGTCACTTTACTTTCTCACTATTTCGCTCTCGCCTCTCGCTATCTGTCTCTCAGTCTCTGTATCGCTCTCCGGCTTTGTCTCGCCCTCTCCATCGCAGCCGACTCAACCAACAACCTCAAGTCTCACCTTCAATGGCTGCTGCTGTCGATGAGACTCTCGATTCCAATCCTCTTTTGCAGGACTTTGAATTCCCTCCCTTCGATGTTATTGAGGCTAAACATGTTCGACCAGGGAATCGTGCTTTGCTAAAGAAACTTGTACGTTGATTTGATCTATTATTTTTTTAATGTTTTGGTTACTGGGTTTGTTTTGTTTTTTTGAATGTCGATTCCTTTTTAATGGGATTTTACTGTTGTTTTGATTTCTTTTTCTGGGTTTTTCTTCTATTATATATGTTTTGTTTTTGAATTATCGTCCATTTGAATTTGTTATAGGAGAGTTATTTGGAGGAATTGGAGAGAACAGTGGAGCCATCATGGCCAAAATTGGTGGAGCCATTAGAAAAGATCGTGGATCGGTTGTCTGTTGTTTGGGGGATAATCAATCATCTTAAGTCTGTTAAGGATACTCCAGAACTCCGAGCTGCAATTGAAGAAGTTCAGGTAAATTGTTATGTAACATATTTCATCCTATGTTCGTATTAGCATTTAGACAGTTCAATTTTTTTTTCCAAATGAATATTAAGGCTTCATTAGGTGCATGAATTTTCGGATCATTCTTTCTGTTTCTAGTGCTCATAGCCTCTAGTTCACTCATGCAGCCAGAAAAGGTCGAGTTTCAGCTTCGGTTAGGACAAAGAAAACTAATTTTCAATGCATTTAAGGCTATTCAAGAATCACCGCAGTGGCAGTCACTGAATGATGCTCAGAAACGTATAGTTGAAGGTAAGTACCTTAAATTTCTCATGAAAATTGTTCTCATTTTTATTCATATTGATCCCATTTGAATCCTCAAAATTATTTCTTGTGGTTTTGTTATGTTGTTGCTTTTACAGTTTTGAGTCTCGTACTCCTTTACGAATGGTTTTCTCCAATCCTCATGCCATTGGTTTTACTGAATTTTAAATGGTGCAATGTCCTTAGACTCAGTTGATTGCAGGTTTGCACTTCAGGTTTGTTTTTATTATTTTCATTTTTACAAAATTAGTCGAGATTATTATGAATCACCAATTTTTATTTGGTTGTGTTTTTATTTTCAATAGGTCCCAATGTGAAAAAAAGAAAAACAAGAGGTCCGACACGATGCTTGAAGATCACAGAATTAGAGGCTGGACAAAAACTACCTTTAGAATTTGATGAGGATGATCAAGTTATAGGTGATAATGCAATTGCATTTGTTTGGTTCTTAGGCCAAACGGTAAGAAGTAAATCATGTTGCCCATTACAAGTGACAAGATGGAATGAGATTAGCACTAAAGATTTTGATCATATGTGGTTAACCATATTGGTAAGATGACTTGATGATTAAACTAATTTTTAATTTAATATAATTATTAATTAATTGTATTTTATTTTGATAATTTTAAAATGATTATATGTAACAATATTTAGTTTATTTTTCTAGGAAAAATTCACATTTGAATATTCTGATGCAAGAAAAGGAGCTATATTGGGTCATATGAATGCTTTATACAGAGATTATAGACACAAATTGAAGAAAAAATACTTTGATACAAAAACAACTTACGCACTTCGTCTACGAAATAAGCCTAAAGATATGGATGCAAATGATTTTAAATATTTGGTTAACTTATGGACTGATGCCAAATTTCAGGTAATTAAAAAATGTATATAAAATTTTATAAATTTTCAATACTTTTCATAATAGTATTCTATTTTATGTAGGAGATAAGCATGAAAAATAAGACAAGTAGATCAAAGCGTTCGATGCCTCCATACACGGGAACAAAAAGTTTTGCTCGACTTAGACACCAAATTGTATGAATTTTATTTTTAAATTCAAAGATCTAATTATATAAATGGTGAGTACCACACTTGCCTTCTTTCAGTGTTGCTCCAATTCTTTTCTCCTATTTTGTGGATTCATCTTATGGCTATAAACATATATCTTAGAATGATATTCTATCTTTGTATTTTCTTATTTTCCATGCATGTTTTTTTAGTTCAAGGTGATTGTAGTAAGACAGATTGCTATTCATGTTTCTTTACTGCATTTTTGCCATCTATTTTTCTTTTAGATTCTTAGCATGGAGGCAGCACTAATTCTTTTACAGCTTCTGAGCACACCAATTATTATTTTGATATCTTGTCAAGTGTTCTTTTAAATTTGTTAAGCATACATTTTTAATTGCTACAAGCTTTGTTATTTTTATTTTAATAGAAAATCAAAAGTGGAAAGATACCTACTCGAGTTGAAGTTTTTATTGAATCCCATAAAAGAAAGCAAGGAAAGGAAGTTGATCATATATCTCAAGAGGCCATTGTAATGTCTTTATATTGAGAATTTAATTTATTTTTATTTTATATATGTATATTTAATTATTATTTTAACTAAAAGTATTGTTTTTGATATAGGAAAAATTAACACAATTGAAAAAACAACAAGGAGGACAAATTTCATTAACTGATGATGATATATTTGCTGATGTTCTTGGACCTGCAAAAAATGGTTACGTACGTGGTTATGGTCCTGGAAAAAAGGTAGAACTTCTAAGACAACTTGATGTTGCTAGAAAAGAAGCAAGTGAACGTGTGGAACAATTTCAGAAAGAAGCGAGTGAGCAAGTAAATGAAGTGAAAAAACAAATGGATGAACAACTAGTAGAGATGAATAAAAAGTGGGAAGAAAAATTCAAAATGTTGTTGGAAAAGACTATGAACTCTCAACAAGTACATGATAGTACATGATATAGTAAGGTGTTATAGTACATGATATAGTAAGGTGTTATAGCACATGAAAGCAGCCTTCTACCTTTTTTGCATATTAGATATTGTTATTTTAAATGCTATTTATGTTATTTTTGTAGGAACAATTTTATTTCGTATATGTAATTAATATTGTCACATGGATTGAATTAATTTTTTTTATTTTACTCTATTTATTATTTATTTGAATTATTATTAATAATTATTGCTTTTGATTTTCACTTTTTTATAAATTTGTACGTAGCAATATGTTATATATATAGTTACAAAACTAATATACTCGGTAGCTAAATATATAAATAATTGCCACTTTATTACACTTGTGGCAATATAATATATTTTTTACCTACTAAATTTATTATGTGGCTAAACATAAAAGTAATTGCCGTGTAGCAATTTTTGTGACTATTTATTTCATTCTTAGTTACAAAAAAAATAAAAGGGTGGCTAACTATATATAAAATTGCTACACTAATATAGTAGTGGCTAAATGTAAAAGTACTTGTTATATCATTATATTATAGCTAAAATTAAAACTTATTTGTTATACTATTATCTTTGTGGCTAAATGTGAATTTAATTTCCATATCATTACATTTGTGGCAAAATCATATAGACTTTTGTTACATATAAATTAAGTATAGCTAAAAAAAAAAAAGTTGGTTATACTACATTATTACTGTGGCTAATAATTTGCCACAATTTTATTTTTTTGTAACAAAATACCTTCAACCATTTAGCTTCATTTTTCCTAAAAAACCTGGTTAGCTATATTTATTAACAAAATATGGCTACATATAATAATTACAGGTACAGTTTAGCAAAATCATGTAGCTAAGTTTTAGCTACGCCACTTCTAGCTACGGCATGCTACGGGAAAAACTAGTTGTGGCAAAAGCATCTAGCCACAAAATATTTATTTTTTAGCTACAATAAGTTTTGTAGCTGTAAATCCATTTTGTTGTAGTGTGTCTTGATAAAGTTTGATATGAGACTACTAAAATACCAAGCATTTATGTTTTACATATTGTCTAGATGTCTTAAATAGTGAAAAAATATATAGTTTTATTAACTGATCTATGTTGATCTTTGATAATATGTCTTGATATGGTTTGATATGTCTTGATGTGGTTTGATATGAGACTACTAAAATATTAATTATTTGTGTTATCTAAGTTGTTTGAACGTCTTAAATAGTAAAAAAAATATTGTTTTGTTGACTAGTATTTGTTGATCTTTGATGATATGTCTTGATATGATTTTATATGTCTTGATATGGTTTGATATGGGACTACTAATATATCAAACATTTGTATTGTTTATGTTTTTTAGATGTCTTAAATAATTTAAAAAATATATGATTTTCTTGACTGATATGGGTTGATATGTCTTGATATGGATTGATATGAGTTGATATAAATTGATATAGATTGATATGTGTATTAAAGGGTTATATTGGATTGAATATTTTTATGTTCTAAATGGTATTTAGGTGTTCTACATAGTCTAAAATTGTGTATTTGAAATCCTAGGAATTATTTATTCTTCTTCAGAACTGAAAAATCTCACATGCATCTCATATTGAATATTCAAAATATTATGCTTCAATTTGCGAGTGCGGTGAGATTGCATCTCTTCGAGTGTCATGGACAGAAAATAATCCAGAGAGACATTTTTATGGTTGCGACAACTATAGGGTATGTTAAAATTTTGATTTGTTTTAGGTTATTTGTATTTGGATATTGTGTATTTACATTATTATTACTTAAATAATGGGTTTTGTCATTTGAACAAACAGACTCATCAAGGAAAATGTAAATTTTTTGTTTGAATTGATCCAAAAAAACCTGAACGAGCTATAAACATCATCAATGCTCTATTGAGGAAAGTGAATAGATTGGAGAAGAAGAATAGAGAGTTAGAGAAGACAAATACAATACGTGGGCTGGATAAAAAAATTTGTAGGTATAGTAATAGCTACTATAGGGATACCTATCTTCTCTTGTATGATCATAAAGAAACATTGATAATAGTGTATTTTTCTTTGTTAGTGGGTTTTTTTTTTATTAAAGCTAGTATAGTATATTATTAAAGGCAATATATGACTATTATTACCTAAAACCGGTATACTAAAAGTTGCTTTATCAATTAATATTATTATTGGACTACATATTGGTGTAATTAAATTCTTATATGATGTGTTCATTTGTTTTCTTTCATTAATACAATTCTATCTTATATTTCATTTTATTTGCTCAATAGTTTAATTTCTTTATATTCTAAATTTTTTGTACAATAATTCAAAATTTATACTGAATTATGATTTACATAATTCAGTATCTAAATCAACAACTGTATATACTCATAATATAAATTTTGACATCTTTGTTGGCTTACAAAAAACACAGATCTGTCAAGAAAACCACATTTCTTAATTTTTTTAAAATAATTAAACAACATATATAACATAAATGATTCTATTTGAGTAGACATCCTCTTTTTAAGCCTACACCCTTTAAGGCTTGTTATAGACATGGCCACATGTCTAGCATCTTTCAACACTTCTTTCTCCTAGCGTACAAGTGATTGTTCACTACTTGGACTAGAAGTGGATATAGACAAAGTTGTCATTTTATGCTTGCAAAACAAGGGAAGAATAATTTTAACAAATAAACAACATGAAGAACACAAAAAAAATAATTATTATAAATCTTTAGTAATCTCATATAAAATCATATCAAGACATATCAACCAATATCATAGAAGATCAACACAGATCAATTAACAAAACCATATTTCTTAACTATTTAAGACATCTCAACAACATATAAAACACAAATGCTTGATTTTTATAGTAGCCTCATATCAAACTATATTAAGACATATCAAGCCATATTAAGATATATCAAACCATATCATAGAAGATCAATACAGATCAGTCAACAAAATCATATTTCTTCACTATTTAAGACATCTGAATAATATATAAAACATAAATGCTTGATATTTTAGTAGCTCATATCAAGACATATCAAGTCATATCATCACATATCAATCTATATCATAGAAGATCAATACAGATCAGTCAATAAAACCATGTTTCTTCACTATTTAAGGCATCTAAACAACATATAAAATACAAATGTTTGATATTTTAGTAGCCTCATGTCAAACCATATAGACATATCAAGTCATATCATGACATATCAACTCGTATCATAGAAGATCAATACAGACCAGTTAACAAAATCACATTTTTTTACTATGTAAGGCATCTAAACAACATATAGAGTACAAATGCTTGATATTTTAGTAAACACATATCAATCCATATTAAGACATATCAAACTATATCAAGAAATATCAAACCATATTATAAAGATAAACATATATTAGTCAACAAAACAACATTTCTTCACTATTTAAGATATCTAAATAATATATAGAATATAAATGTTTGATATTTTAGTAGCTCCATATCAAGACATATCATCACATATCAACCCATATCATAGAAGATCAACACAGATCAGCCAATAATATCACATTTCTTCACTATTTAAGACATCTAAATAATATATAGAACACAAATGTTTAATATTTTAGTAGCCCCATGTCAAACTATATAGACATATCAAGACATATGAATGCTTGATATTTCTTCACTATTTAAAATATCTAAATAATATATAGAGTATAAATGCTTGATATTTTAGTAGCTCCATATCAAGACATATCATCACATATCAACCCATATCATAGAAGATCAATATAGATCAGCCAATAATATCACATTTCTTCATTATTTAAGACATCTAAATAATATATAGAACACAAATGTTTAATATTTTAGTAGCCCCATGTCAAACTATATAGATATATCAAGCCATATCAAGACATATGAACCCATATCATAGAAGATCAACATAGATTAGTCAACAAAATCACATTTTTGTATTATATAAGGCATCTAAACAAAATATATAATACAAATGATTGATATTTTAGTAAATTCGTATCAAACTATATCAAGATATATCAACCTATGTCATCAAAGATCAACACATATCAATATAAAAGCACACTTCTTTAGTATTTAAAACAAATAACAACACAACCAAAATAAAAAAAATCATTCTTGAATAATCCCATATAAAACCATATCAAGACCTATCAACATATATCAACAAAGAACAACAGAAAGTAATAACTATTAATCAATTAAAAAACACTTCTTCACATTTTAAAACAGCTAAACAACATCCAGTACACAAAATGACTCGTGCTTTGATAACTCCATCTAAACTATATGAACCCAAATCAACGAAAAATCAACAAATATCAATGACCATCAGTCAATACACACATCTTGACTTTTAAAAATAGCTAAAAACATTAAAAAACACACACACACACACACACACAAAAAGCACAAAAAAAAAATTCATTCTTTACTAATTCTATATCATCAATGCATAAACAATATTTATAACACAAAATGATTTATTTCTAAGTATACCAAAGCATATCATCTCATAAAAATAAGTTCATTTCTAAGTCTTTTTCTAGATTAAAAAAATATTTTCAAAATTTCTACAAATTGACAAGGGAAGACTAATATTTATATCACATCATAAATATGCTCATAACTTATGTATATCTATGCAACAATTAAGGAAAGTTTGAAAATTGTAATGGGCAATCTAACAATTAACATATTCAAATCCCTTATACATTTAAAGGGAAGATAAGCAAAAATATTTTGAGACATATTTGACTATTGCTCTGCATATATGAACTATATTAGACATAACATAGCACATTAGCATTGACATGCTCTCTTATAAGATTTAATACTTTAATTTCATAGTTAATGACACCTAAGAACGACACTTAAAACACATAGACAACACTAGTGAATAACTTAGCACTATTGATGATGGAATGGTCTATAGCTATAAACATCAACAACTAGAGACTAAGACTATATTCTTAATCACAAAAGTTTGGCTAACAATTATAAAAGTTATATTTTCCTTTATCTTTTTTATTTGTTCCCTTTTTTCTTGAAGTGCAAGATTCAAATTTCTAGAACAATGACAACATATTGGCATCATAATCAAATGAATAGTGTATATTGATATTATTAAAACTTGAAAAAGTATTAACATTTCCAATGCCAATAGTTCCATAAATTACATCAATATCTTTTGATATCATTGCTCGACCAACTTATAAATACTGCAGACGGGATGACAATCACTAGTACTAAATTTATCCAAAAAGGAAAAGTTAGCTGCTTGTTCAAAATGCAAAGAACCTGGTGAAAGTTGCTAAGATGACCTCATCACTCAAACTATGGAGCATATTTAGAAAAAGCACACTCGAGCACTAAATGACATTCCTATAACTCATTATTGGAGCAAAAATGAAGTGGGTTCACCATATTGTGTTTGCTAATTTATGATGGCTCAACATGAAAAATGATGATATTAGTAATTGATAGGCAAACAACAAATATCAATATTAGAACAAGTGAAAGTCATTTCAATATATTTCATGTAAAGTAAGAATTTTTTTTCTTTCTTTACATGTGTCAACAACTAAGATAACTAAACAATGAAAATAACTTTTAAAATTTACAACCAGTGCTTCATATTAGTTATCTTATCATATCATTATCTACGCCAAACTTGAGAAAGGGAATAAAACACACTTACACTTTGATGGTCTAAAATATTTTTGAGAGAACAAATTGATAAATGAAAAAAAAATGAATACATGTTCTTTTACAATTTAAATATTAACACATAAATGCAATTTGAACAATTAAGAAAAATAATTAAATACACAATTTCAAAATAAGTCAAAATAAACATAAAAAATAACCTAAATTAGTACAATGTACTTGGCTTATGATAACAAAAGCAAGAACTTAATAAACTGATCAACAGAGCATGTAAGGAAGTTCATTTCTTTTTTTACTAAAAAAAATAAAATCTAAATCAAACATAGTCACTAAGTATACATTGTATCAAGTAGAGGAGAGAGAGAGAGAGAGAGAGAGAGAGAGAGAGATAGTAAACCTATGCCTTCTTCAAGAATGACTCGAGTAATAACTTACTATTTTCTTGAAGTCGACGGTCTCAAATTTCACCAGTGAAGCAACAATGGTGAAGAAAGTTTGGAAGAACAAGAGACAGAGGGGGATTTTGATATGGTAAAGGAGAGAGAAATTTGTAAAGATAATAGTAGAGGTGTGTATTTTCATTTAAGACAATTTTATTAAAATAAGTCTAGTTAAAATGAATGAAATTTAAATTTTATTAGTGATATGTAGAGAAATATTTATTTCGTTAATTTCTTATTAAAATTGTTTCTTTTTTATCCATTGCTTTGATTCAAAGAAAAAATACATAGCAAATATGTTTGTGACTTAAAATAAAAGGCTTAATTGTTAACCAAGCATTGCTTTGACTTATTATTTTTTTAATGTATAATTATTAATTAAAGAAGATTATTTATTTTTTACAATCAGTTTTTTATTTTTAATTTATTAAAGTTACATAAAGAAACTATATAAAATGAAAAAAAAGGCTTGATTGTTAACCAAGCATTGGTTTGACTTATTAATTTTTTAACATATAATTATCAATTAAAGAAGATCATTTATTTTTTACAATCAGTTTTTTATTTTTAATTTATTAAAGTTACATAAAGTAAGTGCATAAAATTTTAAAAAAAGGCTTGATTGTTAACCAAGCATTGCTTTGAGTTATTATTTTTTTAATGTATAGTTATTAATTAAAGAAGATTATTTATTTTTCACAATTAATTTTTTATTTTTAATTTATTGAAGTTACATAAAGAAAGTACATAAATTTTTTTTAAAACCATAAATTTTTTTTAAAACAAAGGCTTGATTGTTAACCAAGCATTGCTTTGATTTTAATGCATAATTATTAATTAAAGAAGATTAATTATTTTTCACAATCATTTTTTTATTTTTAATTTACTAAAGTTACTTTAAAAAAGTACATAAAATTTTCTAAAAAAAAGGATTGATTGTTAACCAAGCATTGCTTTGGCTTATTAATTTTTTAATGTATAATTATTAATTAAAGAAAATTATTTATTTTTCAAAATCAATTATTTATTTTTAATTTATTAAAGCTACATAAAGAAAGTACATAATTTTTTTTAAAAGGCTTGATTGTTAACCAAGCACTGCTTTGACTTATTATTTTTTTAATGTATAATTATTAATTGAAGAAGATTATTTATTTTTCACAATCAGTTTTTTATTTTTAATTTATTAAAGTTACATAAGGAAAGTACATAAAATTTAAATTTTGGACTAAATTTTTTTATTATTTTGATTTTCTTTTTTTAAGAGTAAAAAAAATCCTAAAAGATATAGCTAAAATTTTAATAAAATGTATTTAATTCTTATTCAAATAAAAAGTTATATATCTTTATATTATTGATATAAAATAAGCAATTGGCTATAAAAATTAAATTTAATATAAAATTATAGTCATATTTAATCATTTTAAAATTTCAAAATAATTTTATACCTGTAATATATAAAATCACATAAATCACGTGGAGATTTTCTATGTAAAATTAATGCAGGAAAGCAGAAGTTTAGTGTTTACTCACGCTTGCAAAAGGTTTTTCACTTTTTCTTTCTTTTGTAAATTTAAGGCGTTATATATAGCTTAATTTTAAGTACAATTTTTATTAATTAATAAAAATTAATATTTGTAGTTTCTGACATTTATTAATAGCCAGTATTTCAATCTTTAATGTATATATATACTTAAAAAATTACTAATTGACATTTTAATTTATATAGCATTTTCTTCCTCAAAAATTCAAAAATTTAATATATATATATATATATATATATAAGTAATAAAAATTAAAGTGCTAACTAAAGGTATTATAATAATTTCTCTTTTTAATTTTTAGACCAAACCAGCAATATATTACCCATACGTTTTGGATTATCTGGCATGATTTTAAAAAAATTGAGGGGTATTTTTTTTTGAGAAATAAGTAATATTAAAGTATAATTAAAATCAATTATTACTTTCCCATAATATTTAAAGCAATTACAACATGATAATTTTACATTTTTTTGGAAAAATATTGGAAGCGAAATTAACTGAATTAAACAACTAACAATAGGTGGGCTTAAGTTCGGGAAAAGTAAACTATTCGTCCAAGTAAATAGGCCCAACTAAACAGACAGAACCCACCTTGGTCAAACAAAAGCAGTCAACTCACTTCAGGCCTAGCCCACATTTTATATAATATATGAAAAATTACACAAATAACTTAAAAATTTTTAATTTTTAAAAATACTAAATAATAAAAAAATTCAAAAACATTGCATAAAAAAATTTCAAAAATACAGTATAAAAACACAAAAATATATAATTATAAAACTGCCATTCTTTAGTCAATTAACATGTATAACATATATTTTTTACTTATATAAAATAGAGAGAAATAACAGTTATACATTTATATATATATAATATATTTATTTAATATATATCACATATAAATAAATATATGTATTAGATTACATAGAAATAATAATATAGTGTTAGATTGCGTAGAAATAACAATAAAATACAAACCAAAATCCAAATCATGTGATGGAAATAGTATATTAATACATCATATCATCAACAATGAATTTCACAATTCTAGAAATAGTATATTGATGCATCATTTCGTCAACAACCCTGCATTTTTTTTTCTTTTTTATTTTTATGAATAATAAAGATAAATGAATTAGTTGGTACTCTTAAGTTGAAAAGGAAATGAAGAAAGAAAGCAAAGATCCAAGGCCAATAATATATTGCCATTTCGCACCAGAATATCAGCCCTCAAACATGCAATCTTAGGACGAGTTGGCCTATCAAGTAATGGAGACCTCCATCATTTCAAACACAAGTCTTCACAATTATTTGCTGCTGTCAGCTTTGGAATTAAAAAATTGAAATGTCAGTACTTCATTCGAGTTCCAGTTAAGTCCCAACCAAACCAACTTTGGCCACGGGGATAATTTTTTTAATTAAAAAAATAGAGACTAATAAAAGATAAAAATTAAATATTTGTTATTATAATAAAATTTAAATTTTTTTATTTTATATTATTTATTAAATTTTTTACATATCTTTTTATTTTAATTTTTAAATTTATTAATTTATTTAAATAATTTTATAAAACTAAATTTTATAAAAATATTATTTTAAATGAGAATATTAATTTTATCAATCCATAATCAAATTGTAAAATTCTAATATTAATCTAAATATCTAATCATGAAATTCTAAATATTTATTAATTTAAAAAACATATAAAATATAAAAAAACCAATAATATATATAATTTATGTATAACAAATCCAATAATTTATATAAATATAAATATATATATATTTATAATTATATATATTTATACATAATTATATAATAATTTATATATATAAATATATAATTTATATAAATATAAATATAATTATATATATTTATACATAATTATATAATAATTTATATATATAAATATATAATTTATATAATTATAAATATAATTATAATTATATATATAATGAGAGGGAGGAGGGGAGAGGGGGACAATAATATATAATTTGTATAAATATAAATATAAATATATATATATATATATTAATAATTATATAGATATATAATGAGGAAGAGAAAGGAAGGGGTTTATTGTCCCTCCAAGGCCCCTGCCTCCGGCCCTGCAAACCAACTGGCCTACTTCTACAAGTAATAATTGATACAATTATGAGAAGCCAAAATAAAATAGGTTTTTTTCACTGCAGAATAAAAGGACAGATTAGAAGTAGTAAATTTTGTAATTTGTTTAGTGAAATTTTGCAACAGTGACAGATTCAAATAAGCACCCAAAACATGGGGCAACGTGTAACGCAATACTTACGCTATTAATATAATTAAACATCTTCATTAAAAATACTTTTCCACTAATCAACATCAAATTAATTTCTTGTGAGAAGAAAAGTTAAGCTTATATCTTCTTTTTCCATTACATTCCAAAGTAGTCACACGCCAAAAGCAAAAACAAAAGCAAAAGGCATCACGAAATGAATAAAGCAAAAAAAAATGGCACAGTACACATTTTTTGTATACTCTAGTGCTCTCTAGATGAAATACTTATTTTGCAAATGAAGTGGCTCAAGGAATAAAAAAGAAGAATGAATTTAAAAATTTAAAAAGAGAAGGGTATAATAATAAACAAAAGAATTTATATTAAAAGAGCGACAAGGAACCCAATATTTAACTTTGCTCATCAAAGGGTACCGACATATGTACTTGCATAATAAACAATTAAACGACAACAAATAACAATTAAAAAAAGAAGAATTATAAATAATTTACACAGAGCCAAACCGACTTTTCACCTAAATGACAATGAATTTCACAATTCTAGAAATAGTATATTAAATAGATAATTCAAAGCTTTCTTTTGTGCGCCTAGTTTCGGCAGTTGTAAAACAGAACCCATAAACAAGTAGAAAAATCAATTAAAGAAAAAGCAGTAAAAAAATAATAAAAGAACCCGAGCTCCTTCTTGTCCAATGAAAATATAGAGCTATACATGGCCAACCAAATGAGTGGAGTGATCGGGTAACGTACCAGTGGAGAATGGAGAAAGAGATCGGCATGGACGCGGATAAAATCTCCGGCTATTGGAGGGATTTGAAGTTGCCGGGAGATGAAATTAGAGAGTGTTTGAATGGAGAAAATATCGTAGAGAAATGGTGAAAATGTTGATAGGCCCACAAAAATATTGTTCCTCGCATCCACTGCATATTATTAAACTTTTTATATTATATTTTTTCTTATTAATATAGTATTAGAAGTGTCAAATCTTAAAATTAGCTGTTAAAATTAAAAAAATTATTTTTGTATTAATTAGATCACATTCTTATTATTTTTAAATTTGAGATTATCTACATTTTATCATTAATAGGATTGTTTAACATTTCCCTTAAGTGTCAACTATCCAGTTAATACTTAATAAATATACGGTGGTAACTACCTTGGCCACCTAAGAACACAATAGTATATTTTAATGATCACTATCTGGAACATCCAAGTGAAGGTCAAGTGAAGGTAAGAATAAAAATACCTAGCGCCGATGCCATATTAAATTTTTTATATTAAATTTTTTTTATTAATATTTATATAGAATTATCAATCTTAAAGGCTAGCTGTTTAGATTAGAAAACTCATTTCTACATTAATTAGGTTATATTCTTGCATTTTTTTTTAAATGTGGAATTATCCACATTTTATCATTAATAGGGTAGTTTAACACTCTTCCCTCAAATGCCAACTATCCTGTTATTTTATAAGTACATGGTAGCCACTGTCCCAGCCATCTAATTGATACTTTATAAGTACATGGTAGTCACTGTCCCAGCCATCTAAGAACATAGTTCTATATTTCAATAGCAACTGTCCGGACAATCCAAATAAGAGTAAGGGTCCAGGCACCTAACTTTGATACAATGTTAAATTTTTCATATTATATTTTTTCTTATTAATATAGATTTAGAAGTGTCAATCTTAAAAGCTAGCTGTTAATGTTGAAAAACTTATTTATATATTAATTAGGTCATATTCTTATATATATAAAGCGTCCTATTTCTTCTTTCTGCTACACCATTCTGTTGTGGCATACCAGGTGCAGATAATTGTGAAGTAATTCCTTGTTCTGATAAATAATCAATGAATTCCCTAGAGAGATATTCGCCACCACGGTCAGACCGCAATGACTTGATATATTTTCCATGTCGTTTCTCCGTTTCTGCCTTGAACACTTTGAATTTCTCAAAGCATTCAGACTTACGGCGTAACAGGTAAATATATCCATACCGTGAGTAGTCATCTGTGAAAGTCACAAAATACTCAAAACCACCTCTAGCTTGGACACTCATTGGGCCACACAAATCAGAATGAATTAATTCAAGAACATCATTGGCTCTATTACCCTTTAAGGGAAAAGGTCTCTTAGTCATTTTACCTTCTAAACAGGATTCACAAGTTGGTAGTGCCTCCACTTTCAATGAACTCAATGGTCCATCTTTGACCAACCTAGTAATCCTATCTAAGTTAATATGACCAAGCCTCAAATGCCAAAGATAAGTATAGCTAAACTCAATAGGACGTTTTCTTTTTAATGGTACAACGATATCAAAGTTATTAACCTCAGAATTAGAAAGTTGCAGTTCAGGTGAAACTTTGAGAATAAAAAGATCATCTATTAAAGAGCCAGAACATATTATTTGTTTTCTAAATTTGATAACGACAGAATCATCATAAAATTCATTAAAACAAACAGAATATCCATTCTTGCTCAAACTAGAAACAGAAATTAAATTCCTTCTAATTGAAGGAACATATAAAACATCCTTCAAAAACAATGTTCTATTATTCTCAAAATTTAAAATAACATTTCCTATAGCTAGAACTGCAACCTCAGTGCCATCTCCCAGAAAAATGCTCACTTCTCCTTCATTTAGCTGGCGTGTTGTCTGAAACCCCTGCAAAGAATTGCAGACATGATTAGTGGCTCCTGAATCTACACACCATTGGAGTGTAGTCAATACCGCTAAGCAAGTTTCAACAACCAGTAAATAAAAAAGTGACATACCTTGCTTTTTCTTGGTTATCCAAGTTGGACATTGCTGCTTCCAGTGACCCTTTTGCTTGCAGTGAAAACACTTACCCTTAGGCTTTTTCACAGCACCATTAGCACCAGCAGCTGCACCATTTGTTTTAGGCTTAGGCTTTTGAGCATTTTTCTTCTTCTTACCCTTATTCTGGGCAGATGAAGAACCTCGCTCAACATTAAGCACAATAGGTGCGGCTCCTTGCTTAATAATAGTCTCAGCAGCTACCAGCTCATTCAGCAGCTTAGATAGAGTAAAATCCATCTTATTCATGTTGTAGTTCAAACGGAACTGCTGAAAACTGACTGGCAGAGTGTTCAAGACCATCTCAACCTGAGTTGCCTTGTCAACCTCAGCACCTAGAACTTCCATGTCGTTCAGAAGACTCATCATCTTCAAAACATGAGTTCTAACAGGAGTTCCTTCCTCCATTCTAGAAGTAAGAATCTCCCTCAGTGCATTCTGCTTGGCTGCACTAGTTTGGTCTCCAAACATCTCCTTGAGATTCTCTGTAATCTTAACATGGGGAACATGAATATTATGTTATGGAATGGTAATATTAATAAGGAGTTCGATCATGAATTTTTAGTGGAATAATTTATGATTAATTATAATAAGAATATACTGGTCCTGTATGTGGTCTTATTATAATTAGTAGCCTTATTAATTTTATTCCTGTGGTCCCTGCTGTGCCTTGATTATTTGGAATATATACAGATGTTTTTATTTTAAATTTAAAAATATTATCTTCCCATCGAAGAGATATTTTTAAGGAATTTAAAATAGAATAAAACTCTATGGGATAAAATAGAGTTGAACGTACAGTTTCTGCCCACTCTCAGAAAACTATTCCAAAGAGAATAATCGAGGAACACAACAGAAGATCGTGGGTGACTCCAAGGTCTCAGACAAGAAGACTGGTGAACGATTCTGCGCTTCAAGAGGTCAGTCTCGATTGTTGTTTTTATGGTTTTTGTTTGCCTTCAAACGTTGTTTCGATCCGGGTTGTTTCCGCTTTATACCCACTCCCTGCAATTCTTATATATATATATATATATATTAAATATGGAATTACTCATATTTTATCATTAATAAAGTAGCTCAACATATATTAAAAAAAAGTGTTCAAGGCAAAGATGGAAGAGAAACAATTTTTTTTTTAAAAATAAAAGTACGATGTTCTCAAAAAGAAAAATTAAAAATTAGCCTATGTTTAGATAGAGATAAGTTAGAGGTCAAATTAAATTTACTTTAAAAAAGAAAAATAAGAGTAATGTAAAAACAATTATTATAAATTACTTTCTATTGTTCGATAGTTTAAATAAACGCTAGTAATTCAAATTTCTTCTTACTTTAATGAAGAAAATGTGGGTTATAATAGTCATTTTGTCTACTTGTGCAATTATTCATCTCAATTTGCTATCATTTTTTACTACTTTGAGGAAAAATATTTGAGAGGTTAGAGAGTAAATTTAAAAAAAATTATCTTTTTATTCTTTATTATTATGCTACTGCATATGCTAAACAAGAGAAAGCAGAGTAAGTTTTATTTATTTTCTCATCTTTTATCTCTAGCTACTCTCATTCCAAATATTGTGCAATCTAAAATTAAAAAGTAAAAAGTGATAAAAAAAAATAAATTTAAGCAGTAAAAAAATAAAACTTGAAAAAAAGTAAATGATATAATTTTCTCATAATATACAGGGAGAGACTTACTTGAACAGGATACATAAGCATCAAGTCAATGAGTTTAGTTATATTTTCTATTATCACTCTTTTGAGTAATTTATATTAGCTAGGTATATACCCGATCTAGATAAGAATTATCTTATTATATTATTATATTAGAGAAAAACATTCGTGTTGCTTCGGGATGTCTATAAATGTTATGAAATATATAGAAAAATACTTAAACATAAAAATTAAGCTAAAATTTATTACATTTTTTTTTGGTACAATAGTAGATAAAAATAGCCATATATTTATATGTAATAGAAAAACTATTCAGAAGTTATTAATTATATAGCAAAAATTGAGTTCTCTACGCTTATGTTGAAACATAAAAAAAAATACAAACAAAATTTAGTTAAAAAATAAATTATAAAATAGATGGTAAATAGATAGATGGTTACAGCAGATAAATAAATTCTTAAGTTTAATATTGCATTATAAAAAATGGCTCATTTGAAATAAACCTAATATATACATTTTTCATCTTGTAATATATTTAAATGGCAAAAAAAAACTCCAGTCATTCTTGATTTTTATAATTTTTAGTTGAAATCTACATATATATAGACTAAAAAGTGTATTTATTTATATATTTAGTATATTTATTATACATATTTATTTATTTATTACAGACATTATTTTTCTCAAATTTTATTTCACCTACTGTAAATATTTTTTTCTTCCATAATTATACAATATTTTTAAATTAATTCAAGTCTTCTGACATTATTTAGTGTCAAATTAAATATAAAATTATAAACTTAATAAAAAAAATCAATTATTAAAATTATAAAAAAAAATAGTTGATCTTTGAAAAGTAAAAACTTGTTAAAGCATGTAATGTAATACCCTTACAAACTACCCACATATAGTAAACATTTCCTCAAATATGTAGTATGCATAGGACATAAGAGCATTACTAAAACACAATAATCGTACTTTACCAGTTTACATTATTTAGTTGATAGTTTATGTTATTATATAGATAACAAAATAGGTATAAGAAAGATAAATCATTTTATAGAAATTTTGTCATATTTTATTTAAAATACGAGTATTACCAAATTTAATCAATTCAACTTGTATATACATATAATAGTTCTCAAAATATTCTCGTATGCTAACATCCCAAAATTTCATATTTTACATGCATACATGTATAGATATGTGAATATAATATTACTTATTTACAAAACATCTTTTAGTCATAATATAATTCATTATATTTTACAAAATATATATTACATCCACAATACCTCAAAAGAAATATTTACATGTTATATTTAGGCTTGACCTGTGGTAACCGATGATTCTAGTATCCGATCATTATCTAAGTCTGACCTGGCTTAGAAGGACTCCCAACTTCTTTTTTGTCACTTGCGTCATAAATAATTCGCGCTGAGCTACAACCTCAGTGGTATATACTTGATAATGCAATATTAATATGACAACATAATATAAAGATATATCAAACTTTAATATAAAAATAAATGTATATAAATATAATTAGCATACATCATGCAATGAGCCCATAATCCTTATATAATAAACTAGTTCTAAAACCATTTATTTTGGTCTATCTCATCACAATGACACCAACGTGTCTCACTAGTAGACGTAGCAATATTTGTGACACACAGTGTCTCATCCACATCGTATATCAACAATAGTGACACCAATGTGTCTAACTCAGAGGCATAGCAATATCTATGACACCCAGTGTTTCACCCCATACATATATGGCATGCCAACTACCAAAATAATGTTATGGCAACTATTTATAATATAAGGCAACAAACAACATTTTACATTATGTATATATATACGACATTCACCATAGGGCTCATCAACATACTAATATTTATCATAATCATCATATTTTATCATTGTTCTTTACTTTATAATCATATATATATATACATATATATATTCTTAGTACAACATATATAAAAACATAGCCATGCAAGCCATTTATTACATCCGTATAGTGCGAAATATGATAATAAACGTTTACCAACCCCACGCCCATGGTATCCAATAGCCACGCTCATGGTATTCATTCTGCTTCTGTTTCTTCACCGTTTTCACACGAAACAACCCCTCGTCCAATCCCACAATCGTGGCCCCATATGACCATGCCCTTGGTATCCCAGAATCACTCTTTTACACCATTTTCATCCACAAAATACATACCTATCAACTTAGAATGGTGCAAACCAAAGACAAGAGCATGATCCAAGTATGTACTTACCTTTTTGAAGCTCAAATTGGAGAAATAACTTCTTTTGCACAATAATTTCTCCCAATCTTTCACTTTCCTCTATTAGTTCCTTCACTTAAATCAATCAACCCCTAATCAATTTATAAATTCAAAGATGATATTAGCAATCCATTTAAGAACTTTAAAGCCCTTTAATCTTCCTACAACTCAAGATGAGCCAAATCCCTTACAAAACCTTAGTACTTAATTACTACTTCAAATTCTAGCCAAATTTTATCCAAATACTTAGCCAAATATATTTAATCACTCACTCAAATTTTAAATTCATCATTTTTATATTGATTAACTTCAGTTTAATCATTTAAATAATCATCTAATTTATTAAAAATCCTACTTAAAAGAAATTTCATCAAGAATTGAAGAAACTTACTTATTATTCCATGTAGCTCCAAAAACTATCACCACCTCTTGAAATATTCTTAGTAAAATTTGATGATTATTGAAATCAAAATCATCTCTCTTTCTCTTATCTATGAGAAACGACCAAGAAGGAAAAGAAAAGAAGAAAAAGAAATTTCTAGCAATTTTTTTGACTCTTGACTCTACTCTTCTTTTTACCTACCATAAATATATATTATTACTAATTAGATTTATATATATATATAATAATATTTTATATTTTAACTTTTTCACTTTCAACTTTTTAATTCTTTTACCATTTACATTTTAATATTTATATGTTATGTATATATTATTAATATTTAACCCTTTTATATATCATGTATATGTTATTTATATATCTAAAATCTCTCACCAACGAATGTGTATCATTAGATTCAATGAAAATTAGGGTGTTACAGTTCTCTCCCCCTTAAATAATTTCATCCTCGAAATTACTTGTAATTAGCTCTGAAATAATTGTGGGTATTGATTCTGCATTAATTATTCACTTTCTCATGTAGCCTCTTCCATTGAGTGATTCCTCCATAAAATCTTTACTAAAGGTACTTTCTTATTCCTTAATTCTTTTACTTCTCGTGACAAATTTGCTGTAGGTTCTTCTTCATAACTTAGGTTTGAATTTACCTCAATAAATTCAACTAACAATACATAAGATGGATATGACCTATATCTTCATAGTATAGAAATATGAAATACATTATGAATTCTATCCAACTCCGGTAGTAATTCTAATCTATAGGTAATTTGTCCAACTCTTTCTAACACTTCATACAGCCCAATAAAACGTGGACTCAATTTTTCCTTCTTTCCAAATCTCAACACCTTCTTCCATGGAGACACTTTTTAAAAATACCTTGTCACCTACATTATATTCTATGTATTTTCTTTTTAAATCCGTATAGAATTTCTATCAGTTTGAAGCTACTTTCAACCAATCCCAAATTATCTTCGCTTTCTCTTCTGTTTCTTTAATCAATTCAGGACCTACTATCTTTTTTTCTCGAATTTCATCCCAATATAGAGGTGTTCTGCACTTCCTTCTATACAAAGTTTCATATGGTGTCATACCAATACTAGATTGGTAGCTATTATTATATGTAAATTCAACCAACGACAAGTATTTATCCCAACTGCCAACAAAATCAATAACACAACTTCTCAACATATCCTCCAACATTAATATTACCCTTTTAGACTGTCCATCAGTCTAGGGATGAAAAATAGTATTGAAATATAATTGAGTACCCAATGCATCTTGCAAACTCTTTCAAAATCTTAAAGTGAATCTAAGATCTCGATCCGACACCAATGAAATTGGAATCCCATGTAGTCTTACAATTTCACCGATATAGATTTTTGCTAATTTGTCGAGGGAATAATCCATCCTCACAGGTAAGAAATGAGCTGACTTTGTCATTCTATCCACAACTACCCTGATTGTATCATGCTTTCTTTGAGTCAGAGGTAATCCAGTAATAAAATATATAGTTACTCTATCCTACTTCTATTCGGGCACCAATAAGGACTGCAATAACCCTGAAGGAACTTGATGTCCAGCCTTTATCTTCTGACAAGTGAGACACTTGGATACAAATTCTGCTATATCCCCTTCCACCAGTAACTTTGTTTTAAATCTTGGTACATTTTAGTACTTCCAGGATGCATAGCATAAGCTGATTGATGTGCCTCTTTTAAAATCTTTTTCTTCAATTCTTTATCTTCTAGCACACATAATCGTGTTCCATACCTCAAACTACCATCATTTCTAATATGAAAATCTCCACTCTCCCCCTTTTAATGATCTTGCATAATTTTCTGAATATTCACATCTACCTTTTGTGCTTCTTTATTTTTTTATAAGAGTAACAACTTAGTTTGCAATTGTACTACAAGTACATCATCATCATCAATTTCAAATATAGCATGTAAGGCTCTCAATTCAACTAACAACAATAAAGAATAGGCAATTAACCCTGCCATTAACTTTCGAATTAAAGCATCTGTAACTACATTAGCCTTACACAAATGGTAATCAATCAAGTAATCATAATCTTTAATCAACTCTAACCATCGCCTTTGCCAAAGATTCAACTCTCTTTACATACCCAAATACTTTAAACTTTTATGATCTGTATAGATAAAACATTTCTTTCCATATAGAAAATGTCGCCAAATTTTTAATGCAAACACTATAGCTGCCAAATCTAGATTATAAGTCAGATAATTCAACTCATGTGGTTTCAATTATCTATAAGCATAAGCAATGACTCTACATTCTTGCATCAACACACATCCCAAACTATTATATGAAGCATCATTAAATATCACATATGGTTTATTTTCTACAGGTAGAGTAAGAACAGGAGCTTGAGTCAACATATCTTTTAACTATTTAAAACTCATTTGGCATTTGTTTGTCCATATAAATTTTACCTCTTTCCGAAGTAATTTGGTGAGGGCATAGCTATCATAGAAAACCCTTTTACAAATCGATGGTAATAACCTACAAATCCCAAAAAACTTCTCACTTCTGTAATATTTTTAGGAGGATTTCAATTCAAGACTATAATCCCTTCTGCTGAAACAACATATCCAAGAAATGTTACTTGATCTAACCAAAACTCACACTTAAATAATTTTGCAAATAATTATTTTTTCCTTAATGTCTACAATACAATATGTAAATGTCTATCATGATTTTCCTTACAACGTGAATACACCAAAATATAATCAATAAACAACAATACAAATTGATCTAAATAAGGTCAAAAAATTTGATTCATTAAATTTATAAAAACTGCTGGTGCATTCATTAACCCAAAAGGCATCATAAGAAATTCATAGTATCCATACCTCGTACGAAAAGCAGTCTTAGGTACATCTACCTCTTTCACTCTCAACTGATAATACCTTGATCTCAAATCAACTTTAGAAAATACACTCTCGCCCTTTAATTGGTCAAAGAAATCATCAATATGAGGTAATGGATATTTATTCTTGATGGCCACCTTATTCAACTGTCGATAATCAATACATAATCTCAAGGTACCATCCTTCTTTTTAACAAACAAAACCAGTGCTTCCCATGGTAAAACACTAGGGCGTATAAATTTTTTTTTCTAGCAATTTTTGTATCTGCACCTTCAACTCTTTCAACTCGGCTGGTGCCATTCAATAATGGGTAATAGAGGTAGGAGTGGTACCCAGCATCACATTGATACCAAACTCTATCTCTCTCACCGAAGGTAACCCTAGTAGTTCATCTAGAAATACATCTAGAAAGTTAGCTACTGTATGAATACTGTCAAGCTTAGACTTCTCTGCTCTAATATCCACTACACATGCTAAATAGGCTTCACACCCCTTCCTCATCATTCTTCTAGTAGCCACTGCAGAAATAAAAGTAGACAAGAGGTGTCTTGGCTCACCTCTCACTACCACTTTTTCTCCTCAGATGTTCTTAAAGTAAAATTCTTCTGTTGACAGTCAACTATAGCTCTATGCCTCGACAACCAGTCCATACCTAAAATAATTTCATATTTCCTAAACGGCATCTCAATCAAATCACCGAGAAATTCTTCTTCTTGTACCATAATCGGACTATCTTAGTAAACTCTACTAATTATCACACTATGCTTTAAGGGATTAGTCACCAATACATCAAATCCTAAAGATTCATAATGCACATCACTCACAAGTAAAACCGATGTACTAATAAATGAATGAGTAGATCCAGAATCTATCAATGCATGCATAGAGGTACTGATTAAAGAAAAAGTACCAGCTATGACATCTGAAGCATCCGGCTTCTTATGCATGGCATAAACTCTCTGAATAGCTTTAGTCTCCTCCGACCTATTAACAGATTTTGAATCCCCTCTCTGACTAGCTCTAAATATACCACCTCTACCACCACCTCAACTTCCCCTACCTCCTCTACTGCTCTGTCTAGACACTGTTGTATCAACTGATCTCTCATCCAGTGGTTCTGGACAATCTCTAATAAAATGACCAGAAGATCCACACCTAAAATAACCTCTGAAATCTGCTCCCCAAAAAACCTCTCTATGCATTCATCCACACTGGGCACAAGTGGGTGGATGAGATCTCTGTGTAACTGGGATCGAAGTACTGACTGAAATAGCAGGTCCCTGTCTCTGTCTCTGCTGCTGATATCCTCTGCTAAATTTCCCCTGGCTTCTACCGGACCTCTGTGAAAAACTCCCTCGGCTCCTCTTAGATGATGAAGATCCTGCCTTTGACTGAGGTCTCCTGTCTCTACTCTTGATTCTGGCAGCTGTTGAAAGTCCTTGTGCCTTCTCTACACTTCTGGTAGCTGCAACTAACTTAGAGAAATCCTCATACCGTGAGTTTGCTACCAAACACATGATAGTCGGCCTCAAATAGTCCTTAAATCTTCGACACCTGTCTATCTCATGAGTTAAAATCCCTTCTGCATATTTGCACAACCGAATAAAATCATTTTTATACAATGTCACTATCTTTGTATCTTACTTTAGACTCAAAAACTCATTCTTCTTTGCATCTTTATACTCTTGAGGAGTATATTTCTTATCAAACTCCTGTAGAAAATCAGTATAAGTCAACACCGGAGGATCATCAGTGGCATGAGGAATTGTCTTCTACCAATCATAAATGTCCCCCTGCAAAAGAGACATGGCATAATCAAACTTTTCTTCTGCACTAACCTGTAAGTGGATAAATATCCTTTGAACTTTATTCAGCCACTGCTCCGCTACAGCTAAATTTGTAATGCCAAAGAAATCTGTAGCTCCAAACTTTCTTAACTTATCATACTTTCTAGTCGATAATTGTTGTTGCTGTGGAGGTGGTTGTGGCTGTGGCTGCATCAGAACCTGTTGCAATAATTTCACCATATGGCGCACCCATCCTGGTGGAACCTCTTCAACTACTGGTCTAGCTGGCACTTATGGCTCCCCAACAAATCATGTACTTGCTCTAGTCATACCTTACCCTAGAGCAAAGCTCTTTGCACTACCCTAATATGATCTATAAGATTGAGACATCTCTACAACCTATATCTGTTACAAAATCAAGGGTTTCCATATTAAAATCAATACAAATGCCTATGCATATGCATGTACGATACATTTTTTAAAATCAACTTTGAAATTCCCTTTTTTCTCTCATACCTAGGCTCTGATATCAAAATAAATGTAACACCCTTACAAACTACTCACACATAGTACACATTCCCTCAAATATGTAGTATGCACAGATAGGACATAAGAGCATTACTAAAACACATTAATCGTACCTTACCTATTTACATTATTTAGTTGATAGTTTATGTTATTATATAGACAAATAAATAGGTATAAGAAAAATAAATCGTTTTATAGAAATTTTGCTAGAGTTTCATTTAAAATACGAGTATTACCAAATTTAATCAATTCAACTTGTATATACATATAATAGTTCTCAAAATATTCTCTTTCACTAACATCCTAAAATTTCATATTTTACATACATACATGTATAGATATGTGAATATGAAATTACTTATTTACAAAATATCTTTTAGTCATAATATAATTCATTATATTTTACAAAATAGATATTACATCCACAACACCTCAAAAGAAATATTTACATGCTATGCTTAGGCTTGACCTGTGGCAACCGACGATTCTATTATCTGATCACTATCTAAGCCTGACCTGGATTAAAAGGACTCCCAACTTCTATTCTGTCACTTGAGCGATAAACAATTCGCACTGAGCTACAAGCTCAGAGGTATATACTTAATAATGCAATATTAATATGATAACATAAAATAAAGATGTATCAAACTTTAACATAAAAACATATGTATATAAATATAATTAGCATACATCATGCAATGGGCCCACAATCCTTATATAATAAACTAGTTCCAGAACCATTTGTTTTGGTCTATTTCATCACAATGACACCAATGTGTCTCGCTAGCGGACTTAGTAATATTTGTGACACCCAGTGTCTTATCCACAATGTATATCAATAGTAGTGACACCAATGCGTCTAACTCAGGGGCGTAACAATATTTGTGACACCTAGTGTCTCACCCCATACATATATGGCATGCCAACTACTAAATACAATATTCTGGCAACTATTTATAATATAAGGCAACAAACAAAATTTTACATTACGTATATATATGCCATTCATCATATGGCTCATCAACATACTAAAATTTATCATAATCATCATATTTTATCATTATTCTTCACTTTATAATCATATATATTTCCTTAATACAATATATATAAAAATATAACCATGCAAGCCATTTACTACATCCGTAGAGTGCGAAATATGACAATAAACGTCAACATACCAATCCTAAGGCCGTGGCATCGAATAGTCACTCTCGTGGAATGTGAAATGAAACTGTAAAATATCATTTAAGACCCCCACGGTCTTTGCCCCAAAGGCCATGCCTGTAGCATTTATTTTGCTTCTATTTCTTCACCGTTTTCACACGAAATAACCCCTCGTCTAATCCCACAATCGTGACCCTATAAGACCACGCCCATGGCATCCCAGAATCACTCTTTTACACCATTTTTATCCACAAAACACATACCTATCAACTTAGAATGGTGCAAACCAAAGACAATAGCATGATCCAAGTATAAACTTACCTTTTTGAAGCTCAAATTGGAGAAATAACTTCTTTTTCACAATAATTTTTTTTCAATCTTTCACTTTTCTCTATTAATTCCTTCACTCAAATCAATCAACCCCTAATCAATTTATAAATTCAAAGATGATATTAGCAATCCATTTAAGTACTTTTAAGCTCTTTAATCTTCCTCCAACTCAAGATTAGTCAAATCTCTTGTAAAACCTTAGTACTTTATTACTACTTCAAATTCTAGCTAAACTTTATCCAAATACTTAACCAAATATATTTAATCACTCATTCAAGTTTTAAATTCATCATTTTTATATTAACTTTATTTTAATCATTTAAACAAATCATCTAATTTATTAAAAATTCTACTTAAAAGGAAATTCATCAAGAATTGAAGTAATTTACTTATTATTTCATGTAGCATTAAAAATTATCACTGCCTCTTGAAATATTCTTAGTAAAATTTGATGATTATTGAAATCAAAATCATATCTCTTTCTCTTGCCTATGAGAAACGGCCAAATAGAAAAAGAAAAAAAAATTGAAGCAATTTTTTTGACTCTTGGCTCTACTCTTCTTTTTACCTATAATAAATATATATTTTATTACTAATTAGATTTATATATATATAATAATATTATTATTATTTTATATTTTAATTTTTTCACTTTTAACTTTTTAATTCTTTTACCATATATATTTTAATATTTATATGTTATATATATATCATTTATATTTAACTATTTTATATATCATGTATATAATATTTATATTTTCAAAATCTCTCACCAATTAATGTGTATCATTAGATTCAATAAAAATTGAGGTATTACATATAACAAATATTTGCCAAAATTAATATCAATGTAAAAAATTTAAAATGTAAAATTCATAATTTGTACAAATTAATTTTTCGTTTATTATAAATGAGCATGAAAAAATAAAAAATAACAGTTGTACAATAATATCAAAATTTTTATTTGCTGAAAAGTAAAAAATATTTACAAAACGCAAGTAAATTTTGTGTAAAAAAAATTAATACAAATAAAGTTTAGCTAAAAAAATACAAAGAACATATTTTCACAAAAAGTAAATAAATTTTATGTAAAAAATTAATACAAATAAAATTTAGTTAAAAAATACAAAAGATATATTTAAAAAAAAATTATATCATAAATAATATTTTTTAATTAAAAATACAAAGATATATTTAGAAAAATACTGTATCAGAAATAGTATAATAGATATTTTTATAACCAGTATGAAAGCATAGAATATCTAGTCTCTGTTTGAATGAAAGAAACCCCTTTTGCGTCTTGGCTGTTGAAATGGACTCTACGATTTTGAATATAGTTGATTTGGCATCTTAATGCACTGCTTCCTTCTCGAAAGAAAAAATGAGTTATTTCCCTTTATTTCTAAAAGACAAACACAGCCTTAAGGGAACATTTACACGGGACACAGTGCAACAAAATCCCAACCAATCTTTAGTTTTCAAAGGACAGTTTCAAAGCTGAAACTCAACAAGAAATCAAAATTTGACCAATATTCCATAATCGAATATCAAATTTTTCTCTATTTCTCTGTTTCTGATACGGGAAAAAAAAGAAATTTGATTGAATTCCATGGGAGGAGAAGCAGACGAATCACAACAGACACCATTGTTGGATGAACAAGCACCAGAAACTACTCTTAAAAGAACTGGTTTGTCTCTTCTTCTTCTTCTTCTTCTTCTTTTTCTTTACTCTGTTTGTTCTGAAATAGCTTTAAAGATAGAAAAGTTCAATTTCTGCAAATAATTAATTATCATCCATTCATTTTTATTTCTTTTAGGGAGCTTAAATTAGATTACAAGTTATAGTTCTGAATCTTCTGAAGCAGATTCCTTCTCTTGTTTTCTTGGAATTAATTTTTTATTCTTTGTGTTTCTGTTTATTGGCAGTCAGATTCGTAAAAATTAAAGAAAATAACTGATAAAGAGCCACCGAGTTATAATTTTTTCTTCTGGAAAATTACAGTTAGAAATTTTTGTGCAGATAATGTTTTCAGTTTGATGGATTATTTTATTATTTAAAACAACTTAAAATGAATATTTTTAATTTCTTGATTTGTAATTTTCAATTTCGTTTAAAATAAAATTTTAATTATTTTTATAAATTAAAAACTTTGTAAAAACATTTGACTAAATCAACTTATTCTAAAAACTTCATATAGATATGCTATAACTTTCTTTTGTTTTTTAATATTGAAAATTATTAAAAGAGCTATTAAATTTAATTAACCAATAAGTAAATGAAAAATTTTAAGATAAATTTTATTTATGTTTTTATTCATAAATTAAATTAATCATAAATTATGATTTAAAAAAGATAATTTATGTATTATTTTTTAAATATTATAATTTAAATTATAATTTATAATTAAACTGATTTATAAAAAAAATATAAATTAAATTTATAGTAAATTTTTTTATAATTAAATAATTATAAATTTAAATTTATTTTCATTGGTTGTTATATATGTTACCACCGGAAAAGTTTTTGCACAATTCGTTAGATATTATGTCTTTGTCAAAATTGTTTTCTTATTTATTTTTCATATATTTTTATTTATTTCATTTTATGTTGACTTCTTCTTTAATTAAAAAGTTGTCCTTTAATAAAAAAATTTAAAAAGTTGTCATATCAGTACATGTGAAAAAAATAATTAATGAAATATAGCTAATATAAAGCATGAAAGGATACTGCTTTTTTTTTTTTCCTTTAATATTAATTTCGAATTTGAATTTTCAATGCACTAGCAAGTAGGAGAAATTTTTAAATAATTATATTTTCATTTGAAAATTTTAATATCTTTTATACCATAAGTTTAAATTAAATTAAAATTTTTATTATTTATATTAAATGAAGTGTAAAAATGAACAATTATGATATAAATGAAATAGTCTAATAGGATAGAAATGAAATAAATTCAATAAAATTAAGATTATGATAGATTTGATTGATTATTAAGTCTATTTTTGTAGTATAGTATTTATTTTTTATTGATTAATATATTATGGATATTGGCTTAATAAAGAAAATAAATGAAAACATGAAGGGACCACATGGACGGCAGTGGCACACATAATAACAGGCGTGATAGGGTCAGGAGTACTATCATTAGCATGGAGTATGGCTCAATTAGGGTGGATCGCAGGTCCATTGACTATGCTGTGTCTTGCCTTCATCACCCTTTTTAATGTATACCTTCTCACCAATTGCTATCGCTCTCCTGATCCTGAATTTGGTCCTTCCAGAAATCCTTCTTATCTTCAAGCTGTTAATGCAAGTTTAGGTATGCTAATTTCCACTGCATTTCTTATTTTCTATTGTCTAATTCATATAATATTATTCATTTTCTAAAAATTTAACTGATTAAAATTAATGCAAAATTATTATTAAAATAATTTTTTAAAGAAATTCTAATACATAAGAATTTTACTAAATTAAAAATACAATAAAATTGTCAATTTATTATTTCATCAAAAGCTAATCCTAGAATTTTCTTTTGTGACATGACGTCATAGATTTGCGTATGTGTGTGCGTGTCATCTAAATAGCAGATTTTTCTATAATTCCAAAAGTAGTTGTTGGCACGTCAAATTTTAAATCCCTAATAAAAGTCAAATCATACATGTATATATGTAAAATAAATAATAATATTTCACACTAATTAATTTTTAAAAATTAAATTTATATATTATTTTGTTGTTCAATAATAATAGATTTTTTTATTTATCTTAAATTATAATTTATTTTTTAAAAGTAAATAATTTTTTATTTTTATATGATTCTATTTAATGTGTAATTTTTTTATCAATATAAATCATTTAATTTTAATGTAATAACACGAGTAGGGATGAACTAGAAAAATAGTAGTAAAATTTGTTAATTTAAATAAATTAATAAAGTTGCACAATCTCTTTTTTTAATATATTAAAATTTTTACAATCTCTTTTTTGCTTTCTTAAAAATTTTAAATTGCCCTGTATCCTTTAAATCACTTTATAAAGAGGAAAAAATAAAAATTAATGAAAGAGAAAAATTTTATAAGTAAATTAATTTGAACTCATATAATAAATTAAGAGATTAAAAAAATTAAAAATAAAATAAAAAAGAAGAAAATTTGAGAAAAAAAAATAAGATTTAAATCTTTATCTTTTAAAATTTATTTTTATTTTATTATTTATATTTCTAATATTGTGTGATGATTTTTATTTTAAATATTTTTTTTGTTGTTTATGATTTAATTTTTCTTTTTATTTTAAGTTTTTGATATATCATCAATAAATTTTAAAATTATAATTGTCAAAAATATTATTTCTTGAATATATTATTAGATAAATTTTATCAAATGTAAAATTGTCAGTTAAAGATAATATTAAATTAATTTTCAAAAATATTATTTTTTAATTATATTATTAAGTAAATTTTGTCCTTTTTTTTAAATTTTGTTTTTGCCTGTATATATATATTTATTTATCGTGGAGACCATGAATGCTATAACAATAAAAATATCTCTCTCTCGAAAAAGAAAAAAGAAAAGAAAAGTAAAGAAAAAGATATTTCGAGAATTCCAACCTTTGAACTTTCTTTTTTCAATCAACTACATGCCTTAAGGGATTTTTTCTGTCTCTTTTTAATTTTTTACTGCGTTTGACTTTTAATTTCAAAATTACGGTTTCATTTAATTTTTTTTACAGAAAATAACGGTAATTTTTTATATTTTATTTTATTTTTTTGTTATTTCATTTATATTTATATTTAAATTTTTTATATTATATTTTCAATATACACATAAAAAATAAATTTTATGCTTAATATATATAAAATACATACAGTATAAATAACATCTTTAAAATCTACTGCATATTTATATAATATTTTTAATAGTTATTTAATTTAATTTTTTAATTTTTTATTCTTATAACATTCATGCAATATCTATAATATATAAAATACACACGACTTAAATAATAAATACATAATATATAAATATCTATAATATATTTATGAAATATATACAAAATATCTATCAAATATCTACATAACATCTACATAATAAAATTAATAATTTTTTTATTTTTTATATGTATAATATATAATTTTTTTTAAAAAAATAGATTTAATAATTTTTATTAATATATTTTTGTATATTTTATTTTTTTATGAGTGTTATTTAATTTTTTATAATTAAAATTAAAATTTTTATAAAATTAATATACTTTATATACTGGAATAATAATTTAAAATATGAATTATTATTATTTTATTAAAATATTTTTATTTAATAGTGAAATTTTAAAAAAAAGGATAAAATTTAAAGTAAAATATTGATTATAATTAGAGAAAATATATTTAAAAAAATCTTTAAAGTAAAATATTCTTTACAATAAGAAGGTTTTTTTTTTTAAAAAAAAATTATTGTTTTAGTGAGAAATGAGATATTTTTAAAATTTTGATTTAATTTTTTATAAAAATATAAATATTTTTAATTTTTATAGTATTTTTAAAATAAAAATTATTTTTAGATAATTATATAAAAGGAATAATTATACTCTCTACTATATTTTATAATTTTTTTTATTTTTATCAGTAGTATTTTAGTAATTTTATTTAGTATTTTTATAAAAAAAAATTATAAATTTTAGTAAATCTGTAAATATTTTAAAAAAATGATAAATTAAATTTTTTTTGACATTTTTATAAAGACTCCTATATAAAATGTCCCTTTTTAACTTGAAAAAATGACACTCTCCACCATATTTTTTTTAAATTTTTACTTTTTTATAAGAGATATTTTAGTCATTTTATTAGAAACTCATAATAAATTCATTATAAACTGTATAAAATTTATAAACTCATTATAAACTCATCATAAACTTTTTGTAAACTAATAAAAATCTAGTATTTTGATAAATATTTTATAAATTTTAATATTTTAATAAATATTTTATAAATATAATAAATTTAAAATTATTTAAAATTATTTTTATATTTTTTTCAAAAAGCCCTTTTAACTTACTTTCCCTTTATCAAATAAGGCCCATAACTACTTTGCAAATTTAAACTTATTATTATTATTATTATTTTAAGAAGAAAACATCAAACGGAACTTGGTAAATTTAGAGTGTACTTGTTTTTCGCTGTAATTTTTTTGTTTTTTTTTAAAAAAAAAATTATTTTTATAGTTTTAAAAGTCTATTTGATATTTTTAAAAATCATATATAATAATTATTAAAATTTTAATTATTAAAAATTAAAAAATTAAAAATTAATATTAAAAATTAATTTTTGTTAAAAAAAATAGTTCTATTGATATAAAATGTCTTATATATAAAAAAATTTATTGATATACAATGTCTTATCAAAATTAAAATCTTCAAAATCATATTTTATATATTACATATTTAGCCTTAATTAGTTTTTATTTAATCAGAAAAAATTAAAATTTAATAATAATACTGAACATATTTTGATTTCTTTTTTTCTAAAAAAACTAAAATAAAAAAAACCATTTCAAATATACCCTAAATTTAAATTTCTGAGGGAAAAAAAAAGGTGGATCAAATAACTAAATTTCAGTAGACTACGCTAAGCTATCAATGTAATATTTGTTATTCTTTACATTGGACTACAATATCAATAATTAAAAATTGGTTGTGTTTTTTAAAAAAATTGAAAAATAAAAAAATCATTATTATATTTCTGAGGTCACATCTTGCTGTTATCAGCTCATTTCTCATTATTATTGTTATTAACGTGTGAATATCATTCGATTGAGTTCATTAATCGACCAAATAGATTGGTTAAATAAATTAATTTTAAAAAAAAATTAATTAAATCAATTAAATTTTTATTTTTGTCGATTTCGTTAATTAATCAAATCAAATATGTAGGTTCGGTTAATTTACCGAATTGACCTTTTTTTTTAATTTTATAATAAAAATTTTATTTAAAATAAAAAATTAATATAATTAAATAACTAAATAAAATTTGTTAAAAAAATTAAAAAATAATTTTATTTTGCAATAAAAATTTATATTTATAGTAAAAAATTTAGCATAGTTAAAGAATTAAACAAAAAATAATAATTAAATAAAATTTTTTTTAAAAAAATTTTAGTTCGGTTAGTGGTTAATCGACCAAATCGAATCGATTAATCATTAACCGAATTGAAAACCGAATTTATAAAAAAATTTTGACCGAACCAATTAAATTTTTATAAATTCAATTAACCGAACCGAATTTTTGATCGGTTAATTAAATTTTGCCCCTCCCCCCCTAATGCCATCGACTCATTTCTAATATTTAATTATTTACACTTTAATAGAATAATGTGTTACAATTATAATGTCACTATCTTCAATATTTTCTAACTAAATCATTTTAATTAATAAATGTAAGTTACTTTATCTAAAAGTAAAAATAAAAAGTATGCACTACCTGACTATAAATAAATCGAAATCAAAGTTTTCATGTTAAACTTGTGTGTTGATTAACTTTCTTATTTTATGCTTTAATCCGATAGTTACTTTAATTGTATATTGTTTTATTATTATTATATGATATCGTGGGAAGAGACAGTGAGATATTCATTGGATATTCCTTAAATTTTCTCTCTTTTAAAACAAGTACTAATGGATGCAAAATAAAATTCCATCATATATGAAAATTTTCTTACATAATATACAGTGAGATCCGAACTGCAGCGACTACAGCTCTATGCCCATTGCTTTTCCTATTCTCACTTTATTGATAGTTTATTATTTTCTAGTCTATGTTAGAATTTTTCTTTACTCTGCCCATGGTACCATTAGTTTGAATGATTAGTGGTCTCATTTTCATTCATGATTCATGAATAAGCAATCGGTGGATATCAATTCAAAGCATATATTTCTCTTCATAATGATTAAGATATGAGAGCTTGAAGATTAAAATATAAAATAATTACACAAAACAGAAAAGATAACAAAAAGATGCTTTAGGTAGATTGAGTTGTGCTGATTCAGACACTAATTTAACAATTTTTCCTTTATTTATATTTTGTAGAAAGATTAATTTTAACAGTGAATGATTGAAATAAATAATTCAGGAAAAAAGGCTGCTTGGATAAGTGGACTCTTTGTGGAAGTAAACTTATATGGGGTAGGAATTGCGTATACAATTACATCTGCTATCAGTATGAGGTTTGTTCTTGAGTTCTCATGCCCTCCCCATTTCTTTTGCATAGTGTTTACTTTAATTAGACATGTTGATAAATTAACTTTCTCTGTGATTTTAGCTTGAGACTTTCCGTTTTTGTTCTCTAAGCATTTGACAAATGCTGTTTTATTTATTTTTATTTCTGTGAATGAAGGGCAATTGAGAAATCAAATTGTTACCATAGAGAAGGGCATGAAGCTGCCTGTGAATATTCAGACACTTCATACATGATAATATTTGGAGCTGTTCAAATTGTACTGTCCCAACTACCAGATTTTCATAATATACAGTGGCTATCAATTATGGCTGCTGTTATGTCCTTTGCATACTCCTCTATTGGATTTGGGCTTGGAGTTGCAAAAGTAATAGGTAACTCTACCAAATTAATTAAGTCATCTGCCATTTCTTTTATTTTTTTTCCTTTCACATTAAAGATCTTAATTAACATGATGATCTTTTTTCTCTTTAAATTGTAGAGAATGGATATGTTAAGGGCAGCATTACAGGGGTGTCTGCTTCTAGCGCATTGGATAAACTATGGAATATATCTCAAGCCATCGGAGATATTGCATTTGCATATCCATATTCACTAGTTCTCCTTGAAATACAGGTCTTCCTCACTTTTCTCATTTTGTACTAGTATATATATGATTAATCTAAGAGGCTAATAGAGTAATATTTGAATTTTGCAAATTACTCATTTGAAGGATACACTAAAATCGCCTCCGCCAGAAAATGAGACAATGAGGAAGGCTTCCACAATAGCAATCATTATCACAACATTGTTCTATCTATGTTGTGGTGGATTTGGATATGCAGCTTTTGGAGATGATACACCTGGAAATCTCTTGACAGGATTCGGATTTTATGAACCATACTGGCTCATTGACTTAGCTAACGCTTGCATTGTCCTTCATCTACTTGGAGGTTATCAGGTAGGTTTTCTTAAAGTATTACATATCAATTATCATCTTATTTTGTGTTCTTTTTAGTTTAAACTTTATTTTGATTCTCTCTTTGGCAGGTTTACAGCCAGCCAATATATGCAATTGTTGAAAAATGGTTTGCAGATAAGTACCCCAACAATAGATTTATAAACAATAATTTTAGCATCAAACTTCCACTGTTGCCAGTATTTGGATTAAACCCTTTCAGGATGTGTTTTCGAACGACATATGTAGTATCAACCACAGTGATCTCCATGATCTTCCCATACTTCAACCAGGTGATTGGACTATTAGGAGCTTTAAACTTTTGGCCTTTAACAATATATTTTCCTGTGGAAATGTACTGTAAGCAGAGAAATGTTGAAGCTTGGACAATCAAGTGGATCTTGCTTCAAGCCTTTAGTATTATTATCTTTTTTCTGGCAACATTCGCTTTGATTGGCTCAATTGAAGGGATCATAAGTGCAAAATTAAGTTAAAGTACGTATGAAAATTGCATGGATCAACTTGTAAAAGAAAGTTTATTATTTTATTTCATGAAACAAAATTACTAAGATAGAGAAGAAATGGCTGTGGTGTACGCATCTCTAAGTTTTAGTGGAGATGTTCGTGAAAATTAAATTTTTGAAAATTACTTTCTCCACTCCAAAATACGCCATTTAAGATTTTAATGTATAAATTAAAGATGAAAAGGGTAGGTTATTTTTTTTCTGCCAAAGGTACAACTTAGCCCTTGAAATAGGGCCGTCTTGACATATAAAGAGACTTAAAGCAAATTATAAAAAATGAGGTCTTTTCTCACAGGTATCATATAAATTATAAATTTATCATTTAAAATTTATTTTTTTTTAACTTTTTGAGATGCAAAATTATTTATTAGATTTTCATAGTTAATGTCTCTTAACATTTCTTATTGAAGTTGAATGATCTAAATTAATATTTTGGTCATTTTCATTATGAGTTTTAAGATCATAAATTTTTTTCACTTACTAATTTTTCAAAAAATTCTAATATGGATCTAATTCATATCTTTAGTTGTGGACTAGACCAATTAGTAATTTTAAAATAAAATTTAATTAAAATTATATTTTTCAAATATTATAATTTAAATTAAGATTTCTGTTTAATTTGATCCATCAATGGATATGGACAAAGTCAATAAAATTTTTCATATTTCTTCTTCTCCCTTCATAATTTTATTCACATTTAGATCTATGTTATTGACTTGTTCATTCAAAGAACAATTAGCATTATTTTTTTTATTTATTATTTTTATTAGCTCTTATAAATTTATTAAGAACTCCTAATTCTATCAAAGCTTTAACTCTTTTTTCTTTTTTCTTTTTGAGTTTTGAATAACCGGATTCATATTTTTGAGTTGACATTACAAATTCTTATACAATCCAAGACAATCACACATATAAAAGTTAATGCATATAAATACGATATATACGATTTATATGAAATAGAAGAGAAAATATACAACAAACAAAGAGCGAAAAGAGAGCAAAATGTTAAAATAATAAAATCTGATTATTTTTAAGCTTCAAAAGGGCCAAAGTATTTGATTCGCTATCACTTATGAATTAAATGATTTTACTTTTTGTCGGACACAAATTTAAACCAATAAACTATAAATTTTTCCCCCTTGGCTTTCAATGAAATAGCATGAATGAGAAAAATATGAAAGTTTTTTACTTTTCTTACGTGAATACTAAAGAATGAAAGAGAGAAGTTTAAAATAGAGAAGTTCATTTTATATATAGCTTTAAAAAATATAACTTTTTTTTTTTGGGTTAGTAATGTTGCTTTAGTGAGAATTTGATAATAGAATTAGTATGGAAAATAAAGATTAGTATCTTTGCATATTAGGAAGGTTTGTAAATTAAACTACTATTATGCAATAACAGACTGGCAATAGCGTTAACTTTCTGTATTAGTAATTAAAAAAAATGTGCATTTGGTAATAACTAAGAATTAGGAATGTAACCATTTATATACCATATCATTTATATTTTGAAGCAACAATTAAAAAGAAAAAAAAAAAGAATTGTATAGCTATAAATTAGAAAAGTCAAAATCTAATTCTTTATTTCTATGATGCTTAACCATGCATAACATTAATTAGCAATTGGAGAGTTCATAATCAAATCTCTAATTTTTAAGAAGCAATAACCATACGTAGTTTCCATTTTTTTAAAAAGGATATTAGCCAAATCTTTTGAGGGCTTACTATTGATAAGACAATATTTTACATATAATTTTATAATTATTTTAGTTATATTTTTATTGTTATCAATTGAATTTGATCAATTTTTGTTGTAAAATCTAGAATATTCATTATTTCAAGCATAAAGTTACAAGTATGAAAAAAGAGCTTATTTTTACTAAAAATTATAAAAAATTGAAGAAAAATAAAAACGAGATTAAAACGAGATCAAAAATGGAAGAAAATAAAATTATATGGTCATATAAATCATGATATATAACTATGAACTTGAAAATAGAATTAAAGACAAGAAATCAAAAGGTTCAAAATCATTTTAAATTCCAGAGCCATGACTATCAAAAAGCCACGACTATGGGATTTGATTTGAATCTCTCCAAATTTTTCAATGACAAAAAGTGCAAGGGCAGATGCGTTTTGAAGGTCATGATCGTGAAACTCAAAAGCCATAATCGTGACATTGATTTTGGCTCTATTTTGAAGAAATTTTGCATATTTCAGAAGCAAATCAAAAATCACAACCGTGGCATTCAAATACCACAACTGTGACCCACTTAGCTGCCATTTACAGTTGAAAAATGTCTCAAAATAGTTCATTCCAACCATATGTCATGACCGTGGGGTTGAAATCTATGACTTTTAGGCTGAAAAGTTAAACTTTGAAGATCCAAATAACCATAGAAAGTTGGGTTCATGCATTTGACAGCTTGCCTCCACCAAGAAGCTTTCAAGCACTCTATATAAACACATTTCCTCCAAGGATTCAAGCATGAAAGTGAGATTGAAGGTAGATTGAGTTCATAAGCAAATGACAATTTAGATACAAGAGAGATTGTAGTAAAATTAGATATCTATTCTTAAACTTATGTTAATTAAATTCTAGTCTTTCTTTTGAGAGGAGTGAAATTATGTTTCAAATAAGAGATTCAAGAATCTAAGTGGAGTTCTTCTTCAATATAAAGAACTAGAGTTTGCTTTCTCTTGTTATTTCAATTATATTTTCATTTGCTATCCTTAATGTTTGTCATGTTTTCTGATAGAGTGAAAATTTGATCAATATTTTATGTAATTTTAACCATGATTTTAATTATTTTATCAATTGAATTCGATGGATTTTGTTTGTTTGAGTTAGAATTATAGTGTTTAAGCTTTGAAAGACAAGATTCAGAGATTTTAATGATTAGTGTTACAAAATAAAATAAAAGAAAGCAAAAAATGAAGGAAGAATCAAATGTCACGTCCGTGGCCCCTCAAGGCCATGACCATGGGATTGATTTTGGATCTACCTCTCCAAATATTGAAAAGAAACAAAAATTCCAGAAGCAAAATGGATGCCATGACCGTGGCATGTCATAACCACGACTGTGGAATCCATTTTTCTTTTGCTAAACTCAAGAACAGAAAGAAAAGTCAGAGTTTGCAACCTTCATTTAAATGCCACGACCGTGGTAATCAAAATGCCACGACCATGGCCCATAAAGCTGCCATTTATAACTGAAAAATGGCTTAAAAAAGTCCAAACAAACCCAGGCCATGACCGTGGGGCAGAAATCGATGACTTTTAGCAGAAAAAATTATAATTTGAATATCTAATGCAACTTGCATTTGACAGCTTGTCATCATCAAGAAGCCTTCAAGCACTATATATAAACACCATTCCTCCAAGGATTCAAGAGGGGATGTTATGTTATGTTATGTTAAGTTAGTTTTTGATATTAATGTGAGATTAGGTTGAGTTTAAAGGTAATAGAGTATTTTTTAGATACGTGTGAGAGTGTAATAAGCTAAAATATTTGTTCTTAAACTTGCATCAATTTTAGTTCTAGTTTTCCTTTTAAGAAAAAAGTAAAATTAGGGTTTTAAGGAAAAGATTCAAGGAGTTCTAAAAAGAGTTCTTCTCTAATTCAAGAACTAGAGTTTACATATCTCTTATTTTATGATTTCAATCTATAATTGTTGTGTTTTACTTTAAATATGAGCCACTAAACTCTTTTTAGGGTTAGTCCCTTGTATTGAGTTTATTATGGAACACTTATTACTTATTTGATTTAACTAAGTTTACTTTTGATTATTTTATTATCTTTGATCTTAATGTTTTGATTATCTGGCTAATAATTAATTGAATTGAGATGTTGCGTGATGAAGTGAGAGTGGAAGCACAATATTTGTCCAAGGAGATAACAATCTTAAGAAAGTTTTTCACTTAGAGATAATGTTAAACACTTAAGAGGTTGATTCAAGATTCTCACAAACCCTAATGAATTGATTTAATTTATTGTGATCACGAGAGTAGACGTAATGATTAAATCGATATTAGCTTTAGAACTTGAGAGAGACTTGGGCCTAATTAAAAAGAATTCAACCATTAATCAAAAGAAAAAGTGAATTAAAATCAATAATTTAGAAAATCTATAATAAACTCATAAAGGTGACTTGACCCTAAGATTCATATCATTATATTTAATTTCAAGCAATTTATTTTAAAGTTCAATTCAATAATAAATCAAATTTTGTAATCCAAATAATAATTAGCTTAATTATTTAGTACTTAAAATAACCATCCTCATGGAACGATATTTTACTTATCACTATATTACTTGATATAACATGTGCACTTGCAGATAGCTAGGCTCGAGTCCTAATAAGTTTTTGGCACCATTGCTAGGGAAGCGACCATTTTGATATTAATAACATTAAACTGTTATTGCTTTGGATCTTTATTTTCTGTTTTATTTTTTTTAATTTAATAAAAAAAAATTTAGTTTATATGCGAAGAAATTCAAATACAAAACTTGAGTCATATAATTCGGAAATTGAATTATTTTTTCGAAAAAAGTAGAAAGAAAGGAAAGAAGAACAAACAGTAGAAGGAACTTCAACAGTAATTCTTAAAATTAAAAATTCAACCGATTCATTCGACGAAGAATTAATCATGGGAGATTTTTAAAATATGACTTTTAAGCAATATGCTATGCCCTCTGCTCAACCAAGATCTAGCATAGCTAAACCACCTGTGCAAGCCAATAATTTTGATCTAATGCCAACACTTATTAATTTGATTCAATAATAAGTTTTTCATGGCTTACTACATGAAGATGCTTATACTCATATTTTAAATTTCTTAGAAATGTGTGATACTTTTTAAAATTAATGGTATATCTAACGATGTTATTCGTTTGTGACTTTTTCAGTTTCCTTAAAAGATCAAGCAAACGATTGGCTTATTTCAAAACCACTTGGTACATTCACAATATGAGATCAATTGGCCGGAACTTTTCTTGCCAAATATTTTATACAAGCAAAAATGAATTAAGAAATGATAACACAAGCTTTATTCAGCTTGATGGAGAAATTTTGTACAAAGCTTGGAAACATTTTAAAAATTTGCAAAGGAAGTGTTTGCACCATAGAGTACATGAATGACTTTTGATTTAAACTTTTTATCATGGTCATCATCCAAATATTAAAGGAACAATTGATGTAGCAATATGAGATGCTATTATGAACAAAGCTCCTTCAGAAGCCAATGATTTGATTGAAGAAATGACAACAAATAATTAACATTGGACTTTAGAACGAGGTATGCATAAAAGAGTTGCAAGTTTACATGAAATTGATAATTTTTCTTTACTTGCAGCTAAAGTGGATACAATTGCCAAGAAGTTGGAGCATGTCAATTTGTCATCATCTTCAGCATGCGAAGGATGTGGAGGAAACCATGAGATGACAGATTGTAGAATTATGAAGCAAGTCTAATTTTTAGAGAATCAAAATAGGGGTCAAAACTTTCAAGAAAATAATTATAACCCATCATGGAGAAATCATCCAAATTTATCATGGAAAAACCAAAACAACCAAAAAACTCAATACCAACCTCCATACATGAAACACCAAAATCAAGGATCCACTTCTTCAGAAAAACCAAGTTATGAATCAGCTTTAAAAAAATTCATAGGAGCAACATCGGAGAGATTTGATGAAATTGAAAAGCAACATGACAAACTTAAACAGAAAATAGAACACCTTTCAATAAAAAAATAGAAATCAAGAAATTTAAGTAGGTCAAATTGCAGGTTCACTTAATACTCACAATCAAGGAACCCTTCCTAGCCAAACGGAGATTAATCTAAGTGAACATTGAAAAACTTTTACCTTGAGAAGTGATATACAACTTAAAGACCCTCAACCACACAAAACTCTAAACTTAGATAAGGATAAGGAGAAAGAAAAAGAAGAAGAAATTAGAGAAGAACCGAAAGAAATTGTTAAACTTTATGTGCCTCCAATTTCTTTTCCTCAAAGATTAAAAAAATAAAAATTAGATAAGCAATATGAAAAATTTTTAAAAGTTTTTAAACAACTTCACATTAATATTCCTTTTGCAGAAGCTCTTGCACAGATGCTAACATATGTAAAGTTTCTTAAAGAATTGCTTTCTAATAAAATAAAACTGGAGGACAATGTAAAAATTATATTAACAAAAGAGTGCAGTGCAATGATTCAAAATAAGCTTCTATCCAAATTAAAAGATCCAGGGGGGTTTTTCTATACCTTGCACCATTAGTGAAGTTGATTTTCATAAAGAAATATGTGAATTAGGAGCTAGTGTTAGTCTAATACATAGTTATATTTGTAAGAAACTTGGCTTCACACAACTACAACCAATAAGAATGTCTCTTCAATTAGCTGATCGTTCAATAAAATATCATGTTGGCATAGTTTAAGATGTTCTTGTGAAAGTGGATAAGCTTTACATTCTAGTAGATTTTGTGATTTTGGAAATGGACAAGGACATCAAGATTTCACTCATTTTAGGAAGGCCATTTTTGGCTACAGTCGAAGTCATGATTGATGTTCGAGGAGGAAAGCTTACTTTTCAAGTAGGAGAGAAGAGAGTGAAATTTAACCTGACAAAAGCAGCCAAACATCCAGCGTTTCTTGATAATTGTTTTCTAATTGATGTTATAGATGATTGTGTGCAACAAACATGTGAACAAATAAATGATGATTCTTTGGAAACATGTCTTGTATAAAGTTCTGCAGTAAAAGATGAAAATAAGGAAGTAGCTGCTTATGCTTCAGCATTTCAACAAACTCCACTCATATACTTTCAAAAATTTGAACCTCTTGGAAAAGGTAAAACCTTACCACCTCCTTCTATTGAAAAGGCACCAGATCTGGAACTAAAACCCCTTCCAAATCATCTCAGGTATGTGTATCTTGAATCCAATAATACTTTGCCTATTATTGTCAATGCTAATCTATCCAAAATTTAATTAAATCAAACTTTGAATTTAATTAGAAAATATAAGAAAGTAATAGGTTGGACTATATCTGATATTAAAGGAATTAGCCCTTCGATTTGTATGCATAGAATATTATTAAAAGAACATTCTAAACTTGTAATTGATCAACAATGAAGATTAAATCAACATATGAAAGAGGTAGTAAAGAGAAAAGTGACTAAGCTTTTAGATGTAGGAATTATTTATCCTATCTCTGATAGTTTTTGGGTAAGTCATGTACATGTAGTTCCAAAAAAATGAGGAATGATTGTTATTAAGAATGAAAATAATGAATTAATTTCTTTAAGAACAGTCATTGGTTGGCGTGTTTGTATAGACTATAGGAAATTGAGCAAAGCTACTTGCAAGGATCACTTTCCCTTACCATTTATTGATCAAATGCTTGAGAGACTTACAGGTAATGCTTATTTTTATTTATTAGATGGATATTCAAGATATTTTTAAATTCCTATAGCATCAGAAGATCAAGAGAAGACAACATTCACATGTTTATATGGAACTTTTGCTTATCAAAGAATACCTTTTGGACTATACAATGTGCCAACAACCTTTCAAAGATGCATGACGACCATATTTTCAGATATTGTGAAATTTATTGTTGAAATATTCATAGACGATTTTACTGTTTATTGTACCACTTTTGATATTTGTTTACAACATTTAGAGTAGGCACTTAAATTTTGTAAAGAGATGAATCTAGTTCTTAACTGGGAGAAATATCATTTCGTGGTGGAAGAATGTATTATTCTTAGACACAAAGTTTTCAAAAGAGAAATTAAAGTTGATGGAGCAAAGATCGAAGTTATTGAATGACTACCACCACCAACCAATGTTAAGGGAGTTTGTAGTTTCTTAGGACATGTAGAGTTTTACAGGCATTTTATAAAAGATTTTTCAAAAATTGCTAAACTCTTATGTGAATTACTAAATAAGGATGTTGTTTTTAATTTTTCTAATGAATGCTTAATTGCCTTTAATAGGTTAAAAGCAGCACTTACGACAACTCCTATTATTTCACCACCGGATTCGTCATTACCTTTCGAGCTCATGTATGATACTAGTGATTATGCCATTTGAGCTGTGTTGAGTAAAAAAAAAGATAAGAAGAGTCATGTCATATATTATGCAAGCCAAACTCTTGATGATACTTAAATCAATTATGCTATAATAGAAAAAAAATACTTGCTATAGTTTTTGCTCTTGACAAATTCAGATCTTATTTTTTAGGATATAAGGTTATTATTTATACTGACCATGTAGCAATCAAATATCTTATAAGCAAAAAGGAAGCCAAACCAAGGTTGATTAGGTGGATTTTGCTTTTTCAAGAATTTGATTTTGAAATCAAAGATAAAAAGGGAGCTGAAAATTTAGTAGCATATCATCTGTCAAGATTAGAGAAGCAATCCGATCAGGACATTTTGCCTATTAATGAATCATTCCCTGATGAACAACTTTTCTCTATTAAAACTTATATCCCTTGGTATGCTTATTTTGTGAATTATTTGGCAGGTGTTGTCTTTCCATCTGAATTGACTTATACTCAACATAAAAAATTTCTTGTTGATGTTAAATATTACATGTGGGAGGAGCCTTTATTGTTTAAACATTGTGGGGGATGAAATGGTTCATAGATGTTTCCCAGAAGAAGAAATAAAAAGTATTCTAGAATTTTGTCATTTAAAAGAATGTGGAGGTCATTCTATCACATCTAAAACAATTGCTAAAATTTGGCAATCTAAAATTTTTTGGCCAACTATATATAAAGATGCCAAAAATTTTATTCAGTCTTGTAATAGATATCAACGGGTAGGTAATATTTCTAAAAGACAAGATATACCACTTAACACAATTTTAGATGTTGAATTGTTTGATGTTTGGAGAATTGATTTTATGGGACCATTTCCACCATCGTTTAATAATCAATATATTTTAGTAGCTGTAGATTCTGTTTCAAAATGGGTGAAAGCCTTAGCAATTCCAACAAATGATTCCAAGATCATAACTAGGTTTATTACGAAAAAATATTTTCACTAGATTTAGAGTTCCTAGGGCTATAATTAGTGATGGGGGTACTCATTTTTATAACAAGAGTTTTGATGTTATTCTTAAGAAATATGGAGTACACCATAAGATGGCAATACCTTATCACCCTCAAACTAGTGGACAAGTGGAAACATCTAATAGGGAACTTAAATGGATTTTAGAGAAAATAGTGAGTAATTCGAGGAAAAATTGGTCTATTAAGTTAGAGGATGCTCTTTGGGCTTATAAAATGGCTTATAAAACTCCAATTGGTATGTCACCATATAGACTTGTCTTTGGAAATGCACATCATTTATCTGTTAAATTAGAACATAAGGCATAATGGATTATTAAGCAACTAAACATGGATTGGAATCAGGCCGACCAAAAGCGTCTTTTGCAATTAAGTGAGTTAGATGAGATTAGGTTTCAAGCTTATGAGAATGTCAAAATCTATAAAGAAAGGACCAAAATGTGGCATGATAAAATTATCAAATTTAAGCAATTCCATAAAGGACAACAAGTTTTATTGTACAAATCTAGATTAAGACTCTTTCCTAGGAAGCTTAAGTCCGTTGGTCAGGACCATTTAAAGTTGTGAAGATTTATCCATATGGTGCAATTGATAAACAAAATCAGAGTGGAGAAATCTTCAAAGTAAATGGCCAACAATTGAAATGGCATATAAAATTTCAATTGGTATGTCACCATATAGACTTGTCTTTGGAAATGCACGTCATTTACATGTTAAATTAGACCATAAGGCATATTGAGCTATTAAGCAACTGAACATGGATTGGAATAAGGCCGACCAAAAGCGTCTTTTACAATTAAGTGAGTTAGATGAGATTAGGTTTCAGGCTTATGAGAATACCAAAATCTATAAAGAAAGGACAAAAATGTGGCATAATAAAATTATCAAATTTAAGTAATTTCATAAAGGACAACAAGTTTTATTGTACAAATCTAGATTAAGACTCTTTCCTGTGAAGCTTAAGTATCATTGGTCCAAAAGCGTCTTTTGCAATTAAGTGAGTTAGATGAGATTAGGTTTCAAGCTTATGAGAATGTCAAAATCTTTAAAGAAAGGACCAAAATGTGGCATGATAAAATTATCAAATTTAAGCAATTCCATAAAGGACAACAAGTTTTATTGTACAAATCTAGATTAAGACTCTTTCCTGGGAAGCTTAAGTCCGTTGGTCAGGACCATTTAAAGTTGTGAAGATTTATCCATATGGTGCAATTGATAAACAAAATCAGAGTGGAGAAATCTTCAAAGTAAATGGCCAACAATTGAAATGGCATATAAAATTTCAATTGGTATGTCACCATATAGACTTGTCTTTGGAAATGCACGTCATTTACATGTTAAATTAGACCATAAGGCATATTGAGCTATTAAGCAACTGAACATGGATTGGAATAAGGCCGACCAAAAGCGTCTTTTACAATTAAGTGAGTTAGATGAGATTATGTTTCAGGCTTATGAGAATACCAAAATCTATAAAGAAAGGACAAAAATGTGGCATAATAAAATTATCAAATTTAAGTAATTTCATAAAGGACAACAAGTTTTATTGTACAAATCTAGATTAAGACTCTTTCCTGTGAAGCTTAAGTCTCATTGGTCAAGACCATTTAAAGTTGTGAAGATTTATCCGTATGGTGCAATTAATATACAAAATCAGAGTGGAGAAATCTTCAAAGTAAATGGCCAACAATTGAAACCTTATTTCATTGGTAATCCAATAGACGTCGGGACCATCTATCACTTTAGTACATGAGCATTCAACCAGAGAATATCAATCTATCGATAATAAACCTAGCGCTTGTTGGGAGTTAACCCTATTTTTTTATTTTATTTTTAAAATTTTGAATAATGATGTTTAATTTTGTTTTCTAGATGATTCAAAGTGTCAAACCATAAGAATTTGAAGGAACAAAGGTGCAACAATCCTAGTCATTCATCCCCATGGTCATGGAAATCAATTTGAAGCTGTAAAATTGGAAACGGGGGAAAAATTTTGAAGAAACAACAAAGAAAAGAACCCCAAGACTGTGGCCTTCAAAAGGCCACGGCAATGGGTTTGATGAAGAAAATGCCAACATGAAAATACAAAGGAAAATAAAAAGAGGTAGAGGCAAAACCAATCCCATGGCCATGGCCTCCCAAGGGCCACAACCGTGGGATTATAATCGAGGTTGCCAAAGAAGGAGAGCACAAGGAAACAAAGTGGCAGGTTGAAATAAAAAGCCATAACCATGGCCTCCCAAGGGCCACCCCCATGGCAAGCCATACGAAATCACTTTTGACCAGTCAAACAGAAAGCCACGACCATGGCAGTTCTAGGCCACGAGCATAGCACTTATAAGCCATGACCGTGGAACTCCATAACTATATAAACATCTTTTTTTTTCTCTCTCTTCACTTTTTGAAGCCCTGGCTGCCCAAGTTTGAAACCCATACCCAAAACCTCTCAACCCATGACCTAAACTCTATTTTCACTCAATTTTCTTCAAATCTTCTTTATTTTCAACAAATCAAACACAAAAATGGTTAGAAGTACGATATTTGCCACGAAATCATCATCATCATCATAAACACCTTCTTTACCATCATCTTCAACACCTCAAGGACCATGCATGTACCCAAAAATTTATTTCTATGATGAGGAGCAACAACAAAGATACAAAAATCTCAAATCACAAAAAAAATATTCCTTCTAGGTTCATAGATGGAAATGTTATTTGGAAATTGAGATGGAGCGATGCATTGCTTAAGATGTTTAATGATATGGAATGGATTATGTTTGCTAGTATGTGTTATCCAACCTATGCCAAATTAACCTTAGAATTCTTGAACAGTTTTCAATTTATCCCACCAGATAGTAATACTGCCCATATTGGGAAGGTAGAGTTTAGATTAGCCAATCAAAATTATAATTGGTTCATTAGTAAATTTAGGCATACTTTGGGATTAGTTGGATTGCAAGGAACATTTGGGAGAACTGAAGGGTTTGATGAAAATGAAACTTGGCCTAAACTTGAGGGTATGCAATGGTTTAATAGTAAAATATCTAAAGCCTCTAATTTTATAAATTCATTTTATCAGTATATCCATGTTGTCCTAGAAAACATAATTTTTAGGCAAGGGGAGAGCCAAGGCACAATTAATTGCAAAGAGTTACATTTTTTTTTATTGTTCCATGAAGAAAAAAGTGTTCAATACTGGGTTTTAGTTTGCCAAGAGGTGCGAGGAAGTAGTTAGGCAGAGTGGTAAGATTTTCATTGGGGGGATGATCATAAAAATTGCTACATATCTAAACATAAGATTTGATCACCTCGTATCCATCTCGGGTAAACTTACCATGATATGGGTACTATTTTAGCCATGAAATTAGCAAAAAAAAGAGGAAACCAATATGAAATTTTAGGACCCCCAAATGCCGATATTAATATAGGCATAGATGAGTTATTTGAAGAGGGAGGTGATTTTGAGGAACCCGAAGATCAACCACCACCTCCATCTTCTGAGGCTGATCCATCAGCTCCACCTCCACCTTCTAAGGCCAGACCATCTACTCTACCACCAAACACATATGATTATATTGCTAATAGACTTGATTCTTTTAAAAATGAGATGAACTGTAGGAATGCAGTCTGGGAGCAGCGCTTTGACAACATGAAACAGCGGTTTGGAGGAGTTGAGCACGAGGTACGCACTATTTCAACTCAGATGACGGGCCTTAGTGAGCAATTCAATTCCTTCTTTGCTTGATTCAGACTATATTACCCACCTCCACAACATCCTCTGCCACCTGGTGATGATCCTGATGATGAAACCCACTGAGGATAATGGTGATTCAAATTTGAGGGAGTTTTCCCTTAAAATTGTTGAATTTATGCAAGCTTGTGGTATTTTTGGTTTAATCTTTTTTATCATGTTTGTCTTGAGAATACTTATAGCTTTATTTTGAGATATTTTAAAATAAGTTATTTTGTTTTGGTTCTATGGATTATATATGGTTTAAAGTTTGGGTATGATTTAATATAATGAATTTTTCTTATATATAATTTATGATAAAAATAATTTGAGTACTTTAGATTTCCTTATATGTTATTTTATATATTAAAATTTTTCAATTAAAAGTTTTGCAATTTTAAGGTTAAGATTGGGTGGAATAGACTTTTAACCAAATGAGCTCTTCAAATTAATTAAAAGTAATTAGTTATTGAATTTTAGTTTAAGCTTGTATTCTTTCATATTATTTGTCTAGGTCTAGAACATGTTTAAAAGAGTTTTTGAGGCAAAATTGAATAAGTAAAAGAGAAAATTGATTTAGGCATTGTTTGTGAAACCAAATTCTAATACCTACAAATTTAAACATTATCCCTACTTGTTCCTTTTGAGCCTAAAATAAATTTTTAGCTCAAGATTTTTTTCTGATTTGATAAGCTAAATAAACCACCCTTTTCAAGATTAATTATCTTTTGAAAATTTTCTCAAAATCTAATTGTTCATATTATGAGGATAACAAGTTTATAATAAGAGACTCCTAAGTTTAAAGTTTGAAGGAATATATAAGTTTTAAAAAAAAGAGAAAATAGATAAATAAATAAAATAAAATTTCCTAGAATAGAGAAAAGATATTAAGAAAGGAGCAAAGTCTCCAAGAATCCTCTACAAGAGCCATAAGGTAAGAAAATTTTGAAAAGATACTTAACCTATTTCATTTAAATCTTTTGTTAAGCCCTCACCCTTATAGCCCCATTATAATCCTATCAAAGACCTTTTGATTTTTCTTGAATTAGTATGATCTATTAGTGGAGAAAGCTCAATTAAGCATGCATATGAGATTAGGCTAAGCTTGCATCAAAAAGAATATTTGCTTATCTAAAAAATTTAATGATTGATTGCAATTAATTAAGTTCTTGAGTGAAGGAGGTAAGAATAAAGAAGGTAAAGTTATGAAGCTAAATTGTAACCTGAAATTTGAAATTTTAATTGTTCAAATTTTTGCATATAAACTAACATATAAAAGAACCTATAATACTAAATTTCAAATTGCTTGAGGATAAGCAATGATTTAAGTTTGGGGGATTTTGATAGAGTGAAAATTTGATCAATATTTTATGTAATTCTAACCATGATTTTAATTATTTTCCAATTGAATTTGATGAATTTTGTTTGTCTAAGTTATAATTATAGAGTTTAAGCTTTGAAAGGCAAGATTCAGAGATTTTAATGATTAATGTTGCAAAATCAAAAAAAAAAAACAAGCAAAAAATGAAGGAAGAATCAAGTTTCACGCCCGTGGCCCCTTAAGGCCACGACCATGGGATTGATTTTAGATCTGCCTCTCCATATATTGAAAAGAAAAAAAATTCTAGAAGCAAAATGGATGCCACAGTCGTGGCATTTCATAGCCACAACCAAGGGATCCATTTTCCTTCTGCCAAAGTCAAGAACAGAAAGAAAAATTTAAAGTTTGTAGCCTTCATTTAAATGCAACGACTGTGGCAATCAAAAGGCCACGACCTTGGCCCATAAAGCTGCCATTTACAATTAGAAAATGGCTTTAAATAGTCTAAATATACTTAGGCCACGACTGTGGCATCCATATGCCACGACCGTGGGGTAGAAATCAATGACTTTTAGCCTAAAAAATTAAATTTTGAAGATCTAAACAACTGTAACTTGTATTTGACAGCTTGCCATCATCAAGAAGCCTCCAAGCACTCTATATAAACATCATTCCTCCAATGATTCAAGAGGGGATGTTATGTTATGTTAAGTTATTTTTTAATACTAAAGTGAAATTAGGTTGGGTTTATAGGTAAGAGAGTGTTTTTTAGATACGAATGAGAGTGTAATAAGCTTAAATATTTGTTCTTAAACTTGCATCAATTTTAGTTCTAGTTTTTCTTTTAAGAGCAGAGTAAAATTAGGGTTTCAAGAAAAAAATCAAGGAGTTCTAAAGGAGTTCTTCTCCAATTCCAGAACTAGAGTTTGCATCTCTCTTATTTTATGATTTCAATCTATAATTGTTGTGTTTTACTTTAAATATGAGTCACTAAACTCTTTTTAGGATTAGTCCCTTGTATTGAGTTTATTATGAAATACTTATTGCTTATTTGATTTAACTAAGTTTACTTTTGATTATTTTATTATCTTTGATCTTAATGTTTTGATTATCTAGTCAATAATTAATTGAATTGAGATATTATGTGATGGAGCAATAGTGGAAGCACAATATATGTCTAAGGAGATAACAATCTTAAGAAAGTTTTCACTTAGAGATAAGGTTAAACACTTAAGAGGTTGATTCAAGATTCTCACAAATCCTAATGAATTGATTTAATTTCTTGTTATCACTAGAGTAGATGTAAGGAATAAATGGATATTGGCTTTAGTACTTGAGAGAGACTTGAGCTTAATTAAGGAGAATTTAACCATAAATTGACTTTTGTTATTCAAATAATAAACAGTTTAATTGTTTAGTACTTAGAATCATCCTCCTCGTGGGAATGATACTCTACTCATCACTTTATTACTTGATATAATCTATGCACTTGCAAATAGCTAGACTCGAGTTCTAAAATATTTTTGGTGCCGTTGTCGGAGATGCGACTATTCTAATATTAATAATATTAAATTGTTATTGCTTTGAATTTTTATTTTCTGTTATTATTTTCTTACTTTTAATTAAAATTTTTTGGTTTATATGTGAAAAAATACAAATACAAAACTTGAGCCATATTATTCAGAAAATTAAACCATTTTCTAGGAAAAAGAAGAAGGAGAGGAAAGCGCAAGAACAAACAGTGGAAAAAATTTCAGCAGCAACTCTTAAGATCAATAATCCCATTGATTCTTCTAATGAAGAACCAATCATGTTGGATCCATAAAATATGACTCTTAAGCAATATGTTATGCCTTCTGCTCAATTGAGATCCAGCATAGCCAAGCCAACACTTTTGATATAAAGCTATAACTTATTAATTTGATTCAACAATCAATTTTTCATGGCTTACCACATGAAGATGTCTATGCTCATATCTCTAACTTTTTGGAAATTTGTGATACTTTTAAATTAATGGTGTATCTGATGATACTATCCATTTGTGACTTTTTTTTAGTTTCTTTAAAGGATCAAGCAAAGGATTAGCTCACTTCCAAACTACCAGACACGTTCACCGCATGGGATCAATTAGCTACAGCATTTCTTACAAAATATTTTTCATCAATAAAAATGGCTAAGTTGAGAAATAATATTACAAGCTTTATTCAATTTGATAGAGAGAGTTTGTATGAAGCTTGGGAACATTTCAAAAATTAGCAAAGGAAGTGTCCTCACCATTGAGTATCTTAATGGCTTTTGATTCAAACTTTTTATAATGGACTTCATCCAAATAGCAAAAGAACGATTGATACAACAGTGGGTGGTACAATTATGAACAAAGCTCCTTCTGAAGCCAATGATTTAATTAAAAAAATGGTAGCAAATAACTACTATTGGACTTAGAATGAGGTATGAATAAAAGCGTTACAGGTTTACATGTAAATTGACATTTTTTCTTTGCTTGCAGCCAAGGTAAATACAATTGCCAAAAAATTAGATCATATCAACTTATCATTATCATCTCCAGTGTGTGAAGGATGTGGAGGAAGTCATGATACAACAGATTGCAAATTATGAAGCAAGTCTAATTTTTAGGCAATCAAAATAGGGAACCAAATTTTCAAGGAAACACATACAACCCAATATGGATAAATCATCCAAACTTGACTTAGGGAAATCAAAACAACCAAAATATACCCTATCAACCTCCATAAATAAGAAATCAAAACCAAGATCTCTCTCCTTCAGAAAAATCATTATATGAGTCTACCCTGGAGAAATTTATTGGAGCAACATCAGAAATATTTGATGAGATGGAAAAAATAATATTATAGGCTTGAATCATGAATGGAGCAAAATATAATACAAAACAGGAACCTAGAGATACAAGTTGGTCAAATAGCAAGTTCTCTTAATACTCGACCATAATGAACTCTTACAAGACAACCAGAAAGTAATCCAAGAGAATATTACAACGCTATTTTTCTAAATAGCAAAAAGCTTGAGGATTCTTCACAAGAGCCCCCAGATCTGCAAATCCCTTCATATAAAGAAAGTGAAGCTGAAAAAGTGGAGACACGAGTTAAGCAAAAGGTTAAACCTTATGTGCCACATATTCCTTTTCCTCAAAAACTAAAGAAAGAGATGTAGGAGAATGCAAAGATTGCACTTACTGAGGAGTGCAGTAATCTTCTTCAAGATAAGATCCCTTTCAAACTTAAAGGTCTAGAGAGTTTTTCTATTCCTTGTAAAATTGGTGAAATTAATTCTTAAAATGCTTTATGTGATTTAGGTTCTAGCATTAGTCTAATTTCTTTTTCTATTTTTAGAAAATTAAGATTCATATAGATGAAGCCCATAAAGATGTCATTGCAACTTGCAGATCGCTCAATTAAATATCCAATGAAAATTGTGGAGAACATATGAGTTAAAGTGGATAAGTTCTATATTCCTACTAATTTTGTGATCTTGGATGTAGATGAGGATGTAGACATTCCACTAATTTTGGGGAGATCTTTCTTAGCTACTGCAAGAGCTATAATAAATGTGGAAGATGACAAACTTATTTTAAAAGTAGGAGATGAATACATATAATTCAATATGACAAAATCACTAAAAGACCCCTCTCTTATAAGTAAGAACTTCCATAAAAATCTATATTTCAAGATGACATGGAAGATTCTTCGATCACAGATTGTCTAGTTTAAAATTCTGACCAAGCAAATGGCAATAAAAAAGTAGCTAATTCTCACATGACTTTTAAAGCGATTATACAAGCACCACTTGAAGGATATAGAGAGCTTGGGAAAAATCACATAGCAAACAACATTATAGGTGAAGAAGTGATTTGTGATCTTCCATCTTGAGGATTAGAAGTTATAGTCAAGCTAAAGACTATAAATTAACACTTATTGGAAGGCAACACAATGTTTTAATTAAATGTTTGTTTTTGTTTTTGTGTTTTTGTATATATATTTTTTGTTTTAGGATGAACTTGGATGGAAATGAACTTTTGAATGGATTCTTCTTGCAAAGGGCAAAATTAAGAATGGATATGCACATCCCCTCTAGCACCCAATGCCTAAACTACTGAGGACAATGGCAAGCTTCAAGCTTAGGGGAGTAGTTTAGTCCTCAAGAAATTCATTAAAGTATTCTATTCACTTCTAAATTTTTTTATTCTTTCATAAATGTTGGGATATAAGGTACCTACTGAAAAAAAAAATTTCGAGCATGGTGAAAATTTTTTAAAATTTTTATTTGAAATCTTGCACTTGATTGATTGAATTCATGACATACTTATGTGTGATTCATTAATGCTAATTATATTAATATACTCAAATTTATCTCTTAAATTTTTAAATTTTGAGATGAAGATTTTGTGAAGAGTTGTACTTAAAGGATTTTGATCTGAATGTGTTCTTGACTTTAGTTGAAAGTGATCAATTGTGTATGCTTACTTAGAGAGGGCTCCTACTCTTTGCCATTTATTTTTTATCATCTTATGCCTAAGTCTAAAACATGTTTGAAGGAACTTTTAAGGTAAAATTAAATCTTTCTAAGTAGGAAAAAAGATGATTTAGGCATTATTTGTGTAACCGAATTCTTATATCTACCATATTTAAAAATTACCTCTAGTTGTCTCTTTTGAGCCAAAATTAAATATTTTTAAACTTTTGGTTCTTTTCATATAAGTAGCCCTAATAACTACCTTTTTGATATTGATTATCTTTTGACATGTTTTCGCATTATAAATATATTTATGCTCAATTGATTTTAAAGAATATCATAGCTTCTACAAATAGACCTCCTAATAAAAGTTTAAGTTTGGGGAAAATATAAAAATTTTAGAAAAATAAAGAAATATGTATATCCCCATAAGTAAAGTATGTCAAAATAATGGAGGATGAATCAAGTTAAGAAAAGGAGCATAGCAAAGGACTTTCCAGCAATAATATGAGGAGAGCTCCAACCATGGGTAATTTACAGTAGAAAGATATTAAAAAGGTGAATGACCTATTTACTAAAAGCTACTTTAGCCTTAACCCTTTTAGACCGTATTATAAGCTTAAAAAGACATTTTGATTTATCTTGAGTTAATGAGGTCTATTAGTAGAGAAAATTTAATTAAACAGGCATATGAGATGGGAGAGTTTCTTTGAACACTATAAAAATCTTTAATAAATGAAGAGAGTATGTGTCTATCTAAAATGCATAAGGGAAAAATGAAGTAAGTACCATTATGAAACTTGATTTTTGAAATTTTATTTTTTAAAATTTTTGTATATCAACTGTAAAGTTGGCCTTGCCTTGAAATATGACCATATTATTATTATTATTATTTGTTATTTTTTGAACAATATATGTCATTTAGCTTTTAAAAACATATTAAATCAGCTCTGTCAACTCAAATGCCTAAAAAATTGCCATGTTGACAATGTGGGACCCATTATTTTACAAATTGTTCACCACATGTGCCTCTAAGTCTCTGAATTGATTAACAAACTTTATATTTTATGATAATTAAAAAATTAATTATTTTTATTGAAATTATAAATTTACTTATACTTTTATTTTTATTATATATTTTTATATTTTCTTATTATATAAGATATATTTATATTTATTAAATATTTTTAATATGTAAAATATAAAGAGATTTAATATATTAATTAATTTATTGAAATATTAAGTGAATTATAATTTGAAAAATTAAGAATAAAAATAAAATACGATTATCAATTTGATAGGAGTTATTTTGTATTTTTGGGACTATTTAAGAAGTATTTAGGATAGTTTTTATTTTTTGGTTTTAGATTTTTTTAGAAAAAAAAATCAAAACCTATTTATTAGATTTTAATTTTGAAAAGATATTTTATATCAATAAAACTCTTTTTTTTAATACAAGACGTTTTATATCAATAAAACTCATTTCTTTACCATAATAGTTAGTTTTAAATTTTGTTATTTCTTTATTTTTTTTAATGATTAAAAATTCTATAATTATTATATAGTTTTTCTTTTTTAGTTTTTTAACATTTCATGATTACCAATGAGTGTTGAATGGGGCCCTGAGTCGTTCAATAATACTTTATTAGTTTTTTCAACTTTCGAAGAAGGGAGAGTGTCTACTCAAGTGGTGTTCTCGATGGTCCCCTTATCGATACAAGCACATGATCTTCCTTTTAGTTATTTCTCATAAGCTAATGCCAAGTTGTTAGGCAATTATATAAGCAAGTTCATGAAGTATGATAATAATAGCAGAGGTCTGGTTGTGAGGTCCTTCATACGCATTAGGATTCTGATTAATGTATATAATCCATTAAGAAGAGCCAAGAAGATGAAGAAGGATGATAGGGGAGAGTTTTATTATTGTTTTCAAATATGAAAAATTGCCAATCTACTATCTTGTTTGTGGTAAGCTTGATCATTATGAGGCTCAATGCAATTTGGTTCTAAATGATAATGGTGGGGTAGTTGACTGAAAATTTGCAAGGTTAAGGGCATTGGCGAGGAACAATTTTGTGAAAATTAGAAATACATGGATTCGTGATATGGGGGTTATCAGCTGATGGAGTTTGGGGCGAAGATAAGGGGCTAACAATTTTTTTCAAATTTAGAAAGGATAAGTAATCAAGTTGGTGGGGTATCTATATGAATCTTCAATTCCCATGCAGGAGACATAAGTAGTAAGAAGGTGGCTAACCATATGGGCTTGACATCCATGCAAGTTGGGCCAAATTTTGACTTGGATGAAACTACTCCTATGAACATTGAAGAGCCTAAAAAGAGATCAAGATAAGAGAGGATGGATAGAGTTTAGGAGACAATTTTTATGTTGCAATTTGAAGATGCTAATATTAGTTCGACTTTAACATAATATGGACCAGCGGCGGGTCTTGCTAAGCAAGCATGATGAGAACAATAAATTACTTAAGTTGGAACTGCTGAGGGCTTGACAACCCTCGAGCAGTTTTAGCTCTTAAAGAGCTAGTAAAAAAACATAGGCCAATAATTCTTTTTATGATGGAAACTATTGCTTTCCGTCAAAGAATTAAATCTATTGCTCAAAGTTTATGTTTTGATGCTTACTTTTATGTTGATAGGATTAGATGTAGAGGAGGTTTGGCTATTTTTTGGAATAAAAAAGATAAAATTGAGATGGCCAATTATTCTAATACTCATATAGAATTACTTATGGAAGATCTGAATGGTATGAAGTGGCATTTCACTTGATTATATAGATATCTAAAACATGCTAGATGGTTAGATTCATGGCAGCTTATTTAGAGATTAGTTAATTCTTCTAGTTTGTCTGGGTATGCATGGGAGATATGAATGACATGAGCTTTATTCAAGATAAAGTTGGTGGTTCGCCTTACCCCATCAACTGGATAAATGGGTTCAAAGTTCTATTAGAGAATTACAGTCTTGTGGATTTGCCACTCCAAGATTACCCTTTCACTTGGGAGAGGGGGGACAGTTCAAGTAACCTGATTTTGGAAAGATTGGATTGGGCTCTATTAAATAGGGAACTACTCAAATTTTCCCTAATTGTCAATTACTTAACTTGATTGCTAGCATTAGTGACCACAGTCTAATTATGTTTTAGTTTTTATTTTTTGAAGGAAACAATTTCATTTTGAGAATCAATGGTTGCACCTGGATGGAATAGGGTAGGTTGTTCAAAACAACTAGCATGCTTTGGAGAATTTGAGTATGAAGGAATGTGCTAATGCTTTAAAGTCTTAGAGAAAAAGTGCAGGTGGTGATTTTTGAAGCTTAATTGAGAAACTATAATTTGAAATTAAGCAAACTAGAATTAATGGTGTTGTGAGTGATGAATAAAATAGATTGAATAAAAATCTTAATGTGGCATTTGAGGTAAGAAGATGCATATTAGAGGCAAAGGAAGAAAAACTATTGGCTGAAATTTAGGGATATGAATTCCCATTTTTTCCATATGCAAGCCACATATCAAAAGAGAAGAAATTTTGTTAATTTTCTTAAAGATAATGCAGGAGCCCAAATCTCTTCTGTTGAAGGCATAGAACATGTGGCGAAATAATACTTTTTCAAATCTTTGGCGAAATAATACTTCTCAAATCTTTTCTCACCATCGAATGGTAATTGGCATGTAACACCTCTAATTTTAATATATCTTAAAATTGACTAATACAAAGGGATAATTAAATATGTTGAGATATACATAATAAATACGTAAGATATACACATAATTCACAAACTGACACACAGACACACACATACACACACATATATATATATATATGCTTGTGTTAAAAAGAAGAAACAAAATTTATATATACACATGTATACGTCAATGTGAAAAAAAAAGAAAAAGAAAAAGAAAAGAAGAAAGAAGAAGAAAGAAGAATTGAGTGGTGGAAAATTTAAAAGACAACAACAACAACAACAACAACAACAACAACAACAACAATAATAATAATAATAATAATAATAATAATATAAAAGGGATAAGGGTGAAAGGAAAAGAAAAAAAAAACTTTAAAGGAAAAGAAAAAAAAACTTTTACTTTTCTTCTTTTTTCATCTTCTTCTTCTTCTCATCTTGAAACAAAAAAAAAAGAAACAAAATTCTTGGTTAGCTACTAAAATTTTCACCAAAAATCAAGGGTTTTAAGTGGTTTTTAAAGATCTTTTGTTTCTATAGGTGGTTATACTTTAAATATATTTTTATGAGTTTAGAGTTTATAAATATTTAGAAATTTAGTAAAAGAATGATTGAGTAATGAAGAGAAAATGATGGTTACATATAAAAGAATTGATTGAATTAATTTGAATAAATAAATTAGGGTTTATGGAACCTTGGAATTAGCATTTTTAGTGAGGTATAATTGGAATTAATATAATTAAGAGTTAAAAACTTTAAAAATGGAGAAATATACAAAGGAAAGGGTTTAAGACATGTTTAGGTGGGTTTTGAGGATAATAACCCTAAAACCAAGGGAGGTTATCCTAACTTGGTAAAATCTTGCTTTGATAATTAAATTGTTAATTCTTAATATTTATAAATCATGTTGAATATATGATTGGTGTATGTTGTGATTATTGAGTTATTGATTTATATGATTGTGAGTTTGAATCCTAATAATAAAGTGTCTCGGATGAGTTATGGAAATTCCATATGAATTCTGATTGATATGGTGAGTTCTGATGAACTATGAGAAATATGAAAAATAATGATTTGAGATGAGAATGTGAAAGATTGATGTAATGTTGTTGTTATTTCTTGCCCAGCACACCTTTTTATTTTGGGATATTGAATTTGGTTGTAATACCGTAGATGAAATACAAATCTAATAGCTTAAATGTTGTACAAATTAAATGAATAAAATGAGAAAAAATCTTTGATTGAAATAAAATTTTAATATGCCAAAGTAATATAAAAAAAACTCTAAAGTACTTGAATTGAAAACTCTGCAACTCATAATGATTGTGAATCAAGCCAACTAACTGTAAGTTATAAAATAACTAATTATACTTGTATATAAATTATTAGAGAAATAAAATGACCTACTAGAGTGATGAAGGAACCATTGATATGCAAAGAAGTGAAATTTATAAGTCACTAAAGTGATGAAAATAAAAATTTTAAAACACCTTAGCTATGGTAACCCATATGTGTAAAAATCTTAGGATATTATACTTGAAATGCACTATAACTTAATTAATAATACCTTAACATAATAATATACATCAACTTATCTTCTTTCTCCTTTCTCATTTCTATCAAGACACCTCCATTTCTATCATGACCCTCTTTTTTCCAGTAATCATAACCCATTCCTAAGTTAGTTTCTTATGTTTATAAATGTTCCAAAGTGAAAAATTAAATTAACAAAGTGATATAAAGACAAAGAAGATAAAAGGAACTCCTAAAGATGAGAAATTTAGAAATTCTGAACTTTAATCTTTTAATTTTTTTCCCTAGCTTTGAATATATTATTTATTAAAACTAAGCTAAATATTGTCATTTATACTTGTTATTAAGTATTTGGGATTTAGAAAATTGGATTGAAAGAAATTGAAAAGGATAAAGCTGGAAACCGTAAAATCCAAATCTATCCAAATTATACGGCTTGAATCTTCAATAATTTAGCTATTGTGTTTTATTTATTTTAATATATAAAGAAGCTTTAAAATTCATAAAAATTTATAAAAATGTGTATTTGGATGTTGGGAAGGTTTTGGTAAAAGGCCAAGTCAAAATGATGAGAAAAAATGAGTGAGTAATTAAGTGAATTCTAGCTACTCATTTTAACAGTCTGAATAAATATTACTGAAAATTTTGCTATTGTATTTGAATTATTTACTTATATAAATAAACTCTAAAATTTATGAATATTTGTAGAGAGGTTAAATAGGATTTTAGGAACATCTTAGAAAAATTTTAGGACAAACAAATTTGAGAAAATTAATATCAATTAAATGAATATAAACTGCTTAAATGTTGAAATTTAAGTATTTGTTGACTTGAGGCTGAATTTAACATGCCAAAACGTATTTGATTAGATCATAAACATAAGCAAATAATAGGTAAACATAAATTATAATATGTATAATTAATATTTCCAAAAGTCCAAATACTAATTTAATGAATAAGTAAACCAATTGACTTGAAAAAGCCAATGTATTTATATATGCACGTTGCACATATTTAGAACTTACTTAATTATATAGCCCTATTGTAATATAATTTTGTGATAGTTGAATTCATAATTATAAAATAAATTTTGGGATATATTAAGATGTGGAAATAAGGCATAAGTCCCTAATGAATAATTAAAGCAAAAATGACAAATAATAAATTAAAAATAAACCTAAATGTAAGATTTATGTGTGAATGTGAGTGTAGATTGAGTATTGCAACCAAACCAATCAATTATTATCAATGACTTAGAGAAATCAAATTTACAAGTTCAAGATGAGTTATAGTGTCCATCCCTTCCTTTGTTACTTTGAAATCTTTTTTTGATGAAATTTGAACCATTGTTAATACTTGAGCCATTTGTTATCATTTATTGCTTATGTGTTTTGAAATTATGAATTGTGAAACTCAATGTTTAGCTAATGTGATAGCATCTCAACTTGATGGGGGGTTATACTATCAGACTATGTGCAGATAAAGTTTATGGTAAAAAGGGTAGTAGCTAATGCCCTTATGTGTGTTTAATGTATGATAATACTTGAATGTATTTAGCAATATGTTTTCTATAGTGCCATTGCTATGTGTTATCTGTCATATTATTTATTTTGCTTTTGTGATATTGGTCTAGTTATTATGGGCTTTTCTTGTGAATTAAATTTTATTGTTATACCTTTGTTGTACATTCACCTTATGTTATTATTATTCTTGAATCTTAAAATATTTTTATTGCACATTCTACCCTTGTGACACTATGATCTCACTAAGTTAATAACTTACCCCTTCGTCTGTGGTTTCAGGTAGAGGTGATCTAGGTCCATCAGCTTCTTGATTTCTTCCTTCCAACAAGAAGCCTGAGTATAAGGTATGAAGGTAAACTACAATGGAAATAATAAATGCATGTGGTATATAATATCAAAATAAATATATATTAACATAGTATAAAATTTGAGTTAATAAAAGTTATTAAATGAAATTTTAATTCACTAAAGCAATTAATCAATATGTATGAATATATTAATTAGTTGGGTTCTACATGGTGCCCGGTGGCCTTAAGCCTATATGGATCCTAGGACCGTCACACTTCTAAAAATGGGGTGTGACATTGGTGGTCGAGTTGGCATGCCAACGATACGTCATGATGTTGTACACACCTTCAGGCGTGATATATTGGTATCACATAAATATATGCCTTCGGACAAGATACACTGGTATTATGACACTTCGGTGTCAAGGAGATATTATTTATATGACTTTTGTGTGAGATATACTGATATCACACGACACTCAGTCTCCAGTTTTAAGACATTTAGGTCATGATAGGCCAATTAAATAATTATGAGACTCGAATGTTATATAGGGGCTTATTTAAGTATGATATGTTCTAACCATGATATATTTTGAGATGACAGGTAGAAATGATTGATGTAATTATAATTGAAATTTATGAAATATTTATTTATTAATGCGTATTAAGTTTAATTGAAGGTAAATGAGTTCTATATTAAAAATAAAATCTTTACTTTGTTTATATTATGTTATTAAAGTAAGTATCACTAAGCTATATAGATTAGCACGGTTAAATTTTATCGTGAAAGTGACAGAGATTTGGATAGAAGAAGCCCTAGTAGTTCTATGAATGGTTAGTGTTTCTAGAAGATTACAGAGGCTTGAAGAGTTGCCATTAGACCACATTTTTTGGTGTTGCATTAGTGCATATCATGTATAGCTTTTACATCAAATGTATTTTGGATTTGTAAATATATCTAATGTATATTTTGAAAACCAATTAAGGGTTTTGTGAGCGGGGATGTTCTCCCCCACTCCCATGTACAATGGTTCTTACGACGTCGGTGCTGTTACGCTCAGGGCCTTAGAGAACACGAGTCTAAACCCGAAAAAAATAGAGTCATCACCCAGACGGGACAGAAAAAAGAAAGGGGTGGATGACTCAATTCCTAAGGAATCCCCAACCTAATGGGTTCGAAAAGTTAGGTACATATGGGGAAGGTGAGAATGACCCGACACCCCATAAAACCTGATTTATTAGAAGCGATCTCCTTTCTAGGTCTAAATATTATTAAATTTTTAAATATTATAATATCATCTATACTACATGTAATGAAAATAAAGAAATATTCATTAAAATTAAGAAAGTTCAAACCAACAAAATGGGTACAATACAAAATAAAAATACACTCTTACAATAATGTCCAAAGTACAAGTAAATAAAAATAGGACATCCACCAATTGGTGAAAATATATCCCTTATAATTATCCCAAAGTCTTTAAAAAAATTAAACTACGAAAAATAAATAAATTAAGCAAATAAGACACCCACGAGTGAAAACATTCCTTTTACAAGTCTATTAAAAATATAATAAATAAATACTTAATAATCATCCATGGTAAAACAATAATCAAATAAATAACTAGTCATTGTATAAACAATTATAAATTAGGGCTAAACTAATGAAGTTAAGGTTAATTATAAAAATTATAATTTATAAATAGATCTTAATATTAACCCTTTAATGAAATATATTATGTGACAACGAGAGTCGCGCCTATGACGATTCCGCTAGCCTGTTAGTGGGTGAGGGTCAAATGGACAGTGCCCCTTACGGAAAATTGAGGGCAGCGCCCTCGAAAGGTAAATAATTTATAGGATAGGATTTGTTGGAGAATTAGAGTTTCTATCTAAACTAGGATTTTATATTTATACAAATTAGTGTTTTTCCTAAACTAGGGTCTTAAGGTAAAAATTAAGGTTTTTTGGATAAAATTATAGTTTTGAAAACACGATTAGGGTTTAAGGAATATTGTTTAAGGTTTTGATGTTAAAAATTTAATTTGTATCTGAAATCAAGATAAACTATTGTATGTAAATATTGTTTTTTAGAATATGGATTGCTACTAGAAGTTTAAAGAACTATAAGTTGATGGATGATAATAGATATGGCTACTGTAAATTTAAATAAGTTAAAAACAGAAATCAAATCTTCGTTTGTTAGCTCCTCCAAATTGAAAGTGTTGAAACAAGTTGCTTGTCTTTTGCTGTTGACTGGATCAATCTTATTTTTTGGTAGGAATGAAGCAAGCTTGAGATAATTGTCACTGTCTCCTCAGTTACTGTGTATTAATTATGTCTTTGGAATGCTTTGCTTTCTCTCTTCTTTAATCATTCTTTGTTGTTAGCTTTTTTCATAATAAATTACCATCCCTAATTTATTTTTAGTCATATATTTATAGGCAAAGACCGTCTCATTAAAACCCTAATCGTCTGCTAATTCGAAGGTTATCAAAAGTCGAATCTTAATTAGGAAGCCTAATCAGTCCTAAAACTACAATTAAAATCAACTTAGAAGACCCCATGGTGAATTGAGGCTTCAATTCTCCATGGTTCCAAGGCCATGGCGAATTGAGGCTACAATTCACCATGGTTCTAAGGCATTTTGGCTTTTAAGGGTAAACCAGGCTTGATCAGACTTTTTGGACTTTTAAAATTGAGTTGGAGTTAATTTGGTCCTCTAAAAATTAAATCAGACTAGGTTAGGGTTTTAAAAAAAAAACCAACTTAATTTAGGCCTTTCAAAAATGGACTGACTTATTTAAAAGCTATAAACTAGGTTTAAGCATTTCATTTGGACCAAATTTAGCTTGGCCTTCTTTAATTGAGATTAGATTAGCTTAGGGCCAAAATTAAGGGTCTACAGGTTTATAAATATTTTATTGGTGTAAATATTGTATATAAATTACTTGGTTCACTATAATGTATAAAAGAATGTGTTGCCTTGAAATGATTTGAATTGAAGTAGTTGAGGAGTTCTGTGAAAATGTATGAATTTATAAGTGCTTTTCTTACAGGGCTTTTCTATTTTGAAGTTTTGGTTCTATTGATATTATAAACATAACTTTATCAAAATTTTCTCAGAATTATTATGTAACTTAACCAAACTATATTTTAGTTAATATTATTAATTTTTTATACATATATATTTGTTTCTAAAGTCTGACATTTAAATGAGTTTGGACATTGTTCATAAACTAAGGGCTATAAGTTAATGCTTTTTGTTATTCTTTTCCTATAGTACCCTTGTGTCTTGTGTGCATATAATGACGTATATGCGGCGTAAGGGCGCTATATGGTATCTTGTGGTTTCAAAAGTCCATGCTAAGTTCTATGTGGATGACAACAGAATGCTTTTAGCACCTTTTGATGAGGAGAAGTTTAAGGAAGCATTGTTTCAAATGCACCCAGACAAGGCACTAGGTCCAGATGGCATGGACCCATTATTTTACTAATAATTTTGGAATATAATAAGCAAAGATGTGGTAGCCAATTGTCAACATTGGCTATCTACAAGTATTTTCCCTGATTATCTTAATAATACTATGATAGTCCTTATTCCAAAAATTGATAATGCTACTAATATGGAAGATCTTAAGTTGATTTCCTTATGCAATGTGGTATATAAAATTTTATACTCAAATATATTTTGCCTAAAATTATCTCCGATCCCCAGTCTACTTTTATGCTGAGGAGGCTTATTACAAATAATATAATGGTGGCTTTTGAGATTATTCATCATCTTAAAACAAAACTAGGGGAAATGAAAGGGAGATTGCTCTTAAGGTTGACAATAGTAAAGCCTATTATAAAGCGGATTGGGATTATTTGAAGAATATTATGTTGAAATTGGGATTCAATTCTAGGTGGGTGGATATTATTATGTTATATGTCACAATGGTGAAATAAAGATACGGCTCCGAATGGTTCTTCTTTAGTTTCTATTATTCCTAATAGGGGCTTGAGATAGGGAGATCTTCTCTTACCTTATTTGTTTGTTTTATGAGCAAAATTACTTCATGTTTTGCTTTAGGATGCGAAGAGACAAGGTCTAGTCCATGGGTTTAAAATTAACAAGAGGTGTCATAACATATCCCATCTGTTGTTTGCGGATGACCGCTTTTTGTTCTTCAAAGATAATATAAGAGAAGCTTATAATATTAATCATATCCTAGACACTTAAGAAGAAGTTTCTAGTCAAGCAATTAATTTTAATAAATCTGAAATTTTTTCAACTCTAATATGGTCGAAAGTGGTAGAGATGATGATGTGAATCCATAAGAATATAGTCTTGAGACCCTATACCTTTGTGCTTGGATCAACTCCCTTGGAAAGCTGAATCAAGTCTTTGCTAAGAAAATCTCAATCCAATTCCAACAATGTGAAATAAAACCTTGGTATTACTTCACTAAATTTATTAACTCTTTGTGAAGGGTTTGATTCAACAAGAATCGAAAGTAAGAGAATTCCTCTCTCAAAGAGCACAAGTTTTGAAATTTTGATCAAATTCAACAATTTGTTTACAAATGTTCATAAGATAGCTTAATATGATCTAAGTGCTGGATGTCCTAATTAACTTGTTTAGAAATAAGTTTATGATCACTCTAATTCTCAACTAGCTAATCCCAAGCTACCTTTTATCTCTAATATTGTATCTCACACAAGCCTTGGGTCATTTGATAACAAAAGCCCAATAACAAAGTAAAAATATCAAAAATCAAAAATACAATTCCAGCACTCCACAAATGGAGTAAAATTAAATACAATCCCTAAATATAAATGTCTAAAGATAAAGGCATTCCCAAATAGACTACTAACAAACTTAGCCCAAATGGTCTTTTTATAGTTTGAATCCTCGTGAACTTGTAGAGAGTTGACTTGGCTATAGAACCCATTTGATTGTGGTTGAAACCCTCCTTCATACACTCATTTATTATAGCTTAGTCAAGTCCTCGTAGCTTGGTCAATCCATAGGCTTTCTTCAAATGCAAAAAATGTTTCAAATCTTTATTCTTCAAGATAATGGCTTTCTTATTAAAATTGGCATAGTAACTCATGTTCGAATCTCATATCACATTAGATGATACTATATGGATCTTGAATTGCACTTGGTTCTGAATCATGGTAAATATCTCAGATTGCCTTCAATTATTGGAAGGAATAAAAAGAAGCATATCTTTTCTTTCTTGAAGGAGAGGTTTTGGATTAGCGTCAAAATTTGGAAAAATAAGTTTCTATCTAGAGCAACCAAGGAAATACTTCTCTTGATTGTGGCTCAAGCAATCCTGACTTACTGTATGAGTGTCTTGCATATGCTGGTCTCTATATGTGATGACCTTCAGAAGATGATGAATTCATTTTTTGGTGGAGTTCTAAAAAGAATAGAGAAAGAAACTTCAATTGGTTGACATGGGATAAACTTTGAGTTAGCAAAAGGGATGGGGGAATAGGTTTCAGAAATTTAAGGTGCTTTAATTTAGCTATGCACAACAAACAAGGATGGAGAAAAATCTCTAATCCTATTTCTCCTGTTAGTAGAGTTTTCAAAGCTAAATATTAATGGGGAGACTCTTTTTTGTTTTATAAATCTATAGGAGCAAGCCCTAATTTTATTTGGAAAAGCATTTGTATGGCCAAGGATATGTTAAAAGATTGGTAGTAGATGGAGAGTTAAAGATGGTTTAAATATTGATGTATAGAAAGACTCATGGATTCTGGATGAAGCCAATTTTTATGTTAATTCTCATATGGGATAAGAAATGGACAATTTAAAAGTTTATGATTTAATTGATCATGAGACTTGTAGTTGGGATTTTGCCAAGCCTCATACCATATTCACCCAATTTGGTTTTAATAAAAGTTACCAAATTCTTTTATCTCACTTAAATAAGGAGGATAAATTTATTTGGGATTTCTCCAAAGAAGGCACATATATAGTCAAATCGGGCTATCATGTTACAGTGAATTTCTTTTGAAATATTAATAAGTTTACATTGCCGATCGACTAGAGTTTTATTTGGAATTTGGAAGTTTCACCAAAAGTTAAAAGATCTTCTATAGAGATATAAAATAAATATTATAGTCACTAAGTCTAATTTGGCTAATCGAGGCCTAGATTTGAGATGTTACTGGTATGGGAGAGTGGAAGATAATACTCATGTACTTTGTAATTGCCCAGTAGCTTGCACGGTTTGGGATAAAATTAATATTGATTTTAGTGAGGCTACTAACGATGAGCTTTTCAATGCTCTTTATTTATGTTAGGTACCTCACAAGAAAAACTCAATTGCTATAGTGGTATGGAGCCTTTGGTATCATCGAAATGCAATCATCTAGAGATGTGTGGTACCAAACCCTTCTACTATTTTTGATTTTGCTAATAATTTTTTGGCAATGTGGAGAGATGCACATGGTAATGCATTAAGAAGGTCATGTGCAATTTCTAGCTTAAATGGTTTTCATAAGTGGACAAAAACCATAAAGGGTAGGTTGAAGTGCAACATCGATGATTCACTTTTCCAAGATTCAAATAAATGTGCTTTTCGGACAATCATTTGCAATGAGAAGGGTAGTTTTATTGTATGTGCTTTGGGTTTCTAGCTTGGTACCTTTAAGCCTCCAATTATAGAAGCTCTAACTGTGAGATCTTCTTGAATCTGGGCTCTTAATAATAATTGACAAAATATTGATTTTGAGGTTCATTTTCAAAAGGTTTACGTTGCAATTATGCTTTCAGATTTTATGTCAATAATTTCATACTGTTTTCAATTTTATAGCTTCTAAATGGATGTGAAATCCTTTGGACTAAGAGGCAAGATAATACATTAGCCCACAAGCTTGCTCGGGTAGCTTTATCTCATGCTTATTTCGCTAGTTTCAATCAAGCTCCGGATTTTATTGATGTTCTTCTTTTAGATGCCATAAACCAATAATCTTAGTTTGATGAGGATAGCCAATTGGCTAGAGTTTAATTTTTGATCCTTTGGTGTTGTATGCCATTGTGTTGTTTGTTTTTGTTTTAATGCATTTTTATTTTATTCCTTAAAAAAAGAGCCACGAGGAACATATATCCCAAAAAAAACCATCCAATTTTTTTAGATTTTCAATTTTACCCCCACACCCCCTCTTTTTTTTTTTTTTTTTTTCACATAATCTCAGACATTGTTAAACCACCAAATTACACATTTTCCATAGATTTTTCTGCCCTTACCCTTATTATAGTAGGACCCCATAAGGTTTCATGTGGTCCCTCTTTCAAAATCTTAGTTTGATGGAGAGTGATTTCCAACCAAATGATTCATTATGTTTTAAAAATTGTAAAATATGAATTAATTATTTGAATATATGTAAGAAATACAAAGGGCTTATTTAGTATTAAATTAATTTTGAAAGAAACTCGTCATAAGATAAATTTATAAGATAGCTGGAATGATAAAAATAAGTTTGGCTTTCCATATGCAAACAACTAATGTTGGAAAGTTAATTTACTTAAATATTAATCACTTCATATTAATTGATGTAAGACTTTTTTTTTCTCATATTATAAATTTTTTAGAGTTATTGTAAAAAATATTTTAGTTAAAATTCATTTTATACATTTAGTGAAAAATTAATTATATATATATATATATTATGATCCATGAAGAAAGTGGACATCATGTGGTATGTTTGGAATTTATATTGTCACAAACATAGCAAAGGAAATAAATTGATTGTTTTTAGTGTTGAAAATGTGGGATAAAAATAAATATATTAGATACATTAATTGTTGCATAATGTGGCGGGGAACATTTTATTTATATATTAACTCAAATTAAATTCTCTCTTGTTGACATTTTGCTTACTAAATACATGTAATAAATGTCTATCCATATTTTCTAATAATTATAAAAATTAAAAATAAACTTGAAAAATGAGACGCATAGCAAGTAATATGACTTTTCTTTTTTAATTTTGAGAAGTACATATTTATGACTTTTCCTTGAAAAAGGATCAACAAGTCTCATTAGAATACATGAAAATACATATTTTAAATTGGAGATAATTGTAATACCATTAACTACTAATCATTTTTATGTTAATTATTTTTGAATTTTTTTAATAGCGACTTTTTAATTATTGAATTAAATTTAATTTATAATAATTAATTTAAATTTGAATAGCAGTTTATCCTTAATTATATAATAATATTTAAAAATGAAATGTTATCGTATTTAAACATAGGTACTAAAATTCTATTATCATTGGTAAATTAGTAATAAGTAAATAAATCCTTGCATTATATTATAATTTATAATATTCTATATTATTTTAAATGAAGAAATAATTTATATATGAATATATATATATATATATATATATATATATAAACAGCACATGAAACCGGGATTTTTTCATCGTTTATTTTTGGTCGAAATTATCAAGTTTAAAAACTGCGTTTTTTTTTTTTTTTGGTTTATTCACGTGTAAAAAAAATTGAGAATTGGATCAAATATTCTAAGAATACAACGAAATACAGCCACTCATTCATCACGCAATAAACGTGTGCCAGAATTAAAGCTATATGTCAATTGAAATACCAACAACCCACTTTCCCAGACTTTATTTTAGGGCAATTAATGCAGTGCTCTGTCTGTGCTCAAGTACGTGGCACGGTGGCAGGCTGACAGCCAGACAGGCTCAATCAAGTCTCACTCTTGATTTTGTTTTTTTAGATAATGACAAATGGCGACACATAATGTATAAGATCTATCATATTAAAATGACTATATTCTTTTTGGTAAAAATTCCAAGGCAAATTCATATCGTTTTGATAGAATCAACCATCTAATTCTAGGTAATTTTGTTGGTCACGTGTCTTTTAAGCCTTTTGATTTTTTTTAAAGGTTTTAAGCCTTTTGATTAATTGGGTTATTTTTATGACATCTGTAAATTTGTCACAAAAAATTCATAATTAATGTTATAAATTTTATTAATCCAAAAAAATATTATCAAATTTATTGGATTTTTTTTTATAAATTATAAATTTACTAGCCCGGTATATATAAAGTTTAGTTGTAAGTTTATTATATATCATGATGTTTAATATAAGTTTATTACATATCATAATAATCTTTGTATGTTTTTATTAGATTATTATTAATTTATTATATATTTTTATCAAATGATAACAAAATTTTGGTAAAAAAAATAAAAATTTTAGCAAGAAGCTTTTTTTTTAATACAAGATATACTAGCTATTCAAATTTATCATAATTTGTTTTATCTTTATATAAAAAGATTATTTAAAGAGCTCCATAATTTTTTTTTTATCTCTCTATATATGAATTGATATAATCTATTAAAATTTGATGAAAAATTAAAAAAAATTATTTTTTTAAAATATTTTATGGAACATGTAAAATCTTTTTTAGATTGAGAAACAAAAAATTTCTTAATCAATACATTTGAAACTCAAAAAATAAATAACAAACAAACAAAAATTTAAAAATAAATAAACAAAATGTGGTACTAAATGTATAAAAAAAAAGTTGAAAAGAAAAAATTGCCGGGACAGATCTATTAATTTGCAAGATTAAAATCGAGCATTATAACCATTATTAATCTTTTTTAGAAAAATTGCAGAAGAAGAAGAGAAAAGAGTGAAAGAAATGGAAAAGAACGAAAAGGGTGGACATGAATTGGAAAAAGTGTAAAAATATCTTTTGAAATTGTCAAAATTCCTATGAGCACAATCAAATGTTTTAAAACTCTCAAAATTTTCATAAGTTTACGTTTTGCTTCCACAAAAATATTATCAACCCATTCAAATTGTAAATATATCTTCCAAATTTATTTCTAAAGAACTAGAAAATCCTAAAAGATAGAATTAAAATTTTAATAAAATATATTTAATTCTTATCCAAATAAAAATTTATGCTCTTTTATATTTTATTTATCATTATTCTTTAAAACATAATCTTGATATAGAATGAGCAATTGGCAATAAAAATTAAATTTAGTATACAATTATAGTTATTTTAAAATTTTAAAATAATTATGTATCTGCAACTAATGTAAACCATGGATGAGGTTGAAAATCACATAAATCATGAAAACGATTTTCAATATAAAATTAATGCAGGAAAACAAAATTTACTCATTTTTTAGAATATTTTTAAATTTAAAACACATTTCAAAGGCATTATAATAATTTATCCTTAAATTTGTAGAGAAAACAAGCAATATATTACCCACACATTTTGGATTATAGTGGCATGATTTTTTTGAACTTAATTAAGTATTTTTCTTTAGAAATAAGTAATATTAAAATATGATTAAAATAAATTACTTTCTTTCACATAATATTTAAATCAATTACGATATGATACTTCTTAAATATTTTTCAAGAAAACATTGGAAATGAGAATGAGATAAAGTAAACTAACATAGATATGAGTTTAAGTTTGGAAAATTTATAAAATAAATTGAAAATTGAAAAATTACAAATATAATATACAAATAAATATTTTACAAATATAAATGAAAATTTTATAAAATTAAAATTTATTTTTGTTATATGTTGAGTATATATTCAGTATATTTTAGTATATATTGTAAAAATATAAAAATATAATATTTTTGTAAATTTAAAAGTGAAAAATTGTTTTAAAAAAAGTACATCAAAATTGAAATTTGAGTAAAAAAAATATTTTATTTAATTTTTCCTTTTAAGTTTTGCATGAAATAAAAAGACCTAACTAAATAGGCCTAGCCCAGCTTGAATGAACAAAAAAAGTCAACTCAATTAAGGCCTAGCCCACAGTTTGATTTACTATTTTTGTAGTTAATATGCTAGGGATAACTACAAGAGCAAATTACGTTATACCGGATTTGCAATTATACGGGCCCGGAAGATTTTGTTTGCACATATACGTAATGCTTTTTTTTAATTACCTTTTTTACGTTGATTTTTATTTTTTTTTTAATTTTTATTTATATTTTATTTAAAAAAATTAATATTATATTTTTAATATACATAAAAAAATAAATATATATACAATATATATAATATATATAACATATATAATATTTATACTCAATAATACAAATAATATATCTATAACATATCTACATAATATTTTTAATATTTTTTTAATTTTTTATTCTCACATCATCCACGTAATATTCATACAATATTCATTAAATTTTATATAAAATATACACAATTTAAATAATAAAAATATAACAAATATACAACTTTTATAAAACATCTATTACACATCCATATAATAAAATTATGAGATTTTTTATATATATAATTTATAAAATTTATTTAAAAATAAATTTAATAATTATTATTAATATATCTTTATATTTTTTATATTTTTTATTTTTTGAGTATTATTTATTTTTAAAATTAAAATTAAAATTTTATTTTTAATAAAATTATAATTTTTATATGATGAAAAATAATTTAAATATTAATATTTATTATTTTATTAAAATATTTTTATTTAATAGTAAAATTAAAAAAAAGATAAAAATTAAAGTAAAATATTAATTATAGTGAGAATTTTTTTTAAAAAAAATTATTTTAATGAAGAATGATGTATTTTTAAAATTTTATTCTAAATTTTTATAAACGTACAAATATTTTTAAACTACTAATTTTTTATGCACAACTGGCACACACAAAAAAAAAAAAACTGATCACTATTCTTTTAATTTTTATCTCAATTCATTTTCATATAAATTTATTATTATAAAGTAATTAATATATTTTTATATAAATTAATTAATTAAATCTGATAGTGAAATAAATATTAATTTAAAATTAAATATTTTAATTTTAATTTTTTTATTAGTGATGATCTAAGCTAAAATAATTAAATTTGAAATGTTTAAATAAAAAATATATATTTAAATTATACAAAAAAATAAATTTAATTTCTATTTATTTTTCATAAAATAAAATTTTAAAATTTTATTTTATATTATTATTATATGTTACATATAATTAAATATATAATTAATTATATATAACATGTAACTGGATATATTATTATTCTTTTTAAATTCAACATATATATTTAGTTATATATTATTATTTTTTTGATATATCTAATTATCTATAATATATATTGATATATAACTAAATATATAAAATGATTACTGTTATTTTTTTAAAAAAATTCAACACATATTTCTAGTTCTATGTAACATATATATCATATAATAAAAAATTTAACAATCAATAATACACTTTAATAGTATTTGTTTAAATTGTATATATATATATATATAATATTTTGTTTAATCATTTTGGTGGATTTCTATGAGATTTTTTTTAAATTTCTAATGTTATATGTTTACTTGTATGATACATATTAAATATAAATTGATATAATTTATTAAAATTTGATGAAAATCTAAAAAAAATTAAAATTATTTTTTAAAGTATTTTATTGAATATTTGGAATGCATTTAGAATAAAAAAAATAAAAAATTTCCTAACCAAATACATTTGAATCCAAAAAAATAAATAACAAACAAACAAAAATAAAAGATTTAAAAATAAAGAAACAAAATTCGGTACCAAATGTAAAATTTTGTTATTAGTTATTAAAAGAATAGCACCATGTAAGACAAAGAAGCGGATGGAATAGACAATGCAGCTGAGTTTATACTTTAAAGAAACTTGAATAGTTTAAAAACCAAGTCAGGTAAGCTTCGCTGAGGTTATTAATAACAATAATGTTGACAAATTATACAATTTCTTTCTGTTTATTTATAATTTTACAATTCTAAATACTTCAAATTTCTCCAGCAAAAAAAAAAAATTCACTCTGTGCGACAAATATCAGATTTGGTGGTCTAGAGCCAACGCCACTCCAGAAACAGGAGAAGAAGACATGCTAGATTTCAGACATATTAAATAAAAATAAAATTTGTTACAAAGTATTTTCTCCTTATAGAAAGAAATGAAATGGAAACTAAAAAGAAGGAAAAACAAAACAAATTTGGGAACCAACAAAACTCCAAAAGGACTTGACTACTTTGGAAGAAAATTTGATTTTGTATTTTACTTTTATCAATTTGATCTGAGTGCTCCTTTAGCCTTCCGTTCGAGATTGGACGCTACTGGAGATGCAAAGCAATAGGAAGTCTCTAGAAAACACAGAGACAAGCTATAGACACTACCATTTGCGATGAGTGCCCCCATTCAAATTAAACCATATTTAAAAAAAAATAAAAAATAAGAAGATAAAAATATTATAAAATTAAAATTAAAAAATTAACAAAAATAAAATTAAAAATTAAAATTAAAATACAGGGCATGCAGGGTCGGAGACAATGGACCCCTCCCATTCAATACATATATATATATAATTTATTATTTTTTTTATCATATATATATTTATTTATTTTTAATTAGTGAATATTTAAGATTTTATAATTATATATTTAAGTTAATATTATAATATTATAATTTAATTATAAATTGAATAAAATTAATATTCTAATTTGAAATAATATTTTTATAAAATTTAATTTAATAAAATTTTATAAATAAATTAATAGATCAAAAAATTAAAATGAACAAACATATAAAAATTTAATAAATTTTTAGAATTAAATAAATGATACAAAATTTTAATACAAAAATATTTTTATAAAAATTTATAATAAAAATTTAAATTTTATTATAATAATAAATATTTTATTTTATTTTATTTTAAATTCACCAATAATTTTATAATTTAAAAAATTGCCCTATTCAATTTCGTTTTGCCATTATTTTCCCTGTATTTTATCACTAACTAAAAAAAGCACAATGATACCCAATCTCCATTTGGAGAAAAGAATCCCTTTGGCTGTTGAAAGGACTCTTCACTTTTGCATATGGTAGTTGGTTTTTGCGTCTTAATCTGTGAAGCATTGCCGGTTCATTCATAGTGAAGTATTGATATCGAACACTATAAGAACACAGATACAGACTCAACACATGTTGGATACACATTCGTATGTGTTACTGTTTTTTATTTTCTTGAAAACGAAAAGGATATAATGGAGATACACACAAAATATGACCGTAATATATTTTAAAATATTTTAAAATATATTTTAACATAAAATTTTATTTATATAATATTAATAAATTATTAACTAGATAAATATAATTAATTTTAATTATAAAATTTATTTTTTATAAAATAATTATTTATTATTTTAATTATATTTATATATAAATTAATTAATATATATTTATTTTAAATATATATTTATCTCTTATTATATTTTTATAATTTAAAATATATATATATACACATATATGTATATAATTATTTTAAATATATATTTATCTTTTATTATATTTTTATAATTTAAAAAAATATATATATATACATATATATATATCATATAAATATATTTTATATGTGTCGTATCTCTATTTTTTTAATTATAATATTAATATATTTATATTATATTATATTCGTGTTCTGTATAGATCTTAATGCATTAACTTCCTCTTGAAAAGAAAAAAAGCTGTTTCCCTCAATTTCTAAATGACAAACACGGCCTTAATGAAACTTATAAATAAAACATAGCGCAACAAATTCTATCTAGTCTTGTGTTTTAAGGACAGTTTCAAAGTTGAAACTTAACAAGAAATCAAATTCTAATCAAAATTTCCATAATTTAATATCAAATTTCTCTCTCTCTCTCTCTCTCTCTCTCTCTCTGTTTCATAAAAGAAAAGGAAAGACAAAATTGGTTGAATTTCATGGGAGAAGAAGCAAAAGAATCACAAGAGACGCCGTTGTTGGCTAATCAAGCACCAGAAACTACTCTTAAACGAACTGGTTTGTTTCTTCTTCTTCTTCTTCTTCTTCCTTTGTTTGTTCTCGAAATAGCTTTAAAGAAAGGAAAATTCAATTTCTGCAAATAATGAATTATCATCAATTAATTTTTTATTTCTTTTTAAGGAGCTTAAATTAGATTACAAGTTGATATATTAGCCATTTAGAGGGTAAGACCTCTCGCCTCCTCGAGCTTTTTAACCCGATTTAGGGTTTGTGCCGCCGGCCTCAGTGGCCTTTTCTTCTCTCCTCTGTTGTTCTCTCTTGCCCAACCACAATAGCCACTTCCTCTTACATCCATACCGTCCCAATCGCCTCAAATCGCAGCTATAGCCTCCATTACTCAAAACTTTAAAAGTAACCTAAATCCACCCTACCAAGTCTCTGCTCATCTCTTTTGGGAAGGATCTGCCTCACGAGCAAAGGGATGACAAGAAATCCCAGGCTGGGTTGTGCAGAGCCCCTTACTCATTCTGGGTCAGAAAAATTTTAGATGTTTGGATCGTCTGGTTGTTCGAGTTTAGCCCTGGCTCTAATCTCTGGTGTTCTCGTGATTTGTTTTTGTATTCAGGTTTTAAAATTTGTTCACAGCTATCTGTTTCCTTTTGGATGTTTAAGTTTTTTTTACACTTTTGCAAGAGAGAGATCCTTCTCCTAAATCAAGTCGACCTTCCTACGGTACTTTTGGCTTTGTTTGCCTTTATGGTGTGTCCCGGTGTTTTACAGCTCACTTTCAAGTTTATTTCTGAGCTTGTTTCCTTCTTCTCCCATTTGAAGATGTTCTTTCATTTTATTTCCTCGATATCTTACCAATCTGAGGATGTATGGGATTTTTTGCCTTGGAAGATGACTCCTTTCCATCTTCCATCTGTTCGATTGCTCAGCAAGTTTTTCAAAGGTTTTGAACCTTGATCTTGCTTCTGGTCAATCCATTTCAAATTTCAGGTCGAACTGTCTAGGTGTTATTTGTGTTACTGTGATGGCACTTTGGTGGTGGGGAAAAATCTGTTTCGATGGGTTCCATTGGTTCTTCTCTGTTTCTGTTATCTATTGTGTTGAAGCTTTGTTGGTGATAAGGAGAGCTGATATGGTGCTTGATCGGTTTCTGTTGTATGCTCTTCTTCTATTTTGTGTCCCTCTCTTACTGGTAGTTGGTTTTGCTATATTAGCAGTTGGTTGGGCTTGAACCTGGATATATTTAGTTTGGTTTGTAATTCCATCTATTTGGAACTTTGTACTGTTTATTTTTATTTAATGATAATCTTGGTTTCCTGCTAAATAAATAAATTAGATTACAAGTTATGGTTTCTGAATCTTCTGAAGCAGATATTTTCTCTGGTTTTCTTGGAATTATTTTTTATTCTTTCGTTTTATTGTGTTTTTTATTAAACTAATTATATTATTAATTTTATGATATTCCTTTGATTATTAATTCTTAAATGATTAAAAAATTAATATGAAGTGAAATTTAATATATAAATAGATAATATGATATAATAAATTTAAATGGTAATTTAACCGTTTATTTTTATAAATAGTTAATATGAAAATAAATTTTTCTGTCAGTTTATTATGAGAGACAATGAAGTCAAATAGGATAGAAACGAAATAAATACGATAAAATTAAAATTATGATTATTAAGTCTATTTTTTGTAGTATAGTATTTATTTTTGATTGATTGATTGATATATTATGGATATTGCCTTAATAAATGAAAATATGAAGGGACCATATGGACGGCAGTGGCGCATATAATAACGGCCGTGATAGGGTCAGGGGCACTATCACTAGCATGGAGTATGGCTCAGTTAGGGTGGATCGCAGGTCCATTGACTATGCTGTTTTTTTCTTCCATCACCATTCTTAGTGTATATCTTCTCATCAATTGCTATCGCTCTCCTGATCCTGAATTTGGTCCTTTCAGAAATCCCTCTTATTTTGAAGCTGTTAATGCAAGTATAGGTATGCTATTTCTACTGCCTTTCCATATGTTCTATTTTCTAATTCATATAATAGTCATTTTTTGAAAATTTAACTCTAATCCTAAATCAAATTAAAATTAATATAAAATTATTATTATTATTATTATTATTTTTTAAAAAAATATTTTGATAATATAGATATAGATGTTGAAAAACAAGCTAAATTAGAGATGAAATATTAGTCGGTTTAATCAAATTTTTGAGAATATGCTAAAATTGACAATGGGGCAAAACCAAAATTTACAAGTAATATGAATAAAGAGGTTAATGGTTGTTGAAAGGGATTGGCAGATGGCCCTTAGCTAATCTAGATTGTTCTTTTTTGACCTGACGTCATAGATTTTTCAGTCCAATGCAAAATCTCCTCATATTAACACAATATAAATAATAGATTTTTCAGTAGTTGTTGGCGTATCAAATTTGAATTCTAATAAAATCAAATCATACATGTGTATATATGTAAAATAAATAATAATTTTTTTTAATCATTCTAAATAATTTTTTTAAAAAAATTGAATTTATATATTATTCTCTCTTCATAATAATAAATTTATTTTGTTCACTTATTTTAAATTATAATTCATTTTTCTTTTTTAAGAAAAATAAATATTTTATTAATTTTTTATTGTATTTTATCTATTGCGTATTTTCATCAACATAAATCATTTAATCTTTGATGTAATTAAACGAGAAGGGATAAGCAAGAAAAATACTAGTAAAATTTATTAACTGCATGAATCATATTTTTTTTAGTATTTGTGAAAATTAAAATATGTTTATTTATATATGTATAAATTGTTACTATAATAATAAAAAAATTTGTTAAAAAAGGAAAAAGATTTTCCGAGAATTCCAACTTTTTAACTTTACTTTCCCTTTGTCAAATGAGACCTTAACTACTTTGCAAATTTAAACTCTTTTTTTCAAAGAAGAAAACATCAAACGCAACTCCGTCAAAAAAGAAAAAGTGGTTCAAACAACTAAATTCACTAACTGCCAAAAAAAAAAAAACCTCGAGTACGGTAACAGTTCTTAACTCAATTGCGAGTCCATTACTATGTATGCTACCATATTATAAAACTCTTACATTGGATTTCGATATCAATAATTAAAAATCGGTTGTGATTTTTTTTCAAAAAAAAATTGAATAATTAAAAAAAGTCAATTAAATTATTTAAGTATTTCCTTAGAATGTGGAAGGATCCATTATTATATTTCTGAGGTCACATATTGCTGCTTTCTGCTCATTTCCCATTATTATTGTTATTAATGCCATCAATTCATTTCTTATATTTAATTATTTACATTTTAAAAATTATATATATACATTAAATAGTTTGAATTACTAGTGGTCTCATTTTCGCTCATGATTCACTACATACCATCAAAGCTTATTTTTCTGCTCATAATAATTAAGATTTAATAGCTTAAGAATCAAGATTATTAAAAATAAAAAATAATTGATTTAGCTTCTTCCTAGACTAAACACAAAAGATAACAAAAAGATGCTCTAGATAGATTCAGTTGAGTTTGATTCAGACACTAATTAATATATTTTCCTCTGTTTAAATTTTGTAGAGTAATTAATTATGTGAGTTTGATTCAGACACTAATTAACATATTTTCCTTTGTTTAAAATGCTTGAAATGAATAATTCAGGAGAAAGGGCTGCTTGGATAAGTGGACTCTTTGTGGACGTAAACTTATATGGGGTAGGAATTGCCTATACCATTACATCTGCTATCAGCATGAGGTTTGTTCTTCAAATGCTCATCCCTTCCCCATTTCTTTTGCATAGTCATTAATTAAACATGTTTAAAAATTAATTTTCTCTGTGATTTTGGCCTGAGAATTTTTGTTTTTCTTCTCTAAAAGTATTTTTCTTTTTTCTTTTTTCATTTCTGTGAATGAAGGGCAATTCAAAAATCAAATTGTTACCACAAAGAAGGGCATGAAGCTGCCTGTGAATATCCAGACTCTTCATACATGATAATATTTGGAGCAGTTCAAATTGCACTGTCCCAACTACCAGATTTTCATAATTTACAGTGGCTATCAGTTATGGCTGCTGTTATGTCCTTTGCATACTTTTCTATTGGATTGGGGCTTGGATTTGCAAAAGTAATAGGTAACTCTACAAAATTAATTATATCATCTACCATTTCTTTGATTTTTTTTTTTTACATTAATATGGTTTTTTTTGCTCTTTAAATTACAGAGAATGGATACGTTAAAGGTAGCATTACAGGAGTGTCTGCTTCTAGTGCACTGGATAAACTATGGAATATATCTCAAGCCATTGGAGATATTGCATTTGCATATCCATATTCACTAATTCTCCTTGAAATACAGGTCTTCCTCAATTCTCATTTTGTATTAGTGCATATATGTATGTATAAATATATATGATTAACCTTAGAGGCTGATAAAGTAATATTTGAATTTTGCAAACTTGACTTGAAGGATACGTTAAAATCTCCTCCGCCAGAAAATGAGACGATGAGGAAGGCTTCCACGATAGGAATCATTATAACGACATCTTTCTATCTATGTTGTAGTGGATTTGGATATGCAGCTTTTGGAGAAAATACACCTGGAAATATCTTGACAGGGTTTGGATTTTATGAACCATACTGGCTCATTGACTTTGCTAACGCTTGCATTGTCCTTCATCTAGTTGGAGGTTATCAGGTAGGTTTTCCTTAAGTATTACATATCTATTATCATTTCATTTTGTGTTCTTTTTAGTATAAACTTTATTTGATTCTCTTTGGCAGGTTTATAGTCAGCCAGTATTTGCAGCTGTTGAAAAATGGTTTGTAGAGAAGTACCCAAACAATAGATTTGTAAACAATAATTTCAGCATGAAACTTCCACTGTTGCAAGGATTCAGATTAAACCCTCTCAGGATGTGTTTCCGAACGACATATGTAGTATCAACCACAGTGATTTCCATGATCTTTCCATACTTCAACCAGGTGATTGGACTGTTAGGAGCTTTAAGCTTTTGGCCTTTAACAATATATTTTCCTGTGAAAATGTACTGTAAGCAGAGAAATGTTGAAGCTTGGACAATCAAGTGGATCTTGCTTCGAGCCTTTAGTATTATTGTCCTTTTTCTGACGACATTCGCTTTGATTGGCTCTATTGAAGGGATTATAAGTGCAAAATTAAGTTAAAAAGTACACGTCATTTTCCTGTTGATTGGAAGGAAAGAAAATTGCATTGATCAAATTGTAAAAGGTTATTATTGATTTTAAGAAAGAAAAGATGCCTCGTTTGTATGGCAAGGACGAGAATGAGACTTCTTTGTCAAGACGAGGATAGGTATTGGCTCCATTTTGTCTCGTCTCGCTCTGCCGCCCCCATTATTATTCCTATTTTATTCATGCACTTAGTGAAGACGATGTTATATCAAATTTTTGAAAATTAGTTTCTCCACTCTGAAATATTTGTCATTTAATATTTTGATATATAGAGGCAAATATTCAATGAAAAAGTATAAGATTTACGAATAAAGTCGCGCTCACAAGCATAAACTTTTTTTTATATTTGATTATGAAAGGCAGCCTACTGTGAAATTTTTTAAATACACACACATTTATAATTTATCATGGATGTGCAAATACACATATTTATAATCGTTTATGGATGGCAGCTTAACTAGTGTGAAGATTTTCAAACTTTAATCGCAAATCTTACCAATTTCATTAGAATTGAATTAAAATATAATTAATTCAATGATAGATTTTTTAAAAATAATAAATTAATATTTAGTGTAATTTTTTGATCTATATACTCCTTTTATCCTATTGAAAATGTCGTTTTTGACATTTTCACGCTTGTTAATCATTAAAAGCTTTTGATCTTATAAAAAAAACTAAAATATTTCTTGTTTTTTTTTTTTCATTCAATGTCATTAATCCATTTTACTTCAAATATCTATTTTTAATATGTATGTTTAAAGTTTGTGTTCAATGTAGATCAAAAAGTTCGTTTAATACATACCTTATCTCTTCTAATGAATTGTCAGTTTGCTCATTCTATTTTGATTTTTAACCATTTTAATATTTCAATCTTATTTTTTCGTATCTATTTGACCATAATTTAAAAGTATGAGAGAGGAATATAATACATAAGGTGCTAGGGTTTTGATATGACATACTTATCAATACTTGTATTAATATTGCATATATGCAGTTATTTATACTTAGTATAGTATAATTGTTCAGTTTGTTCCATTTTAACCATTTTGATATTCCAACTTAATTTTTCTAACTGTTTGACCTGACCCTCCTTTAGTCCAATTAATACTTAAATCAAGGTTGAAATTTAATAAGTTTTATTAATATTTTTACAATAATATTTTCCCCAAAAATTACCCAAAATAATCATCAAATAAGTACATTTATAAATGATAGTTCCAATCAAAATAATTATCAAATAAGTACATTTATAAATTTTAATTTTAATTCTTTATTAATATATTATTAAAGATTACTGAAGGAAAATTGACTTAAAATTTTTTATTATAAACTTAATAAAAAATAATTAATATTTTAATATTTTAAAATTTTTAAGCATTGAGAGAGGAAATTATTTTTTTTTATTTTAGTGATGCTTGACATATGTATATTTCTAAAACAAAATATTTTCTTAAATATAGTTTTTTTAAAATAATTTAACAATAATTATTAGAATAAAAATAAATAACTTGTATAAAATTGCATGATTAACAAATTATTAAAATTCTAAAAATCGTAAAGTAATATTGTTAGAAAAAAAAAAAGATAAATAATTTCATATGCAAATGATAGGTGATAGAGCAAAAAAAAAAAATTAGATTTTAATATTTGTTTCCTTATTTAATTTTAGTAGGACTATCATATCAATGCATCATTTTAGTATTTTGTCTACCTCCTATAATATTTTCTTTCTTTTTATATATTTTCTTTTATTTTTGATAGTTTATTGCTTTTTAAATACCTTTTTTTATATGTAATTGAGATTTGTGTAACACTAACTCTATATAATATAACATTTTAAAAGGTGAAGGAGAGTTAGCTTTTTTATTTTTATTTTTTGAATTCAATAATATTTCTACAGAGAAACATTTCTCTCATTCATATCTATTTACCTGAGTATTTTTAGACTAAATAGGTTATAACACATTAATTCATTGTTTTATTAACTTTCACTACATCAGTTGGTATCAGAGTCATGTTCGTTCCAAGACAGCTATGGCACTGCGAAGACAACCACAGCAACGCATAGAAAATGTTTATAAATACAATCTCATGACCTACCTTGAGCAACAACTTGATCAAATGGTGGAGGAACAAATGGGACCAATGATGAATTGGATAACACAGAGTATGATGCAACTCATGGGACATCAAAATAGATAGATTCCGAAAGGCAAGCACAAACTTGATCTTCTAGGAGATTTGAAAATTGATAAAAATCTCAACGATGTGAACCATTTTCATGGATCTGAAACTATTAATCAAGCGGCACAAAAAATGATTATTTGGAGAATTATTTTGAAGAACTAGATTCAATTTTTAATGAATATAATGATGAGATAAAGGAAGTTAAAGAATTACAATCAGTTTTTGATTACTATTGTGAGGAGATAAAGTAACTTAATATTTCATTAACATGTGATGAGCTCTTAATGGTGCAAATAATGATGGCAATAACAATCAATGAGGAAGAAGCAAAAGAATTGGTTGATAGTTCTACAAACAATAGAATCAACTAAATCAATAGGAGCATATTTACTGAAACATATGAAACTGAAAGTACTTGAATTAGTTTTATATACTCTTTAATTTACCAATCATCAAGAAGTGACCCGATTTGAAAATCATTTCAATATTCTGTTGAAATCCAGCAGCCATTTTAAAAAATTCAAGAAGTTGATTAATGATGATTTGTCAAACAATTCACCATCTCTAAGAAATATTAAACATGTTATTATAGTATTTCAGTTATTAATTATTTGGTATTACAAAACTCGAAGTCGAATTTTTTCCAAGCAAGGGAGAATGATAGAACAAGAAAAAATAGAAAATAGATTTCAATATTTGTTTTCTTATTTAATTTTGGTAGGACTATGAGATCAAGGCTCCATTTTAACATTTTGTCTACCTTCTGCAATATTTTCTTTCCTTATATGTATTTTTTTTTAAATTTTTGGTAGTTTGTTGTCTTTTAAATAAGTTTCCTTATATGTAATTAGAGTTTGTGTAATTCTAACTTTATATAATGTAACCTTTTAGAAGGTGAAGTACAGTTAGTTTTTTTTTTAATTCAATAACATTCCTATATAAAAATTTTTCTCTCTTTCGTATCTGTTTACCTAGGTAATTTGAAACTAAATAGGTTATACACCTTCACCCCTTCGTTCGTTAACTTTCTCTACGTCAGGTGGAATCAGAGCCAAATTTCAATATTTGTGTCCTTATTTAATTTTGGTGGAAGTATCATATTGATGAAGCAAATATTTATTTTCTTATTTAATTTTTTAGGAATATCATATTAAGACACTATTTTAGCATATTGTTAAACTTAGTAATTATTTTATTTCTATATGTACATTTCATTTTATTTTTGGCAATATGTTGCCAATTTATTTAGTTTTCTTATTTATAATAAGGATTGATATAATTCTAACTCTATATAATATGATCTTTTAGAAGGTGAAGGATAGTGAGTTTTTTCAAATTTTAATAAGAATTTGGTAGAAATTTTTTTTTCTCATTTGTGTCTATCCTTTTACACCTTTGTTCGTTTACTTCTGCTACGTCAGTTGATATCAGAGCCTTATTCATTCCTAGATAGCTATGGCACCTCGAAGACAACCACAACGACAAAATAGAGGAGGTTCATGAACATAATCTCATGATCCACCTTGAGCAGTACTTGATCAAATGGTAGAGGAGCAAATGGAACTAATGATGAATTGGATAACATAGCGTATATGATGTAGCTTATAGGAGATTAGAATAGAGAGATTCTAAAAGGCAAGCACAAACTTGATCTTCTATGATATTTAAAAATTAATGATGAACTCGAGGATGTAAACCCTTTTCATGGATTTGAAATTGTTAATCAAATAGTATGAGATGATTATTTGGAGAATTATTTTGAAGAACTATATCCTGTTTTTGATTAATATAATGATGAGATAAAGTTGAAGAATTATAATAAGTTTTTTATTACTATTGTGAGGAGATAGAGTAAATTAATATTCCATCAACATGTAATGAGTTCTTGGCGGTGCAAAGAATGATGACAACAATGATCAATTAGGATGAAACAAAAGAATTAATTGGTAGTTCTACAAACAACAGAATCGGTCAAATCAATAGGAGCATATTTGTTGAAATTTATGAAACTCAAAGTACTGAAATCAGTTTTATATATTCTTTAATTTTTCAACCATTAAGAAGTGACTCGATTTGAAAATTATTTCAATATTCTGTTGAAATCCAGCAACCATTTAAAGAGTCCAAGAAGTTAATTAATGACGATTTGTCAGAGAATTTACCGCCTCTAAGGAGTATTGAACATACTATTATAGTATTTTAGTTATTAGTTCTTCGGCATTACAAAACTCAAAGTCGAATTTTTTTCAAGCAAAGGATAATGAAAAGAGCAAAAAAAATATATAGATTTCAATATTTATTTTCTTATTTAATTTTGGTAGGACTATCATATTAAGACATCATTTTAGCATTTTTTTTCCAGGAATATTTTCTTTTCTTTTATGTATTTTCTTTTATTTTTGGTAGTTTATTATCTTTTAAATAAGTTTCCTTATATGTAATATGTAATTAGAGTTTATGTAACACTAACTCTATATAATATAACCTTTTAGAAGATGAAAGACAGTTAGCTTTTTTTTTTTTAATTTAATAGTATTCCTACAGAGAAACTTTTCTTTCTTTTATGTCTATTTATCTAGGTATTCTTAGACTAAATAGGTTGTAGGACCTTTATTCTTTATCTCTTTAACTTCTGCTATGTCAATAGGTATCACCAATAAGAAAATATATTTTTAGCTTTTCTTAGAAAGTAATATTTTAAATTATAACTAAATTACAAAGCGATATATAATTTGAGTTATACTACTAAAAAATCAAGCTGCAGTATCAAAATGATTAAAGTGAAAATAGAAGGGGTAAACTAAAAAATTGTGTCAAATATAGAGGGTTATGCATATATTAAGTCTTTACTTTTTTCTTGTCCATATTAACTCATCTAATGCAAATTTCTATTTTTACACTGGGGAAAGAAGGTGTTTTCTATACGTTTTGCCATCTTAGTAAGCACAAGTTGTTAAATAGTTAAAAAAAAGTCAACGTTAAGTGTAAAATGATTAAAGTGAAAATGGAGGGCAAACTTATCAATCATATTAAGTTTAGGAGTTGTGTATGAAGTGGAACAAAAATTTTATTCAAAAGTGATGCTTTGGATGGCATAAAATTAGACCCGCCAACACTAACCCTTTGTTTGGATGGTGGTAGCTCATTGTTCTTGATGGAATGATATGGTTAATTACTATGTTTGTTTTGATTTCTATGGAAATAGTATGGTATGTCGTGGTTTAAAAACCATGATTTTTCCTCAATTCTTCAAGCCACCAAATTGGTGGTTTGGCGTGGTATTAAAAATTTTATTTTCAAAATTATCCTTACTAAAATTACTAAATTTCAATCATATTCTTTTTAAATTATAAAATATATTTTATTGATTTTAATATTTATTTTTTCTAGCTTTTAATTGTAATCAGTTGTTATCTATAGAAAAAATTAAAATTAATTGTTGACTATACAAATAAAAATTAGTTTTTTAATATAAAAAATAAAAATAAAAATTAACTATTGATTATAAATAATAAAAAAATAAAATTAATTATGAACTATAAAAAATAAATTTAATATTATTTTATATGAATTTTAATTTAAATTACTATTAATTTCAGTCAAGGGCATTATAGTTATTTTATTATTTCTACAACCATACCATACTATCAAGCCAAACAAAAATAGTTTAAATAATTATATAATACCATACTATCTTTTAAAATATAATAAATATTATTTATAATACCATACCACACAATATCATACCATGCCATACATTAATAAATCATACTGTCAATCATCCAAATAAAGCATAAGAGTGCAATAGAGGATTGCAATAAAGAAATAGAGCAAATGGTACTCCTACATTTAGGGGACTGCAATTCTCAAAAGTCTTTGGTTCTTCGCTTTAATCCTCTGCCCCTCTTTCAAGAATAATCATTCTTATTCTAAATCTTCTTCTTCTTCGAGCTTTGACTACTGACTTTCTGGTTTCAGGAGAAAGAAGTAGGAGGTCGTACATCAAAATTCTAGCAAGCTGCTGTGGCAGAGTCACCAGGTCATAGTCTAACGGTTCGTTCAGACTAGGTGAATTTCTCTTTCGGAAGAAAAAGATTGAAATGACTGTTCAAAATTTCACCTGAGATTAAAAAAAAAATGGATTTTCTTATGAAATGTTTATTATTATTAGCGTTGATAGCTCTCTTCTTTAAAGCTTGTGCCGTAGAAGCTGACATCAGGCTATAAAGAAACTCGTTGCTGATATGTGAATGTGATTTTCTGGTGGTTTCTTTTTTATTCATGATTTCAGTTTTGTTGAATTTAATTTTTGCAAGTTTTGGGCGTTTTGGTTTCAGGACCTTTGATCAAATATATTGTTCTTCTACTTTTATAAAGCTCGTCATTCATGGATTATAATTACTTGATGCTGAGATTTGTAGCATTTTGATGTCAATTTACTGTTATATTCTATATAAGGAATCAAACTCATTTGTCAATATCATTATATTCTTTACAAAAAATAAAGCTTGGATGTCATTTATTACTATATAAGTTGCTTTATTATTTCTGAATAATCAAGCTCATAAACTAATTTATTGTTATTGTTGGCTTTTGGAGAAAGAAACTCATTCTCACTTCTCCACAACAAACTTTCATTCCTCAGACACTTCACCAAGATAACACTCACTAAAGATCTCCATACCATTGTTGGCATATGGAAGGACATAAAGACACAAGTATTCCTCATAAACAATACTCATTCTTCTGGAAATAAGTTCACTCCTCAAGCAAACGAACAACACTCCTCAACCTTGTTGAGAGAAATAAAAATAAAGCATAACAAATGAGAAATGGAAGAGAGAAAGGAAAAATAGAGCATACATCATAAAAAGAGGAGAGCAAAGGAAAATACATAAACTTTTTTTTCTTCATTTTGAATACAAAAACATTCCGCTCTTATGTGCCTCACTTCACATACACTCTACACACTGTTTTTTCTCATTCATTCATTACACATATATAGAGAGTTTTTATAACCTAATGCTAGCACACGTTGGTATGGACTAAATTTAGTTCAATAAGTTAATTTACACAAATAATAAATTAACTTGCTTTTTACCTAACACCATAGTTGCCATCCCTTTTGCAATTTTGCTTTGATTATGACGTAGCGGAAGTAAACGAATGAGTGATTAAAGAGTGATATTCATATTTAGTCTAAGAATTTCCAGAAAAATAGACACAAAGAGAAAAAATTTCTCTGTGAAAAATATTATTGAATATTTAAAGCTGCTTATATTTCATTAAATATTACATTATATACTATTAGAGTTACATAAAACTCTAATTCCAAATAAGAAAAGTGTTCAAAATATAATAACTGCCAAAATAAATAAAATTGCAAATAAAGAAAGATATTATTTAATGAGGCAGATAAAATGTCCAAATGGCGCCTCAATTCTCGGACTCTAAATAAGGAAATAAAAATCTGCCCTAAGCTGCCATAACAGTAAAATGTATTTTTGGAGGCCTAATCGATGAAATTTGGCCAAAAAGTGACGGACCTCACTAAAAAGCAATAATCTTGACTCGTTGGCCCATTTTTCTTTGGGCTAGGCTCATAAAACTCCCAGTTTGCAACTTCAACTTTTGACAGTAATTACTAAACTGCTCCTAGAGCAGTTTTCTGTTAAACTACTCCATGAAGGCCATATCTCTATGTTCTATATTATTTCCCCCATGATAGAAAAAATTCACCCTCGAATTTTAGCAGTATCATCATCATCAAAAGAGTCCCCTTGAAAAAGAATTAAATACTTCACATTGAATATAGCTGGGCAATTTGAGGCGATAGGCATTGGGATTAATCTTCTCAATGATTTCTACGGGACTAATATGTTTGGCAGAAAGCTTATTATACTCTCTAATTGAGAAGTGTTCTTTAGTGAGGATAGCCCACACAAAATCTCTCACCTTAAACTCTACATGGAGGCGCCTATGGTCTGCCGCTTGCTTATACTTGGCATTAGTTTGCAGTAAATTGGAGTGTTCTGCCTTATGAATGTTCTGCTGATTAGTCATAAAATCTGCTGCCTTTGCATAAACTCTGGTCTTGTCAGGCAGACGAAGAAGATCTAAGGGTCCTCTAGGCATAATAGAATACAAAATCTGAAAAGGGCTAAAACCTGAACTTCTGTTGATAATATGATTATGGGCAAATTCATCCTAGCATAACTTCTGGTCCCAATTTTTCATATTATCACTAACCAAATTAAGAAGTAGATTTCCCAAAGATCTATTCACCACCTCAGTTTGACCATCTATCTGTGGGTGATAAGCACTGCTAAAATTCAGTTGTGTATTAATCATTTTCCATAAACTACGCCAAAAGTGACTTATGAAGTTGAACCATCTTTTTTCTTAACAAACAATACTGGTGCACCCCATGGTGAATTGTTAGGCCTAATGAAGCCTTTATCCAGAAGATCTTGTCATTGTGCTTTCAACTCCTTCAACTCTGTTGGAGCCATTTTGTATGTAGGGATAGAAATATGTGTTGTACCAAGTATCATATCTATACTAAACTCTATTTTCCTCTTTGGAGGTAAAGTGGTCAGATCATCAGGGAATACATCAGAAAACTCTCGTACTATAGGTATTTGATCCAAACTAGGGGATGAAACACTAGTATCTCTGACATGGGCCAAATACCCTATACATCCATTTCTTAATAATCTTTTAGCACTAATTGTTGAGATCAAACTATTTAACACTTCACTCCTATCACCCTGAAATTCAAAAATTTTTCCTGATGAACTATGAAATATTACCTTTTTACCATTACAATCTAAGGTGGCAAAATACTTAGATAGTCAATCCATTCCTAAAATAACATCAAATTCTAACACTGGTAATTCTATCAAATCAGCTCTCATGATTTTTTCATCAATCACTACCTTACAAGAATGGTATACATTTTTAACAACAATTTCTTCTTTTAAAGGAGTAAACACGGTGATAGGAATATCAAGCAGTTTGGAAGGTACATGTAATTTAGAAGCAAAATAGGTGTACACAAAAGAATGAGTTGCCCCTGAATCAAACAACACCCTTCCTTTAACAGACTAGATAGAAATGATACCTATAATAGCTGCATTTAATGTTTGTGCCTTCTGAGGTGATAAGGTATACACTCTCCCTCTACCCCTACCAGATGGTGACTGTACTGTAGATCTTTCAGTAACACTGCCTCTTCCAGAACCTCTTCCAAATCCATTAGATCTATGACCCCTTTCCATCTGCATGGTTGTTTGGGATGTTTGTGGTCTTGTTTTCGCTGTAATCAAAGGATAATCATTAATCGCATGATCTTTTTGCCCATATTTAAAGCATGCCCTAGTCTCCCTATAACATTGACCTCTATGCATCTCTCCACAAGTCTGACATGTAGTACGTATAGGAGGCATCTGAATATTAGTACTAGAAAATTCATGGGTAATAGTCCCAGATGACCTTCCAGTAGGTGGTCTAGGTGGAAGTTCATTGAAGTTCTAGGTGGATTGATTTGTGGCATAGATTGTGATTGTCGCCTGGTGCTAGATGTTCCTACTTCTTCTTTGTCTCTCTGTCTTATAAAGCTTTCAGTTCTAGCCTTCTTCTTCTGTTTTCAGGCTTCCATCTCTCTATTTTTTATTATTCTTATTTTGTCCACCAGTTTAGAGTAAGAATCATAATCATGAGCAGCCAAAATCATGTACAATGTATTAATTAATCCTCGTCTGAATCGATGTATTCTTGCTGCTTCATTTGGTACTAGAGCAGATACATACTTACTCAACTGATTGAACTATCTTGCATATTCAGATTCTATCATACCCGGTGTTTGTACTAACCTCTCAAACTCTAAAGCCTTAGCTTGCCTAACACTTTCAGGTAAAAACTCTTGCAATACCATTTTTGCAAATTGCTCCCAAGTCAAAAGAACATTTTCTTTCAATAATCCAACCACAGCTCTCTTGTACCATTCTTTCGCATCACCTCTCATCTGATACCCTGCAAATTCAATTGTTTTCTTTTCTGGATAATGAATTATTTGAGTCTTTGATTTCATTTCTTCTAAAAACTCTATAGGGTCTTCTTCCCCTGTATAGATTGGAGGACTAAGTTTTAAAAATCCCGCTAATGATTTTCTTTCTTCATTTGATTCCATCTGTGGTGGTAGAGGTGGAGAAACTTAGACTTCAGGGACAAGAGTCTGTTGTTGTGTTTGTTGTATCATCATTTTCATCATCAACTCATAAATTTTCTGTAATTGTTTATGTCTTTCTATCACCCCAGATATTTTATCTTCAGCTGCCAATGGTTCTGGGGGAGGAGTTCTTACATTCTCAACTCTTTGCACAGACTCCTCAGAAGGAACAACTCCCTCAGATCTAATTGCCCTAGGCCTTCTTCAGATTTCCATATCTTAATTATAAGAGAGAAAAGAATTATTTAGTTAGTGCACGAATTAACGCAGATTTAGATAACAACGAAAACAAGACATGATGGAATAATCCTAAGCTCTATAGTATTCTTACACATTTATGCTTATAAACCTTTAACCTATATATTATTATAAACCTAGGCTCTGATACCACCTCTATCACATCCCATTTTTAGAAGTGTGATGGTCCTAGGGTCCAGGTAGGCTTAAAGCCACTAGGCACCACGTAAAACCCAACTAATTTGTAAATTCATACAAATTAATTATTGTACTAGTGAATTAAAACTTTATTATTATTTTCTCATAATTTTATGATATATTATTACACATTTATTTTCATATTATATATTATATACAAATTATTTTTTACTACAATATGGTTTACTTTCACAATTTATTAAATTATTCACAATTGTACTACGGAGCAACTAGAGCATTACAAATATGCTTATTTAATTACATATGATAGTATTTGCTAATTACATTATTTTCAAGCTTCTTACTGGAAGAAGAAATCAAGAAGCTGATGGTCTTGAGTCACCTAACCATAGATGATGGGGTGAGTCGTCAACTCAGTGAGATTATAGTGTCACAAGAGTAGAATGTATAATAAAATAGTTTAAGGTTCGAGAATAATAAATATATAAGGAAGCAGTCCAATAAAGGTACAACAGTAAAATTTCAATCCACAAGAAAGGCCTACAATAATTGGACCAATATCGCAAAAGCAAATAATATAAAATGACAGATAACACATAACAATAGCACTGAAGAAAATATATTATTATTTCAGTGCTATCACACATTACATTCACATAAGGGTAGCTTCTACCCTACAAATAACAAACTTCTATGTGCACATAGCCTGATAGTATACTCCCCATCAAGTTGAAATTCTATCATATTGGCTAATCAAATAGCTTGGTATGATCACATAGGCCAAGAGGCCACATTGATTTTCACAATTCACAAATACAAAATTATAAACAACAAATGATATTAAATGACTCAAATATCAACAATGGTTAAATTTTCATTAAAGAATTCCAAACGTGGCAAAGCAAGGGCTGGACATTGTAACTCACCTCGAATATGCAAATTTGATTTCTCTATGTCATTGAGAATTATTGGTTGATTCGATGGCAATACCTAACTTACATTTACATCCACATATAAATCGTAAATTTAGGTTTATTTTTAATTTTTATTTGTCATTTTTATCTTAATTATTTATTAGGCACATATATCATGTTTTAACATCTTAATATACTCTAAAATTTATTTTGTAATTATGAATTCAAATATCATAAAATTATATTATAATAGGGCTATATAATATAGTAAATTTAAATATGTGTCATATGCCTATAAAAATAAATTGGCTTCTTCAAGTCATGTGATATACTTATTTATTAAATTAGTATTTATAGTTTTTGTAATATTAAATATACATTTTAAATTTTATATTCATCTATTATATGCTTATATTTATAACCGAATTAAATAAATTTTGTTATGCTTAATTCAGTCTCAAGTTAACCAAACACTAAAATTTCAGCATTTGAGTAGTTTGTATTCATTTAATTGTATATTAATTTAATCAAATTCATTTGCCCTGAAATTTTTTCATCATGTTTCCAACATCATATATGACCTCTCTGTAATTTTTTACAATTTATAGAGTTTAGTTATATAGGTAAATAATTTAAATACAGTAGTAAATTTCAGTAGTATTCATTCAGATTATTAAAATGAGCAACTTATATTCACTTATTTACTCACTTATTTTTCCTCATCATTTTGACTTGAAATTTTACCATAGCCTTTCCAATATCCAAATACATCTTTTAGTAAATTTTTTTGAATTTTAAAACTCATTTTCAAATTGAAATAAATAAAATACATTAACTAAATTATTAAAAATTCAAGCTGTAATATTTGGACAGATTTGAGTTTTAGGGTTTCTAGCTTCATTTTTTTTAATTTCTTTCAATATAAATCAATTTCCAATAACATACATACTAATTAATATGTATAAATAATAATATTTAGCTCAGATTCAATAAATAATTGATTTAAAATTAGAAAAATAAAATAAAAGATTAAGATTCAAAATTTTCAGATTCTTACCTTTAGGAGTTCTTTTGCCTTCTTTGCCTTTATATCACTTTGTTGATTTAATTTTATAATTTAGATCACTTTTAGACATAATAATCTAGCCTAATAATGGTTTTTGACTGCTGCAAAAGAGAAAAATTAGTAATAGAGAAGAGGTTTTGATAGTAAGGAGAAAGAAGATAAGAACATTGTTTTTTCTTTGTCATCTTTTAATCATCATTTGACCAAACCCACTTCAAACTAGGTGAGTCACCCACATCATTTGGTAAAAAAATGGCTAAAAAATTAAGTAGGTAATTTTGCCCCTCAAATCTTTTATATTCATTTGTTAATTTGAATGCCCTTATAGTCATTTCACACTATAATTTACTATCTACACTTGTATTAATTTCTTTGAAGTTATTTTCACTTCTAAATTTTAAATTTTAAGTTATCTTATATGGTTTTTATGTATATTATTATGTTAAAATATTATTAATTAAGTTATGGTACATTTCAAGTATAATACTTTAAGATTTTTTTATACATATGAGTTAACGTTGTAGCTAAACGGTTTTAAAATTTCCATTTTTATTATTTTAGTAACATAGAAATTTTACTTTTTTGCATATGAATGATTCCTTTATCATTCTAATAGGTCATTTTGTTTTTCTAATAGTTTTTATACAAATATAATTAATTATTTAATAACTTACAGTTAATTGATTTGATTCACAGTTGTTATAAGTTGTAGAATTTTCAACTCAAATACTTTAAAGTTTTTATTTATATTACCTTGGCACATTATAATTTTATTTCAATCAAAATTTTTTCTCACTTTATTTATTAATTTGTACAACATTTAAGCTACTATATTTTTATTTTATCTAGAGTATTATACCTGTGAGGCCTTCTGATGGGTAGCAGAGATTGAGACATGATCAAACAAGTTGACAGTATCCTGAATCTGTCCTCTCAAGCCGCCAATATATCTTGCCACCAACTGATCCTCCATCTCATGTATATTATTTTTTGCTATCAACTGGTAGAATTCAATAGTGTAATCGTCACTGACTTAACTCTCTCTCTTAGATTCTGTAACCTCTAGTACATTAATCTTTGAAAGTTGTGAGGCAAAAACTCAAATCGCAAATGCTTCCTTATCTTTTCTCAACTAATGATCTTAGCCTTGCTTTGTATGTTCCTGGTTAATTTAGACTGTTGCCATCAGGTCGCTGCCCTATTTCATAGCCTTGTTGCAACCAAAGAGACATGTTTATCATCGAGTACTCCTTTAAATTCCATTATATCTTATGTTATGGCCAACCAGTCCAAGAACTCTTTTGGTTTAAGGCCAACATAGAATTCTGATATTTCTATTCTCATTCTAGATTCTCAGCACCTATCTTTAACAGGAGCTCTATATCACCTGCGTGGCTCCTCCTCATAGTAAGCTCCTCCTTCAACATCAGAACTCCCATTAGATCCATCTGCATTAGGGTTCCTCTACTGATTAGGATTTGCCCTATTTTGATCCCCATGAGCTATACCATTCGTTCTGTTAACTGATTCATCATATGTCCCATACGATCCTCCATCATTGGTTTAATTCGCTGCTCAAGCTGAGCCATGTGGTCACGCTCATAAACCTCCTCTATATGTTATTGTCTTCGTAGTGCCATTGTTGTCTAAGAATGAATACGGCTCTGATACCAACTGACGTGGCAGAAGTAAAATAACGAGTGATTAAAAGGTGCTATTCATATTTAGTCTAAGAATTTCTAAAAAAATAGATACAAAGTGAGAAAACTTCTTTTTAAAAAATATTATTGAATATTCAAAACCGCTTATATTTCCTCAAACATTACATTATAGTATTAGGGTTACAGAAAATCCTAATTTCAAATAAAGAAAGTTTTCAAAATGCAACAATTGTCAAAATAAATAAGATTATAAATAAAGAAAGATATTATTTAATAAGGCAGATGAAATATCCAAACAGCGCCTTAGCTCTCGGACTCTAAATAAGAAAATAAAAATCTACCCTAAACTGTCATAACAGTAAAATGCGTTTTCAGAAGCCTTAACAATATCAACAACATAAGTTACTTTGGACATTAAAACTCCTATAGAATAATTCTAGTATCATGACCTTTCACAAACATTCATAGGCATTGTTAGACTTACAAGGGAAGTTGAAATTAGTAGGCATAATGTTCAACTCCGTAGTAAGAGAATATTCCTTAACAGAGAAGTATTGTGCGATCGATTCCTCCATTAAAAAACTCACTCCTCAGTATCACGGAGAACACACTTCACAGTTCTCAAAGAAGATAAAAAAGAGCATAACAGAAAAATAAAAAAAGGCTAGAACAATAGTGAAAAAATATCTGTTGCTAGAATTGGAGAACATGGACAGACACTCACTTCTAAATAGTCACTTCACACTCACTCACTTCTCACTAAACACCTATTCCTTTTTCTTTTTCGCTCATCATATGACCTTTGAGACTATTAAAGTTGTGATACTATAATACTCTGCTTAAGAGAATAAATTAATAATTTGGTTTATGAAATTTAGTATGTTATAAGTTAAATTTTAATTTTAAATACCAATTTAATAATTAATAATTATACTGGCAACAAATTTTTGTTAAATTAAAATTAGATTAACTTAAGAAAAACTTGTATAGGTCATATAAATTAACAACGAAATAATTTGACAAACCCTAGAACCATGAAAATTTAGTAGTTATTAGTTGATAGAATATGTATATATGGGTAATCATGATTAATTGTTTTTAAACGATATGGTAATCGATGATTAGTTTGGTTGGTTATAATATATATATATATATAGACACACACACACACAATTATAGTAGTAAATTAATTTGCAAAATATTTGGAACTTGGCTATTCCCAATTGGATGCATAAGAATGCATCACAATTATAGTAGTAAATTAATTTCCAAAATACATGAAACTTGGCTATTGCCAATTGGATGCATAAGAATGCACAATTGCCAAATACTTGGAACTTGGCTATTTCCAATTGGATGCATAAGATATGATGTATAATTTATGATTGATTAATGGGCGTAGTGCATTCATGGCCCATGAATAAACAAATATATGTACAAATCACATGTTTCAATAAGCTGAGAAAAGGACACAACAAGTACCACACGTAAGTGCTAAAACTATAAATAAAATACAAATGTAAAGCTCTAAATTGAAGCTTGAATTGGGTGGAAAGCGAAACGAAACTAATAATTTCTCTAGGGTACGGGGTAGTAATCATTACAAGCAATAAAAATTTGGAAAATATATAAATGTATAATCGATGCACCAAGAACACGTTGTGGGCTAGGTGTCTAATTTTTTTTAAATTGCAAAGTACAAATAAAATGTTAAGCTCTTGTTTGAAGAAAGCAACGTGTGATGAAGAGAAACAATAAATTAAACGTGTGATGGATAAGTGGCCATGATGGAAGAATCCGGATAGGTATCAATAAATTAAAATAAATAATAATAATAATAATCAACAAGTGTTTTCAAAGTCATCTTTGTCACCTTCAAACGTGTACAGAGGGATAGAGATGAACAAAACGAATGGCAAGTTTTAAACTGCGCCAGTGGCAAAAGTCACGATGACAAACTAAAGATTGACAAGTGGAAGCCTTGAAACTCTCTTGTCATCATCGAAATTTTTTTTCCATATGAAAGCCAAAGTGAAAGGAAGAGGGAAAGAGATAAGCTACTGTTTATGTTCCCTGTAACCCGAACATCAAATTATGAGCTCTAAAATTAACTAAACCCTAACCAATTAACAAACTGGATCGGTGCACTCTGAAGATTTAATGGAAAAAGGTACGAAATGTTGATTTTGTTGCTTACGGTTTAGAAAAAAAAATTAAATGGAGGTGTTGTTTTTTTGGCCAATAAATGGAGATGCTGTTGTTTTGATGAATTAATTGTGGTATGATAAAGAATTAGGGAAAAAGGGAGCTTTTATGAGTATTTTTACTTTAATTAGAGTTAAATATCTCATGGACATTATTAAATAAATTAAATCATTATAAATAAATAAAGAAGTTACTAATAAAGAAGAAAATAAAAGGCAATTTGATGTTAAAAATACAGCATATGTTTATTTTTAATTAAACTAGAATTTTAAATTTAGAAATATGAAATAATTGAAGTTCTAAGTATTAGAAAAGGTAAAGAATATAGTTATGAACATAATAATGAGAAATATATTAAATATTAATATTCTATTATTAATATAATTAATGTAATATTAAATAATAATAAATAATAATATAGAAATAATTTATTATTTAATTATTGAATATCGACCGAATTATATTTTTACCATTAAACTATATCCACTATGAATAAATTTTTTATCGAATAAGACAATTTAACATTTTGAATATATTTTATTATATTAATATAATTATATCATTATAAAATATATTAATAAAAATCTATTATTATAGAAATAGAATATATTATTATTATTTTATTTAAATAGTTTATTTAGAAAATAGTTTATTTTCTTACATTTTAATACTTAAATGATATAAAATACTTAAATGATATAAAATAGAAACTGAAATTTTTTTGTAAATGAAATATGAGCACTACTAATATACATAACTAATAATTTGATTTGCCACTTGAATTTAAGTTAAATGGAGACCAAAAGATGAAATAATTGAGAAAAAATTATTAACGTGCATGAATTAAAAATAGAAGAAATATAATACATGCAACACATGGAAGTTATTAGGAAAATAAAACTAAATGGAATTTAACATAAGGGAATCAAATTTGATGTAAACTCAAAGAAAAGTATATATGATTAAGAATACATTTTAATAATGGTATTTATAACAATAATTGTAGAAATGAAAGAAATAAGAGAACTCCCTAGCTTTAAGGGTAAAGATACCACAATAGGCTATAGTTAAGCGATAATCTAATGTAATTTTTAATTCATTTTGTTCTGAGCGTCATTGTTTAACTTGTGTTGAATATTATTTTATTTTCATTAATACCTCAATTTTCAATACTTTGGATTGTACTTCTGTTGTTGAAAAGCCCTTTGCTTCTGATTAATTTTATTGAGTTTATTTGCTTTGTTAATTCATCTATTGCCTAACCAAGCTTGATTCATATGTTATGATTATTTATCAAGCCCTGTATTTATAATTCTATTAAAATATCTACATACTGATGATTATTATATATTGAGATTGTCTATTGAGCTATTATTGTTTGACATTCACTATTGTGACCTGACCCAAATTTGATGGGGTTAAACTACTAAATAATATAATAAACTGGTGTTTAATATGCACAAAAGGAGATAATTACTGTCCTAATTTTCAGCCTATGGCTACTTTATTCTGAATATCAAAATATGTTTGTTTATTACTGATTATAACTATTGTTATATTTTACCTATTATTCTTCTTACAATTTTTTTATTCTATTGAAAATTATTTATTTCTTGTTGGAGGATACTATCTCTGTTCTATTAATTATTCTCTCACTCATAGTATTTGTACCTCGGTGTAAATTATTTTATTGTTTATCCCACCTAGCTATGCATTAGATTATGATTCACATGATTGAAAACTCATCTTTTGTCATTATTTTTTTTCAGATCAGTGATTCTTCAAGTTAGAGCATTTGGATTCTCTCTCCCAATTGCTCATTCTGCTTGGTTAGTACTTAAAGCAGATTATATAATAAGAAATAAAGTTTGTATTATATTTTTGTTTTATAGTGCTCCATTGAGTACAATGTAATTAAAAATAATTACTTATGTCTATATGACTTAAGACTCAAGTGAACAGTATTAGTATATGTAATATATTTATTATGGTAAGTTAAATGTTATGATATTTGAATAATAAATATGGAAAAATCAAGGAATGGTTCTTCGTAGTATCTAGTGGCTTTAAACTGATTTGAACTCTAAGACCATCACATCTTCTTAAACTAGGGTAGTGATATACTTATGTTGGCTTTTGGAGAAAGAGACTCACTCTCACTTTACCACAATACATTCTCATTCCTCAAACACTCCACTAAAGTAACACTCACTAAAGAGCTGCATACCATTATTGACGTGTGGAAAGATACAAAGACACATGTTATTCCTCAGAGATAATGCACATTCTTCATAAAATAAGTTCACTTCTCATAAAAACCCAGAACACTACTCAGCCTTATCGAGAGAAAGGAAAATAAAGCATAACAGTGGAAAAATGGAAGAGAGGAGGAAAACAAAATATAATCCATAAAACAAAGGAGAACAAAGGAAAATTCACAAACTTTTTCTTTTTATTTTTCCTCATTTTGAATATAAAGAAATTCCTCTTTTTCTCTCTATAAGTTTTTTGGATGGGTCTCACTTCATATACACTCCACACACTTTTTTTTCTCATTCGTTCATTACACACATAAATAGAGATTTTACAACCTAATGCCATCACACATAGATATAGACTAAAGCTAATTCAATAAGTTAATCTATACAAATATGAAATTAACTTGCTTTCTGCCTAACACCACGGCTACCACTCCTTTTGTGATTTTGATTTGATTTTAAGCAAAAAATCTTTGCAACTCCAATAGTTATATTCTCAACAGAAAAATAGGCTTGAATACCAATTAATTTATTGCTATATTATTGTTTTTGCACCCGAAATAAAAAATTCAATAAACGACATTTGCAACAGTAATTAAAATTACTAGAGGTATGGAGTTAAAGGAATAGTTACTAAAACATGAGTTATAGATGTGGAGATGAGTGTAGTAATTGGTCAATTGGTGGCTACTAATTGCCATTCTTGAAAGCCTATAAAAGTAGATCACCAACAATCAACAAGAAAGAAGAGAATCGCAATTCTACAAATTAAAAAACAACTCAACATCACCTAGAAAATTTGATGAATCAACTCAAATTTTAAATCCGTCTTGTTTTTGTTAATTTTATTAGTGAATTAGAGTCCATTGTTAATATTTGTTTTCTTTATATCTCAGTCTATTGTTCAAGCTTTATGTTTACATATTTTTATTTTGTTCAATTCTCTGCTAACACGTCCCTTAGCTTGTAAATATATTTTTATTTCATTTCAATTCATTTTTTGTGGAATTCAAGTGAACTTGTGATAGGGAGCTTGAAATTTTTGTTCTTTTTCTAGACCCTTAGAGAACACACACATTGTATGAATTGAAGTTAGAGTTTTGTGCTTATGGGTTGAGGAACCTAATCTACTAACATGCTTGAAATTCGATTAAAGGTTGAATTGTGAATTCACAACAAGCAATGTTGGCATGTCCATTAGGACCTACTTCGCAAGAACGCATTCAAAAAATAAAATATGGTTTCTAGTAAAAAACAAAATAACAAAGTTTTAGGACAAAAGATTGGTGCTGCAGCAACAGGGCAAGAAGGCTATGCACGACAAATGATATAAGAAATAGAAAGACATTTCCACAGATTCAGTACCAATATTCACAGGAAACGTGACAAAATCCAATATGTAAAAATTTACATATCATCAATATTACTGATGATGCGGATGATACTTTTGAATGTGTTATAAAAGTGTAGAAAAGTATCCAAGAATTTTGGAAGAAATTGGAGAGCAACATATTCAAAGTGCAAGCAAAACAAATCAAGTTGTTGCACTAAGACATGTTAAGCAAAATTTTAAAGAACTAGGGGCTCTCACCAGCTCAACAAATTGGTGATTCACATTGTCTGCAGGTGCAAGTTGAGAAAAAAAAAATTATTTCTCCGTATAAAGGGAAGAAAATTAATGACCTCTATAGGAACATATTCAATAATGGTTGCCAAAATTGTCATGATGGTGAAGATTTTGTACATATAGGTATCTTGGATAGTATTGTAGAAGCAAATAACAAAATACCATAACCCTCTCCACAAAAGTAAAGGCCTCTAATGCATATGCATGCTGAAGTTGTGAGGAGGAATGTTGCACAAGAATATCATTCTCTATAAGAAAGTATTTGCCAGATTGACCCATCTCATAAGTGTTAGAGATAATGTTTATCGTTTGTTAATTTGTATTTAGTTTTTGTATATTTGATAGGATAAGGTTTGCTGGTATATAAGCTGTACTTTTGGCATTGTAAATGATGAGCAAAATACAAATTATTTCATGGTATCAGAGCCCTAGTCCCTCTCTTCCTCTTATTCTTTTCTTCTTCATTTCGTATTACTCGTTTTCTTTTCTTTTCTTCAATGGCAGACAAAATTCATCCAACCACTACTATAACCAACATCAAAACACATATTCCTCTTATTCTAGATTATGAAAACCCTCAATATTCTAATTGGGAAACTTTGTTTACGATTCATGCCAAAGCTACGCTTACATTTGATCATATTAATCCTTCTAATACTGAAGCAGTTGTTCGATCTGCTGCTGAACAAGCACAATGGGATCGTGTTGATAGCATTGTCAGACAATGGATCTATGGTACTATTTCAAATGATCTTCTGAACACAATAATCAATCCAACAGATACAACTTTGGACACTTGGAACAGTTTGGCTGAGTTATTTCAGGATAATAAAACATCTAGGGCTATACATCTCGAAACCGAGTTTGCAAATACAAGTCTGCGAGATTTTCCTGATGCAAAGGCGTATACACGTCGTCTTAAAATTTTAGCTGATCAACTGGCGAGTGTTGGAGCAAAGGTGTCTGATCAGTGATTGGTGCTGCGGTTGTTAACAGGCCTGACTGATGCTTATGAGAGTTTTGTGACCGTAGTTCAGAATAAAGTTCCTTTTCCAACTTTTGCTCAGTCCCGATCAATGCTTCTTCTTGAAGAGACTACCAAGGCAGAACGAGCAAAGCATGAGGCTGCCTCTTCTGCTACAGCTCTTGCTGCAAAAACTCCGGGTGAGGTATCTTCTAATCTGTCTCAAAATTGGGATCAATCATCTTCTTCTGTGCCAGGTGGTCGTGGACAGAATCAAAGGGGCTGAAGAGGAAACAAATTTCGTGGACGTGGATATTATAATGGAGGCCGTGGTGGTTATGGCCGAAGTAATCAGCGAGGGGGTGGTTATTTTTCGAACTGGCAGTACCCTCATAATGGTGGTTGGCAATCCATCTATTCTGAACCACAGTGGTCTGCTCCACCATGTCCTTATCTGACATGGAATTTTCAGTCTCAATCAGGTGGTGCGAGACAGCATGGTATTTTAGGTCCCTCACCGTCCAATATGAGACCCACTGGAAGTCATGCTCCATCTCAATCTTATTATGTTGCTTCATCGAGTAATTATGTTCCAATAGATGTTGAGCAGGCTATGCATACAATGACCTTACAACCACCTGAAGAACAGTGGCTGATGGACAGTGCTGCTTCGTCCCATATGACCGCAAGTCAAGGTAATCTCATGTCTTATTCTAAATTAAGCCATCATGATGGAATATTAGTTGGTAATGGTAGCAAACTTCCAGTTCTTGGTCATGGTAATACTCATTTTTCTTCCTCTTCGAAACCTTTACTTCTTCGTAATGTTTTACATGCTCCTCATCTGGTTAAAAATCTAGTCTCTGTTCGTAAGTTTACTGTCGATAATAGTGTATCTGTGGAATTTGATCCGTTTGGCTTTTCTGTGAAGGAGTATCCGTCGGGAACCAGTCTTCTGCGGTGTGACAGCACAAGTGATCTATATCTTGTTCTTCCTACTCAGCGTGGTTCTTTATCTTCTGTTCAGTCTGCGTTTTCTGTCACCACTTCTGATCAATGGCATTCTAGACTTGGTCATCCAGGCAGTGATGTGTTTCGTTCTCTTCGTCAGAATAATTTTATTTCTTGTAATAAAGACAAGATTGCGTTTTGCAATTCCTGTCAATTAGGAAAATCCATACGTTTGCCATTTTATTCTTCAAGTTCTGCAACTAAATTTCCTTTTGCTATAGTTCATAGCGATTTATGGACTTCGCATGTACTCAGCTCTTCAGGCTATCGTTATTATGTTCTGTTTCTTGATGATTTTTCTAATTTTTTATGGACTTTTCCTTTGTCTCATAAGTCACAGGTTTATAATGTTTTTGTTTCTTTCTCGAAATATGTTCAAACCCAATTTGGTAGAACAATTAAATCCTTGCAGTGTGACAATGGTGGTGAATTTCAAAATGCTAAAATGAGTGAATATTGTCAAACTAATGGTATTTTGTTCCGTTACTCATGTCCTTATTCATCTTCTCAAAATGGCAAACCAGAACGCAAAATATGAACTGTTAATAATATGATGAGAACCCTCTTATTGCATTCTTCGGTGCCTAGTTCTTTTTGGCATTATGCGTTGGCAACTTCCACTTATCTTTTGAATATACTTCCTAGCAATATTCTGGCCTATAGGTCTCCAACGCAGGTGCTGTTTAAGACTAATCCCTCCTTTATGCATCTTCGTACGTTTGGATGCTTGTGTTACCCTCTTGATTCATCCCCTGGGGTTCATAAATTGGCTGCTAGGTCTATGCCTTGTGTGTTCTTAGGTTATCCATCGAGTCATAGGGGTTACGTATGTTATGATCTGTCAACTCGAAAAGTTCATCTTTGTCGTCATGTTAGATTTGATGAATCTCATTTTCCATTTTCTAAGTTGTCATCATCACTGCCTCATTCATATGATTTTCTTGATGGCACAATGTCTTTTTTAGAACAACAGCGTTTACACATGTCTACACCTCCAGTTCCGCCCATTGATTCACCACCGTCCCATATTGTGCCGCACCAGACTGTTCCGTACCAAAATCCTCATGTTTCTGCCGCAGTAAATTTGCCATTCCACTCCGGTTCCTCAGTGTCTTCTTTAAGTGTGTCTTCTATTCATAGTATGACTACCCGAAGTAAATCTGGTATTGTTAAACCGAATCCTAAATATCAATCATTTCATGTTTCTTCTTCTCCAATCTCACCATTACCTATCAATCCTATTTCTGCACTAAGAGACCCGAATTGGAAGTCAGCTATGATTGAAGAATATGAGGCTCTAATTAAGAACAAGACATGGGATTTAGTTCCTTGTCCACCAAATGCTAATATTATACGGTCTATGTGGATTTTTAGGCATAAAACAAAATCTGACGGTTCTTTTGAGCGTTACAAAGCTCGTCTTGTAGGTGATGGCAGGTCCCAACGGGAAGGTATTGACTATGAGGAGACTTTCAGCCCAGTTGTCAAATCTGCAACAATCAGGCTTGTTCTGAGCATTGTTGTTTCCAAATCTTGGTACATTCATCAACTTGATGTCAAAAATGCATTTTTGCATGGTAATTTGAATGAAGTTGTATACATGCATCAGCCTGTGGGTTTTCGAGATACGTCACATCCAGATTATATGTGTTTGCTAAAGAAATTGTTATACGGTCTTAAGCAAGCTCCACAGGCATGGTACCAACGATTTGCTGATTATGTTGCTCAACTTGGTTTTGTTCATAGTATTTCGGATCATTCCTTATTTGTTTACAAAAACGGCAATGATATAGCATACATTCTTTTGTATGTTGATGACATTGTGCTTATTACTTCTACAGCATCTTTACGAGATTCTATAATAGCAAGATTAAATGTTGAATTTGCTATGAAGGATCTTGGGTCTCTTCACTATTTTCTTGGAATAAAGGTTGAAAGTACCTCATTGGGGCTTTTCTTGTCACAACAGAAGTATGCTTTAGAAATTTTAAGAAGGGCAGGTATGGAGAATTGCAAATCTAGTCTTACACCTGTCGACACTGCTGGTAAGCTAAGTGCCAAATTGGGTGCCCCTTGTGAAAACCCAAAGCTGTATAGACAGTTAGCAGGAGCATTGCAATATTTGACCTTAACTCGTCCAGATTTATGCTATGTTGTTCAACAAATCTGTTTTTTCATGCATGCTCCTACGGAACAACATATGGGTGCGTTAATCGCTATATCAAAGGAACTGCACATTTTGGATTGCAAGTTTCTAGATCACCAGAACAATCTTTGGTTTCCTATACTGATGCCGATTGGGGTGGTTGTCCCGACACCCGTCGATCTACTTCTGGTTACTGTGTGTTCATGGGACCGAATTTGGTTTCTTGGTCTTCCAAACGACAGCCTACACTTTCAAAATCTAGTGCTGAAGCTGAGTATAGAGGAGTCGCAAATGTTGTTGCCGAGACTTGCTGGATACGGAATATATTGTTAGAGTTGCATTGTCCAATTAGCCAAGCAACTATGGTTTATTGTGATAATGTTAGTGCCATTTATTTGTCTACTAATCCGGTTCAGCATCAACACACAAAACACATTGAAATGGATATTCATGTGTGCGTGAAAAGGTCCAGAGAGGTGATGTTCGTGTTCGTCATGTTCCGTCACGGTATCAAATTGCAGATATTTTTACAAAGGGCCTACCGCGAGTATTGTTCAATAATTTTCGAGACAGTCTCAATGTTCGATCTTCTACCATTGCGACTGAGGGGGTGTGTTAGAGATAATGTTTATCGTTTGTTAATTTGTATTTAGTTTTTGTATATTTGATAGGATAAGGTTTGCTGGTATATAAGCTGTACTTTTGGCGTTGTATACGATGAGCAAAATACAAATTATTTCAATAAGAAATACAACAAAAAATTCAGTATCCTATCCAAAAGATCCCCAATAGTAGAGCATGTACCTCTTTAACTCAAGTGTGATGGACACAACATAAAATTAGAAAAATAGCAGCAAATAAAAAAGTTTGATTAATTAATGCATAAACAAATTCAATCAAATTGCTAGAAACATAATATTTGAGGATTTTCACTTACATGATCAATCGAAAAACTAAAAGAGAATAGAATTTTCACTACATCAATAATAACAATTAATCAATCAAGCAAAATATGAACTCATTTTCTCAAAGAATAAATTAATCTATAATGTCACTTTAATGAAAGAGAAAAAAAGAAAAAAAAAACTCTGATTGGAGTTGCCTAGTTTATTCTTTAGCTTGCAATCTTCACCTATCAAGAATAAGGATTTTGAATCTCTCTTTGTGCAACGAGAATAAGGAAGTGATTGCTTCATCAGAAGCTCTGATTAGGGCTTTCAGAACAGGGACATTGACGGCCAAAAAGAACTAAGTTTGTGCTCTACTTCGACTTTTTCATGTAGGAGACAACAAGGCTGCAAGTGGGTAAATAACAAAAACTGCAAAAAAATGAAAATAAAAATAAAAATTTTGTAATTCTAAAAGAAATAATGGAAATCTGGTAAAAAAAAAGGAAAAAAAATATCACATGTAAATGATAAAAAATAGTAAAAAAGAAAATTTTTGAAAAAAAAAACTAGGAAAGGGTGTAATTTTTCCTATTATCTTTATTAGGGTTTAGATATTTATATCTCGTTTAGGTTTGTAATATATAGTTTTTGAATAGTTTCATGATAATGTATTAACTTAGCTGAATTTTACTTCAATGGGAGGGTTCAACTTCTTATTATATCATGAATTGAAATCAACTTATCAAAATAAAACTTGTGCCATTTATTTTAGTTTGACTTTTATTTATTTGATTATTTATATTTCTAATTACATGTCAGTTAGGTATTTAATAGGGCAAACAATCATCTGGAATTTTCGATATTTTTATTTGTATGTTGGGGTTTTAAATTATTATAAAATCCGGGTTCATCATTAAATCCCAAGATTGAAATTTAAAGGATAAAATGAATTTTGGAATTAAATGGGCATTAAAATCGAGTACAAGGAAATTAAAATTGGGTTAAAAAAATTAAAAAAGTGAATTTGAAGTGGCTTGAAGTTAAAAATAAAAAATTCTTTGAACTCGAGTTAAGTGGCTTAAAGTAGTGAAGGTGTCAAAGTAACAAATACTCAAAGCCTTTGTAAAGCACCAATGGTAGTATGGTTTCCACATTTGACTAATCTCCTCTATACTTTCACATGTTTTATTGTTTTTTTTAAAAAAAATCTTTTATTGAACACTACAAATCATAACTTGTGTTTGGTATTCCTCCCTTGTTAAATTCTAACGAACGTATACATAATATATATATTTATATATATATATATTAAAACCCATCTTCTAAATCTATTTATTTGATTAGATTCTACCATATTTAGTATTAAAAGTTCAGTTTATCAATCATATGTTTTTATGTTAGTTTGCTCGGTTATTGTTTCTCTGTTGATATATCTGTTATTTCTCTGTTAACATTTCGTCCTTAATTACTCTTTTATTTCTCTTGACCATCTCTATAGCTGTCTATAAAAAAATATTGTGTTTTGATTCATATTTGTCTTTAATTTCTCTCTTACATGCTTTTTATAAATTTTCTTTAAAATTCTTGTTTAATCCTCGATACCACCATTGTATATTATACCACAGTATCACATGTAGTGAGTATCATAGTCACTTAGTGTACACCATACATTATATAGCTCTCATACCAGCACAGAGCCTCGGTGCAAGGCTCAAAGGCCAACATGACTAAGTAGTACGCCCTAGCAGGCTATCCACCACCAAAGGATAGATTGTTAACACATTCTGAATTTACGCTGACGCATTCTAGATCTACATTCTCACGACTCAGAGTATATTCTTGACATTGTCAAAAGATGCAGCCATCCACCATTTATAAATATAGGTGAATTCTCATATATAAAAAATCTTTTACATACTTTTTAACTCTTTTTTTATATCAGATTACCGAACTTTAACTTAAGTATCGGAACCTATTTCATCAAAGCTTGATCACTCTACTCTTTCTTGTAGGTATCCTGAATCCTGATCTCTTAAGAACATCTCTTAGGTCTGATCGTCATCATAATCTTATTCTCAAAACCAATCATCATATTCAATAAATTAAACTATGGGGCCGAAGAATTTTTCTATGATGTGCATTGATTGGGTTGTGGAGAACTCTAAGGTATGATAATAAACTCTATACTATAGGATAATGATAAGTTAGTTTCGTTTCTTGTTGAACAAGTCCTTCTCCTTATCTGTATGTAGCTAATCTTGTAGCCTAATTAGAGTAGGAATCTAACTCTTTGTACTTGTATATATACCTCATTTGATTAATGCAATATAAGTATTCTCACCAAAACTTACATTATGGTATCAGAGCCCTCCAGCCACACGGCATAGTAGCTCTTCTTTTCCGTTTTTTTTTTTTTTTTTTTTTCGGAAAAGCCTATTTTTCTTTTATCTTTGTGTTGTCATTAACCTGCAATGGGTGACGAAACTCCTAAAACTTCACAAATTCAGTTTGTAATTCAGACACCAGCATCAATTCTCATCCCTGGAAACAATCAATCTGTTTAGCTAATCTCCATTAATACTACAGTGCAAGCACCTATCAAATTAACCAATGACAATTACATGTCATGGTATACCCAATGGGAGTCACTTTTAGTCGGATATGATTTTATGTCCTTCATTGAACAAGAGTTAACAGATGATCAGCTTGCAAATCAATACTGGAAACGGCAAGAGCAGCTGCTCAGAAGTGCCTTGATTGCTTCGTTGTCCACAGATATAGTCCCTTTTATCGTCGGCGAGAAAACTTCATATGATGTGTGGAAGGTTTTAGCCAACACTTATGCTAAGCCTTCGAATGCTCGTATTATGAGTCTACGGGAGTCCCTTATTACACTTCAGAAAGGGAACTCAACAATCAATGAATATTTGCAAAGAGTGAAAGCACTTGTTTCAGTTCTTGGAAAGGCCGACGTAAAAATTTCTATGCCCGAAGTGGTATTATATGTTCTTCATGGACTACCGTCGGAATACAAAGAAGTCACTGCTGCGTTACGAGCCAGAGAGACTCCAATTACTTTTGCTGAGCTTCACGAAAAGCTTTCCGACTATGAAATTCAGGTTGAAAGAAACACAGCAAAAATAGGAGGTCCAACTACAGTTAATTATGTTCACAAAGCTGCTGGTTCGGGTACTGCTACAGACAATTCAATGCAATCAGTGACTTCTAAACCTGGAAACAAAGCCAAAGTGGCCTGTCAAATATGCGAAAAACCTGGACATGTTGCTAGAAAATGCTTTAAATTGAAGAAATTGTGTCCGGCATTATATTCTGGACCCAATAATGTGCTAACAAAGCAAGTTAATCATGTTGCAACTGGTGGAGCAAGGCAAGGTTGGATACTTGATTCTGGAGCGAATCAACATGTCACCCAAGATTTAAATAATTTGGCAGTTCACTCTGAATATGATGGGTCTGAGGATGTTGTTTTGAGTGATGGTAAACGCTATCCGATTACTCATCTTGGAAGTGTTGATTTGCATACAGTTCTTAGAAAATTAAAATTGCATGATGTGCTTTGTGTTCCAGGATTAAATAAAAACCTAATATCAGTTTATCAGTTTTGTAAAGATAATCAAGTTGAGATATCATTTAACCCTTTTGTGTTTGTTGTGAAGGATATGCGCACGGGGGATCTACTCGCGGAGGGAAAGCCGAATGACGGTGTCTATGAGTGGCCACGCACGTCTGTCTTATGTGCTCAGCCTTCTGTTTCTCATACCATCAAGACCTCTCATTCTCTTTGGCATCGGCGTCTTGGACACCCTACAACTCAAGTGATGCGGATTATTCTCAGTAATTTAAAATTTTCTAGTTCTTTTGATTCTAAGTTTTTCTGTGATTCCTGCAAGTGTAATAAAATGCATAAGACTCCTTTTGGAGAGTCGACTATGCAAAGTAAGGCTCCGTTAGAACTCATTTACTCTGATGTTTGGGGTCCAGCCCCTGTTTTGTCATTTGATGGATTTCGATATTATGTCCTTTTCGTTGATCACTTCACAAAGTACTCTTGGTTGTTTCCGATTAAACAAAAATCTGATGTTTCAATCGTCTTCCCACAATTTAAAACTCTTGTTGAACGGTTTTTCAATTGCAAAATTGCTTCATTATATTCTGACAATGGGGGGGAATTTATTCACCTAAATTCATATCTTCAGGAAAATGGAATTTCCCACTTTTTAACCCCTCCTTATACCCCAGAGCATAATGCAACAGCAGAGAGGAGACATCGACACATTGTCGAAACAGGATTAACTATGATGCATCTCGCTAAGTTGCCTCTCCAATTCTGGACTGCTGCGTTTCAAACAGCAACTTATTTGATTAACCGAATGCCAACTCGAGTTTTAGGTACTCACTCACCCTTTTTTTGTCTACATCGGAAAAACCCAAACTATTCTAAACTGAAAATATTCGGCTGCTTATGTTATCCTTGGATCCGTCCTTATAACTCCAATAAAATGCAGCAAAGATCGACTCCTTATGTTTTCCTTGGGTACTCTACTAATCAAAGTGCTTTTCGTTGTTATGATCCTAAATCTAAAAAACTCTATATCTCTAGACACGTGGACTTTGTCGAAACAGAATTCCCATTTTCTGATCTTGATTTCGAATTACAGAGACCTGATGAAACTTCAGTTGATACCTGGTCACCGCAACATTTCGTTCTACCATGTGCTTTACCACAATCGCAGAAAAGGACACATGGTCAATCGGCAATTCCTTCGCCAGTAGCACCTTCTGCAGCAACGTCAACTCCACAATCAACACCAACGGGGGCGGTGAGCTCAGGTATAATACAAACTGATTTTATAGCTGATATTACTGATTCTGCTGTCTCTAGAAATAGTGAATTGCAGCCTGCAGATCGTGGAGAAGCAGTTGAAATTATTCCTCCAACAGCAAATCAGCATGCAATGCAAACTAGAAGCAAGAGTGGTATTGTCAAGCCAATTAAGAAATTGTGTCTTTCCACAGTTGCTGCTGCCAAACTAAATGTTCCAAGGACAGTAGCACAGGCGTTGAAAGAACAGAAGTGGAGGCATGCAATGGAGGAAGAATTCCTGGCATTAAAATGTCAGAGGACGTGGAGTTTGGTTGATCCATCTGAAGCTTCTAATGTGGTCAGTTGCAAATGGCTCTTCAGGATTAAAACTGATTCCAATGGGAATCCAGTCAGGTACAAGGCACGGCTTGTTGCTCGGGGTTTTACCCAACGACCCGGAATTGACTTTGATGAGACATTCTCACCTGTCGCAAAACATCCAACTATTAGAATTTTATTATCTCTTGCTGTTCAAAATGGATGGCGATTGCGGCAGGTAGATGTAAATAATGCTTTCCTCCATGGAAAGTTAACTGAGACAGTATACATGAATCAGCCGGTTGGGTTTGTAGATGAGCAACATCCTACTTTTGTGTGCAAGCTGGAAAAATCCTTGTATGGGTTGAAACAAGCACCGAGAATGTGGTATCAAGAATTGAAAGTTTTTTTATTGGCTGCCCAATTTACCAACTCCCAATCAGATACCTGTTTATTTATCAAATCATCTGGCTCTACATTGTTATATGTTCTGGTTTATGTCGACGACATAATTGTGACAGGTACAAATGAACGTGAGGTAGAGAATTTAATTGCAGCAATGGGAGCGAAATTCTCCATTAAAGACTTAGGAGACTTAAATTATTTTCTTGGAGTGGAAGTGCTTCGAACTAAGAAAGGGTTGTTCTTGAGCCAACAAAATTATATAAGGGAGCTGCTTGAAAAGTTCAAAATGGAAGGGGCAAATCCGATTGTAACTCCTATGGCGCCATCAACATCTTTGGTATTGGATGATTCTGCGCATGTTACAGATATTGCAGCTTACAGGACTTTAGTTGGCAGTCTCCAGTATTTGTTACTCACCAGACCCGACATTGCTTATGTGGTAAATAAGCTCTCCCAATTCACAAGCAGACCAACGATTAATCACTGGACAGCTGCAAAGAGATTGTTGCGGTATCTTGTTGGCACTTTTGACTATGGTCTCATGTTTCGGGCAGACGGCAAAGGCATGCTACATGCTTTTTCAGATGCAGATTGGGCTGGTAACAGGGATGATCGAACCTCAACGAGTGCAAACATTATTTATATGGGAGCCATTCCAATTGCTTGGACTTCTAAGAAGCAAAGAACAGTTGCACGGTCCTCCACAGAGGCTGAATATAGGTTCGTGGCAGCTGCTACGGCAGATATCTTGTGGGTTCGCAATCTCCTCCTTGAAATGAAGCAAGGAATTGGTGATACACCAATAATTTATTGTGATAATTTGGGCGCAACATATGTTGCTGCCAATCCTGTTTTTCACTCAAGAATGAAACACATTGCCATCGACTACCACTTCGTATGCTCCAATGTACAACAAGGGATGCTACGAGTGAAACATGTGTCGTCTAATGAACAGCTCACCGATATGCTCACAAAGGCAATCAATACGAGGGACTTTCTAGAGCCAAGACGCAAGATTGGTGTGACACAACGTCCACCATCTTGAGGGGGTGTATAGGATAATGATAAGTTAGTTTCGTTTCTTGTTGAACAAATCCTTCTCCTTATCTGTATGTAGCTAATCTTGTAGCCTAATTAGAGTAGGAATCTAACTCTTTGTACTTGTATATATACCTCATTTGATTAATGCAATATAAGTATTCTCACCAAAACTTACATTATATACTATACAATTTGACTTTACAAGTCAAATATACAAAAGACATTATTTGCGTCTAAAATAAAGTAAAAATAAGAAATTTTTATAAAACTACCCATAAAATAAACTTTTTTTTTCAAAAAATACTATAAAAAATTTTACACTTTTAAAAAAATTGGGTCAAAATTTTAAAAATACCTTATTTCTCACTAAAATAAAGTTTTTTTTTTAAATACTTCATCTCTCACTATAAATAATATTTTTTTTTAATTTTACTATTAAATAAATATATAATGATAGTAAAAACGAAAACCTGATGGCTGTGAAACGAAAACCACTTACCAAAGAGCAGTAGTATTTCATGTAAAATCCCCAAATATAAATTCAAGAACTCACATCTATAGAATAGTTAAATTACCTGACGTACGGAGTTAGTGAAGCAGCTACTAGAACATGGGTTAGAGATATGGAAATAAGTGAAGTAATTGGTGCAGTTGGTGGCTATTAATTGCCATTCTTCGAAGCCTATAAAAGCATATCACCAACAATTAACGAAAAAGAAGAGACAATAATCATAACTCTGCAAATCAAAAAACAACTCAATCACATCTAGAAAAATTGATAAACCAACTCAAAAATTTCAAATTCATCTTGTCTTTATTATTTTATCAGTTAATGAGAGTCCACTGTTAATATTTTTTTTTCCTTTTTTTCTCAGTCGATTGTTCCAGCCATTTGTTTATACATTTTTATTTTGTTTGGTTCTTTGTTTTGTGGAATTCAATTGAACTTGTGATAGGGAACTTTAGAATTTCGTTCTTTTTTCTGGTCCCTTGGAGAATATATTCATCGTCTAAATTGAAGTTAAGTTTTCGATTAAAGGTTGTGTTTGTGAATTTAGAGTCAGGCTTTGTTTGTGAATTTCGCTCTCTTTAAGGAATCAAACTCTTATATCAATTTATTTTTATATTCTGTACAAAGAATCAGGCTTGGATACCAATTTATAGGAATCATGTTGAAACATTATACTAAATTTTTTTATTCAATGAAATTAATTACATTAACGACAAAATTGTAATTATAATTTTATTCAAATAACTTTCTTATTTTTTTTATCTAATTACCTTTTTTCGGGCTATTCCGGAACAAGTTTTTGTGTACGGAGTTACAGTTAATTAACATAGCGCAAAGACAGGTACGGTTAGTTTAGTTATATTATTGAGTGATATGTTACGACCCGCACGTGCAACAACTAACTCTGTACAATCTCTTAGTATTTGCAAGTTTTGTGTGACCAAAGCAAAAAGCCACCCAACAATTTGATTTTTGCAAATAAAAACTCTGTAAAATGAATCAACAAAAGAGATAGTGAGAGAAAGAGTTGACCAGGTGCCTTGTGGGTGAGTTACCTGCACAACGGTCACACGCTCAACAGCGTTGAATTCTTTAATAAAATCATGCACCTTTCATGCCTTTTTTTTTTACCTTTCTCATATTAATCCCAATCCCCCATGCAATTACCATATATAAGAATTAACCTTTCTCCATTTCTTTTCTCACTTCTACTTGTTTTCTTTATTGCAAACCTCAAAAAATTTTAAAAAAAAAAAGTTAGGCAGTAGAGAAATTCTCTTTTTATTTCATCTTTCATTATTTCTTTTTTTTTTTTTTTATTACGAGCACTTCTTAAGGAGAAGAGGGATATTTTTTCTAATTTTTATTTTTCTAAAAAAATATAGAAAAGACCATAAAAGATGGGCAGAATCCCATGTTGTGAAAAAGACAACGTGAAAAGAGGACAATGGACACCTGAAGAAGACAACAAATTATCTTCTTACATCGCCCAACACGGCACCCGTAATTGGCGGCTTATCCCCAAGAATGCTGGTTTGTGCTTTTTTTTTTTTTTTGAGGTTGAATTATGTTTATATAGTTAATGAAGAGACTAGATTTAAGCGGATGGCTGTCTATTGGTGGCGTAATTTAAGGTCTACAAAGATGTGGGAAAAGCTGCAGACTGAGATGGACTAATTATCTTCGTCCTGATCTCAAGCATGGCCAATTCTCTGATGCAGAAGAACAAACCATTGTCAAGCTTCACTCTGTTGTTGGCAACCGGTACTCATTAATATCTACTTTCTGTTATATTGTTTCTAATCAGTTTTAGTTGTTGCTTCTATGACTTTAATAAATGGCATTGTAGATGGTCGTTAATCGCAGCTCAGCTTCCTGGCCGCACAGATAATGATGTAAAGAATCACTGGAATACTAAGCTTAAAAAAAAGCTCTCAGGTATGGGGATTGATCCTGTCACCCACAAACCCTTCTCGCACCTCATGGCTGAGATTGCCACCACACTGGCACCGCCACAAGTGGCTCACCTTGCAGAAGCAGCTCTTGGCTGCTTTAAAGATGAAATGCTACATCTTCTGACTAAAAAGCGTATCGACTTCCAATTGCAACAGCCAAACCCTAATGCAGGACCCGGGAACACCTCATCACCTTACATTGTTAGTAAACACGATGAGAATGATGACACCATCGAGAAAATCAAACTCGGTTTATCAAGAGCCATGCAAGAACCTGGCATGCTACCCCCTAATAAACCTTGGGACCCTACTATCACATCTGCAAATTTCACTGGAGAATGCAGCGGTTTCCCAACATCAATCACTGGATTTCAATGTGGCCTGCCTTCTTTCGGCAATGAAGAAGCAGTATCAACATGGAGCCAGAGTATGTGCACTGGAAGCACATGTACAGCTAAAGATCAACAAGGCCGGCTGCATGAAAAAGTAGAGGATGAAAATGGAGAGGAGTCCGAAGATGGAAAAGAGATTAGAAATGGCTCGAGTATATTCAATACAGATTGTGTATTATGGGATTTGCCATCTGATGATTTAATGAATCCTATAGTTTAAGGAATTTTACACGTAAGAGAAAAGACAAGGCACCCTATGAGTAACAATAAACTTGTAATGCCAATGATAAAAGCAGCAATGTAAATAAAACCCTATTTCTAAATTATACAATATCTATCAAGAATTACACTAATTCCTGCTAATTCTCCAATCATAAGCTTGCAGTTCTTCCAATCCTCGAGTTCCTATGATATCTTTTCCCTCACTAGAGAAACTACACATATCAAGCAAAATATGACGACCAAGAGGATGTATCAGCCAAAACTTGAAAGTTTCAATAAGTTAAGTTTTAGACAAGAAGAAAAACCCATGACAATTCCAATATAATCCAGAGTGTGATGAGGTAATATAATGCTGCCTCAAGTTGTTCTTCAGTAAATGAATCTTTCTGGACATTCCATGTATCTGCACGAGTCCAGTGGAACTCAGCAACTGCCTTTGTAACTGTAGTTTTCACAGGTGACGGCTCTCCCCCAAAACGAGCCTGTAGAGTAACATGCTCAGGCAACCACCTGAAAGGAAATGATCAAGATTGTGTAATGTTACAGGAAAACAGTAAAATCAATCTGTCAAAAATCAGAGCTCCTGATTATTTCAATCATCCATTCCTTTTAAAGGCAACATGCAAAGTTTACATATAGCAAAGAAGTGGACATTTACCAGAAAAGTCTAATGCGAAATATTTTTAAAATTATTATATAATCCTATCCCTATATCAATAAAGAGTGAGATCTAGCCAATCCACAAACTGGATTTGTTTTCTTGCTTGAATTACTTGAATATGATTTAAATACATGTAATAAGGATTGGGCTGAGAATCTGAACAATCCAGCTATAAATTATATGGGCCAAATATCAGATTAAACAGAAATATGAAGTGACACATAATCCTAATGAACTTGAACCATATGCACATATCCAAAGAATTGATAAGAACTTAGAATCAATTTTCCATGTATTGTAGCATATTTGAGCAGCTGCTTCATTTGTCTCGTTCTGTGACATACAAAAGAATTCTGAAGAACTTTTTGGCTGCACGAATGCTTAAAAACAAACTTCCTCCTTGAGAACTTTATGTATATAAAAAAATCTAAAGAACATAAAGGGTGAAGCTTGCTTCAAAGCATACATCGCTCTGGTTAATACCCTATTCTCACACCCATGTCTTGCTTTGTCCAACCGCTGCAACCTGTGAATGCATAAATTTGAAATCTCCTAGCACATTACTCAACTTGCTTCATGGCAATCTGAATTTTCCATGGTAGGCTAAATTAATGCAGAAGGAAAAATCTTTTTCAAATTTAAACCTTTTGCCACAAAGGATGTTAATAAGCCACACTTAGCTGATAGTCCACTTAAATTTGATTACTAATCCCCGTAATATTATAATTTCACAATGGAACTTCAATAGAGCATAGTGGTTCATTATATAGCATTGAAACGGTTACAACTGATGCTATGCATCAACTTTAATGAGGGTACATCACACATGACAAACAAATTGCCATCAACTTAGAGAACAGCCTTCTTCTTTTTCATTAGGGAACCAATTGCACACCATCGTCATTTGTTAAAGCACTAGAAAGTCACAGCATTATTCAGAAAAAAACATGATATAACCAATTGCCTATTATCAATATGGGCATACCTGAGCATATCATATGGTACAGATAATACAGGAGCTGCTAAAGCGAGCACAGCACCATGCATACATGCTATAGATTGACCAGATTTTATATTCCTGCATTTCATATATAAAATTTGTTTGACAAATTATTGACATGAAGACCTTTGCCAAGAAATACTATGCACATCGGGAAGTGCATGCATGGAATAACAATGATGATACTATAGGAAAAAATCAAGAAACAAAAAATAAAAAAGCATGCTATATCGTTATTCCTCTGAAAATGAATTGAACTTCCAAACAATTTTGCTTTGTGAAATGGACACACTACATTCATGCACAACAAGAAGTACATGAATCTGCCATGTTGTTGTATCCTAGATCAAAAGGTATAGATAAAAATATATCAATGGTGTCTGAACTTTTTCATTTTTGTCATTTTAGTGTATGAACTTTTTTTTATTCACTTTGGTGTCTAAACTTTTTTCATTAGAAATAACTTGGTTACTCCGACCGATCGGCAAATAGCAAATCGTCAGAAAAAAATCAGTTGAAGCAACCAAGTTATTTCTAATGGAAAAAGTTCAGATACCAAAATGACAAAAATAAAAAAGTTTAGACACTATTGTTATATTTTTTCCAAAGGTATATTCTATTAAACATTAGATGAGACCATTAACCTCTGCTTTCTCTTCCTTTGGATGTTATTTGCCTCTGTTAAAGCTCTATCACGGAAGTCTCTAGCAAGATCTTCATCCCCACCCTTCATTAGACCTGCTAGAACAGCCGCAGCATGCTCTCTCACCTAAGAAAGATATCAAATATTAAAATTGGAGAGAAGACAATTAAAAAAAAAAGAAAGAGGAGAGAGAGAACTAAGAGACAATGTAATACATCCTCTAATAATATATGCTTGGTAAATTGAGAATTATTAAATATTAGAAGTATTAACTTACTAAGTTTATGAAGGTCAAAAACTGTAAAATAGTTATGATACCAACATATTCGAGGAAAATATATTTCTGCCAAATGTTGATATAACTAGATAAAATATTTATGATGCATGTACACAAAATAAAAGGAAGAAGCCCAGATTTCTTTTTCAACAACTCATTCCATCAATTTTGGTGGAATGCTTTAGGCCAATATAAGAAAAGGAAAAAGCATGCGCTATAAACCCTACAATCCTATTGGTGTGCAAACAGTCAAGAGGGAATCTTGCCAGCCACCAAAACATCATCTATTGAATTTATTAATAAAAAAGGATTTACCCAAATTCAATAATTATTCAATAATAGAATTATTAATCATTCAACATGGAATGAAGTTGGTTCCTCAAAAATTTATGAATTAATAGAACTATTAATTATTGAATATTACGCATAAGAGGGTTGGCACAATGTTCATTAGGTTTTCAGACTCTAGTGGACAAAGGAATCAGGCCATTTAAAACACTAAGCTAATTGTATTTTATTTCACGAGTGTTGAACTTCTATACCAAAATACAAGTCATTTAGGTAAGTATTTATTGTCAAACTATTGACACAAGACAAGGGATATTCTTTTGTCCACATTTGTAACTAAATATATACAATTATCCTTCAATTCAAGATTCAGCAGAAACTTACTTCTACTTGATTGTCTCTCAGTAGATTCTCTACAGTGCTGCAAATTTGTTGTTTCTCCATCCTCGAGAGAATAAAAGTGTCTGTTACAGAAAATAGTGCATAACTTCATTAGAATCCACATTTTAACAAAGTGTGATTATGGGACCAAGAAGCTGATTGCTATATAACACTGTACTACGAATGGGATTTTCACATCATAAATATTATACACATGAAAATTGAAAGAAATTTGATATCCCAATACAATCAAGCGCTTTGCAATTTAAAAAAAAAATCTGATGCATCCAAAAAGTACTTTACCTATACATGAAAGTATGCAGACACGTCAGAGTAGCAGATCTGGTCCGCCAGTTAGGATCATTGGCTGCAGAAAGAATCACAGAAACAACCCTCTGGAGATGAGGTTCCCAAAAAACCCTCCACTTCAGCAATTCAAAAGCAGCGTTGGCCAGGGTTGACAGATCTTTATTTGATGTTTCCTTCAAGAAGTCAACAATATTCATCAGATACTGCTTCTACATGAAATTACTTCAAGCAACTTTAAAATGGCCCGATGCATAAACTAGACCATTGGAAAAATGTATTACACCCTCAAACTTTGTGAGCTCCAAGGTCATCAACCATGTTGATTTTGATAATAAACAAACTCATAGTACTTGCTGTGTATGAGAAGAAGCACTTTCTTATTATTTGTGAAGAGCTTAAAATATGCCCACAGTATTCTGAAGACAAAAGATGCTTGAAAGATTATGTCTTTAGATCATACAATGCATGTACTAAGAAATGATGATTTGCTTTTGAGCAAGCATTTTTGAATGTCTAATTTTAATCTTTTCTCAAGTGTTTAAAGAAAAATGACTTGCATACTTCTAAAACTGTTTGAATTATCTTTTAAAAATCTGTCCAAGTATCAGATCCCTAACATTAATCATCTAAACTGAATATTAGAAGAAAGTTGCAGGATTACTAGCAGCCTTCTAGTTATCATATTATTGATACTGGGCTTCGTACAAGAAAACCTCTGACAATGGTAACTTTTTCAAAGTCCATTACTTTGTAACGTTACTTGACAACCTCTACAATAGGGATGTCAGAAGTTTAAGTGAAGACTTGAAAAATCTTCAAAAAGCCTAATTCACTCCCCACCCCCCTCTTCTCTGGCTGTTACACAGGACCAGCACATTTAGCAACACAAGACCTGTTTTATAGGAACCTGTTACACCCCCTGACCCTTTGTTTTTGTAACACATGGGCAGATCATCCTACTAAGTAATTCATGTGTTTCATGCGTGATAGAGCGAGGAGTAGACCATCTTATTGTTGGGAAATTTTAAATTGTGCCTGTCTGAAGACTTTCTTCTACCAACAAATAATATTTACTCATTTTCCCCCTAATCATTCTATAGTATCTCTGATGTTATCACAAGACCATTATTTACCTCAATTTGTTGAAATCCAAAGGTTAGGCAAACAAACCAGCATATATCACCAATTTTATTGGTTTGAGCAAATGGAAATGATTGTCAACCTATCATATTTGAAGGTCAGGTACAAAACATTCCAATAGAAATTCATGGGTGGTGCAATAAGTTTTTCCTACAAAATTCAGAGATGTTTCAATAGCTTCTATAAGACAATTCAACTTGGCACATCGAGGCACGAAGTAAGCAATCAGCATCTTCAAGAAAATATTACCAATTTACCATGTCCAGGCCAGAGTCCAAGACATCAGCTCATTTTCTTTTCCTAGGTTCTACAGTTTAAAATACAAAGAGCAACTCCACTTAAAAAGAACACAAAAGCTTTCAATTTGCAAATTTGCATCAATTTGTGATTCAAACACTAGTACAGTCAAAGCATAAAAGGAATAGCAAAATAAATTTGGATAGTGTTGAGAAAAACTACAGAAATTAAATTGGATACTGATTTGTACCAGCCAAGTCATATTAATTAATATAAAAAAATCCTCACATACCTGCAAGGAAATTACAGGATAGAGGAAACCCACAATAACGTCCAGCAAATAAGATGATCTTCCAGATTTCAGAGTTGAGATGATAAAATGAAATAGCTAAAAGAAAAAAGAGAGAGAGAGAGAAATGGGTCACTAGTAGTTTCTAAGAGAGTTAAGCAAGAGAAAAAATTCTTAGGCAATTATAAGAATTAGTACCGTTTCCATCCACTTAACATCATCTTGTGCATCCCCATTCAAGGACCCATTTTGAGGGATTGACCTTATTGGTATTTCCAGATTGTCTGAAGGGCTACTTTTCTGAATACTTGTGACCACATCTGACGCTCATTCTGTCAGAAACAGAACCCAGTTTTCCTTCTCCTGTTGGTTATCAAAGCCAGCATTTGCTCCTTCACTTGAGTGATTGTAAGCAAATGATGAATGAAGGCAAATGTTGGAACACAAAATGGACAGAGTAACACCTATAGCTTCCCTGACCTGTCCCAGGCAAAATAAACATCACATCACAACCACAAAAACAAATTCAGCATTCATAGCAAAAGAAGAGGAGAAATATAATCATGATTGGTCCTTTCACAAATCATTTGCAAAGAATAATTTGGTTTTCCTCTCTTGTTTCCTTATTTTTCCCATTTGATTCTTAGCAGTTAAAAATCAATAATTGAATTGACAATATATGAAAATATCAGGCTTACTTGGGCTGATGAATGGCACATATTATCCAACAATTCATTAAGAAGTTTACTTGAAGATCCATCTTAGCTAGAAGCATTTTTTGTGGTGATACTTCTATGAGTGCAGCTGAAAGAAAAGTGTAGCGCTTTGTGACAATGGTAGTAGTCACAGCTCGAAGTAAAGGTGTCATCAAGCAGTCCAAAATTTGTTGCCTCAAAAGAGGAACTCTGGTACCATATTTTCCTTTTCCTGTAACCGCATAGCGTATACAAGCTGCCCACTCAGGTACAGATTCCACAGATTGAGAAAGAACAATATTCTGCAACTGTACCATCATCCAACTGTCCCATGCTTCTAAAAGACCATCAACATCAGAATGCAGTACTCCAGCTAATGCTTCAGCAGCAACACACTGCTTAGACCTTTCCTTAGCATTTGTGAACTCCTCCAATGTACTCTTAAGTGCCACTAGAACAGGTATGCCACACTCTTGTATCAGCCGCTTAAATATTCGTGCAAAATTTGAGTAAAAGGTATCATTTCCTAATAAAGAAATCCAACTAGGAGTGCGTGGCCAGGAAGCAGAAAAGTCAGAAATAGAAACGGGTGATTGATTTGACTGCAAGACTTTGAGAAGAAGAATTTCCATGACCTCCTCTCAGTGTGCTATCAGTATCGGTGATTATATGAACTTGAGAAAGACTATTCAAAGTCTCATTAAAAAATCCATCTTCCTGAAAAATGTCACTTAATGCCTCTTCAAGAGACGACTTGGTACTTGTATGTAGCTCCCCAGAAAATGCTGGCTGACTGTCAGCCGACAACTTATAAGGAGATTCTTTTAATAGTGTATTAAGAGCCGATATTGCAAGTATCCTTGTCTGAGGAAGTTGACTTTTTAATTTTTTTAGGAAGTGACTTGAAAAGGAAGGAAACACAATATTGAAAAGCTAGTTTCAATCAATGGGAAGAATGCTAATCAGAAAGCAGAGACAATCCATAAGGCAAGGAGAAAATTACTTACCAGCAGTTTCACTAGTACTTCAGACGAGAAGTTACGATCATTTCTCGATGTCATAGCCAACAAAAGCAGAACCCTATTAGCCATAAGGTTATACCTAACAAAGGAAAAAAAATGAACGAAATTGAGGCAACATCCAAGGGAATAAAACATATCTAAAATAAAGAAGCTTGAACAGACCAAACAAAAAAAGAGCAAAATTTTAATTGTTTAGGATATGCTTTGGTTGGTTTGGCTGACAAAATGCAGAAGTGAATATTCCAGTTTGTGTCAAAATTCAACTAAAAAAACTCAAAATTACCCAATTTGAAAATACACTCAAGTCCAATTATGTTCTTTTAAGTAAACTTTTGTTTCCTTTTTTTTTAACTCTTCTAGTTGCAGTGCTACTTTGTTTAACTATTTTAATTCTATCAACTTTTGCAAGGTCATGAGGGTAAAATTAATACTTTATGAATATGCGCACATCTGAGAAAAACAAATTACATGTAAATAGAATGGGAAAAAATCGCCATAAAATAAAAGTGTATATATATATATATATATATATTGATGTTTCAGTTTAATGCTTAACCAAACGGTAAACCTTAACCATCCAGAATTATTTATAGGCAATTAATGGCCTTCGCCCGGCAGGCCAAAGCGATTTGTGATAAAGACATTTCAAAAACAAATATGAAGGAAACAAGCATTCAGATATATACCGCCAATGCAAGCCAGTAGCATCAAAACTCATAGATTCAATCTGAGAAAGCAAATCTGAAAAATCCGGTCCATCTACATGATTGTCTGATGACTTGAAAATGGCTCTAGATGCTCCAGAGAAGTGGATGTTGTACTTAACAAAAAGCTGTTGGCTCACAAAATATGAGAATAAGAAATCCAGAAATACAACATATAAATCAATAGATATGAGAAATCTTACTTCATTAATTGCTTTCTGGGCCTTCAGTGATTCATGATGTGAGCTACAGGACAAGAAAGGAAAACTAAGAGTCTCTATGACCAATAACAATTCATAAAAATTTGTGACCAAAGTACAATGCCATTATTGCACAAAGTTTAGAGAAAACCATGGAGTTTCAAGGGTCACCTTGAAAGAATTCCAAGAAGAAATGAAGATAACGATCTTGGGTCCTGATATCAAGGATGATGCATTAGGAGAAAACACATATTTCCAAATAGTTGTTCCAATCAATTTCTACTAAATGATTACCACTGTTAAATGTTTGAGAACTGTCTGTGTAGAGAGAACAGCACAAGAACCTAGAACAGCATACTCTGGTAAGTTGGAGTTCCGCAAGTGTTCAGTAAAGGACAGTACACACTTTGAAGTCATAGATGGCCATCTCTTTATCATCTTCAGCAGCGACTTTCCAGCAAGTCTGGACACAAACTCAGCAATGTAAATCAAATATCATAAACACGAGTTGCTGTGTACTTCAACTAGACATGCCATATTGAATCTAGTGAAAAAAAAAAAAGGAAAGAACCAAGTAGGAATCAACATGAAACCAATTGCATAAACCTAGAAAGGCTACAAGAAAAAGAATACACACATAATAATTAAGCAAATTCCTAATACAGAAAGAGAAGTAACAACATGGTAACAAAGTGTGAAGACTTGAGTAAAATTCCCCCCACCATCCTCCACTAGAGGGAGGAGAGACAGCGTGAGGTAGACAAACATTCAATCATATAAAGATTACAGAACAGTTGATAACTTACAGACAAACAGTTTCATAGCTATGCAAAGACAAGTTCAGTAGATCTTCCATTAAAAGAATTGCATGATCTGATGGATAAAAATTCCCACTTGTACGGAACAGATGGTAGGAAGATTGTGACGACCTCCACGTACTGTGCATGTATGCCTTGTCAATAAGAGCCCACCTAGGCCTGAAAACCAATAAATCCACTGTCTAAACACTATAAATTTAATGGTAACATCATACAAGAAATAATACAGGGAACATCTCATGTAAGACTTCTTACCTTTTCTTTCCTTTAGAATGAAATGACACAATGAAATTTATTGGAGGCTCTACAATGGCAGCAGACTCCAACTTCCAAGCCTGCCTGTGATTTGACCACTCATCATACTCCAAACTACCTGTTTGAAAAGTGGATGTCAAAAATAAGCTCAAAGCAAATGCTACTCTGAGCAACACCAACAAAGTTTAGGGAATTAAATTCATCCAGAAGTAGTATCTCTTACCATAGTTGCCCAAGGAGTCCATGATTCGAACAATTAGTATCAATAGGATGCTGTCATCTGATTTTTCCTCTAGCAGGTACCTGCCAATGTATAATCAACATTTTAGAAAATAAGAGCCAATGAAATTGGAAAATTAAATAATGAATTCCAAGCATTAAATATTACTTGCAGACTCTGTGAATAATCTTAGCAGCTTTTTCACGCAATTCAATGCTGCCAACAGTTGAACCCGTTGCTCCAGCTATCAAGAAAGAAGCCTGTTTTGGATGTTCAACAATCCCATTCATGGTGTATGGTCTGAAATCAGGTAAGCAAGATAAAACACCTTGCAATGAAGAATCAATACGCAATAGAGTCACTTTCAAGTGCTCTTTTTCACTTCCTGCTAACAAGTTGCATGTAGTTAGAAAATAATGACAAAAGCAAGTAATTGCACAAAAAAAATTCATTTTACATGAGAAAGAATTGGAAGATCCCTAATGCCTAAAAAACAACTATTTATTAAGGCCACATGACCATGATTAGAGCGCAGTTGATATCTGTAACATGGTAAGATTTAATAAAAATATTTTGATATGATGGACAAATTAAAATCAGCATAAAAAAGCACCATGATACAGAGATTTTCCAGAAACCCATTGTTCATGCACATTGCCAATTCTCTAACTCAGCAAGAATCAAAGCTCTTTGAAGCGAACATTGCACTGAGTGTCCACCATAAGAAGAAAAAAAAACATAAAAAGAATGCATCAGTTCTACCTGGATCAGAGTGGATTTTGTTTTGGAATATTCTAAAAAGATCGTCTAAAGCTGATTCAAAATGAAGGTTCAAAAGTTCATTTGCAAATTGAATTTCTTCATCACTTGGAACATGCCACTTGAGGCCCATCAATTTTTCATCACTCATATAATCCTTTGTGCTAATCCATTCTTCTAATGCTGCAGCAGCATGTAACATGCACCTATAAAAACAATTTTTTGCAATTTTTCAATCAACGAGCAGTGGAAGAAACAAAAACATGATGCAATTACACTTCTCATTGCAACTACATTTACAGATAAAAGATGCAAGCTTACTTGTACTGATCAATAGGATAATAAAGAACAACACTTCCAAGAAGGGATCGAAGAAGATGGTCACCAGCTCCATTAACCTGTCAGATGTAAGCTCTCAGCATATAAATATAATAAACCAGAATATATTTAGCAACATATATAATTTGCATCCTACTCTAAGTATATTGCCAAAATGAATTTTAACTTTGTGCAGGTAATAAGTCAACTATAGGTAAATCGAAACCTTCCACGAGGGAGATTCAAAAGCAGAAAAAATAGCTTCTTTGAATTGTTCTCTGTAATGAAGAAGTGCAGGCCCTCCATAGCTGATTGCAACTGACAATATTTTCAATTGATAATTGATTGCTGTTTCAAGAGCTGGAGAGAGTGTCGGTTTTGCCTGGGAAAGAATCAATCAACTTTCACATACGAACCTTAGTGCAAGACAGGCAACCTTTGAAAACCATTCAAAAATTGAAAAACCTTGGTTGAAACAGAGGAATCCCTTCCTCCGAAGCCTGTAACAGGAGTTCCTTTCAAAGACCATATAACAGATGACAAAATTGGCTCAACAAGAGAACTAACTGCCTCGTCTGGGTTTGAATGAACACAGGCACAACAAAGCAATCCAACCTCAGCAATTGCTCCAGGTAGAATATTTGTCCTAACAAACTTTGAAATTTTCTTCAAAGCCTGTCATAATAAAGGAGTAGTTTATAAAATCATCTTATCCCCAAAAACAATGGAAGGGGTCTGCTGAAGTTTAAGTTCAAAGATAATGACAGAAACCTAATTGTACAGTGATTTGGAAAGCCTCCCAAGCAAGATTCAAGCATGTAATAATAGTAAGGACCGTCCTCAACCACAAAGGTCCCAGCTGTTGCAGATGAGTGTAGGCCTTCATTCCTATAAAATGAATATCCAGTGATCTCAAGGGCAAATTTAGAAACCAAATAAAAGTATAAATTCGCATTCTAGATCTATGGAAGCAAAAGGAATTTAAAAAAGTAATAATGAACAGAATGTCATTACTTACAGAACACTACTGGGCTCCAAATGTTGAAGTAATGAAAATAGACGACATAAAAATTCATCTAGCCATTCAGAAAAGCGGCTCATTGGCATGAATGACACATCATTCTTTTCATCATCCAAAGTAGCAATCTGCAATTACAGATAAATTATTAAAGTACTTATTATTAAAGTACTTTGTCGACAAATCATTAGCCTATTAGGGGTCTTATTTTAAAGCTTACATTGGAAAATATGGAACCAATTAACTGCAAGGTTGCCAAGGTTTTGGGAGGATCATTGGCATCCATACCAAGTAATGCATTGGATAGGGAAATCATCATAAGATCAAGGAATGTATCATCACCTCCACCAAGATCAACCAATTTGTCTGAAGTTGATAGGGATGTAAGGAACAGTGAACATCCCGCAAAGGCCACAGACATGACAGCTGTTTTCAACTGGTGGGTGGCAGTCATCTGACTAGATGTAAAGTGGGCAAAAGAGAAGTTAATGTTATGCAAGACAGAATTCAACCAATTCAATAGAAGTGCACCTTCAATGAAAAAGGCAGCTTCAATCAATGAATAGCTGATCTTTTGCAGGTTTAAACAACATGTGATGCATATAATATCTAAGCATTTCTAGGTCTAGTGATCCATGCACCATTACTAACCGTCTCCAAGGCTAGATGAAATCGAGATGCTAAAAATGGAAGAACCAAAGAGGGCTCCACATATGATAAAATAGAAGTTGCTGCAGCAACTGTCTCAGAGAGATGTTTATTCTTGTTATATTGCCCACGATCAATTAACTTTAACAGCGCATTAACAAAAGAAGTCCTTTCTGATCTTCCAAGAAACAGCTCAGCTTGCCCGTCATTATCTATACTCCTGTAAAATAAGCATTTGAATACAACTAGTTTAAAACATGTTAAAGTCAATACGTAGTTTAAAACATTTCAGTGATGATGGTACATTCAAGTCAATGACAATGGTATACTCTTATTGTTGCTCATACTGCAGACGCTTCTGGAATGTAATTACCAAATAAAGCAAAAATCGCTCCAATGAGTAAGTCCAGCGACCACCATTAGAGGGATGGTAATACCTGAAACCAAAAAAAAATGCAGTTAAGCACAAATAATTATATTTTATATATATTTAACATGATTGAAACAATAATTAGATTACTAGAATGTCAGTAAACAAACTGTTCTAAGAGGTTGACCAATTTCTCTAAATGCTCCTGTGCAGCACTACCAGGTTTTAGTAGATATACCTGCAGTTGCAATTAGAGAACATCATGATCTAGGAAACAATGATATGTTGTCGATCCATGAATTCTGTGAAATTAATGTTCTATATCAATCTTACAATTGATTTTGAAATAGCCTTTGCTGGGGTGACTGTTTTATTGGAGAATAGAAACCTTGTATTCCTGGGAACATCAACAGAAAAGGGATACGACCCACTTCCATTTGCCACGGGAACCTGAGATTGCCAGATTTAAGCATTAAAAATCTAACATGGAAAAATCCAAATGGTGATTAGATGGACGCAGACAAAGATTGAGAAGGAAAAAAACTAAAAAGAAAAGGAAGAATTACAATCTGTCACACATAATAGTTACAACCACAGGATCATAATATTTTGTATAGTAGGCATATTCTTCTTAGATATCACACTTCAGAAACTAAATGATGAAGAATTATAAGTCCTTGTTCAATAACTTATTAGAACAGCTCCCACTCCCCTCTCTTGACGTTCTAATATTAGATCACTTATGGATTCAGACAAAAATTGAGAAAAAAAATTAAAAAGAAAAATGGAATTATAATCTGTCACACTTAATAGTTACAAACATAAGATCATAATTTTTATATATTAGACATATTCTTCTTCATCACACTTTCAGAAACTAAATATGCAGCAGTAAGTGAAGAATTATAGCTCCTTACAACAACAACAACTAAGCCTTAATTCCAAACAAGTTGGGGTCGGCTGTATGGATTCTCAACAAAATAAGCTCAAAAGACACCAAAAAAGATACTCCAGTCTTAGGCCCCTTCCAAGACACGGATTTTACGTCTTCATTCAAGTCTGTCATTAATCAAATCCGCATCAAGATCTAAGGCACGTAAGTCTCTTGCTATCACCTCCTTCCACACAGTTCTAGGTCTGCCACGACCTCTAGCCCCCTCAATCAACAAATTCTCACACTTACGAACCGCAGCATTAGGAGGTCTTCTTAAAACATGCCCATACCATCTAAGTCTTCCTTCCCTCACCTTATCTCCGACGTCCGCTACTTGGACTTTTTGTCGAATATGAACATTCTTAATTTTGTCCAGTCTGGTATGTCCACACATCCATCTTAGCATCCTCATTTCTGCCACACTCATCTTATGCAAATGTTGTCCCGTTGGTGCCCAACACTCACTACCATAGAGCATCGCAGGTCTAACAACCGTCCTATAGAATTTACCTTTCACTTTCAGAGGTATTTTCTTATCACATACTAGTAACTTATTCCAAAAGCTCCCACTCCCCTATTGTGACATTCTAATATTATATGCTCCATAACAAGGCACTCAAGCTACGTGATTCTGACACTAGTTGACTATAGACAGAATAAACAGCATAAACAAGGTTTCAAGGCCGCAAAATGCAATTTGACTACATATTCCAGCCCTCAAGGCTTAGTTTGGAAGAAGGAAAAAGAAAAGAAAGGAATCGTTATCTCTAATTTGGGAGTTTAATAGACTGAAAAAGAAAGGATAATAAGGAATTAGATATCCCATTAAAGCTCATTTTATTTTGAGGGGATAAAAGATACCCATTTACTTATAACTAATAAAAGTTTTTAATAAAAATATTTTAAACTTACTCATCCTTCTAACATCCAGACATAAAATATTTATTAACCCTTTTCTTTCAATACTTTTACTATCCCATCTATTAAAGATTACCTTTTCCATTCTAGACATCTGAAATTCCCAAACTACGCCAAAGCAAGCATAAGCAATGTTCATTTTCTCATCAATTCCACTCTCTTAGCATCAAAGCAACTTTTAAAGGGAGGAAAAGAAAAGATTGTTTATATTTATCTTACCATTCCTCCCTCCAGCATAAGTACTTTTAAAGCCTTCATCTTGTGAACTACAGAAAAGAATTTATACGTAAATTTGATGATTTCTTTTTTGTAAAATTTTCTATTTATGAGGTCTTTAATTTTGATATAAAGCCCAATGTGGTTCCCATCCAAGTCTACTAAAATGATACTCAATTCAACTCAACTCAACAGATCTTGAATCTCAAATTAATTGGGGTAGGCTATATGAATTCTACTTTTCCACCCTAAGCGATTATGGGTTACATCTTCAAAGAAATATAGGATCATAAAATCATTTTGAACCACTTTTTTCCACGTTAATTTAGGCTTGCCCCTACCCTTTTTAACTATATCTACCTTAAAATAGTCAATCTTTCTGACACTGACAGACACATCACCGAGTCTTCATCTCACATGAATAAACGACTTCAATAAATATTCTCTTATTTTATCCTCAATAGTAGCTGCCTCACCTTTTATCTAATACAGCCAACATAAAATTGTCATGTTTTATGATATGCGTTTCACTAGAATGATATTTCACTAATAAATATTACCTTAGTCTTGTGAACTACAAATGATATTGTACAACTAATTCTTAATTCACAAACTACTTTCTCTATCTTCCAAAAACTATTCGAACTCATGTCCTTTATTTTGTTACATGAAAACCATAAAATCCATAAATTATTCAAATATTAGCCACCATAAGAGGACACTCGCAGACAAATCACTCAACATTCCTTTTCCCTTTGTCAATTAAGTATCTAAGCAAATGATCCTCACTATTTGAACTTTATGCAACCTGAAATGCACGCTTATAAATTGATTGATTTAATTTTTGAATGTGATTCTAAAATATTTCCTTTTATGTGGTTAATTTTCTTTAGTTCTTCTGCATATGAAGCAGCAATACTTGAGAAGGGGCCAATGCAATGTGGACATGAACAATTTCAATGGATATTTTTTTCCTTCATCCATCCTAGCATTGGGCAAAACCATATCATGTATGACTCCCACTCAAATATTACATGTCTCATTGCAAGCTTGAAAAGTTTGTTATATGTTTTGACAACAAAACTTCTGAAAATCAAACCATTGGAAGAGAAATAAGATAGGGAGACAAAAAAAAAGCATCAAGAGATCTTAACATGGTTCTAATTGTTAAAGTACCACTTAAGAAGAAGCAAGTCAAGAAAAATGAACAAGAAGAAAACGAAGAATCAAAGATTTGGACTGTCAAGATGCTAAAAGACAAGGGAGAACTAAGAAGAGCTTTGATGGCCCCCAAAAAGCTTTCTAAAAGGTTCTAAAATCAACCTTAAAATTTTAAATATTATTAGAATCTATATTAAGAAATGTGACAAAATATTACGCTGACTGTACCAGTATGTACAAAAAGCTCATGTATAGGTGGAGTTATATTAAAAAATTTAAACATTTTAAGGCAGATATAGTTAGAAGGGATAGGAGTAGGCCTAAACTAACATAGAGTGGCTTAGAATAAATTATGATTTTATACCTCCCTGAAGATATAGCCCATAATCGCCTAGAATAAAAAAAGAGAATCCATATAGCCGACCCTAATTAATTTGAGAACAAAACTTAGTTAAGCTAAAATGAGAACCTTAAAATTTTTATATAAATTTATAGAATATAATGTGGGCCCCCCAAAACTTTTTGCATTGTAGGGGAGAAAAAATTATTCTAGGGCCCTTGAACTTATTGCATTTTGTCCACTGAGCTCGTAAACTTTGATTTCTCTACATTAAGCCCTCAAACTATCATTTTTCATATTAAAGTTTAGGAGCTCAATAAACAAAATGATACAAGTCCATGGACCCAAGATGGGCTTTTCCATCATAAGTGAGAAACCTCCTATTTTATGTCAACTTTCACTTATATCCTTATTTTATTTGACTTTGGCCCCCTCAAAATTCGATATTCTAGTTCTATCCATGATAAGGATGTGTCATATTGAAAACAATAATAGAAAGCATGAGCCCGAAAAATTTCTAGCAAACTATGTCAAAATATATATATAAAGAGAGAGAGACCATAAAAAACAGGATACTGCATATTGCAAAAGAAAGATGAGCACAACAAAAATGAACAAGTTATTCAAAAAGGATTGTGCAATTGTCACATTTGCAATGCTCACCATGCTCAAGACTAAGCTTACTGTATTCCTTCTTTTGTTTTGGACAAAGTAAAGTCAAATCTAATATTTCACATCTTCCAATGTCTCTAAGTTAAGAATTATTATCTTTCATCATTCCAAAAGTCTATGGTCAATTTACTTTTTAAAAAAAAGCTCATGGTGATGTTCCCAGTTTTCTCCAGTCACGGGAAAATCCTATGGGCAATGAATTATTTTTATGTATTTCATTCCTTTTGGTTTAGGACCTTGACAAACATGGAATTCTACTACCCATCTAGGAATTTTAGCTTACTACAGACTCATTATTGTATTCTAATCTATTTGCTTCCCATCTAATGATAATAAGGAAGTTCCTGTTTAGGAGTCATAATTCTTGTTGAAATAAGGAATTTATATTTCTATAAATATCAACACCTATATGGTTTTGTTATTTCCTTAAGCTATTGGCCAATGACTATTCTACAAAACCATCATTTCTTTTTTTTTTTTTTTTTGCCCTCAAACCTTCACATGCCATTTGAATGCCTAGAATCCATAAAAATTTGATGTTTTTCCACCCTAGTCCTTAAAGCAATGGTTGGTGGCAGACATATACCAATTCAATACTTTACTACAGAGGTCATAACAATAAAAAAAACTTTTCTTTAAGTAGTCTCCATCCTTTCTATAATTACAAGCTAAAAAAGACAGCTCTTGAGGAATGCATATAATCCTAAATGCAACTACTCCAGGAATTTAATTATGAAGCAAACCATGTTCAAACTAACCTCAAACATATTTAAGAAGCGAGTGAAAAGTGTTGGTAAATAGCATTCCCAGTTGATAAAGTTGCAGTTCTTTATAACACGTGCTAAGACAGCTGCCCACTGGCTGTTCCAAAATTGGCAATTTGGTATCAAGTCCCATAATTCCACACTCTTTTTAATCCAATCACAGTCAGGTTAACAGTACAATATAAACTTACTCCAATAATACATCTAGAAGCCATTAAGATAGAGTTCCAATAAGTAGATGCTCCTTACTCTGTATAGAAGTCCTGGTTCTCCAAGTTAGTGGGTAGAAACAGTCTCACAAACCCCGATCCTTCAAATGATGAGTTATGCCATGGATTTTCCAATAGAGAACTGCAGGTTGGGTTGAAAAAATAATAATGAATACGAAGAAAGAAATTACGTAAGTTTTGTAACCTTCACCAACCTAACAAAGGGTTAAGGAAATTTAAGCCTAAAATGGCCAGAATAAGAATTTTGATTTTTACCATCAGGATTTCTGTCTCTGTGGTTTCAATATCAAATAGGCTAACGAGCATTTTTATATTGCATGAGAATACAATACTAAATATCAAACCTACGATGATAAAATCAATCTCTATTGGAATTTTTTTATAATTTTGAATCTTTTAGTCCTTGGAAGTAGTAAACCTCTTACTATGTGTGATGTTATGGGTTCAGTAACTCGAATAAAAATAAATAGAGAGAGAGAGAGAGAGAGAGAGAGAGAGAACAAATTTGAAAATTTTAATATATTCCATAATTAGTGGAAAAAATACAAAAACAAAATACAAAAACGGATAAGTTTTCTCTAACATAGATTGAGCACCGATGTCAAAGACTACGCAAATCACTAGCTGTTTATCAAATCTAAAAGAGCTCTGCAACACGTACCAAAATTCAGACCATATCTCTAAGGCAGAACCAGCCGGAAAGAACCTCCGGCAGGATCAAACAAGTGAAGTAACAGTCTCAAAATGTCTTTGTCTCAACCGCCATCCTTCCGGACCTGTATTCCTGTAATGAACACAAAGTTTTCAGCGACAGTATATAACTGAGAGAGAGTAAGAAAAGCAAAATATGCAAATAAAAACTCTATTTAGCAGAAAAGAAACTCATTAGCATTCACTCTGAAATCAATACTAATAAGATCTTGCAATATAGTAAACCACTTAACATAAAAACACCCTCATTCACTTAATAACTCACCTGGGAAAATGTGTATGAATTAAAGTATCATACAGAGGCCGCCATTGAACTTTCAAGGAATGCAAATTTTTTCTGTACTTATTAAGCACTCTGACTAAGACACTTCCCCATCGAACCTAATCCACAGGTAGAAAAAGAGAACGAACAACCACTTATTTAGATATACTACAATAAAAACCAACAAATAGGTAAACTCATATGACGGATTATTCGTACCAATTGAGCATAAAGATTATTCTGCGATATATTGAACAATTCAAGCCCAATTTCCACAAGTTGAGACACATCTTCCACAGCTACTTCACTTTTCGCCTTTATAAACCTATATAGCCAACAATTACACAATCATTACAGAATTAAAGTCATCATCGAACACTATAATTCAACAATAAAACAGCAAAATTAAAATCCTAATTTCAAGAAAAAATCAAAATCAAAAACAATAACAAAAGAAACTTAACAAGTCAATAACGGAAATCCATTTGAGTAGCGTAAACAGATTCGGGCTCGTCGGTCTTGTAAGAAGCCTTGATGGAGTTGACCACACGAGCAAAGGATTCTCTCTCTTTCTTGGTCTCCTCCCCCACCGGTGGCGGTAGCCATGCATTGTAAAGATGCATTTTTGCCTCTTTTTTTTTTAAGCTTTTCAATTTGGATTTCGATTTTGTTTCTGTTTGATTTGATCGAAAATGAAATGAATATTTTTGATGGTGTGGAGCACAGAGAGCAGTAAGGCTTTTTAGAGTATTTATAGTCTTTATTGAGTATCAAAAATAATAAATAAATAAATAAAAAGATTTCTTGTGCGATGGCCCGAAGGTTTTCTTTGTAATCGAGAAACAAAATTGAGGGTAGTCATTTTGAAATATAATTATTGAATAATTTATCTGTTAGATAAAAAATATTTATTATAATATATTTTTATAAATAAATTTATAATAAATATTTTTTAATCAATAAAAATAAAATTATCTACGTCACTTTTTAAAATAACTATAATTAATTAATATTAATATTTTTTAAAAAATTTATAAATTAATTTATTGTTGACAATCTAATTTATTTCTTATTTTTATTATAATATGAGGAGAAAAATACAACTTAAATCTATTAAAAAAATAGGGCTTTCTATTACAAATCTATAAATCCTAGCCTCAAAATTACAAAATCACGCGTTATCTCTTAACACCGTCACTTTCATCTTCTTCATCCTTTTTTTTCTTCGTTCTTCATCATCTTCTTCGTCCTTCACCGTCAATCTAAAACAAAAAAAAAAAAACATATTTACATCATCATCTTTTTTCTTATTCTTCTTCTTCACCTTGTTCTTCTTCATTCTTCATCATCATCAAATAAAAAAATTAAATATATTTGTGTTCTACATCATCATCATCATCTTCTTCTTCTTCATTCTTCATCATCATCAAATAAAAAATTTTGCATGCAACAAATTCATCATCATCATCTATGTAACCAGATATAAAAGATTTAGTTCAAATAGAAAAAAATAAAAAGAACAAAAACATAAAAGAAAAAGATTGAAATGATAAAAATTTCATCTCCATATTAAGTTTAATCTAAATCTTCATATTCTTCTTTAACATAATCTTTATCTTTATTTTTTTCTTTAATAAATCTTCACATTCTTAAAAAAAAAAAAGCTTTAAATCATCAAAATAAAAAATACATAATAAAAATATAAATATATTGTTGATATATTGTATATGTTTTGCAAATATAAGAAGAAAATAAAATAAAATATAGATATATTGTTGATGTATTGTATATGTATTGAGTATGTAAGAAAAATAATGAATAAAAATATAGATATATTGTTGATGTATTATAGATATGTTGTGTATGTAATAAGAATATTAAATAAAAATGTAGATATATTGTTGTTGTATTGTAGATGTATTACGTATGTAAGAAGAATAAAGAATAAATATGTTAATATATTTTAGCTGTATTGAAGATATTGTATAAATAAAATATTGATGTATTATATATTATATATATTAGAAGAATATAAAATAAAAATATTGTGTAGTGTTGATGCAGTGTTAATATATGATAGATGTTTTAATGTATTATAGGTGTATTGTATATATTATATATTTATAAGAATATAAAATAAAAAAATATTTATAGATAAATCAATATAAAAAAATTCTAAACGTAAAAAAAGCAAAATAGAGAAAAAAGAGAAAATAGAAAAAAAAAAAAGAAGAAGAAAAATCACTGCCTAAAAAAAGAGGAGAAGAGGTGTTTATAAACAGTATTATAACTAAAGAGGTAAAAATAAAAAAAAATTAAATAAAATATAAAGCTGAAAAAAATAGTATATTTGAAAAAAAAAAGTTTGTGGAGTATATTTGGAAATGAAAAATAAAAAAAAAGTATATGATATAAATTTCTCAAAAAATTATGCACTTATCATAGATTAAGTTTCGAAATAAAATTACAGGGAGTTAGGTGGTCCATGCCCTTTTTTATTGATAAATAAGCCAATTATATCACATTAATGTAAGTTATTTTTATTGTCTTTTATTTTTAATTTTGTTATTATTTTATATTTATTTATATCTTATTTAATTTTATTCAATAATAAATCCTGATTTTTATTTGAATTTTTCACTAATATTAATACAAAAAATCTAAATTTATAATAATAATAAATAAATTCAAAAATTATTTACATAACATATAGAAATTAAAGGTAAAAATTAGTTATTATATAATTATAATGTTAAAAAAAATTTATTCAACTCTACCTTAATTTTATTGGTAATAAATTTATATATTGAATACATTTTTTTTATTTCAAAATTTTGATCTGTTCAGTTGAATTCTAGTTTCATCATTATCTCATCGTGGAGCAACTGCAGCTTATACTTACGCGGCAAATGTTGAAGTGTATGTAAAATATATGAAGTTGGCGACGACGAAATAATTGATGCTGGATGCACTATACAATCATAATATCCAAATTTATGGAAGGTAAATTTCATATTTACATTCGCATTTATATTGCAATATCATAACCAAAAGGTTTAGATACTAATTGAATAAATGCAATTGTATTTAATTTTTTTCAGAATATATTTTCTATTTGAATTTTAAAATCTAATTACAATTATATTGATTTAAGAGACATTGAAAATAAATATATGTATAATTTTGACTCATTATTAAACTCAACTTTATCTAATTTTTTATTGATCCATGTTCAATTCTAAAATATATAATTATAATTTTGACTATATGTAATTTAGTCATAATTAAATTGAAAATTAAAAATTAAAATATCTTTTTAGATTATGTGAGTATAATTATATCTTTTTGAAAAAAAAATTAGTTACTAGACCTTTGCAATTTGTCACAAATACTAATTTTATCTTTATTAATATTTTAGCTTATTTCAAAATTAAATATATATATATATATAGTTATTGCTTTTCTTTTATTTTTTTAACTATTAAACTCAAATTTTTTAAGCTTTGGTGACATATTTATAATTGCACCATAATACTCTTGTGAAAATGATAAGCTCCTATCCCTTAGCTGGCATGCCATGGAAGAGAAAAAAAAATTAAATAAAAATTATGCCACGCTTTCAATTTGGTTAATTGAGTTAAGGGTGGAATTTCATAACATCTTTTTTTCTCTAAAAATGTACTACTGTTATTTATAATAATTAAAAACAATTGGAGAGAGAGAGAGAGAGAGAGAGAGAGAGAGAGAGAAAGGGACGGGTAAAAACAAAGGGCAGGAAAAAGGAAATATTATTAAAGGGTCTTTGACTTAACTTATATGAATTAAATACTTATAAATTAATATAAACTTATCATATTTAGAATTTTAAGTAGTTACTTTATTATTTTGAGTAATATAAAATTATATTATCAATATTATTAAAATAAATATAACATAATAAATTATTCATTCAAACTAATTTATAATTTAAATATTTATAAGTACTAAAATAATAAGTTGTTTCTTTAAATTTATGTTTTTAAATTTATAAATTAGCTCATAAAATTATATAAGTAAATATATTAATTTAAATTTAAAATTTATATGTTAGTTTGACAAATTTACAAGTTAAGGATGGAAAACACTCTCTCGTAATTGGGGTTCAAGGTTTATAAAGTTTAAAATATGGTATAATTTTAAAAGCTCTCAAAATTTTTAGGTAAATTAATATATTAACTCAAAATTAATACTTTTGGCCCATAAAATTTATTAATTACTTCACACTTTAGTTTTTATTAATAAAATTTTAATTTAATGGTATTTAATAATGAAGAAGAGAATCATGTATCTAACTTTAATAAATTTATTGTGATAAAAGAACATATAAGCATATAATAATATTTTGAATATTAAAATTATCAATTTTTATTATTTCAATTATTATTTATCATTGAGAATGATGATTCGGTTATTAATTTTAATTATTTATTATTGATGATGGTAATAAGTCATCAATAATTATTACAATATTTATTTTTACATTTAATTAATAAATTAAAATTATTATTAGGTAAAATTATAATTTTTAATCAATTATTAATATTAGAGGGGAAAATGGAGTAAAAATGGAAACGAAGAAGTGTTTATATACGGGGCCAAATATATATGTAGCTTATTAAATTTGTAATATCTAGTCAGTTTGCTTTTTAAAATTTTAATTTAAATATATAATATACTAAATTTATATTTTTCTCAATTTATAAATATAAATTTATCAAGTTATACAGAATTAATAATGTATTCATTTGATATAAAATATTTAAATATAAAAAATAAAGTGTATTCATTCGATATAAAATATTTAAATATAAAAAATAAAGTAATAATTATTTATTAGTATAGGTGTTTATTACTAAATAAATAAATTTAAAAGATAAAATAATTAAAATAAAAATTTAATAAATAAAATAATTTGACAATATAAATTTAGAGAGCCATATGTATATGTTTATCCTATTTAGCAGATAAAGTAAGCAGATGCTATTAGAAACCAAGTGAACCATGAAGAGATTGTATGTACCGAACCACGAAGAGATGGTTAACCTGTTGGAAAGGTTAGAATTTAAAACAGGAAACTTTTAGGAAATTGGGTTGTCAAGTTATGGGGTTTACACGTGGCATCTATTAGGCCACTGAAGTTCTAAAATCAACTTTTTCACCCATGACATCATCATTTACACATTTCACCAAATCTACTGTGAGTTTTGTAGGCTTTGTAGACAGCCAACTATACTTTCATGTGCTTTGGGGTATAAATTAGGTATGCTTTTTTAAAATAATTAATAATTTTTGTATCATAAATAAGATAATAGTATTAAGAAATAATTCACAATATACAGTATGTTCCCATTGGATATGAAAGGCCAGATGAAGATACAAAATTGCAAAATAACAACCAATATTCTCCAAGATTACAAGTCTTATACCCTAAAAAAAATCCCCTTACATAAAAATGACTAAAACTAAGAGGAAAGTCAATGGAAATGGCAAGGGCAACAGCTCAAAAACACTATAAATGACCAATAACAACCTCATTCAACCTCAGATGATAAGATAAAATGAGAGAAACGAGGGCTAAAAAGGCTAAATCTGAGACTCATGAACTAGTAGCTCAGATAAAGCACTAAGGGTTAGTTGAAAGGAGATTCTTCAAAATTTCAATGAGCGGAACCAATTTTTTCTCCAAACTAGCCGTTAAAGCATAGAGTTCTTGGAAATGAACTTACTCAGATTATTACCAACAAGACCCAAATCTTGAAAAAACTTAATTTTTGGTTTAAGGGACTTGTCAACATTAGCAAAGAGAATTTAGGGTGACACATTGACAGCAGATTGGATATCAGAATTGAGGAAACCAAGGTTTTGAAGAAAGTGAACCACAGATTGAGGGTTTTCAATGGATTTGATATGGGAGTAACGGTTTGAGATTAAGAGGGCTTGGGTTTCAGAGAATTTGAAGTTTTTTATGAGGTACTGAAAAAGTGCAGAGTTTTGGGATGCTCTTGAGGTTTTGGTGAGTGAAGAGAAATAAGAAAAGAAATAATAGAATAATGGTTGTTTGGGGTTGACCAAAAGACTGTATGAATTGGAAGGTGAAAAATTAGATAGAGACTTGACAATTAGCATTTGAAAATTGGCAAATTAGGATTGAGTGAGTGAATAAGGTTTAGGGTAAGAGGGAAGCACAAGCGTAAATAGATAAAATTCGTGCCCCTTATCTAGTTACTCTGAAAGGCATCTGCAATTGAGAATTAAAAAGATATATGAAATTCAAAAATAAACCAAATAAAGTCAATTGATATTCATGTAAACAAACACTGTCATGTTAAGGATATGAAGTTTGATAATAGCAAACATAGTGAGAAAGAGTAGCTCCTGTGTTGCAAGATAACAACATATGAATTAAAATGAGGGTTAAAAAGAGCTATTCCACCACATTATTATTAGGCCCATTGAGTCCACTTATTTTAGCCTATTAAGGCTATTAATGTCTTGCTACCTATGACTAAACTACAAAGAAATAATTGAAAGTTGTCCACAAACCTCACCTATTTTCACCACTGACAACTGAATTCTTGCTCCAGATTGAGACTGGAAGTCAGTCATTGTGGCACCACCCTTTCCAATCACTGAACCAGCTGCCGCATTTGAAACAGGAAATCTAATGTATGTTAGCTTCTCAACAGAATCTGAAAGCTATGAATTTAACAGGAAAAGCAGAATAGCAGAGAGAATTAAAAACTGAATAAAGCCTTAATCACATGTTGGAAAATAAAGAAAAAAAAGGTACAGGCACCAGCATATCCTGCTTAGCATAATCAAAAATCAAAATATGATAACCCTAAACGTAGAAAGCATGATTAAATTTCAGTATGCCTATAGTAACATTTTAGACTGGCTAATGTGATAATATCACATGGATTTTCTACAGGATAATTCTTTCTTATCCTCTCAAAGTCGCACAATCAGGACATCAGATAACTTAATCAAGGAAACTTTGACCCGATAAATTACAAACAAACATGATTATAATTGACAGCACCAAGCTTAAAACCAATAAATTCTAAACAGCAGAGTAGGTATGAGTCGCTACTTTTTTAACAAAGAAGCATATGGTTCAAGTAAAACCCTTTCAGATCTCATTTGTTACAAAAATAAGTATTCTAAACAGCGGAAATTAATGCATCATTTGTTACAAAAATAAGTATTAAAAACACAGCTTTTATTATAACCACAAGGCGACTACTTTTCCATCAATACAGTTGATAAACAGAAAATTTAACTCATAACATTAGCTGAACTATACGAAATTGTTGGAAGTTTTAATTTAGTCAATAAAAGACCTATTCTTCAGGTGGTTAGAGATATTTTTGCTGTTAGAGATTTATTTTGCTGTTTTTTCTTTCACTGTTATTTCAAGCAGATATTTCGGATTTCTTGTTTGATGTAATGACTATTCAAAGCCAAGATGAAGTTTAAATAAAATATCACTTTGAAATCCAATTATTTTGCTTATATATATTTTCTACAGTTAACTTTACAATTGGTATCAGAGCCCTACTGGCCCTGAAGAAAAGTAGCAAACTTTGAGTGACCAAACACTTTGAGGATGAGAGACGATAAGACTTTGACGAAAATCCCTCACTTTGATGGTCATTATGATCATTGGAGTGAGCTGATGGAAAATCTTCTCAGAGCTAAAGGACTTTGGAGTTTGGTGGAGAATGGTTTTGAAGAACCACTGGTGGAAACAAGATTGACAGATGCACAACAGGCCCAACTTGATGATGCCAGAACCAAGGATCATCAAGTTAAGCATTACCTGTTTCAAGCAATTGACAGAACTATTTTTGAACAAATCCTGGATCATCGCACAGCAAAGATTGTCTGGGATTCAATGAAGAAGAAGTTCGGAGGAAATTCAAAAGTAAAGAAATCTCTTCTTAACGCATTAAGAAGGGAGTTTGAAGTTCTAGAAATGAAGAAAGATGAAACTATTAACGATTACTTTGCAAGAGTAATGATAGTTGCTAACAAAATGAGGAGTAATGGAGAAGACATGTCGAATACCAAAATTGTTGAGAAAATTCTACTTACCCTAACCGAGAAATTCACATATTTTTGCATGCCCATTGAAGAATCCAAAGACATTGAAACCATGTCTGTTGATGAATTACAGAGTTCCTTAGTGGTTCATGAACAGAAGTTTCGACGGGCACACAAAGATGATGAAGACCAGGTCCTAAAGGTTGAAGGACGTTCAGGAACATCCAACAGAGGAAGAGGTTCCTATAGAGGAAGGGGACGAGGAAGAGGAAGAGTTGTATTCAACAAAGCAACTGTTGAATGTTACAGGTGCCATGACTTAGGACATTTTCAATATGAATGTCCAAAGTTAAACAAGGAAGCCAATTATGCAAAACTGAATGAAGAAGATGAGTTACTGTTGATGGCCTATGTTGAACTACATGAAACAAAAAGAAGTGACGCTTGGTTTGTAGATTCTAGATGTTTAAATCTCATGTGCGGTAATCATGAAATGTTTTCAAGCCTGGACACTAGTTTCTCTCATTCGGTCAAGCTTGGAAATAACACTAGAATGAAGGTTACTGGAAAAGGAGTTGTAAAACTGTTTCTGTGGGGAGTTTGTTACACGGTCAGTGATGTGTATTGCATTCCAGAACTTAAAAATAATCTACTAAGTGTTGGGCAGCTTCAAGAAAAGGGAGTAGCAATTCTGTTTAAAGATGGTGTGTGTAGCCTCTACCATCCACAGAAGGGAAAAATGGCAGAATCTGTGATGAGTGCAAATCGAATGTTTATCCTGCTAGGAGAATCATCTACTGCTGCAGAAAATGAAAGATGTCTTCAAGTTGGCAACACAGATGAGTCAATTTTATGGCACCATCATTATGGACACCTCAGCTATAAGGGCTTGTGCACTTTGAAATACAAGAATATGGTACTTGGCTTACCTCAAATGGTAGCACCAAGTATTACTTACGAGGCGTGTGTGAAGAGTAAACAACATCGGAATCAAATTCCTAAGAAAAGTCAGTGGAGAGCAACTGAACAGTTGGGTCTAGTTCACGCTGATCTCTGTGGGCCAATCACACCAGCTTCAAGCAGCCATAAGAGGTACCTGTTATGCTTTATAGATGATTTTTCAAGGAAAGCTTGGAGTTATTTTCTTGTTGAAAAATCTGAAACATTCTATCACTTTAAATGTTTCAAAATGCTTATGGAAAAAGAAATTGGTTTGCTAATTAAATGCTTGAGAACAGATAGAGGTGGCGAGTTCAATTCCGCAGAATTCAATGATTTCTGCAAGCAACAAGGTGTGAAACGACAACTGACCACAACCTATACTCCACAACAAAATGGAGTAGCTGAGCGTAAGAATCGTACGATGATGAATTTGGTGAGAGTAATGCCGACAGAGAAGAAAATACCCAAAGTATTCTGGCCAGAAGCAGTATGGTGGATGATCCATATTTTGAATCGACCACCTACCTTAGCTGTAAAAGATAAGACTCCAGAGGAAGCTTGGAGTGGAGAGAAGCCTTCAGTTGACTATTTCAGAGTTTTTGGGGGTGTGGGTCATGTGTATATTCCAGATGCAAAGAGAACCAAGCTTGAAGATAAAAGTGTGAGCTGTGTATTTTTTGGATTTAGCAATGAATCCAAAGGATACAGAATGTTTGATCCCATTGCCAAGAAAATTATTGTAAGTCATGATGTGGTTTTCGAAGAAGATCGTGCATGGAATTGGAGTAAAAATTATCAAGAAGAACGACAAATTGAATTAGAATGGGGAGACAACATCAGAGTCATTGAAAGCGAAGAAGAGAACATAGCTGGGGAAGACGAAATTGAAGATGAACCTGATGTCAACTCACCAACAGGGGGCACTCCTACTACCTCAACAGATTTAGTGGTAAGGGAGGGCAGAACTCGACGTCGTCCTATACGACTAACAGATTATGTTTCAGGTGAGGGCTTGTCTGAGGAGGATGAAGCTAATGTGATGGCTTATTTAATGATTTCAGATCCAATAGATTTTGAGGAATCAGTCAAAAGCGAAAAATGGAGATTGGCCATGGATGAAGAAATTAAATCTATTGAGAAAAACCACATATAGTGTTTGATGGATTTACCAGCTGGAGCAAAGAAAGTTGACGTGAAATGGATTTAGAAAACAAAATGAATGAGCTTGGAGAAGTCGACAAATACAAAGCAAGGCTGGTGGTAAAAGGGTACACCCAACAGTATGGAATTGATTATACAGAGATTTTTGCACCGGTGGCCAGAATGGATACAGTTCGGATGATTATTGCTGTTGCAGCTCAAAAAGACTGGAATTTATATCAATTAGATGTTAAATCAGCCTTTTTACATGGAGAACTGGAGGAAGACGTTTTTGTTGAGCAGCTGAAAGGTTACGAGAAGAAAGGGAGTGAACAGATGGTGTACAAACTGCAGAAAGCTCTCTATGGATTAAAACATGCACCCAGGGCCTGGTTTAGTCGAATAGAGTCTTATTTTATCAAAGCAGGTTTCAAAAGCAGTTCCAATGAGCAAACTCTGTTTGTCAAAAGAAAGGGAGGCAAAATTTTAATTGTGAGTATTTATGTTGATGATCTGTTATTCACTGGTGATGATGAAAAGTTACTAGTAGATTTTAAAAGATCCATGGAAAAGGAGTTTGATATGACAAATTTGGGGCAGATGAGGTTTTTCCTTGGAATTGAGATTGTCCAAAAAGACATTGGCATATTTATATGCCAAAGAAAGTATGCTGGTGAAGTTTTAAGACGTTTCGGAATGGAGAATCATAACCCAGTGTGCAATCATATTGTTCCAGGATAGAAAATTGGCAGAGATGAAGAAGGCGTGAAAGTGGATGCAACTCAGTTTAAGCAAATGGTGGGAAGTTTGATGCACCTCACAGCTACACGACCCGATCTTATGTTCGTTGTAAGTCTCATTAGTCGTTTCATGGCCTGTCCTACACAACTTCGTTTTGCAGTAGTCAAAAGAGTACTAAGGTATTTGAAAGGTACTGTTAATTATAGAGTATTTTACAAAAGAGGTGGTGCTAGTGATTTAGTCGGATTTACGGATAGCGATTATGCTGGTGACATGTCTGATAGTAAGAGCACTTCAGGCTATGTGTTTCAGATGAGTGGAGGAGTTGTAGCATGGTCTTCTCGCAAGCAGCCTATAGTTACCTTATCAACCACAGAGGCTGAGTTTGTAGCAGCCGCTGCCTGTGCTTGCCAGGCCATTTGGATGAAAAGAATTCCGAAAGAAATTGGCCATTCACAGGAAGAAGGTACAATTTTAATGTGTGATAATGCCTCGACTATTAAGCTGTCTAAGAATCCTGTTTTACATGGGCGATCCAAGCATATAAGAGTGAGATTTCATTTTCTTAGAGATCTTGTTAAGGAAGGCATTGTTAATTTACAGTTTTGTGGCACCAAAGACCAACTTGCAGACCCGATGACAAAACCTCTCAAGTTAGAAGCTTTCCAAAAGTTGCGTCAAGAGCCGGGCATGTGCACGGATTCGTTTTTGAACTGATTCTTGAGCAGAGGAATAAGTTCAAGGGAGGGATTGTTGAAAGTTTTAATTTAGTCAATAAAAGACCTATTCTACAGGTGGTTAGAGATATTTTTGCTGTTATAGATTTATTTTTCTGTTTTTTCTTTCACTGTTATTTCAAGTAGATATTTCGGATTTCTTGTTTGATGTAATGGCTATTTAAAGCCAAGATGAAGCTCAAATAAAATATCACTTTGAAATCCAATTGTTTTGCTTATATATATTTTCTGCAGTTAACTTTACAAAAATAGATTAATTTCTTCTCCAAAATTCACTTCTTATCCATTTTACACATTTTTGTCAGGAACCAAGTAGAACCTAGCACTACATTCTCTTGCAAAAAAAAAACCACCTAAGGTTCGGGTTTCACAAAAATCCGAAAAAAAACAGAATTACATAAATTCCACATAATTTATCATACTTCGTTTTTTCAAAAGCCGACACTAATACAAACAAAAGAATGCAAGTATTTTCTTAACTCATTATACAAAACTATAGAGAGAGAGAGAGAGAGAGAAAGCATATTAGATCAGAAGTCATAGAAGAAAGAAACCATAAGTAGGCGATTTCGGCAGTGGAGGAGATCTCTTGGGCGGAGCCTCTAGTGACGATACATAAGACGACTCCGTCGTTTCTTTTCCTACTATATATAGAGAGAGGAGACGAAATCTTCTTCTTCTTCACCAATTCCTAAGGAAACAAAAAATGAAAATTCATCAAACAAATCGAAACTAAAATCTCAAACAGAAACAAAATAAAACCTCAATACTCACAATGCCAGCAGTAGATAGAGAGATAGGGAGAAAGAGAGGGGGAGAGAGTGTGTAAATGTTTGGTAAAAGTATAGATTAATTAAAAAAACAAATGAACAATCTGAGAGTGAGAGGTTGCCATGGTCGTGTCGGTGGCCTGTGGTTGGGGCTCCCTCGTCGGCCTGCTGTTTGAATCCCTTGCTGCAACTAACGAGACAGAGAGTGTGTGCGATGGAGATGGTTGAGGTGGTTGCGAGACAGAGAGTGCGTGCGATGGAGATGGTTGAGGCAGTTGGTTGAGGTGGCTGCGATACAGAAAGCGAGACAGAGAGCGAGATGGTGAGAACGAGACAGAGGTGGTTGGTTGAGGAGGTGGCTGCGATGGAGATGGTGAGAAGTGAGAGCGAGACAGAGAGGTGTTTAGACTCTAGGGTTTCTTGTTTTTGGTATAGTAAAAACTAAATAAAAAATAAAAATATATATACATAATATATGTATAATATATTGATTACGAAAAAAAAATATTGATTATGTAATATATTGGGCTTTGCATTTAATATAGTAATTTTAATATTTTTTAAAATATTAAAAAAATAAATTTAAATTAATTAGTCAAATTATATTTATTATTAAACTATATTTTGAATGTATTGATATTAATATATTGATTAAAAATAAAATAAATAAATATATTGATATTATATTATAAATACTACTATAATTATTTCCCTTTTAATCTCTATCTTATTATTTTTAAAAATATATATATATTTGACTTTGACAATGAATAGTTGACCACCGCCGATTATTCCAACAAGAGCGTCTGCGGCTAAAAGACTTGCAAAAATAATAATATATAATATATAGAGCAATGCTAAATGGTAGTATATAATATATACATATATATATTATAATATAAATACTACTTAATATATAATATATTATTTTTACCATAATATATATGGTAAAAATAAAATAAAATACATATACTATATATAATATATAGTACTTAATATACATATACTACATGTAATATATGGTACATAATATACATATACTACATATAATATATAGTACTTAATATATGTGGTAAAAATAAAATATAATACATATATACGTGTACTATTTATATTATAGTATATATAATGTATATATATATAATAATATATATAGTAAAAATAATAATATAAAATATATATTATAGTATATAATAAAAATAATTGGTAATATATATATAGCCCATATAATACATAATATATATATATATATATATAATATTGTAGTACATAACATATACATATTCTAAATATAATATATAGTATATATAGTGTAAGGCATTTTTTCTATGTATAATATAGCATATACATGTATCACATATAATACATAATATATAAATATAATAATATGTAATATATAATATATATGCAATATATATAATCAATTTTACAACATTAACCATTTTATATTATATGCAATATATATAACTAATATATGATATATTATATTTTTAAGTATCAATTATATCATATATATAATTTAATTTTTCTTATATTAATTATATAATATTATCTATATATTAATAATTATTATAATTTGGGATACAAATTCTTAAAAAGATAAGACTAATAGTAAAATGTCCTAATAAATGAGCTCGCAAACTTCTTAATTGAGCTAGCTCTCGAGCCTAACGAACCGAGTATCTCTGAGCTTGGGTTTATCTCATTTAATAAATGAGCAACTTGAGCTCGACTTATTTTTAAATGAGCCCGAGTCTGAACGAGCTTTTATCGAGTCGAGATCCAAGCCGAGCTCGAGTAGCTTGGCTCATCTGTAGTCCTAAGCCTTATTAAGACCAAGTTGCATGTGAGACACAATTAATTTGACAGCCACCAAAAGAAAGAGAGAAAAGCGAGAGAAAAGAAAAGAGTTTTATTTTTCTGTAAAAAGACTAAATCAGATCAATATCGATTTTTCAGTGATCGGATGAACATCGGTTCTCCGATCAGGCTGAAATTTGGAAAGCAGTTAAAAGACTCATCATTCTTCATTCTGAACGGTGGAGATCAAATTTTGACGGCTGAATTTCTGGCATTTGTGGGTCAAAGTTTACTGTTTATATACATTTCTACAGTAGTGACCCGTTCAGAATATGTTGTTCTTTAATCTGGATGGTGGAGATCGGATTTGAATAATCAGAGCTCATCTATTTATATGAGCAGTAGCTATTTTTGAGTGATTTTTCTCCATTCTCTTATTTATCTCTTGTTGTTTGGTTGATTGATTGTTGAAATTCTACTTGAAGGTTATTGTAGTTGCTTGTTTGAATGATGAAGGTGAATGTGAGTAAAATAGTTTGTTTGGATGACACAAATTATCATAAATGGAAGATTTTTTTCTTGTGAAAAGATTGCATTTATCTATATTTGCTTCTCAAAAATATGAGTCTAAATTGAACGAAGATTAGGAATTTTAGCATTTACAAGTATGTAGTTTTATTAGGCAATGGGTAGAAGATAATGTGTTGAATCATATTGCTAATGAAACAAATGTCAAAACCTTTGGGAAAACTTAAAACTTTATATGCTTCAAAGACTGGTAACAATAAGTTATTTTTGCTTAAACAAGCTATACACTTACAATATAGGGAAGGTGACTCTATACTTGATCATGTGAAAGAATTTCAAGGTATCTTTGATTAATTATCTGGCATGGGTATCAAATTTAATGAAGAAGTTACTGAATTTGGTTGTTGAATACATTTCCTGACTCATGGAAAAACTTTTGTAAATCTTTCACTAATTCTGCTCCTGAAAGTGATGTAACCATGTCATATGCAAAGACTGATGTTTTGAATGAAGATATGAGAAGAAGAAATAAGGGGACATCTAGTTCACAGTAAAAAAATTTAATTACTGAAAATAGGGAGAGAAGTAAAAGTAGGAGTCAAGGTCACAATAGAGGCAAGAGCAGGAGTAAATCAAATTCAAGGTATAAGAATCTTGAATGTCATTGCTGTGGTAAACCAAGGCATATCAAGAAATATTATTTCAAGTGCAAGAAAGAGAACAAAGCAGACAAAAGGAAGCAAGAAAGGAGAGGCAATGACAACAATGCTGATCGTGTTGCCACTACCTCTTCAGATGATGATTTGACTATAGTTTATCAAGAAAATATGATCAATGTAGCCTATGATGACATAACTTGAGTTCTTGATAGTGGTGTATATTTTCATGTTACATTAAAGAAGGAATTCTTCACATCTTGTACTCCGAGTGATTTTGGAGTTTTAAAGATGGGTAATGATAGAGTGTCAAAGGTGATGGGTATTAGAACTGTTTGTTTAGAGATCCAAAATGGAACAAAATTAGAGTTAAAGAATGTTAGACATGCCCCGGATATTAGGTTGCATTTGATCTTCACTAGTAAGCTTGATGATGATGGCTATTGTAGCATTTTTTATGATGAAAAATATAAAATCAGCAAAGGCTCATTGGTTGTTGGTAGAGGAAAGAAGGATTCGGGCTCATATTGGTTGCAAGCTTCAATCTCTACAGATCTTATTAATGCAATTGAAGGTGATAGTTCTTTGGAATTATGGCATAAGAGGCTAAATCATATTAGTGAGAAATGACTAGATTTTCTAGCTAAAAGGAATTTGCTTTCGGGATTGAAAGGTGCAAGGTTAGACAAATATATTCATTGCTTGGCTGAAAAACAAAAGAGGGTTTCAAATATTATTCTCCTTAAATGATTTACTTAAGTTGATACATTCAGATATATGTGGTCATTTGAAGGAAAAGTCATTTGGTGGTGCAATTTACTTTGTGACATTTATTAATGATCATTCTAGGAGACTTTTGGTTCGTACCTTAAAGTCTACGAATTAAGTTCTTGGTGTATTTAAAGACTTTCGAGCTTCTACTGAGAGAGAAACCAAAAAGAAGTTGAAATGTATTCGCACTGATAATGGTGGTGAGTATTGTAAGCCTTTTGATGCATATTGCAGAGAACGAGGTATCAGACATTAGAAGACACCTCCCAAGACTCCTCAACTGAATGGTTACAATGATAGAGATAGTCAGATGTGTGCTTTCAGAGGCTAAATTACCTAACTCTTTTTGGGGTAAAGTTTTATACACTGTTGCACAAGTGATTAATCTAACTCCCACTATTGCATTGGGAAATGATGTTCCAAATAGGTTCTGGTATGGTAAGGATGTTTCCTATGACCATCTACGATTATTTGGTTGCAAATACTTTGTGCATGTTCCCAAGGATGAGAGGTCCAAGTTAGATACCCAGACTAGTCAGTGTATCTTTATTAGCTATATGCAAGATGAGTTTGGTTACAGATGCTATGATCCAATTCAGAAGAAACTTGTTAGAAGTCGTAATGTAGTATTTGTAGAATATCATACTATTGAAGATATCAAGAAGGTGGAGAAATCAAAGCCTCAGACTAGTAGTTTGATTGACTTAGACTTATATCCTACAACTCATACGCCTGATGCAATTGAGATTCAAAATTATGTTGATGTGCAAAATGATAATCAGAATACATATGAGGTTGGTGTTCCTGAATATGAAGCAGTTGATGATCAACAAGAAGCACATGTTGAGGAACCTGAAGTTCCACTTAGGAGGTCTACAAGAAATCGAACGCATTCTACCAGGTATTCATCTAATTAGTACATACTCTTGACAAACAATGAAGAACCGGAATGCTATAAAGAAGCCATTGTGAGTGAGCAAAAGGCAGAATGAATTGCAACTATGAAAGATGAAATGCGATCTTTAGCTGATAATAATCACACCTTTGAATTAGTGAAGCTTCCTAAAGGTAGAAAAGCCTTGAAGAATAGGTGGATCTATAAAGTAAAGCAAGAAGAGAATTTCTCATCTGCATGATACAAAGTCAGATTAGCTGTCAAGGGCTTTAGTTAGAAAAGAAAGTTGACTTTGAGGAGATTTTCTCACCAGTGGTCAAGATATCATCAATTTATGCTATTTTGAAATTAGCTGCTACTCTTGATTTGGAGGTTGAGTAAATGGATATTAGTACCTTCCTTCATGGTGACTTAGAGGAGAAAATTTATATAGAATAACCTGAAGGTTTTATTGTGAAAGAAAAAGAAAATTATGTCTGCAAACTGAGAAAGAGTTTATATGGGCTGAAACAAGCACCTAGGCAATGGTATTATAAGTTTGAGTCAGTTATGGTTCAACAAGGCTACAAGAAAACTACTTTGATCATTATATTTTTGTGCAGAGATTTTATGATAGTGATTTTATCATCCTGTTACTATATATTGATTATATGCTCATTGTGAGTTCTAGTTCTTCCAGAATTAATAGCTTGAAGAAAGTGTTGAGCATGTCCTTTGCAATAAAGGATTTAGGGTCAGCAAAGCAGATTCCTGGTTTGAAGATCATTCATAATAGAAAAAATAAGTTGTGGCTATCTCAAGAAAAGTATATTGAGAAGGTATTGCAGCAATTTAATATGGCTAAAGCTAAACCTGTAAATACACCTCTTGCAATGTCTTTCAAATTAAGTATCAAACAATCTCCTTCTAGTGAGCAAGGGAAAAAATATATATAAAGTTCCTTATGTATCTGCAGTAGGCAGCTTGATGTATGTTATGGTTTGTACTAAGCCAGACATAGCTCATGCAGTTGGTACTGTTAGTAAATGTTTGTCTAGTCCAGGAAAAGAGTATTGGGATGTTGTGAAGTGAATTTGAGATATCTCCGTGACAGTGCTAGTTTGAAGTTGTGTTTTGGATATGGGAAATCTATTCTCAGTGGTTGTACAGATTCTGATCCGGTAGGGGATACAGATTCAAGAAAGTCTACTTCTGGGTATCTGATCATTTTTGCAGGGAGGGTTGTGGCATGGCAATCTAGATTCTAGAAATGCATCGCATTGTCTGCTACAGAAGCCAAATTCATTGCAGCAACTGAAGCTTGTAAAGAATTATTTTGGATGAAGAAGTTTGTGAATGAGCTTGGCTTTATACAAAAGAGATATGTCTTATTTTATGACAGTCAGATTATTATTCATCCCGGTAAAAATTCTACTTTTCACGGAAGATCCAAATACATAGATATAAGGTATCATTGGATTCGTGATGTTTTAGATTCTAAGCAGCTTGAACTTGAGAAGATACATACTGATGATAATGGTTCTGATATGTGCACAAAGACTTTACCAAGAGGGAAATTTGAGGCATGTTGTAGAGTTTCCGGTTTAACAAACTCCTCTACAATAGTCGGGAAGGGGGAGAATTGTTGAGTTTTTGGGTTCTCTCCTGTGTGAAAAATTCAATGCTTGAGTCGATTTTCTTTAGCCCAATAGGTTATTAATGTTTTAGCATTTATATTGACCAAGTTGCATGTGAGACACAATTAATTGCAAGCCACCAAAAGAAAGAGAAAAGAAAGAGAGAAAAGGGAGAGAAAAGAAAGAGAGTCAACCAGACCAGTCTTGATTTTCCAGTGATCGGATAGACAATGGTGATTTGATCAGACTGAAATTTGGACAGCAGTTAGAGGACTCATCGCTCTTCATTCTGAACGGTGAAGATCAATTTTTTACGGTTGGATTTCCGGCATTTATAGCTCAAAGTAAACTATTCACGTGCATTTCTGCAACAACGACCATTTTGTCTTTCTCCAACGATCGGACGGTCATTTGTGATCAAATTTGGCTGAAATTTGGTGAGCACATTCAGAATATGTTGTTCTTTAATGTGACAGTAGAAATCAAATTTGAACAACCGGAGCTCATCTATTGGCATGAACAGTAACTATTTTGGGTTATTTTTCTCAATTCTCTTGTTTATTTCTTGTTATTTGATTGATTTGGTCTTGTCACTTACTTCACTTGGAGTTTGTTGTGTAATAGCTTGTAGTTGCTGTGAACATTGATTTTGATAGTGAAGCTCTTTTAATTTGACCAAAAGAGGTTCCATGATTTTTATACTTCACATTGAATGGGTTTTCCACATAAAAAATTGTTGTGTTATGTGTGATTCATTTGTGCATCTTGGGACAAATTTGATAATGGTTATTTACTAAACTTTACTTAGTCACTCCTCACATTCAAGTAGAGAAGAATTAATTTTGGTTCTTTCCTATCATAAATTGTTATAAAAATTAAAAGAAAGTGTAAGTTATCTGGAAAAAATAATATCTAAAAGATAAAGTTCCCAATTCATAAGAAGCATTCATTGAATGATAAAATGTTCTTTCTGAATTACAAAAGAATTTAGTAAAAAAAGTTGTTAATATCAAGGAAAAGAGCACACAAGCCTTGTGTTCCTTCTTTTAAAATTTTAGTAAAGAAAAATCATATCTACCTAACTGCTGCAATTCAAGAAGTTTCAGTCTTCAGCTAAAAGAATGTTGCTACAATGTGACTAAAAAAGTGAGCAAATCAATTGGGTTGCATCGGATTGGATTGGACCAAATTAAATCATTCACCATAGAAACCTTTCTTGTAAGGATGGGACTAAAAAACATTTCATTTCTAGTCAGCCAAAAAAAATTGATTGAATCGGGATCGGATCGAACGGAGATGCATCATCCCCTTGAAGTAGATCAAAAGTAAGAAGCATGAGAAATTGTTTTCCAGCCTCTTGAAAGATTCTTGGATCGAAGGAGTACAAGAAATCTGTCAAATTATAGCCAAATTTGAAGAACATAATCCAAGAATTATTAAATTTCCATGTAATAACAACATAGATCAAAGAATTAAATAACAACACCCAGTTCAATAAAAGCTCAAATTTCCAAATTACATGCTCAAATTACACGGATGAAGAAAATAAATAAATTGTCTACCATTAATCCAATAATGAAGAATTAGAAGAACATTCAAAATCCAAGAAAGCTCAAAATCTCCATTTAATTACCTTGAGTTATATTAATGAAATCACTCTCTAACATGTCCCAAATCTTATGAGAGTTTCAATTCCCACCTGCAGAATTACAAATTTTATAAGATTCCGACTTCACTTTATGAAAGAACACACAATCGAGAATATTGGTACTAACTTGGCTAATTGAGAACACAAGTCGCAGAGTCGATCTCTCTGATTAGAACCCACCACAAAGGATAAATTTAGAAGCAGGAAAGACCAAACCTGAGAAACAAACAAGAAAACTAGTAATAAGATACTGTGAAAGCCAAGTGAGTGGCTTCCATTTGATTTCAACACTAGAACTCTTCATTCTCTTTCCACTCTGTGGCTCCTTGGACAAATCGAAGCTTGCCCCTTTCATTCTCAGCTCTTGAATACATCTTGTAAGAGCTCTATTATCATTTCTTTCCCTCTGCAATTGCCTCCACACTTTCCAGTACCTGTAAAGCTTAACATGAACCCAAAACACAAACATAAATGAAGTAGATAATGATACAAGTGAAGGTATCCACCATTTGTTGCAAGTTTGTTCTTTGCTATTGACAGAAGAAGTAAACAACATTGTTAAAAAAATTCCATGAAAGACTAAAAAGAAAGAGCAAAGTTGGAATATTTCACGTTTAATAGAGTCCATTCTTATCTCTTTTACAGCAATTTTGCGGCAAAAAAGATCCTCTTCTCTTTGCCAAAGCTTGAGAAGAAGAAGATGGCCTGGACTATGGGAAATTTCTGCTAATGGATGGTTCCGAATTGCTGTGACTGTGTTCATGGCACAGAGTAATTTCTGTTGGTGCTCTGCATCTACTGGGATTTCTACGATATGGGCATCTTTCAATTCAGCCATCGTTGAACAGGAAAGAAAAAAGACAGATTAAACAAAAATAAATAAATAAATAAAGAGACAATAAAACTACAAAAAAAACAAACTGAAATATAATAATCAATGATTAGAGATGATGAATCAGAGAAAGAAAGTAAGATTGAGAGTTGCAGATTGATTTTGAGATTGAGATTGCTTTTATTTTGTATTTCGAAAGAGAGTTGAGTTGAGAGTTTCAGATATTTAAATTGTTAAAAAACGCCTGGGATTTTCAAAGGTTACATTTTCATCCCTCCAACGGTCAGATTTCTTTCCATTTTCATTTATATTTTTCGGCTTCAACGGTTATAAATTTCGCGGGCTTAGTTTGAGGACCCAAACTTTAGGCCTTGATATGACTCATTTACGATTGAGATAATTACACAGTGTGTGCAACAAGATTTCCGTTTTCAAATATACTGCGCACGGAAATTCTTTTTCAATTTTATTTTTATAGCATTGTTTTTCTTTTTTTTTTTCTTTTTACTATTTTCCTTAATATTTTTGTTAAAAAAATTTAATATCATATTTTCAATATACAAAAAAAATAAATATATACATAATATATATAAAATATATCTACAATATCTACAACCAGAGGCGGAGATAAAGGGGGTCCCATAGGGCCCTGTTCCCCCCTCAGTTAAAAATAAAAAATTTTTAGGTATATTTGAGAATGAATATTACATTGGTTGAGATGGAACAGCTTGGCCTTACTATGTGAGAGCACGTAACTTCGATCCACGCTCCCAACATTTTTCATCCTTTTTTTCCAATCTTTAAAACTTGGCCTTTTAATCAAGCCCATTACAAACAAACAAGATTTGTCAATGACTCTGCCCATTACAAACAAACAAGAATAACTTAATTGTGACTCTTTCTCTTCTTTCTCACGTTTCTTCTTCGTTAATTCCTTTTTCTTTCTTTTTTTTTTCAGATAACAATTTCTTCCTTTTTCAATTTCATTCTTTCACCGATTGGCACCAGCAAGGCAGCGGCAACAAGTTAAGAATAGGTACACCACTTACTTTTAATCTCATATTTATTTTGTTGCAATTTTTTTATCTTGCTAAAATGAATTGAAATTTGAAAAATAATGAATTAAGAAATTGGCTTGAATACTTGAGGACATTATAAATTTGAAATGTTTAATTTGATTTTGTAGTATGAAGTTTTTTTTTTTGAGAAAAGTAATATGAAGTTAAATTGAAATTATTATTTTTTTGTAGTTTATAATCTGGAATTTTTTTATTTCTTTTATAATTTGATATTTTTAATGTTTAGTATTTAAGTTGAATTGGACCCCCCTTATCTAAAATCCTGGCTACGCCACTGTCTACAACACATTAATAATACATCTGCAACAAATTTACAATATATCTATATAATATTTTTAATATTTATTTAATTTTTTATTCTCAAAATATTCACACAATATATAAGCAATATTCACATAATATAAAAATAGACAATATATCTATAATATATAAAAATAGACACACAATATTCAAATAATTTTTACATAAAATAGGCATAACTTAAATAATAAAAATACAACACATCTACAAATATATGCACATAATATTTATATAACAAAATTATGTTTATTTTTTATTTTTTTATATGTATAATATATAAAATTTGTTTAAAAATAAATTTAATAATTATTATTAATAGAATTTTATATATTTTATTTTATTTTTATTTTTTGAGTGTTATTTATTTTTTATAATTAAAATTAAAATTTTCTCTTTTTACAAAAAATTATGATTTTTATATAATGAAAAATAACTTAAAATATTTATTTTATTATTTTATTATAATTTTTTATTTTTTATAGTGAAATTTGAAAATAAAAATAAAAATTTGAAATAAAATATTGATTATATAAAGTGAAGAGGTATTTTTGAAAAAAAAATTGTGTTTTATTGAGTAATTAAATATTTTTAAAATTTTACACTAACTTTTTTATAAAAGTGTAAATATCTTTTTGTAATATTTTTGAAATTTTGTACTAATATTTTATAAAAGTATAAATATTTTTAATTTTTATAATATTTTTATAATAAAAATTATTTTTTTAGATAGTTATGTAAATATCTCTTTATAATTGAGGTAGACCCAAATTAAATCCGACTATCTTTCCCTTCCTTTGAAGTTATTGCCTTGTGTGTTGATTTAGAAAAATATCTCATATGAGTTTTATTTATATTTAAGAGAAAATTACGTTGTATATATAATTTTCTTATTGGCTTTGTAGATGAATTTTTTTTTCAATTCTACTATTTTTGCTTTTTTTTTTCAAAATTAACCTTTGGATGCTAGTTTTTTTTTTTATTTTTATAATTTATTTTTTATTCAAATTTTTTTAATATCATATTTTTAATATACACCAAAAAAATAAATATATGCATAATATATAAGCAATATATATAATAAATACAAAATACACACTCAACAATATAAATTATATTTGTAATATTTATAACACATCTGCAACATATTTACTACATATCCATGACATATCTATAACATATCTAAATAATATTTTTAACATTTATTTAGTTTTATTTTTTAATTTTTTATTCTCACAACATCTACATAGTATTCACATAATATTCATAAAATATTCAAAAACTTTTACATAAAATAGACACAACTTGAATAATAAAAAAAATAACATATACAATATATCTACTAAATATCTACATAACGAAATTATGTGTATTTTTTTATGTATATAATATTAAATTTTATTTAAAAATAAATTTAATATTTTTTATTAATATATTTTATATTTTTATTTTTTTATTTTTTATCAGTGTTATTTATTTTTTTAAAATTCAAATTAAAATTTTGCCTTTTATAAAAAATTATAATTTTTATATGATAAAAAAAATTCAAAATATTAATTTTTATTATTTTATTAGAATATTTTTATTTAATAGTGAAATTTTTTAAAAAAAAAATAAAAATTGAAGTAAAATATTGATTGTAGCAAGGGAATAGGTATTTTTAAAAAAAATTATTTTAGTGAAGAATGAGAAATTTTTGAAATTTTACTCTAACTTTTTATAAAAATATAAATATTTTTATCTTTTGTAGAATTTTTAAAATAAAATTTATTTTTTGGATAGTTATGTAAATGTCCCTATATTTAAACCCTGAACTCATTTAAACCATGAACTCTAATCAATGATTCAATTCTACAATCATTGTTAGGTATATATTATATGTCCTAGCTACAATTATTTATATAATAATTGAACACATTTTATTTTAATTAATGTGTGACATTTATAATTTTTGACATCATGTTATCTCGATTAAGTTTTAAGATTTGTCATAATAATAAAAATTTTGATAATAAGAGTTAAGTCTTTTATAATTTAATATATAATTATTTTTTATCTTATAATCATTAAATAGGACTTTAATGATATAATTATATCAATATATATATAATGGTCTCTATAAGATAGAGATTAGTTATTCTCATTGATTAAATTACATATATAGATGTACACATGGAGACATGACCATTGAAATGACTCAATGGAGAATTTCTAATTGTTAAAATTATTAATAAACTATCAATATGATATTATTTTAAAGAATATAATGTAATAGTTTCATTTAATCTTAGATTATCATAATAATTGATAAATTATTTATTATACTTTGATATTAGACACTTTTTGCCTTAGAGTAATAGTTGAAAGGATATTGAGTTTAATTAAATACTTATAAAATTAGTGATTGATCAAGATGAAATTTATCAACATTTAGTAATGGGTTTAAGCTCTATGTTATCATTAATTGTAAATAGTGTAATCAAAACTTTAGCTAGGGCAAATGAATGAAAAAAAAAGGAGTTTTTTTTTAATATTTATTTATCATTTATAATTGACATAAAATATAATTGGCAACCTATTGAGATTTGATAGATTAACTATGTTCTAAGATTGATCCGGAGGTACAGCGATAAAAAAAATATTATATTATTTTTTACGAGTTCTTAATAGTAATTATTTACTTAATGTTGTTTGATCATTAAAGAGAATTACTAAATGTCAACCTTTATTATTAAATTGGTTAGATCAATTTACTACCGATTTAGTATTAAACTTATATGATCATATACTGACGAGTATTATAAACTTTACTAATAGATTAATTATATTATTATTTAATAATTAAATTAAAAAATTTAATTATTTAAATAAATAATATTTTTATTTCAAATAGATTATTATTATTTTTTCCGTTAGCACTAAAATTATAATTAATATTATTAGCAGTAATTAAATTTTTTTTTTAAGAATAGAGAAATTAATTAATTAATATTTTATGGATAAACTTATTATATATATTAAATTATATTATATATTTGATATATAAATAATTAAAATTAAATATATATAATTAAATAATAATAATGTTTAGTGTATCTATTATAAATATATAAAAGGTAAGGATTTTAGAGTATTTCTCTTGCTGCCATGTCAGTAATTTTTCAAAACAAACTCCATTCCGGCTTTTCTGCTAAGTTATCCAATGGCGTATCTTCTAAATGAAAAAACCCGATTTCAGCCAAAAGAAAAGCTTATTATTTCTAAATGAAAACCTTCTCGCTTTTGCAATTTCAATCGCCTTTTCTTTAATCCTCAAATCGAACGGCTTTTTTGTAATCCAAGTCTGATTGGGCGCCTTCGATCACCAATACAAAAAACGTGAATAAGAACTAATTTTAGATCAGCTCATTTCAAAACCTCATGCAAAGTTTTAGATTTGGGTTTTTTTTCATCAATTTTCCATTTCACATTTTCATTTATTGAAATTTCAATATGTGGAGCTCGGTTCAACTAATGATTTTTATTTCAATTCTCATTTTCATTTATACTGTGAAAGGAAACATATTCTCCTTTTAGTTATGGCCTTTGGAGGAGGATTGGTTAATCAGTAAACTAAAACCCGCATGTTAGAAACATTTTTTCACATAGAAGGATTGTGTGTTCATTTCTATCAGTTATGGCCTTCAGACGAGGATTGCAATCTACTGCAATCTCATTAGATTGCAAACATTTTTATTGATTTTTGGATATTCTGCTACAACTAATTCTATGTTGCTTTGTTTTTGCAGTGCAATTACAGGAAAGAAGGAGAAGAGATGGTCCACAACGACTTCTATTTTCAGGTTTAAGAGTTATTGGATCTGAACTCCATTTTGCTTCAAAAATGTTGTTAATTGAATTGAATTTTTTAGTTTTTCCATTTACAGAATTTTTTTTGTGTTGATCTGATTTTTTTTAAGGTACCAATTAACAGAATGATATCGTTGTTGCACTAGCAGTTGTAGCCTTGGCGGCAAAGATGTCGAGTTATATTTGCGTTCATGTGTTTGATCATTAGTTTTTTTTAAAAAAAAAATTGAAATGAATAATGTGTTCTTCAATTAGAATGATACATTTGAAAGAATTACCCTATTTGAAAAAAGGAATTGAGTTAAAAAAGGATCACTAGAAGGCAAAAGCTTTTATATCATGTTCTAATTGTTCTATTGGATTTTCTTTTCCATGCATATGAATGGTAATGTTACACCTTTGAGTACTGATCATGGTGATTCTAGAAGGAACTCAAAAGTTGTTTGCTATTTGAGGTGAAAATTAATGCATCTTTGATTCACTGATCCTAAATTGCAACATTTGATTTTTATCAGTTATTTTTATCAATTCACTAGTCGTCGACAGCTTCTGTCTCTATTCTCAACACCGCCGTTACTACCACTACTGTATTTTATTATATTCTTTATATCTAAATTCAGTAGATGAATCAAGTGATATGTTTTGTTTATGTTTACATTACTTATGGAATAGATCTCAAATAGACGCATAAGAGGACAAAATTTTGGTTGCAATTCCATGATGTGCATCAAGGCACTGGTAGTGGGCAACAATCCTAATGTTGATGATTCTAAAAGTTACTGGGTAACTTTCCTATCCCTTTTTATTCTTGTTATTGTTTTTTTCCCATAAAAGTAGTTAAAAATAGGGATTTGAATGTACAGATAAGTGTTTTATTTAGCAAGACTTTCCTAGGAAGTAAATGATTTAAATGTATATGTTTTTGGATAGTTCTAGACCTTTTTTTTGTTCATTATTGCACATAAATCTCATGTTTTAGCTTTCTTGAAGTGTTTATTTTGCAAGCTTTTTTTATTTTATTTTATAACTTTCTAGAACCTCTTAGTCCTGACTTTTCTTCTGCATTTTCTTTGAAATGTCTCTTATTGTCGATACATTTGAAATGGCATGTTCACAGATAAGTTATTTGTGAGTTAAAGGGTGAGAAAACTGATGATTTTTGCTCATTTTATTTAATTAAAATTATCATTAACTATAATTGATTTGGCAGAAAGGTGCTATGAATTAATTCTGTTAGTAATGCTATGCAGTAGCAAAGCAGATTGTGCAGCAGAATTCTGCATTGGAGACACCGAAATTACTAGAAAAGGCAAAATATCAGCAAAATATTGGTAATGAAGTTAATGCCAGAATTAGTTTCCAGAACTACCTTAATAGGTTTTGCTGCTGTGAAGGCCAGGCCAAAGTAAATGGGCTTGGACGATACAAAGGAGATGTGAGCAGCAAAGACTGCTTCACTTATATTTAAGATGCAGCCAAACAAATCCATAAAGTTTGTCCAAACCATACAGATGCTAGAATTTGGTTCTGACTTCTGCTTCTTTTAAGATATGACAACATAGATTTCCTTGGAGCAGTTGACATAGATTTTAGCATTGCCTATTCAAGATTTTCATCAAGAAGTAGCTGGTCTATTGGCTAAATTAAGAGCAAACGCTATTTTTCCAAAATAAAGGTCAAAATAAATCATGTCCATTCCAACGTTTTGTGCTTTGGAACAATCAATAAGAGACTTGTCTCTTATTATGCTTAGGTGTGGCCATTGGTATTTTGTGAATAGAAATTGATGATTAATTTTTTATAGTTGCTGTTATGTTCGTTATGAGCTGTATACGTTTTTCTATCCTATTGATGCCAAAAATTCCTTGCTTAGTATTACAGTGGTGACAGTTCAATCAATAATAACGAATTCAAAAAAAAAAAAAAAAAAAAAAAACGAAAGCAAACCCATTCAAAGGTTTGCTTTCATAAAAATACAAAAAATGGCCACAACAAATATCAAATCAAACGGAAATTTTCGAATCTCCATGAGAAGAAAGAAAAACATGGCATAAATCCCACGCAAAAACCATAACATCCATGATCAATATTAACTGTAAGATTTAGAGGGTGTTTCTCAAAACTTAAAAGCTGGTCAAAACTGATTATAAGCAGTTTTTAGATTATAAGTTGTTTATTTAAGTGTTTCTGAAAACTTAAATATTAGATTATAATCTAATTTTAATCAGTTTTTTAAAAGTTGGGTTTTGATACTTTTTTTAAGCACTTATTTTTTAAGCAGTTTTGACCAAATAAAAGACCATGCTATCCCTACCTAATCTTTAATATTTCAAATTTGCCCACCCTATACACTTTAGTTCCCATCAAAATTCTTTTACGTTTTTTCTTCTCTTAAGGCAGTAGTTTTTTATTTGTATAATTTATTGATAACACCAATATTATTATTATTATTATTATTAAATAAATTTTATTATTATTATTATTATTATTATTGCAAAATAAATTTTGAATTGACATTTAAAAAATTATTTTTATACAATAAATAAACTCATGGATAGTTTGGTCATTTTGACAGTTTCTGCAATTAAAAACTGATTATAATCTGATTTTACAGAAACACTTAACTGATTATAAACTGATTATCAGCTGATTATTAACTAGTTTACAGAAACGCTTAACTGCTTATTTTTAATCTAATTATACTCTAAAAATCACTTATTCACAATAAGCTGAAAAGCTCCAGTTTTGAGAAACACCCTCTATACTCATAGAGTAAATTATTACGTAATATGTACATATAATATAAAAATATCATGTAAATTATTTGTGTCTCATGTAAATTATTTATATCTCATAATTTATTATATAAAATTATTAATATACAAAAATAAAAAGTTAGATCACATTTTAATTTTTTTTTCTATAACTATATTAATGATTGTTAATTATATTAAATCTAAAATTTATTGGCTAAAACTATTAACATATGAAGATAAATTATCATATATTTAATAAATTATTAATATATAAATATAAAATGTCATATGTATAATAAATTTTTTAGAACACGATAAAAAATTATATCTGTATATTATGTGGGCATGCCACTTATTATTATTAATGCTTACTGTATTAACAATAATAACATCTACAAGTAACCATTTTTGAGTTATGAAGAGTCATAATAATAATAATAATAATAATAATAATAATAATAATAATAATAATAATAATAATAATAATAATAATAATAATACTTATTGCATTATAATTAATATGTAGTGTATTAAAAATAATGCACAAGTATGACTTTTAGAGCAGTGAAGAGTCACAACTCTAAGGCTATAAATGTGGTCTAGCCAAAGCATACGAGGTGTGAAAAAAAAATTATTACAAGTTTTAAATAAAAGGTATTTATTACAATTTTTTAAAATATGTATATAGTAAGAAGATTAAGATTAAGAGTCTTAATTTTATAGGGATAATTAGAAAATTAAGAGCGTCTTAACCTTATAAAATAAATATATTTATCCATTTTAAAAAAGTTAGTGGTTTAATAATAATTCTAACTTAAATTTTAATTTACTTGCAAATTTTATTTGTCAAAAGTTTGATAACAAAGCTCAGTTGGTATGTGTCATTCACCCAAAAACCAATCATGTAATGAAGCTAATGGAGAGATTGTAACGATGGATGAGATAAATGCTTCGGTGACTGGAGAAAATTTTCAAACCTTGGATGTAGGTTGTCAAAAAAGGCAAGAGATCAAGGAATGCTCAATCTCAGGGGATAAAGGGCGATGATTCTGGATCAAATATGGACAGCTTTAGGTTTGGGGTTTTGGCAGATTCAATAGAGAATATTTCTATTTTTGAACATAGCAACCAAACAAGGAAAGACCAAGACTAGACCCACTTTTATTTTTTAGGCTGTCTCTAATGGTATTGCTAGTTCTTCTAGAGATACTACTGCCAAGCGTGGAAATAAAAAGGGAAATAAACTAAAAACCAAAAATCAATCACCAGCCATGCAAACCATGCATGTGAATATAAGACTGAAAATAATTCAATGGTTAAGCACTCTCCAGCCAAGGATAAAGACTCGTCTAGAAATATAGGGCATCTCAACATAGGTTTAGCATTTCTTAAGAGTGTTTTCTCTTGTGCCCCAAACTGATAAACTCTGGATAATTCTAAGCATATAGCTATCACTTTTCGAGACTGTATAAACCAAAATAAGAACCCTACCAATTGTGGTCCTGAGCTAGTCATTGGTGACTAGATCATAGAAACAAATAGATCACCTAATACAAGTTTAACTAACTCCATTCCTACCGAAAACCTCAATCTCTAATAGATATAGTGGTTGAGGTAGTTATAGGTATTGATGAAATGAAAAGGACTACCTACACAGATGTCATGACTTCTGAATAGTGCTGCTAGTGCATGTTGATCAATTCGACCATCCCACTCTTTTTCTTCCTTTACTTATGGTTGTATATCTCTACACTTGGAATTGGCAAGGGAAAGCTTTAAGAGATTGAAAAATAATTTTAGAAGCATGGTTCATCTTAATAAAATTCAACTTGTAGCTCTCTTGAAGCCTCATATTAGCAACAGTCAAGCTGACAGATTTATCAACAAATCAGGATTCACTAACTCTTTTTGTTTAAAGGTTATGGGCTTCATAGGAGGCATGTGGCTTATTTGGAACAATTCTTTATCTCTAACTATTCTTGAGATTCATAAACAATATATTCATATTTATGTTACACAACCTAATGATTTTTCTTGTTTGTTTATAGTGATATATGGAAGTCAAGCACCATCATACAAAAGGTTCCTTTGGGATGATCTCAAAAGGCTTGCCAAAGCATTTCAGATCTCTGGCTTTTTACTGGCGATTTCAATGCAATTATTGATATTCTGAAAGGAAAGGTGGATCATTTGCTAGAAGTGGTATTTGTAAGCATTTCAAGCAACAGGTTGAAGACACTGATTTGATCGACCTCGGCTTCAATGTGTTGGAAAATTAATATTATCACTCTATTTCCCTTAAACCAGATTAGTAGGAAAGCGAAAAATAAATGCAGAATAGTAACATGCAATTTGATAATGGAGTTCAGCCAATTATGCCTACGTCTCCGGAGCTGCTGCAGACTTCTATTAAGGAGAAAAATACACCGTGTTTACAAACACTCACACCTCACACCCAATTATCCCCAAGAATTTTAACAGAAATTCTTTTAAAGAAATTCCCTAATAGACGTGATCAAGATCACAAAAATTACTTGACTTAATTTTTGCTTGACCCGCTCTGATCTTCCTCTCTATTAATTTTCTTTCTATTCTCTCTAATTTTCTCTCATACATAACAATGGCCAAAGGGCCATTTATATAGGAAAATTATAACATGTGAACATAATGGTTGGTGAGATTTGTCAAAGGTTAGGTATCTCTTTTACCTAAGTTAGGCACCTCCATTTTTTACCACTATCACTTAAGTTAGACACCTCCATTTTTTACCACCATTACTTAAGTTAGGCACCTCAATTTTTAACCACCATTACTTAAGTTAGGCACCTCCATTTTATGGTTAGTAACATTTTATTAACAATCTCCCACTTGAAGACTGATTTCAATCTGTCTTCACACCTCGATCTATGCAACAGCTCTTCTACGATCTACTTCTACTACAGGCCAACTGAAGCTGAACACAGCTTCAGTTTGTCAGTCGACACCGTCTTCGTTAACATGTCTGCTGGATTTTGAGTTTCACTGATCTTCTCAAGTTTCAAAATCCCATCTTCCAGAAGTGACCTGATAAAGTGATATCGCAACTGTATGTGCTTCGTTCTGGCATGAAAAGACAGATTCTTAGCTAGATGTATGACACTTTAACTGTCGCAATGCAAAACATTATTTTCTTGTTTCTTGCCTAGTTCTTCCAAGAAACTTTGGAGCCAGATCATCTCCTTGCTGGCTTCTGTAACAGCGACATATTCTGCTTCAGTTGTGGAGAGAGCAACTATCTTCTGTAGTTGAGAGACCCAGCTCACTGTGGTACCTCCTAGAGTATAGACATACCATGTAGTGCTCTTTCTGACGTCAACATTTCCGGCTAAGTCAACATCCACATAGCCTGCTAGTGTCGTATCTCCATCTTGAAAACAAAGTGCCTTATCTGTGGTACCCCGAAGATATCTGAGGATCCACTTGACTGCTTCCCAGTGTACCTTGCCTGGATTATTCATGTGCCTGCTAACAGCTCCCACTGCTTGAGCAATATCTGGCATGGTACAAACCATGACATACATCAAACTCCCAATTGCTGAGGCATACGACACCTTTTCCATGTGTGCACGTTCCTCCTCCGTCTTCGGTGACTGTTCTTTGGAGAGTCTGAAATGAACACCTAAAGGTGTGCTCACTGGTTTAGCATCTTGCATGTTGAATCTGGCTAGTACTTTGGTGATGTACTCAGCCTGTGATAACATCAAAGTCCCGAACTTCGTGTCTCTCTTGATCCTCATTCTAAGAATCTGCTTTGCAGCACCTAGATCTTTCATTGCAAACTGCTTTGACAATTTCTGCTTTAAATTTTTAATCTCTTGCATGTCTAAACTTGCAACGAGCATGTCATCAACGTATAACAATAAAATAATAAAGTTACTGTCAAACTTCTTAATGTAGCAACAATGATCTTCTTGGCATCTTGTGAAACTGTTGCTACCCATAAAGCTATCAAACTTCTTGTACCACTGTCTAGGAGCTTGTTTTAAACCATACAAACTCTTCTTCAACCTGCACACTAGGTTTTTCATGCCTGCCTTAATAAAACCTTCTAGCTGCTTCATATAGATCTCTTCCTCCAAATCTCCATGAAGGGATATTGTCTTTACATCTAACTGTTCAAGATGTAAATTCTCTGCAGCTACTATTTTCAACACCAGTCTGATTGTCGTAAGCTTCACGACTGGAGAAAAAATTTCAGTATAGTCAACACCTTCCTTTTGCTGAAAACCTTTTACAACCAATCTTGCTTTATAGCGTCTACTCCCATCATACTCTTCATTGATCCTGTAAATCCACTTGTTGTGGAGTGTTTTCTTGCCTTGTGGTAATTCAGCTAATTTCCATGTCTGATTTGACATGAGTGAGTCCATCTCATCTTTCATGGCAGACTCCCACTTGACTGAATCCTCCACTTGCATTGCTTCATCATAGCACTCTGGTTCACCATTGTCTGTCAGCAATAAGTAATACAAAGAAGGCGGGTAACGTTGGGTTTGTCTAGGAATTCTAGAGGAGTGTCTCAATTCCGGCATGCTTGGCTCCTCTGCTTCAGGACTATTCTGAACATCATTTCCAGAAATCTCCTCGAACTCAGCAAATTCCTTATTTTCAGTATCTGTCTTGGAGCTGCTTGATTCTGCTGTTAGCCTATCTTTGTACATCACATTCTCGTTGAATATGACATCTCGGCTTTTTACGATCATCCGATTTTTATAATCCCAAAATCGGTAACCGAACTCATCATCGCCATATCCAACAAAGACACATTTTTTAGACTTGGCATCAAGTTTACTTTTTCCAGCAGAATCTATATGTATGTAAGAGATACAACCAAACACTCTTAAGTGTGAAAGATTTACCTCTTTTTTGCTCCATGCTTCCTTTGGTATTTCACCATCCAGAGGTACTGAAGGCCCATGGTTGATCAGATAGGCTGCGGTGTTGATAGATTCAGCCCATAAATTCTTGGGCAAGTCAGCATGTATTCTCATGCTTCTGGCACGTTCATTCAGAGTTCTGTTCATGCGCTCAGCTGCGCCGTTTTGCTGCAGTGTCATAGGAACTGTTTTTTCCATATTGATTCTGCTGCTTGCGCAAAATTCTCTGAACCTTCTATCTTTGTACTCCCCTTCATTGTCAGACCTCAATCGCTTGACTTTCAAGCCAGTTTTATTTTCCACTATGGCCTTCCATTTTCTGAATGTATCAAAGACTTCTGATTTCTTCTTCAGAAAATACACCCATACCTTTCTCGTTGAATCATCAATGAAGGTGATGTAATACAATGAGCCTGTAAGAGATGGAACTGGAGATGCTCCCCATACATCGGTATGTACCAACTCAAGCTTTTCTATCTGGGGTGTCTTGCCAGTTTTCATGAAACTGATCTTCTTTTGTTTCCCAAAGATGCAGTCTTCACATAGACCGACATCTACACTTGTAAGTTCTGGTAACTTTCCCTTTGATAGAAGTGCCTTCATCCCTTTCTCGCTCATATGGTCAAGCCTCTGGTGCCATAGATTTGAATCAGCATCCGCTACTGCGATGATGTTCTCTATGTTTGAGGTTACATAGAGAGTACCGGTCTTCTTACCACGAGCAATGACAAGTGCTCCTTTGGTAATTTTCCATTCATAATCTGTGAAGGTCGTACAATAACCTTCTTCATCAAGTTGTCCCACAGAGATCAAATTCCTTTTGAGACCAGGAATATGTCTCACTCCTTACAGCTTCCAGGCAGTCCCATTTGGCAACTTTAATTTGACATCTCCTTTTTCCTATGATCTTCAAGGTTTCATCATCGACTAGATTAACCTTTCTGAACTCACCACTGACATAGTTCTCCATGATTTCTCGGCATAGAGTGGAGTGAAAAGATACCCCTGAATCCAAGATCCATGATTCAATCGGACTGTTAATGCTTAGAATCATAGCATCGCTTGCATCCTTGGTTACGTTTACAGATTCCTGTGCGCCGGTATCTTTCTTTGGAGCTCGGCTATCCTTCTTAAAGTGACCCTTCTTGCCACAATTATAACACTTGAAATCTTTCTTCCCTGATCTAGATTTGCCCCTTCTAGATCTTGATCTACCGGAGTCTGAGTTTCTGTCTAAAGTTATCCCTCTAGACTCTGTGTGTAGAGCTGAAGAGGTTGATGCTTCTCCTGATTCTCTTCGCCGAATTTCTTCACTCAATACCAGATCTCGTACATCGTCGAATTTTAATTTGGTATTTTCCGACGAACTGCTGACCGCTGTAACGGTAGCACTCCAACTGTCTGGTAGAGATGATAAGAGAATTAAAGCCCGAACTTCATCATCGAATTCAATTTCCACTGAACTCAACTGGGTTGTGACTGTGTTGAGTTCATTCAGATGTTGGGCCACCGATACCCCTTCTACCATTCGTAAATTAAATAACCGCCTCATCAAGTGAACTTTATTTGCGGCCGATGGCTTTTCATACATGCTAGAGAGAGTCGTCATAAGACCTGCCGTGGTCTTTTTCTTGGCTATGTTGAAAGCAATATTACTGGATAATGTTAATCTAATAACTCCAAGGGCTTGTCTGTCTAGAAGGTTCCAATCTTCTTCTTTCATGCCTTCTAGTTTCGTTTGTGAAAGAGGTTGATACAGCTTTTTCTGATACAAATAATCTTCAATTTGCATCTTCCAAAAGCCAAAGTCCGCACCATCGAACTTTTCAATTCTCACTTTTCCTTCATCTGCGGCCATCGCTCCCACTCGAATCTGGATTCCCAAAAAAATTCTGACAGTGAATAGTACCCCCCGTACAGATGAATAGTATTTTTGCCGGATTCCGAACCTTGGCTCTGATACCAGTTGTTAGGAAATGAATATTATCACTCTATTTCCCTTAAACCAGATTAGTAGGAAAGCAAAAAATAAATGCGGAATAGTAACATGCAATTTGATAATGGAGTTCGGCCAATTATGCTTACGTCTCCGGAGTTGCTGCAGACTTCTATTAAGGAGAAAAATACACCGTGTTTACAAACACTCACATCTCACACCCAATTATCCTTAAGAATTTTAACAGAAATTCTTTTAAAGAAATTTCCTAATAGACGTGATCAAGATCACAAAAATTATTTGACTTAATTTTTGCTTGACCCGCTCTGATCTTCCTCTCTATTAATTTTCTTTCTATTCCCTCTAATTTTCTCTCATACATAACAATGCCCAAAGGGCTATTTATATAGAAAAATTATAACATGTGAATATAATAGTTGGTGAGATTTGTCAAAGGTTAGGTATCTCTTTTACCTAAGTTAGACACCTCCATTTTTTACCACTATCACTTAAGTTAGGCACCTCCATTTTTGACCACCATTACTTAAATTAGGCACCTCCATTTTTTACCACCATCACTTAATTTAGGCACCTCCATTTTATGGTTAGTAACATTTTATTAACACAATGGTTCGTGGCAACCTTAAAGAACATTTAGATAGGGCCTTGTGCAACAATTCATGGTCGCTACACTTTAAAAACACTAGTGTCTTCCACCTTTCACTCGTTTTATTAGATCACTGCCCATTTTTATTTCCCTTGACCTGAACAAGCAACCTCGAGGCCCTCAGCATTTTAGATTTTGGCTTTTTGGCTGACCCACTATGAATTTCACAGCTTTATCAATAATACTTATGATGTCATTTGTGATATGCCTGATGCCTTAGCAGCTCTCACCCTTAAACTTCAAGCTTATAACTATAATGGGTTTTAGAATATCTTCAAGTGAAAAAAAAAATCATTCTTAAGAGATTAGATGGCATTTAACAAGCCCTCTCAAACCATGACTCACGTAATCTTCAACTCCCTAAATTGAAGCTCAAATCTAATATGGAGGCCATCGAAACCCAAGAGGAACTGCTCTGGATTCAAAGAACAGATATGGAGTAGATCCAACTCAGAGACCGCAACACATCTTACTTTCACAAAATGACAGTTTAAAGGAAGCGAGCTAATAGGATTGGTATGATCTGAGACTTATTAGGATAGTGGACAATAGATCAAGATACTATCAAAAGGATCATTGTAGATTATTTTATGAATTTATACACTGAAGACCTAGCTTCACGCCCAAATTTCTCATGTACGATTAGCTTCCCCTCTCTTGAGTTTAATCTTCTTAAAGACATGACCAAACCAATCTCTATAAAGGATATTAAAGAAATATTATTTCAAATGGATTCTCTTAAGGCACCAAGTCTTGAAGGATACAATGTAACATTTTACCAATAACATTGGAACATAGTGGGACCCTTAACCTGCAACTTTTTTATAAAGATAATTGAGTATAATCACATTTTCCCTATACCTAATAAAACTAAAATTGTCCTTATTCCCAAAGTGGCAAGTCCTGAATACATCTCTCATTTCTGTCCCATCAGTTTGTGCAATGTAATCATGAAAATAGCCACCAAGATTATTGCAAACAATCTTAAACTACTTATAACCTGCTTGTTAGCCCCAACTAAACAAGTTTTATCCTTGGAAGGCATATAGTAACTGGTATAGTGATCACCCAAGAGAAAATACACTTTATGAGAAAGATGAAAGGAAAGAGGATTCATGATTCTTAAACTCAACTTGGAGAAGGCATATGTTAAGCAAAATTAGGGACTCATCATGTCCCCTTGACTAGCATAGGCTTGCCCTTAAAGCTTAACTGTTTATCCTAAATAATTTGATCACAATTATTATGTAGATTTTCAGAATGGGAAATTATTATGTGTTTCATCCTTTTAGAGGGGTCCAACAAGAGGACCCCATCTCCCCCTATCTTTTTATTCTGTGTATGGAAAGACTAGCTCCCATCTTTAACAGTTTATGGACCAAGGAAAGTAGAAGCCTATTAAGTTAGGAAAGGAGGGTCCACCCATTTCACACATGTTCTTTGTAAACGATGTCCTCCTCTTTATAGAAGCATCAATCAACGAAGCAAAAATTATCAAAGCAGCCCTTGATTCATTTTGCTTGAGCTCTAGTCAAATTATGAGCAGGGTAAAGTCTAAAATCTTCTTTTCCAAAAATGTGGCTCCTAATCTCAAAGGAAAATATGAAGATTTCCAAGTATCACTATAATGAATGACTTAGGTTCATATCTTGGCATGCCTCCTCTTCATCAAAGAGTTACCAAGTGAACATACACGGCATAATGGATAAAGTTAGCAAAAGAATGAATGGTTGGAAAAATACAAATCTTTCACTTGTAGGAAGAGTTACTCTAGCAAAGCATATTCTTAATACTATTCCATTCTATAGCAAAACAATCAACATTCCTCCCACGAAGTACATGCTCTAGCATTGAACATATGTTTCAAAGCTTTATCCGTGGTAGATCCAACCAAGACATAAAGCTGAGCTAAGTCAAATGGAATGATATTGTGCCCTAATGGATAGGGGGCCATGGCTTCAAAGATATAAGAAGTATGAATACAACCTTCATGATTAAGTTAAATTGGTAGCTTATTTCGTATAAAGATCAATTATGGGTTAAGGTGCTAAAGGCAAAGTATGGCTATAATCAAGAACTAATCCCCAATAAATTGCATACTAAGAACGAATCTCCTCTCTAGAAAGCCATAGTGAAAGCTTGGTCCCACACCATTGGAGGCATTGGATGGGCTATTAATTCAGGTGAAGAGATTAGATTTTAGCTTAATCTTTTGCTAGACAATGGTGTGAACCTTCGTTAGTACTACATTGCCGATATGCCCAAGGATCATTTAAATTTTAGAGTTATTGATTATGTAAATTCCACAGGAAACTAGAATTGGGTGGATTTTGCTCATGTTCTACCTTTTAACATTATCTTATAGATTGTACCTTTCATCCCTTTAGTACATAATAAAGATAGAGATGAGTGCTTTTGGAGCCTAACTAGCTACGACCAATTCTCCATCAAATCTGCTTATAATTCCTCACTTGAAAGCACCTGGCCAGAACATCATCCTATTTGGAAGAATATCTTGAGTAATAAAGGACCTTATAGAATCAACACCTTTCTCTGGCTTGCTTTCAGAGGCATGCTTCTTACTAACGGTGAGAGATTTTGGTGCCACTTAACTAGGGATGGCAACTACCTTTGATGTGGACACTAAATAGAGGACAAAACTCACATACTTCATGACTGCTTTTGGTCAAAACAAATATGGGCTCATTTTAGGGTCAAGGACATATGTGAGGATTTCTTCTCGTTAGACTTATGTTTATGGTTTCTAAAAATATTTCTTTGTTTATCTCTATAGGTGAAGGAATCTCTTGGTAGATTATATTTCCAATGGAGTGCTGGCATCTTCAAAAGGCACGAAATGAGATTATCTTCAAAGGGCAATAAGGATCAATGAAAGCACTGCTAGTAAGGATTCAAGAATCTATTACTCACTATAATTCAGCATGCTAGAGCAATAAAATTTTGGATAGACTTCTAGAGCAATGTGAAACTTATTCAATTGGTTCCCTTACTCCAATAGGTTGGACAAAGGTAAACAAAAATGATGCATACAAAGGAGAAACGAGAGTGGCATCTAGCAATGATCTACTTAGAAACCAATATGAAAGGTGGTGTGGTGGGTTTGTGTTAGCTTGGAATAAGGGCTTACATAAACTGCTAGTCGAAGTTGATGGCCAATGAATAGTTGTTATGATTCAAGGAGAAAGCTCTCAATGAAATGGTCATACTCCAATGATTTTCAACATCCAAAGACTCCTTGAATTGGATTGGTTAGTGAATATCAAGCACATCTATAGAGAAGCCAAAGGTGTAGCAGACTAGTTGATGTCCTATGTGATAAGCTTCCCAACAGGTCTTTATGAGCTTCATGACATGCTATCAAAGCTAGGAATGTGCATCCAGCATGACATGGTCGACACTGGTATGATCAGGCTAGTGTTGATAAGATTATGAGGCACTTGCCTCTTATAATAAAAAAATTCTTTATATATTTGGAGTTTATATCATTTTATGAATTATGTAGTTAATAAATTTCTTTATATAGTTTTTTATTTTCATAAATATCTTTTTATATTTATTGCTTTTAAATTTAGTATTAAAATGAATTAATTTTATGAAAATGAGTGAGAATAATGTGAAAGTTGCTTAAGTCAAAAAAATGATATTAAAGAATTTCATAATTAAGAAATATCACTCCATGCAAATGCATATGTATAAAATATAGTGAGAAAAGGTATAAATATATTATTTATGTTTTTGCAAATGTATAAATTATTCTCTAAAACATTTTAGGCTCAATTGTGTATAAAATTTTAGTGAAATAAATTTTTTTAAACTCTTTTTTAATGGCAACTTAACTTAAATGATGTGATAACATTGATAATAAATGTAAAAATAAACATAAAAAAGGGACACTCTTAAATAATATTTATGAACAAGCTTGTTAGTTTACCGACTAAAATAAGATTGATAGCGATAAAATTTACTTCACAAATGCTAATAGGAAACTAAAACTAAAACTAAAATTATTACATCAAAATCTCGTAGCAAAATCAAACCAAAACCTAACTAAAATTTCAAGTGAAATTATTAAAGCAACTAATACCAATTGGAATTAGCAAAAATAAATTTTGCGAAACGATACTATTAAAGGCACCATCTTTACTAATTTTACTATTGATTTTACTTACTTGGCAGCCAGTGATGACATTGAAATGCTAACCTAAGATGACAATGAGTTATGAATAAGCTTGCCAGGTTCCGTAACTAGGAAGATGAATGAGTTGAACCTAAAAAGTGAGTTGTGATAGGAATGAGAACCATTTTGCTTGCTAGATTTAGATATGTTATTGCTAGTAATTATTTATTTTTATTTTTGGCTAAGTCGTGTAATTATTTTAGTTTAGTTTGCTTTCCTTCTATTTTGCATTTTCATTTATGGGTTGTAATAGATAAATTTTCTCTTTGTAGGTATCTACTTTTGTTGCTCTAAATTTAGCTTAACTGCAAGTACACAATATTACAAATAATTAGTAATTGATGAGTGAATATCGTTCCCACGAGAAAGATGAATCCTAAGTACCGAAAAACTAAATCATTTATTATTTGCAAGAAAAGATTGATTTAAAATTATACTAATTAATTAAACTAAATTTCTTTTAAGCTTAACCCTTATAATTCAAAATATTAGGGCTAGACCCCTTCAATTGATCACCTGTGGAATTTTCAAGGTTTTAATTCAATTTTATTTTTTCTTCAAGTATTAGTTGAATTCTTCTAAATTAAGCTCTAGTCTCTCTCAAAATCTAAAATTAATATTAATATTAATTCCAATATCTACTCTCAAGATCATAATAATTAATTCAATTCATTAAAATTTATGAGAATTTTTAAACAATCTCCTAAGTATTTTTTCTAATCTCCAAGTAAAAAGTATTCAATATTGTTATCTCATTGAACTAATGTTATGCTTCCACTTTTACTCTATCATATAATATCTTAGATCTAACAATTAATGGCAAGATAATTGTTAACTTAAGCACAAAATAACAAAATAATCAAAAGAGAAATATTTTGAATTAAATAAACAATAAGCTCTCCATAAACCACCAATAGTCTAACACTAATTAGGGTTTTAGTTGCTCATAATTGAAAGAACAAACATAATTGAACTAAAGAAAATAATTGAAGACATTAAAACTAGAGAAATAGGAAAAATCAAACTTGGGAATCCCTTTGAATTGAATGAAACTCTTTAATCTTGAATCTTTTCCTTAGACGAAGCCGCCTTGTCTCTCTCTAAAGAAATCTTAAGAACAAGAAAGAAAATTATTATGAAAAATTGATTATTGCTTTAAGAAGGGGGCTTTGTTTTATATAGAGTTCTTGGAGGTTTTCTTTTTAGGATAGGAGAAGATTTAAGGCAAATATGGAACTTCTTGTTCAAATAGGAATCTAAATCTTAAAAGATTTCAGCTAAAAATTGGACTTTTAGCTCCACGATCGTGCCTTTTCGATGCCATGACTATGCTTAACTAAACTAAATCTATCTCTCAAAAATCTATTTTAGGCATTAGACAGATGAACTCCATGGGTGTTGCCTTCAGATGCCATGATCGTGGGTTAGAGTAAGCTTCTGAAATCTCCAATTTTTCTTCTTCTTCCCTTTGGTAAATCAGGGATTAAGTTCAGGGGCGTCAGAATTGATTCCCATGGGCGTGGAGATGAATTCTCTTCTGCCTTGGTTTGAATTTCTTCACTTAAGCTTCCAAATCTAGTTCAAATGCAACCAAAAACTCATATTTTGCATATTTAAACTTATTTTAATATTTATTCTAACTTATCAAAGAAAACTCATCAAATTTAATTGGAAATAACAAAAATAGAATTAAATAATCATAAAATTATATATATAATATGGTTTATCAGCTTCATTTTATTTTATTTCTTTTTTAGATCTACTAAATGAGGGTATCCATTTTATTTGTTTGTTATATTTAATTTTTTAAAGAATTATATTTAATTTATTTATTTATGAATCAAGTTAATTTATTTTTATTTATTTCATGGTAATTAAATAGTATTTTAATAATTAAAAAAATAAAATAATAGTAAAACCTAAAAAGGAGATCAGTTTCAATGAATATGCCATATTGGGGGTGTTGGGTTATTTCTTATATTTCCTATATGTACTCAATTTTTTAAACCTAATAGGGATTGAGGATTTCTTAAAAATCAAGTTTGCCACACCTTTTTTATTTTTATTTTTGGCTAGTTTAGATGATGACTCCTAATATCCGAGTTTAGACTATTTTTCCTTAAGATTTTGAACCAAATAGTATTGATATTGCAAGAACTAGTTCACCAAGAGTTTAGGACAAAAATCCTTGCTTATAGAGGTGACTCCAGTGAGAATAAAAGAAGTTGATTATATTAGTATTATCTTGCTCCTAATTATTATATTATTATTCTATCATCATCTTAAAATTATATATGTGTGAGAGTTAAGACGTCCTATATAATCCATGTTACGTGTGTGTAAGGGATAATATACTCTCACTCAAGATATGAAGAATGAGCATTGCATAATCACTCATAGTCTTATACCTTTGGATATATTTTTACTGTGAAAATTTAAGCCTTTCACCCATTTGACTAAATCCCATGTACCTAGCCCATTAACTTTTCTTTAAGATTACCCCCTAATTGGTTTAACTATGATTGACTTACTTGGGCTCAAGTTAAGACTTATGTGGTTTGTCTTTTCTTATCATGACTTAATTGTGCTACAAGCCCAAAACTGTTTTTATTTTATGGTTCAAAAATTTTAACGACCAGACCAAAGCCCAAAATAATTTTTTCAATTTTTTTTTAAAAAAAAGAGCTTGTTATCCCAAACTAGCAATCAATAGGGGGTGAATTGGTTGATTTGAGTAGTGATGATAAATTAAAATTTTAAGCAATAAGAAGAAGAAGATAAAGTAGAGAAGAATTATCACAAAAGGTTTATAGTGGTTCGGAGATTTACCCCAATCCTATATCCACTTTCTTAACTTATTAAAGTTCCTTTAATCTTGAGTTTTTCACAAGTTTATCTCTAACTTGGTATTTTTACAAGCTTACACCAAACTTTTACAAGGTTTGAGTATCTTTCTCATAACCCAATAAGAGTTTTTCCAAGACTCACTCTAAAAACTAAGTATTTCAAAGCTCACACTCAAACTCACAATGATGTTTAATGCTCATACCTAATACTCATATGAATACAAGTATAAATTTTGATACAAGAAAATGAAAGATATTTTTCTTAGCAATTACAATCACAATCAGCATCAAAATGAAATTTTTTTTTTGGTATTTATAGCTTTCAAGTTTTCAACTAGCAGTTAGAGATGGGAGCTAACATAGTTGAATCTTGTCTCCTACTTTAATTAATGTCTGGAGCAACTTCATAGTCAGACTGCATATAGTTCGGACTACTCTGGCTCGGTACAGTCTAGCTGAGAAGTAGTCCGATCAATCTCATCCTTTTTCTGACAAAAGTTCTTCAACGGCTAGTACACGTGGCATCCAATAATTGAGTAGGTAAGTAACAACTATAATTTTTGAATCCCATTTCACTGGTATGGTCGGACAGTTTTTAGTCTGGTTGGTCTGCTCATTGTATGCTGAGATTTTAGGAGTGCCAGTGACCATGTTCACTTCTGAAACTTTTTTGGATTTTTTGCTCTAGCTCAGTCCAGGCGGACTACATCAAGTCCGGTTGATCCCAGCGTAGTATGCTGAAACTTTTGGAGTACCACTGGTCATGAGCTTCTCTGGATATCTTTATGATCTTGAGCTTAAGTTTGGACTGATATGCTTGAGCTCGTCCCTGGTGGCTAGGGCTCGGTCCAAGCTACAAGTGTTCAGTTTTATGTCCTTCTTGAGCTCGTTTCTGGCAATTGAAGCTCGGTCAAGAATATGGAAGCTCGGTTTATTTTAGCTCAGCTTAGTTGTCGAATGTTTAAGTATTCTATCCAATATTCAAGTTTGGTCGGGCTTCAAGTGGTCAGTGCTCTTGTCACCTTGTTCGGCTAGCTCGTACTTTGTATGCTCAGCTCGTGCTTTGACCAGTCATACTATACTTAGCTCTATTTTGGAATGTTCGTAGAATGCTAATTAGCTCGGTATGACTGCGTCTAACTATCTTCTAGTCTGTCAGCTCAGTAAAGGTTCTGTCATGCTAGTAATCGGTATGGTCTTCTTTTCTTGAGTCCGGTTAGCCTAGCTTCTAGTTCGATCGAGCTCTATGAGGTTCTTCCAAAAATTAAAGTTCTGCAAAATATAACTTTATACAAATTAGTTCTATTTAATTTGATTGCCTAAGATCAAAATAGAGGCTAATTGTTTGGCTAGCAAAGCTTTAGGTTAAACCTTTTTTCAAAATTGGACCAAAACTTTCTAAAATGGGTTTGTTATTTTTTGGATCAATTATGAAATATCAAAAATTAATTGTGAGCCTAATTAATGCCAAGACTTGTTAATTGTAGGCCTTGTTTGTGGTATAGACCTTTAGTTGTTTCTTCTAAATTTTAAGAAACATATTTGTAAGGAGCAAATTTAATTAAATTTTAATCCATAATGCTTTTGAATTTCCATGGACTCAAATGGATTAAAAGTTCATTAATCGAAATTATTTTGAACTGATTTTTTAATTTTGAAAATACAATTAATGGTTGGTTCATTTGAGTGGGAGTAAAATGTGTTTTCATGATCAAGTTTAATATAAACGGATCAATCAATAAGTATAAGGTTAGATTAGTTGTGAAGAGTCATGCTTAATTGGTTAGAGTATATTATGGAGGCACTTTTGCTCTAGTATCAAAGCACGACACAATCAGACTACTTCTAATAGTTGCAATTGAAAGTGGTTGGAAAGTTTTTCATTTAAATGTCAAGTTAGCTTTCTTAAATGGTGTGCTTAAGGAGATTTACATTCATCAACCTGAAGGCTTTGTGGTCAAAGTCAGTAAAGATAAACTCTATATACACAATGAAGCTTTTATGGATTGAAACAGACTTCAAGAGCCTAATATATGAGAATTGATGCACATTTACTACTCTGGGGTTTCAAGAGAAGAGAAAATGAAGCAACACCATATTTCAAATTTCTAAGAAATGAGAGGAGACTTCCAGTATCTATTTATGTGGATCATGCTAGTAATTGGCAATGATATTGATTTGCTGATAGTGACTAGGATGGCAATTTTGATGATAACAAGAGTACAAATAGTTATTTATTCTCCCTAGGCTCGGGGCTATATTTTTGGAATTCTATAAGCATGAAGTTGTTGCTCAATCTACTGTAAAAGCTGAGTATATTGCAACAGCTTCGGCAACAAACCAAGCAACCTGGATACACAAGTTGCTAGTAGATATAGGGCTGAAACATTGATTTAATATATTTTATTAATTAATCATTTATTATTTTTTAGATAGATGTGTCTGGATTAATGAAGTGTAGTTCAATGTATTATAGAATACATGAACTTGATGAGATTAAGAAAAACTCTTAGTAAGTTGTGCTAGTGTATTAAAATTCTTAGTAAATTGTGTTAAAAATTAAAGGCTAAATAATTATAAAGTCTCTGAGATTTTACATATTACACTAGTCAGTCTTTGTATTTTCAAAATCTAATTTTCACATCCCTCTGTTTTTAAAAATTAAACTGTTTAGTCCTTCTGTTAATATTTTCATTCTAAAAATATTAGTCAACTACTTTAATATTATAAAATAATTTATTTGTCCTTCTTATATATATATATATATTTTGTTATGTGTTAAGTCATGCTTATTTTTAATTTTATTTATATTTTTTACAAATAATTTATTTTAATTTTATAAATATTATTAAAAAAGAATTTTAAATAATACAAATAATATCTTTTGTTGTTTTGCAGACAGTCCATATATATTATTTATTTTAATTTTATTGATATTACTAAAAATAATTTTAAATAATATGAATAATGTCTTTTATTATTTTGTAGACGATCTATATTTAAAATAAAATAAACTTAATAAATAATAAAGATAAATATATATAAAGGAAGAACAAATAAGTTATTTTATAATATCAAAGTAGTTGACTAATGATTTTAAGATAAAAATATTAACAAAAGAACTAAACAGTTTAATTTTTAAAAATACAAAGGTACAAAAATTAGATGTTGAAAATATAAAAACTGACTAATATAATATGTAAAATATCTCATGGACTTCATAATTATTTAGCCAAAATTAAATATATTTGAGTTTAAAGGTTAGTTGAACTAGTATATGTAGACTACGTTTATGTACATTCAATATATGAAAGTAAAGATCTTCTAAATTTCTTCTTCAATATTTCTAAGTTTACAGTTCATAATTTTTAGTTTCTTAATTGCAACAACATGAGAGTAAAATAAGTGAAAAGAAAAAGCAGTAGTAGAAAAGAAAGTGAATTGAAAATTGAGTAATGGTGAGAGATACAGAGAGCAAAAAAGACAGTAAAAGGTCAACAAGTTAACGTGAGTTTAATCGTCTCCTGCATTATCAAAATGAGTTTCTCTATATAAAAAATAAAAGTTTTTATGATAAATTTTCAACACATACCGAGGAAGAGAAAGCGATTCATAAAGAAATAATAATAGGACCCAGTTACTTATCATGTCACCTATATTAAATTTTTTAATAGAAAAAATAAAAACTTTTATTATTGGACTAATTTTTAAAAAATACTTAAATTTTTTACCGATTTTCATTTTTATCACCAACTTTATTTTTTACAAATTGATACTTAAAATTAATTTTTTTAATTTTATTTTTTGACCGGCTAGACACTCTATGACCGGAACTAGTGCTAACGTATCAATTCATACTTATTTTTTATTTCGATTTAATTCTTAACGGGTGTTAAAAATTATTAACGCCGATTAAAAATTAACATCAAATTTTTTTAAAAAAATAGTACAATATGAAGAACCCGTTATTAATGCCTGTTAACCCAATTAATGGGCGTCAATTTATTTAATGGGCATCAAATATATATAACCTAATTGAAGCAAAGAAGAAACCTTTCTCAAACGATGATGGAGAATTATTAATTGACAATTTATGATAGAAAAAATTGAATTGGTTGATTTAAAACAATAGATAATTTAGACACCTATTTATATTTCAATTTTCATTAATTTTTTAAGGTCAACTAAGCTTATCCCAAAAGAAGAAAAACTATTGTCAAATATAATTTGTTTGTGAAAATGTTGTATAGACTATGAATTATCTGTCAATTATTAGCATCAAAATTAAAAAAAAAATACGATACAAAGAACAACTAGTTAAAAATTCTAAGAATTCAAAAATATAATTTCTATCACTAAAACTTTCACATCTCATAACCACTAAAGTCTAATCAATTTAAAAAACTCGCTAATTCTGCTCTAAATTTCAACAATTACAACCCCTTTTTTTTTCTATTGCAGCAAGACATTTATTGAAGAACAACAATGGTCAAAGAGTTGCCATCTAAATACAATACAAGAATATTGCTAGATACATATTATATGAAGAATTATACAAAATTGTTTAAATCAACAAAACAAAATTTCTTGTAAAGCTTGTTTCTTTTGTTCCAACCATGATAGATTAACAATTGGGTTTAATCTAACTCTAGTCAAATGTCAAATAATCCATGATTTGTCCAATACTTTCACAAATAAATTTATTTGACAATGATTTTTTTTCTTTTAGGGCAAACTTTGTTTACATTGAAAAAATAATGAAAATTGAAATAGAAATAGATATCTAAATTATCTACTGCTAACTTTAAATCAATTAGTTTAATTTTTTTTTCTATTACAAATTATCAGTTAATAGCTCTCCATTCCCATTTTAGAAAAGATACTCATTTACTTCAACTACATTAAATATATTTAATGCCTACTAAATGAGTTAACACTTATTAATTAAGTTAACGGGAGTTAATAACAAATTCTTTATATTGTATAATTTTTTAAAAAAGAATTTTCTAATGTTAAATGGGCGTTAAAACTCGTTAATAATTTTTAATGGATGTTAATAATTTTTAACACATGTTAAGAATTAAATCAAAATAAAAAAATAAATACGAACTGACACGTAACATGAGTCTTGGTCCAGAGTGTCCAACCGCTCAAAAAAAAATTGAAAAAAAAAATTAAGTTTAAATATCAATTTGTCAAAAAATAAAGCTTGTGATAGAATAAAAAATCAGTGCAAAGTTTAAATATTTTTTGAAATTTAGTCCTTTATTATTAATAATAAACATTCGGCTGTGAGGTATATAAATTTAAGGGTTTATGTGTTCTTATGAGTAAATTTAAGATAGTATATTTGCATTTTCTGCTTTCTTTACGTGTATGATAAGCACATATGTTTTTTATATTATAAAAAAAAATCAAAAACCCAAAATCAGATCGCTAGAATTTAAATAAAATTGGAATTTATTACATATAAAATTAAAATATAATTCAAAAAATCTAAAAATTTAGTATTTTTGAAATGATGATCTTGGTTGATTTTAACTTTATTTTTTTTGGCTCTCGCTCTCGGCTTCAAAAATGCATCAGTCTTAGATTGATTATGGATTGTATATTTAGTCAGAGCTAGAATTAATTTTTTCATAAAAATTAAATTAAACAAACTCACCTTAAATCTTATACAACTGTAAAACATTCATCTTCTTTCCCTTTTCTTTTTAAGCACAAAAACTATTGTACATGACAACCACAAATAAGGTTTATGAATGAAGAAGCTGCACTGTTGTTGCAAAATTGGTCATTAGAGTTGCAAATTTAATAATATGATTTAGTAGTTAAAATTGAAATATATAATATTTAATTTATTTAATAATATTTATTTTTAATTTTTAAATATTTTTATAATTTAGCGTATTAGTTAAATTATCTTATATATTTAAATTTATTTGATAAAATAAAAAATCAAATACGAAAATAATAAAAGTGATTAATTTTTAACTATAAAATATTTAAAATTTTCAATAACTTATCATCATCCATATAATTTTTAAATCAAAATTTTAAATTTATCGCTAATCAGGGTGTGGCCTGGTTGGTCATCCTACCTTCCAAAAAAGTTGGTAGGATGCGGAGGTCTCGGGTTCGATTCCTGCCGACCACACATTCAGCACCATTATGGTGCATGCTAGTACCTCTATGGTGCTTAGGGGAGGGCTACCCCTGCTGTGTAGCCCACAATGTTATCCGGTCCGTTAGTGGCCTCCTTGGTATCCAAAAAAAAATTTTAAATTTATCATTTCAAATAATTTCTAATTTAATTAATTTTTAAAAATATTCAAATATTATAATTATATAATTTTTAATGCTAAATTAAATTATGAAACACTAGATAATTTAAGTGTTAAATATTGACTATTTGAGTGTTTTTACCGGTGACTGTAACTGGTGAAAACGTAATAATAAATCTATAAAAACTGAAATACATTTTTTTTTCAAGCCACTGAAATGCATTATCATACACAAATCTTAAAAATAACAAGGTTAAAAAGTGAGAATATATATACACAGAAGTAGATTTCCACCGACGCGTAGCTGAGAGAAGCGTCTGGTCGGGATCAACCCACCAGCCACAGCCAGAACCACAACTTCACCAATCAAAGATCATCACTACAGTCTCTCTGTCTCTCTCGGTACTCGCTCACTATCTTGCTACCGGGATCTATCTATCTATCTATCTATCTAACCTAATCCGCAAACACGGATACTTACGCAGATATTGATTGGAGTACTGATAAAATGACCACATCGGGTGGCGGCGGTCGCTTTATGGCTTATTCTCCGTCTCCGTCTGCCCCTCACTCTCCTCATCTATCTGGCCTCCGTTCCGCCTCCTCAGCTCTTGTTGAGCAAGAAAAGTAACTCTTTCTATTAGAGATCTGGATCATTTTTATTTTTACTTTATGTTTTGAATTAGAGATCTAGCTTTTTAATTTTTATTGATTCTGATTCAATCAGATTTGTTTGATTAGTATTCATAGTGTGTGTTTGATCTTGATTGTGTTAAATCGGTCTATCACTTTTGTGTTTGTGTTGTATTAAGCTATTATTCTTCTGATGCTTAAGATCTTAATTTCTTTTGTATTTCATTTCAATTTTCATTTGAATGATCCACGACATGCTTCAAATCACTAATCCTGTAATTCTTCAATTTGGTGGATGGGTCACAAACTGTTAACTAGAAATGTTGTTGTTTATATTATCCAACACTATATGGTAATTAACTTTTTTTTTCTATTCAATTACAGATATCTTTCAGAGTTACTAGCAGAGAGTCACAAGCTTAGTCCATTTATGCCTGTTCTTCCACACACCTATCGATTATTAAACCTGGGTGAGTTTCATCAAAGTTAATTGTGTATCCTCTTCTATGTATAGGAACAGTAAATGAATTCACCATTTAAATATTTTCTGCTGCTTGTCTGGTTATATGCGGAAGTTTGATCATTACATGACACTACATGGTAAGAAATGTTATTTGTCAATTGGTGGATAGTTTCTAACACCATAAATAATACTTGACAAATGACCTGTCTCTACTGGTAAAAAAAATGTTAATTGAATATAAGAAACAAATTATAGTCTATAATTGTTTTTCCTGGTACTGGTATGTCGAAAATGGTATATAAGAAGGTAATTAGACTCTTACTCTAGCTTCTTTATTTGGTAGTAATGATGTTTAGGTGTATAACAGTGATTCAGTGAATATAAAATGCTTGTAAGGACCATATAATTCTCTGCTTAAGTCTTCAGTCATAAGTCATAAAGTACACACTTCCATGGCTATACCATCTTTCTAAATTATGTTTGCCTCCTAATTGTTGTTAGATGTGGTCTAGAAAAAAGTATTTTAAAATATTCCTTGTGGAAGATGAAAGTTTTCGAAGTGATCAGACACCACTTATGTGGCCCAGCCTTTTTGAACTCCTTAGCGTTGTTTTTGCACTAAAATGGGTTTTATGGGATAGGAATACCTTGGTTTCAATTGGTTGATAAATTCGCTAACTGCTATTGTTATCTGTAAAGCCATGGAATGATGATGGTTTGGGGGAATCACAAAATTGGTCTTATTGTGGATTTGACTGCAAAGAAACATTCTTGCCGAATGAGTCCAAATTTGGCATCAAAGAGGACCTCTTGTAGGAGCACAAAAATTGTTCATGCCTCTGTAAATATAGTAAGCTGCAAAGTGAAAGGAATTTGTTTTAATATTTTTAATAACTGAAACTTGCTTTCATTTAGTTGGGTTACGTTGTTTATTGGTGATTTGCTTGCATTCTTGAGAAAATTTGGGAAATTGTCCAAGAGTCATAACAATATTTCTCATATATTTGCTTGGTTCCTTAGATTTATTCATCGCTTGGTTCCATAGATTTATTCATCGCATATGGCTTTATTTTGAATCATTAATATTATGGGATGTGGTGTTGTTTGGCTTTGTTGACTTTTTGACATTTTGGTCTTTACTTTTGGAATCCATTCAAAGTATTGGAGATGATAAGGGTTGATGATTGTTGAAGAGGGTGCACTTATGGTTGGTAGATAGTGTGATTGGCAGCAAAGGCAATAAAATCTCTATTTCCATCTTGATCATCCAATTCTGACATATCTAGAGACATTTTGATACATCTTATCCTTTGTAGAAACTGACTTCTCCATGTATGCAGGTGGGAGTACCTGAGAGTGTAACATATTTTTTGAAAAGTAGATAGAGCAACAAATACGCAATCTAATTCTAATAATTTAGGGACATGATGTTTTGTAAAATCAAAATATGTAGAGATTCTATAATGTGACATCTCTGCAAGACTGGTTGTTTTGTAAAATTGAAATACGTGGAAATTCTAATGTAACATTTTTCCAACACTGGTTCTTGTCAGGATAGATAGTCAATTTTATGTAACTGTAATTCTGCTGGCGATGCTCTGTCAGAGCTAGTGGCAGAGAACCAAAAAGGTAAAAAAAAAGGTTAATGAAATTAGAGTAGATGAACATGCAATAATGGTTCAAATAGGTGCATTGATAGACAGGTTAAAGCCATTGTTGAGGAAAGTTTTATTACAGTTTTGTCCTGGACAAAGCTTGACAGAGGAAAATGATCCATGCTGTTGGCTTCCCTTAGTTTGAAAATAGAGTCTAATTATATGTCCACTATGATATCTTGATACTTGTTTTTTGTAGTAAAACATTTTTTTATATGGATTGCTAGATCTTTGCAATTTCTTGGGCTGTTTTTGGTGCAAGGGCTGGCATGATTCTGGACATAATAGTACAGGGCAAAACAATTAAAAAAAAATTGTCTCATCCTTTGTTGTTGCAGGGATGACAAGTTAAAAAAGTCTGTATGATTTTATTAGTTCTGGGAACAAATTTATGGAATATTCATTTGTTAGTTTTGTCCAATGTTGTTGACAAGCTGAGCGAGTGTGGTGAAGAGATAAAAAAAGATGGGACTTTACTGCACTTAATGCAGGATAATAGGAGATTAGGATTGTACTATCCTGTCTTGTATTCTGCACCAATTATGATCCTAGAGGATATTTATGGTAGGAGATTGTTATGGGAGATTTTGGTGTTGGACAATGTTGATGGTATAGAAAGTGAATTTATATTACTGTAGTAAGACAAAAAGACCTTAATTATCTATTAAAAAGGCGTTCTCCACTTAAACTAGATAGGCTTTTTCAATAAATAAATAAATAAATCGGATGGCTATTGATATTTCAGTTGCTGTTTGTCTGAGTACTGTCATTTAGGGTGAATTTTTTGACATCCTGAGAACTTTGGTAGGCCATGCCAACTAAGTTTTTACTGGGTCTTTAGGTTTTATTATAGAACTATTATTTTACAATTTGACTCCAAATTTGGCTAATTCAGATACTGGCTTTATGGCCAAAAGGAGAGATTTGAATTTGCCAGGTGTTTTTTTTTAATTGCCTTTTTCCTTTTCGATTTTTCTCCCTGGTCCTTTGTTTTCTCTCTGTTGCAAGAAATGTCTTGTTTTAATCATTCATGTTCTTTTTGCCTTTGATGTTAAACACGCAAATTTTCATATTTACAGGTGCTAACATTTGGTAGTGAGGATTTGTTTTTCCTGTTTTTTATGCCAGCTGTATTTGTTGGTGGATAAATTTGCGCCTTTAGTTTTGTGTCACAGGATTATCTTCTGTGAATGGTTAATCTCATGCTTCATCAAATTAATTAATCAGATTATGTGTAACTATGTTATTTTCTTATTCATCATTAAATAGGTTAGGACTGAACAATGTGGTCTTTAACCTTTTATGTCAGAAATAGTTCTGAAATTTAAATATATTTCATGGGGCAAGTGTTGACTCTTAACTTAGTTAACAATCCGTCTTGTCTCTCCATTTTGTGGTAATTGCTAACCAATCTATTAACAAATGCTAACTGGTACATCTTGTTCTTGAAAATTGACATTTTTGGAGCAGAAATATTGCATGTAACTACACTGTTGGGGAATGCATCAGTTTTAGGTCAGAGTGGGCTTGAACATGCTAGCCCTCTGGCTTCTGGAGGAATATTTTCAAACGGAGGAGCTGATGCAAATGGATGGGCATCAAGGTTTCAATCAGAAGTATGGATACTAACCATTAACATAACCTTCTTTCTAATTTTACTGTTTTCTAGAAGCATTCCTGACTAGATATTTTTACATTTTATGCTAACTTTTAACTTTGTTTGAGTTTGTAGTTCAAATTTCTGAGTTCTCCATGACAGGTAGTGTGTGTCTGAGGCTAACATCATCGACCAGTGAAATCTTAACTTAAGCATGTGTCCTCTTTTAGTTAACTAGTTCTCCATTTCCCACGCTTATTTAAAGTTTCAAGAAGTCTCAGAACATGATATGGAGACCTATGACATGAAATTATTTCTTAGGCCTTGCATCTTCTTCTAGTGAGGATGGCCTGCATGCAGAGCACTAAGCTAGAGTTGCTTGATTTAAGAGTGCTAAGAGGATTGATGTCCTAGTAATTTTGGAGAATGCTGAACATTTAGTTAATAAATGTTGTATGATCTACATGTTCTCGAACAAAGTTGTTCGGCTTACTAGTGGTTGTCAAATTCATTTATCATTTAGGATTTTCATCACATTATACTTTGTTTTAGGTTTTGGAACCTGTTTGTTTTAGGTTTTAGAACCTTCTATTACCTTGTGTGGCTGTGCTCGAGTATATACTCATTTCATTGTTGCACATGTCAATGTGCACTTGAGTTTACGACCTTATAGTTGTGATTTCCACCCTCATGCCATAATGTCTTGTGCATATTCTCTGGAGTCTGCTCCCATGGAAGCTGCAAATGTTTTTCATGCTCTGAAGATTCTTATCATCTTTTCTGGTTATAGAATGCCGGACAACTTCATTATTACTATATTATTATGATTTGACAACATTTAGATTTATATTGTGCAGATGTCAGGTTTGTTACAGACCTCATCAGTGCAGAACTGGTTGAGTTCTCAAAGAAGCTCATCTGGTCTTATTGTTAAAAGAACTATCAGAGTGGATATTCCCATTGACAAATATCCTAATGTATGGATCACTTCTACTCAATTTCTTCCTTTACTTTCCTTCCCCATGTTATTGACATAGCACTTCTTTCAGTACAACTTTGTCGGCCGCCTCCTTGGTCCTAGGGGAAACTCTCTTAAGCGAGTGGAAGCCAGTACTGATTGCCGTGTTCTGATCAGAGGGCGTGGCAGCATTAAGGATCCAACTAGGGTAATAATGGGTTTTTTTTTTAAATCTCTTTGATGGTGATCACATGCATGCAGCATTCATGTTTGATGCCATACTGAATATGACCATTGATGACATAGCAACCTATTGTTCTAAACATGAAGTACCATATTGAATAGAATTGGTGACATTGTACTGATGAAATACTATTTGGAATTGACCTTGTCACATTAAATTTTAGGGAACTGAAAAATAGATTTATCATTCAGAATATTAGGCCTCTGTCCCAAACTACAGGAATCCTGTGCAGAGCCAATGGAATCCTTTTGAGGTGAGCCAGATATGGCAAGTGAAAGTACCCTCCTAAGATTGAGCATTGATGAGTAACAAATCTCTTATTTCTCATGGAAAGGACTCTGTAGAAAAAAGTGAAGTTCTAAATGAGTACACACCATGTATGATAATCCTCTAGTATTTCAAAAGCTTTTGATTCCTATTTCAGAATGGTTATGCAACCATTGCCAGCAAGCTATATGCTTTTGTTTTAGCTTTCCTCTTTTGTGGATAAGCAAATTATTGCTGCCAATTTTGCGTTATTATGTTAATGAACAATATTGTTAATTTCTGAAGGAAGAAATGATGAGAGGGAAACCAGGGTATGAGCATCTAAATGAACCTCTGCATATCTTAGTTGAGGCTGAGTTGCCAGTTGAAATAGTTGATGCTCGCCTAATGCAAGCACGTGAGATACTTGAAGATTTGTTGAAGCCTGTGGTTAGTAGCTTTATCCTTTTGTGTATTGATCTGGTAATCAACTACTTATTCCTTGAGTACTTATTACTTTTTGTTTTATCTTGTAGGATGAATCTCATGATTTGTATAAGAATCAGCAGCTAAGAGAGTTAGCAATGTTAAATGGTACATTTCGCGAAGAGGGTTCTACCATGTCTGGTTCTGTCTCTCCTTTCCACAACAGCCTTGGTATGAAGAGGGCCAAAACCAGGGGGTAATGGATCCCCATTTCATTGGGCTTTTGGAGCTTGATTGTTTGTCCTGCCTTTAATCAGTGGTTCCCACGCCACAGATGTTGCTGTGTCAGCAGTTGCCTCCGACTGCCGCCGGGGCCCTGGCACTCTTGGGTGCCGGTTCTAACTTGTTTCTATATGAAGTGTGTGTATCTTAATGTTTGGGGGAAATTTAATGACAGTATCACGTAAGGAGCTGGTTGAGTTTGGAGGTTTGCTTATGTATTTTGCATAAGGCAGTTTGGACTGGAGGACTGCCCTTGTATTAAATTAGGCTTTACTATAAGCGTGTATTGACAATTTTGATAGTGATGGGATTTATGTGAGAAAGGTATGGTTTGTATGTGAATAGCGAGGTAAGCATCGATCTATATCCTAATGCATATTGTCTGGGATGGAGTGTATTGTATTATGAAGTGTAAAACGAACTTGAATTTGAAGGCATTTGTTGTCATCTTCTCGTAAAATTGAATTTGCTTTTCTTTCCCTTTTACTTCTCTTTACTCCATTCCTTATTACAGTGTTATTTTATATATTTTTATATATATGTGTGTGTGTGTGTACATATATGTGCATACATTTGCACAAAAACCCTAAATTCATATGCATGCACAATGGTACAAAATTGAACAAATAAACAAATACGTTCATGACCTTTCTCAACAGGTGTTTTCATTTCCTTGCCCATCTTTTTCCTTTGGTCCCGAAGAAAACTAAAACTGCCTCTTCACTATCAACATTGATTCACTAGCAAATTGATATGCAAATATTTATTTTTATCCGATAAAATTGGAAAATTTTGGAATTTTTGGATTTATGTTTATTTGATATTTTAAATAAATTATAAATCAAGGTCTACCTAGATGAATCCTTTGCAGACAGATTTGGAGTACTTGGGGAACTTTGATAATTGAAGATCTAAATGATTTTTACCGTGGATGAAATAATTTATATAGATTTATCATCATGTTATTAGGGTCCCTATGATTTTTTTAAAAAATTTTTAGAAATTATTTAGTATTTATATTAATTAAAATATGAATTGTTTATGGAAGTTTAAGTTGGACAATTTGAATTTGTTAATAATTAAGATAGTAAATAATTTTGGATAAAGATAAATTAATTTATACAAGTTCATATGTGTCTTATTAAAGTGTTTCTTGAATGCCTAGAGCAAGATAATGAGAATTGGAATGGAAGAAAAATAATTTAGATTATAAACAACTCTTTGGAAACAGGACAGAGCAAATTTATAGAGGTATCGAAATCTAATTAATTTATTCAGTAAATGATTAAGGAATTAAAAGAAATAGTTTATAAATGTATGTATATGTGTGTGTGAGGAAAGTTTCCTAGCAATTTTGAATTTAATGGATGTGAATTAATAAGAAAGAAAAATAGAGGAGTACAAATTGTTCAGTGAAAAAAAGAAGAAGCACAGAATAGAGATTTAAGGATTATAGTAATGTTTGCATTTGAAGTGACAAATGATTTTAGAATTGTTTAAAATTTATAATATAATACTAAAATAAATAACACTCGCACAATATTATACTACATGGTATAATGCTATTATTTTTTAAATATTAAATTAAATTATTATTTATGAAGATAGATAATTAATTAGTTATTATAGATATTTATTTAGAGAGTTCAAATAAAATAGATTATCTTTACAAAATTTATTTAATAATATTTCATATTTTTCTCATATTAATTTAGTATTTTCAAAATTTGATTTCGCATATGAAAATGAAATCAATATAAACTATTAATTTTACATTATCTTATAATTAACTTAAATTTAATTTTTTTTTTCAAAAAAAACTTAAAATTAAGAAAACAATACACTGGATGCTAGAGTAAATCATATGATTAAACTAGAAAATAAATAATATAGGAATGACTACGGGACGGGACATAATGTGGAAGCAATTTTCATCTTTGTCCCTGTTTTGGTGGGGATTACTCGCCCCTTAAACGGGGAAAACTTGCTCAGTCTCTGTCCCTACAGGAATTTTCGCCCCCACAAAGATTTTTGCAGAAAATTTACATTATTTTTTTAAAAATTAAAATTTAACAGTGTAAAAAATTAATAACTCAAAATAATTATACACTATAATAAGATAATAATTGAATTATTATAAATAATAAATTTAAAAAATATAATAAAATAAAATACATCAAAATAAATTTATTTTACATATACAAATAATTAAAACATAATATATATAATATGTAATATATATCATATATTACATTAATATATATTATATTCATATATAATATATATTATTATATATATATATTATATTATATTCATCTATAAATTGGAGCAACGTAATAATACATCTAAAAGAAGATGGCTCTGATATAATTCATCTATATATTATATTATATTATATAATATATATATTATATTCATATATAATATATATTATTAATATATATTTTTTTATTAATATATAATATATATATTACATAATTATCGGATCCCCATAGAAATAGGAAAGAGGATCCTCGCGGGGCAGAAAGTGTATTAACCGTCCCCTTCTCGCCTCGTCCAACAAAATTTTTTTTTTATCTGCGGAAAAAGATGACGAAAAATTTCCACTCTATTCGGATTAAATCTCCGCGTAAAATAAAAATTCTCCGCCACATTGTCAATTCTAAAATAATAATAATAAACAGTAACCATTAAGTTTCAACATTTCATACAAAGATAATAATTTCATTCAAACAGTCGTAAAATCACAATGGCTAAAAAAAGAATACTTAATGAAAAATATAGTTGCACTTCACAATTGATTAATGATATTTTATGAAAAAATTAATGATATTTCATGGAGAATAAAATAGAACCTTATAAAAAATTAGCAAATATAACATTTTAAAAATAAAATAAATATTAAGAAATTTCAAAATTTCAAACAAAAATATATAATTTCATTAAATTTATTATTATAAGTTTTTCATTTTATGAAAAATAACTATAAAAATATCTCATACGATGTTGCATGTATTTTTACTCAATATACTTATTCTAATTTCAAAATTTAAATAATTTTAAGTAAATAAAACAAAATTCATATTAATTAAAAAAACCAACGACATCATGCAGATATTATTCTAGTTTGATACATAAGTTTATATACATGTTATTATAAACTGTCGCACCTTTGGAAACAAGGTATGATATTTATATCTCCTCCAAAATTCAAATTTTTAAATTTTTAAATGTTACATTCTTTTCAAGCTAATTACGCTTCATATCCCATTGTATTGGTAACATACATTGGTCGCCAATTGTTATTGCAGTACCAATAAATAAAACAGATGTTAAATAATAATACAAGAAATACTATTTTTTTTTTATTGAAGAAATATTTTTTAACATATCTCTCACGAATGTGATTTATATTAGTCTTTTATAGTTTTTTTTGGTCAATGATATTAGTCTTTTATAGTCAGGATGAAGTCAGACTTTTTAATAAAGGGAGGTAAAATAAAAATATCATATTTTTTAAAAAATTTAAAGAGGAACAATTAAATATTTTAATAATTTTAATAATATATATATATATATATAAATTTAAAAGAGAAGAGGGCAGCTGTTCCCTTCTAATACACATATCTTGGCTTCTGTTTAAACCAAAAGAAATTTAGCATTCCTAGGATGTAAATATTTTTTTAGTCATTTATAGTAAGACATACCAACCAAACAAATTTTATATTTTTGTATTTTTCCGTGGGTTCCCACAATCAAAACAAGCGCCTCGATGTGATGACATTTTAGGCCTTTGTTTAGATGAGAGTAAATAGAAATAAAGGAAGAGAAAGAAATTTAATTTTCCTCGCTTTCTCTTATCTGTTATAAGAAATAGTAGGGTAAAGAGGGGATAAAGGAGAGTAAATTTAACCTAAATTCAATTTCACTTCTCGTTTACTCTCATTCCCTTCATTAAAGTAAATTCAATTTCCCCTCTAATTTATTCTCATCCAAACATAGGCTAGATAATACTCCCTCCACCTCCGGTCAAATTTTCACTTTCAATTTAAGTATACCTATTAAATAAATTATTAAATTCTCTTAATATTATATAAAATTATTTTAAATAAATTAAGATATCCTCAATTACCTAATTTATACTCTCTTCATTCCCTCTATTCCTTTTTAAATATCTATTTTTACTATTTTACTAATATTAAGAAAATTATTTATTAGAATTATTTTTTATTAAAATACTCTTTCATAGATAACAAAGATGCATTGAATAAGCAAGTAAATAAATTTTAATAAATAAACATAATATTAAAATAAAATAAATAATTATGTCTTATTTTTTTAAATAAACACTTATTTAGGAAAAAAATAATTTCTTAAGTGAAAACCTAAACAAGAATGAAGCAAGTATTAAAATTACTATACTATCACTTTATTAATTAACTCATTAATAATAAGAGTGTAATAGAAAAAAAAACTAATTTTTTTAATTGTATAAAGTATTGCTAAAATGATAGTTTCACTATGAAGGAAGGAGTAAATTTGATATATATTTCATGTATTATGGATATTGTATGCATAAAATTTGGTTAAACATTCAAATAATGTATAAATTGTACCATTCAAAATCTCCCAGTCTAAATAATGCCTCTTATAAATTAGTGGTAGCTGAGAGATTTTCATGGTCATAACATGCTTGAATAAAATCATTTTTATACCAGTGTTTGTTTTGTAGAACAGAAAAGGGAAGAAAATTATAACAAAAGGAAGAAACGCAATTGACATACAAGGATGGAGAATTATTGATATTACTGCATATTCTTATATCAGATCCTAATCAACGTTTTCAACACTGTTTTCCTTATCAGCTACTCGTGCAGGCTGCAGCAATGCCAAATAGCTACAATTTTCTGGTAACCCCTTCATCAATCAGAACTTACTGTTTTGGCTTGCCCAATTAATGAAGTTCCTTTTTTTAAGAGTGCCATTCTCTGCTTCTTCCAAATGAACGATTAAATGATAACATATTCAGCAGCAAAACCATGAATCTTGCAACCGTCAGCAATACCACACGTTTCTTTCTTAAATTACAAACGGTAAAGTAATAAAGTATCCATAAGATCACTAAATTCAATCTGCTGAAATTCCCTGAAACAACTACAATTTTTTCCAATGCAGGATTATGCCAAATGATAAAATTTTGGCAATATTTCCTGTGTTGATGAACGAATGCAGCTTTCTGAATTGATTCTTTTACACAGTTTGCAGCAGTCGATAAGTATGGAGTATTATGGCATTTTATTATAATTATATTCAAGTTCTACTCTTGAAACTATTTACATTACAAATTCAACAAAGAATGGGCAGAGTTAGGAATGCACATTCAATTTCAACAGCATCATTATTAGAAAAAGCAAATAAAGACTTGTATAGGAAACAGATTATGTGGATTGATTTTCAACTTCCAGTTTGTGATTCATTAATAGAAAGCTAGATTCAGACCTTTCCTTCACCTTCTTCCTCATCCTCATTGTCATCAATTCCAACCCAACGTGTGAAAGCGAACAAAAACTCCTTGAAGTTCACCATTCCATTTTTATCCCAGTCCATCTCTTCTGCAATAGTAAAGTGATATAGATTTAGTCAATTAATTACAAGTGCTGACATATTTAGACAATTATCACAACTAAAAGACTAAAGAAGAAATAAGTAATCAGACTAGGATCAGATATATAACTTCTGAATATCCTAGATGATCACCTAATTCTTATGGATATCTTAACATGAGCAATTTGCTTCCTAACACCCAACAAAGACAAAGATAGGTCCATGAAGAAAGATATACTACACTACAATGCTAATCAGAATGATACACTACATTGAATTGCTAATTATGTTAAATGGAAATGTAGATGCCTTCCAAATCAATACTCACCAAATATACAATATCCATTGTGAAAATATATGCAATCTAGTTTGGCCTACGGCAGCGGCGGAACGACCATGGGGTCGTGGGGGGTCACACGACCCCCCCTCACCGGCAGCCAGACATGGAGTATACTACTTGCCGGCCCGTGCTCAGTCGGTGCTCTGAAACTCAGCCCCCGCTGAGTTTCAGAGCAAATTGCAGCGAGGGGTAGACCCCTCGCTGCAATTTCAAGTTTTTTTTTTATTAATTAGTCCCTGGCGAAACGGCGTTTCGCCAGGGACGAATTTTTTTTATAAATAAACCCCTGGCGAAACGGCGCCGTTTCGCCAGGGGTTTAATAAAAAAAATATAAACCGGCCCAAGCGAAACGACGCCGTTTCGCTTGGACCGGTTCAAAAAATTAAAAGGTTTCTTCTTCTTCAGTTTCTGCCCGCCCCTCTCCCTGTCTCAGCCTCTCCCCAAACCAGTGGCAGCAGCAGCACAGGCCACAGCCAGCAGCACCGCAGCACCGCCGACCGCCGCACCACAGCCACCCACCGCACCGGGCGCCCGCAGCACTGACCCCCCCTCGATAAAATCCTGGTTCCGCCACTGGCCTACGGGGCCCATTATATAGGGAAAACACACACACAAGTAAATTTTCTTTCTTACAGACAGGAAAAAGTATTGTCTTAGCATCTGCTATATCATATCATGCACATAAATATGAGTAATATTAAAAAAAATACACACATAGACAGAGAGAAAGAGAGAGAGAACCAAATCTTTTCATTGCTATTCGTCCAGACGAACGCTCCCCTGATTCATTTATTGCTTGAACCATCTCACTCTTGCTGACATAACCATCCTTGTTCTTGTCCAAGAACACAAATGCATCAACCAATGTTTCAAATGTGGCCTCCAAATTTGGCATTCCCATCTGTGATTTCTAGTATTGTCATGGAATACAAATATATATTCACTCACTGATATTAATTAGGAAACACAAATGGCAAAATGACAACACTTCTATCTGCACCTTCAAAATAGCTCATATAAAACCATCTCCTACCAATAGTGGATCTCAGTTCTTTGCCAAGATCCAAAAAATTTCATGCATCAAGAAGTTTAAAGAGATCCTCCTCATATGGGGGACAGACAGAATATGCCCACGAAAAGCAAGAATTCTTATAACTCCTGGATTTGGATTTTGTCCATGTTTAATATCAAATACACTAATCTTGTGCAATACACCAAGACTGAAAGCCATTCACTTCTTAGTGTAAATTCAAAGGCTACAAAGACAAAAGAAAATTCAAGGAATAAACTTTGCAATGCTGAATAAACTTTGCAATGCTTCATAGGTTCAATGGAATTTTGAATTGCCTACATTTAGCAATTATCTGTTTTTTCCCAAAAAAAAAAAGTCTGGTAGTGGAAAATGGAGAAAACTATTGAAAGGAGAACGCGATTAAATCAAGAAAGAACCTATGATAGAAAAGGGAACTTCATTAAGAACTTGTGCTATTGATTAATAAATATGCCGCCTTCAATCAGAAAAGATATTTTTATTAATACCTGCCATTTATAGCATAAAAATGTGTGAAATATCAGGTAGTAGCAACAAAAGATAGCTTGGAGTTGGATACAGCATGAACAGCAGCAGGATCATCCTTAAGAAGATAGACAACACAGAGAAGAACAATGAATTCATTGAATTTCATCCCCATATCTTCATTAATATCGCATGCCTCAAAGAGATCATCAATTTCCTCCTCTGTAAAAGAAAGTTCCAGCTTACGGAAACATTTTCGCAGCTCCTCATGATCGATTATACCATTGGAATCCTCATCTACAAAAACATAAAATGAATGCTCACCTCTTGCAAATAATTATAAGGAGAAGGTGTGTCCTTGAGTGCACCAACATAGATCCGTAAGTCACAGGACAAAAAGGATTTGTATTGTAATACTAAAAATGTTCATAAGTCACAAATTTATTGCTCTGAAGTACAATTTTTTGCAGAGCTATTTTCTTGAAGACCTACAAAGCCTAGTCTCTTGCTCCAAAATCTTTCAAGGGCAGGTAATTGACAAAAATTTATGACTCTTTATAGCTCTAGGAATCTGTGGTGCACATCAACATATCGAACTATAAGGAAGATGCTGATAGTTAAGTTCCATATTTCATCAAGCAAGAGCCTTAAGATATTTAAGTTTAAACTAAATGAATTATAGGCATTGGAAAAACAAAGAGAAGAAGCAGGATTCCTACCAAATTGTGCAAAGATATCTTTACATTTTCTTAAACTCTCATCAATTTTTGGAAACTTCAAGATTACGCTATTGAATGATTTTACGTGGCATCCTGCAGCTTCCCTCCGCCGTATGGCTTGGACCATTTTTGCCTCGACCTTTGTTTCTGGCATCCACTGTCTAGGTGAATCATCCTTTCCAACTACACCTCCCATTGCCAATAGGACAAAACAGGATGCAGAATTTTAGTTCAGTATGTGCCTGGCCAAGTATCAAATGAAGATGTTAGAAAAACAAACATTGGTCCAGTTTGAAGTTAACTTCACAAGATACTGCATGCCAATCCACTTCTTTGAATTATTGCTTTTAAGTTTCAACCATTTTCCAAAGGTTTCTAACGGCTTGGCCCTAAGAATGCTTCTGTAGAAGCTATGCTACTCTACAGTAAAAATCACAGAAACAACCTTCTAGCTATGCATCTAACCACCCTAGTGGTTGCAAGGCGGAAAGTCTTGTGCATTTTAACAATCCTTTTTAACATATCAAACTCAAGTTAAATAAGGTTGATACTGTTGGCATTCATCCATTTCCATATCAAATAAACATAAATTATTAATCCATTGAAGTGTAGATCCGTCCTAAGATCAAGCTAAATAATATCTGATATTATATGCATATTCCTAACTTCGAAACTTGACCAACCATATTGATCTTCTCTAATTAATCTAAAGCAGACTTACATATAGATGAAATGCCTCAAAGAAGAGATTTTTGATCACCCAAATCATCCAAGTGATAAAATAACAGAATACCAAATCTCATGAATGATGAGACCAAGACCCACAGCTTTCCATAGTGAGGTTTATTTATGTGCAAAAAGACAGAAAACCACCTTTCTCTCTATTTAAAAGAAAAAAAATAACCATAAAAGAACACTATCCAAAAATTTTACCATCCTTGTTCATTTGTGTACCGGACATTACAAAAGTCTAGTTACCATTTCAAATTAACAAAAAACACCAAATTAATTACCTTAAAAATGACAATTACTAAAAAGTTGATCAATAATAATACAAAATATAAAGAATGGGCAAGAAACAAATTAGATAAAAATTTAAATATAAAAAGACCAAAATTGACAACAGAAAAATCAAGAATCAGTAAAAGAACCTGATATGATAAGGTAGAAAAATGACAAGAAGCAATCTCAAAAAGAAAAGCACCAAAACGAAAACGACTCAGTAAAGAAAAGAGGAGAAAGATGAAGAGTTTTTGTAATCAAAATCGAAAGGAGATTGTGATTTTCGAATGGCAAAGTTAAGGGAAGGATGAGAAGTGTTAGTCAACTGAACTGGGATCATGAAAACGAAAAGACCAAGTTTTATGGTGCATCCACCACGTACTCTCGATCCATCTTGACGTTTGTGGTTACGCCACTTCGCCACTAACAATCTGACTTTCCTTTCAAAACCAAAGATTCATCAAACTGAAATCATTTGAGAAATCAATTTTTTTTGGAAAATCAATTTTTAATCTGCACGTCAAAATAATATTTTGACCGTATTATCCAAATTCAAGATAACAAATATAGTTAATGAAAAATAATATCATAATATATTATAAGAACTTTCAATATTTATTTTAATTTCTAACACCCAGACATAAAAGTTTACCTCCATTCAAGTTTTTTTAAATTTTTTTTAAATTTTTAACACCCATTTAATAATTTTTTATACATAAAATTCTTATAAATGTTGGATGCTGATTTTTTTTTGCAATATAAAAAATATTTTTTATTATATTATAATATAACTGTGCATGCACAAAATCATTTTCTAGTCATCATTATGTTGAGTTTAATGAAAATAAAATTGATAAAAAATTATTTAAAGACAATATATAGAAATAATAGTTACATAAATTCCATTTTAACATTAAGAGTCAATGTTATTAATAAAAGAATTTATTTATTTTTTTATTAATAAGAATTTAATTTTTAAAATGAACAATTATAAAGTAATTCTTAAATATATAGATCAAGTATAAATTGGGTTAATATCATTAAACTCATCTACGAAAGGGAATTAACATTAATTGACAAACTCTTATCTCATTTTAATATTCAATAAATATATTCTACTCTTGGCTTAATATTTTTTTAAAATTTAGTATTCATATGTATATGTATATCTTACATTTTCATTATACTACTAATAAAGAGTTATAATTTTAACATTTTTAATTATATAATTGTTTTTATATTTATTTGATATTAACTTTCAATGTAATAATATATAGTACTATCCCCTGTTTGCCAAGCTATTTGATCGAGCTCTCTGCTCTCGTAACACCACGACTGAGCTCTTGTTGAAGTTTAGACATCGATTTCAAACTTTGCTACCTACATCGAGCTCTCTAATGTTTAGTAGACAGACCTCTAACATAGCAGATATATAATACTAACGCATTTTGAAGATCCGCTGACATACGCAGATATTATTTTCTATCTCTCAATTATAAATAGGGGTAGATCTTCACAGATAAATGATTTTTTTTTAAATTTTCTTAGCTCATTTATTTGCTAATAAACCGATCATTGATTTTGACATTGAAATTTCCTGTCTGAAGTTTGATCCTGTCTCTTATCATGTAGGATGGAGAGCTAGCTAAAATAAAACTCGAATTAAAATAAGAATTCTTAAAGTCCACACCATTATAAATATATAAATACTAAATTTATATTTAATTAAATTTATATAATAATAAAATTAAAACATTTTAAAAAAAATAGTTAATAGTAATTAGTAAATCGTAACTTTTTTTTTCTCGCAATTAGTAACTCGTAAAATGGTGATATAGTGCCTATTTGGTTTGGCTGCTGGTGAAGCTTTCATATTTTACAAATAAAAGCTGGATTTTAACTCCACAGCTAGAATGTGAACTTCCAGATTCAAAATATGTTAACTAATTATAAATTTTTTCATTTTTTGGTTAAAATAACAATTTGAATATTAAATTAATAATTTATCATACATAGCTATTACTTTTCTTATAATTATATATACAAAATAATCTAAAACTTGTTTTTAAAAATAAAAAATTATGTATATTTATTTTTATTATATATTTCATATATATTACTAAACATATTAATTATGTGTAAGTAAAAATTTCGTACATAATATATTAATATTATTTTTATTCATCATTTTATAATTTAATTAAAATTTCAACCATTACATTATCAAACATTTTACAATCAATTTAACGGCTGATTATAAACACTAACAGCTCATTCTTCACCCACGGCTCTTAAGAAATAAAATAAATAAGATGAAGTGAATTTATTAACTTTCTGTATAAATTATAAAATATTATATTACTTTTAAAAAATTATGATATTTATTACATAAAACTTAAAAAAAAATTAGGGATATAAAATAAAACTTTTCTTATAATTTTAATCATTTTTAAAATGAAAATTTACTATAATTTTTTTCTAATGTTTTTAAACTAACATAAAAAAATATATTTATTTCATTTTTAATACTGAAAACATAAATAAGTTTTAAAAAAAAGCAAAGAAAAGAAAAGATGTGCGAGGACTAAATGTGAAAAAGAAAAGTTCAGAACTTAATAGACAAAAGAAAATAAGTTAATAGTCTTAAAAATAGATTTTTCCTTGTTTTAAAATTAGGATATTTCTTTTCAAAAAAAATTATGATATTTCCATACTTGTATTTAATATTTAATTAAATATTGGATTAACAAAAAAAAATTTATATAACTTAAAAACAATTTAACGCATTGTATTTAGTTGATAATTCAAAACAACAACAAATTGAGATTTAGGGACGATTGCAAAAGGTATTTAGCGACGGTTTTAACATCACTAAATATCTCTTTTAATGTTTATTAAACCGCTGCTAAATGATAATAAAGGTGTCAATATTTTTCTTTGCGACAATTTTAGCAAACTAATATTATAATCGTTGCTAAATTTCACTTCGTATAATAATCACAAAAGGCAATTTAAATTTTATTTTAAAAAATATAGTGACAGTTTTATAACCATTGCTGTAGTTTTTAATAAATATTTATATAAAATTGCTTTTTGCGATGGTTATGAACCATTACAAAATTTATTTTATATTCTACATTATTACTTTTTACGATGATTTATATTCGTCACAAAATTTATATTATAATTTATATTACTACTTTTGCGACGGTTTACAATTGTTGCAAAATTTATTTTATAATTTACATATTATTTTGCGATTGTTTATAACCGTCGCAAAGTTTAATTATTTTTCAATAGTAATAATTGTGATGATTTTTAATCTGTATCCATATTCAAGAACATGTTTTTTCTCATATAATGTAATTAAAATGTCAATAATATTTCTCAACAAAATTGTATGATAATTACAATCTTCAATAATATCGTATTTAAAACAACAAAACATTTAAAACATGTTTTTAACATAAAACCCAACATTAAAAAAATTTTCTCAAAGCACTTAACTCCCTTAACAACAATCAATCCACAATTCAATTCTTAGCATAAATTGAAAATTATCAAGATACCAAATCACATATTCAACAAATTAATGGATAATACTAAGGTGTATCAAGTTGATTAATATCTTTAAGATTATTTTAGCTAGCAGATGAAATGATGGTCTTACAATTGTTGCTGAGTTTTATCTACTCCCTTTATCACGTGCCTAAAAACAGAGAATCAAAATTATTACTTTAAATTCCAAATATTTAATAAGTAATTAACTTATAAATAATAATTAACAGAATAATTCAAAAAATACACACACACATATATATGCAAAGAACATATCATTCTAGAAAATAGATTTGTAAACTTAGTAAGCACAGCCCTATCATTTTTTGGTAAAACATAAGTTAATACTAATTGAAGCTCATCATTGTTTTTGCTTCCAATATAGACTTCAACTTGTGCATTCTTTTTTGCAGATAAGTAGTAGCAATTGATGATTATGAGGATAATGTGCCACTAGAAGTATGACTCATACTGCTAAAGACTTGGAGAGGTAGATGGGTCAAATCTCAATCCTTGAACTCAACTTTGATGCTCTTTGCCTAACACGTTAGCAAGAGAATCTTATTTTGAAAGGGATCGAGATGAAGTATCTTCATATTCAATCTATTGAATTTTCTCCTATACAAATGAAAAACAACCATCTAAATTTGAATGTAAATATTGTTTATGTATAGACTAATACAATTCAAAGAAAAAAAAGAAGTAAATAAAATACTTAAGCTTATTTCTCTAAATTAATCACAAACATAAGATCCATCCTTTTTTTTGGTGTATTACTATGTATGCCTCTTCTCTAGTCACAAGTCTCCTCTATTCACATGTTCCTACACCAATATAAATATATTTATTTATATATAACTAAAGCATTAAATTGGGGAGTATTTACCAATGAAGCTTTTCTCATAGAATTGCTTTTGGATCCTCCAGTATATGGGATAATTTAATTTTTCTGATTTTTAATATTGTTTGTTTATTTTTTGTAATATTCTTATACTCTATATACGTATGATATATATACCTCATATACGTAAAATATCTATATAGAATACAAAAGTACCACATTAATTATCTGTAAAAACCCTCTTATTTAATACCAAAAATAATTATAATTCCAAAAATATAAATATAGTAAGTACATAAATATATACTTTGCAATTAAGTATATATAATTAAAATATAGTTCGTTAATTTATGCTAAAACATCTGAAAAAATTTCATTAGAGTTTTGTCTGTAATTTCATTAAATCTCAAAATCAATAGAACTCAATCTGCATTAGAAAATACACTCCTAATTTATAATTTCACAAAATTCATCATTTCTCCATATCATATCCAAGTATTTAACACACATACATAATGTACAATATATACATTGACAAAACTTTACTAAGCCTTAAATATCAAACATGTTTATAAAATGTTATAATATACATATCCATAATGTATTAGAACAAAATACATTTACATGTTATGCAGTGAAATACCAAGTAAACAAGTCTCATAGCAAATGACTTTAACTTCAATTAACCCCAATCTTATACCTGCTCTGATCTGTCAGGAATTTCTTTATCTAACCTATCACCTGCGTGATACAAACTAATCATGCTAAGTTAGAAGTTTAGTAGTACATACTTTGATAATATAAAATATTTAAAATAAAAAATGCATTTAGTTCCCATTAACAATGCAATGCTTAATCTATATATTTATAATTTCATAATTTTTATAAACATAACACATCAACACAAACTAATTGAGCCTAATAAATCCCTACATAATATTTAGGTTCCAAAAAGATTAATTTAGCATATTGCGACCCAAAGGTCCAATACTGGAGACCAAGTATCATGTGATACCAGTGTATTACTCTCACCCGAAGGCCGTCTCCTTAACACCGAAGTATTTGACATAAGTGTGCACCGCCCAATGGCATAATAATAATAGTGACCAGTGTATCTTGCCCGAAGGCGTATAAAATATCATGATATATCGTTGGCATACTAACTCGATGGTACTAAAATTAATATTCTAAAATAAGTAATTGTGCAAGGTAAACATTCACACAATGTCACATCATCTATCATATTCTCATTTCATTTTATTCTTTTTCATATTTTCCACATATTCATCACTTTACATAATCAATCTCACTATGCACATTATTCCCATAACAATAATGTGCCCCATTTAGAATATTTTCAATCACCATAACATATTGGTTCAAAGTTCAAAATAATATGCAATTCATATTTTTGCAACAATGCATAAATTATATAAAATAATCTCATTTTAAAGCAAAACAACAAATTTTCACAATGTCAATATGATTATGCCTAACATAAACAATAAAAATATATGTTATCAAAGTATATACAAAACTTATTTAACTTCCAGTTCCAGCCAAAACCACTTTCTAAGCTTCAACTTGGAAAGCCCTAAACTTTGCCATTTTACTTCAATTATGCTTATCCTCTCCTAAACCAAACAAAGGTTCATTCTTCAATTAAAACTATTCTCATACTCAATTTATACAAAATAACTATTTATTATATTAAACTTAACCAAAATCCATCAAAATCTTAACTTTCATTACTTTCATATTTCAAACTTCACCAAAAGAAGCTCACTTCCATCATCTAACCATTAAATCAACATATACTTAACATAATAACTTCATAGTTATCCATTTTAACAATTAAAACCATTTCTATCACTAACTCAATAATAACATAAGCTAAAAAAATTCAAGAAATTTAAGCTTAAATAATGGAAAAACAAGAAGAAGAAGAAGAAGATGAGTTTTGATTTTTTTTAATGAATTTCCTTCTTTAACCTTCCTTTATATATACTTTAATTATTAAATAATTAAATAATTAATTAATATGATATTTTTTTATTTCCTATCCATAAATAATTTTAATCTTACTTTGACTTTTCTTTTTTTTTTTTTTAACTTTTTATCTAACTTTATTTTTATGTATATATATATATATTAGGTATATATTAAGTATATATTATGTACCCAGTATATATTATGTATATACAATGTATATATTATGTATTCAATGTATATATTATGTATATATAGCATATATATTAAGTATATATTAGGTATATATTATGCACACCTCTTCCAATACCCCCTAATTATCCTTACTTATTAATTATTTTTACATATATTAAAAATGTGGATATTACATTTTTCCTATCAATCCATAATAAGAATATGTTAATTAGATACATGTATTAATTTAATGAACCATGCATATCAATATTACCTTTGACTTTTCATCTAGACAGTAATCCAAGAAAAATGTCAATTGATCATGATTGGTTCTTGGTGGGTGCTTGGCAAATTAGCTTCTCTAGACACGATAGGATCATAAAAGTTAAGAAACAGTTTATGCCTACTATCCTTCCACTTTTTTCCAATATTTTGCAAGATATAATTCTTGGCAAATTGATAGCCCACATGTAGTTTTTCTTTCTCCATTGTTGGGTCTCACTAGATTTTTTATTATGCCCACGTGTTATTTTTCCTCTACTTCATGACTTTAGAGTTTTTGCAAATGTAACTTAACATTTTTCAATTGTTTCAAAATTTTTATTCCTAATAGTTGCACTGGTGGATTCCTTTTGTCTTGATTGCCATCAAAGTGACTTTGATCTACTCTAAATTTTTGTCTACTTTTTTAAAAAAGTGTGATGACCTATGAAACACCACTTTCTACTATATGTGAGGTGACAAGGCTCTGCATCAAAGTTACATGATGGGCAAGCTAGTTTAGCATGTGTATTCCATCCATATAGTTCCTATAACCCGGAAATTCACTTATTGTCCATAACAAAGCTACTCTCATTAAGAAACTTTCATTTAATGCAGCATCATAAGTTTCTATCCTAACCCACAACTCCTTCAACTCGTTGATTAGAGATTGTTAATAAATATCTATAGGAAAATATATATCAATGGTGCCTAAACTTTTTTTTATTTTTGCTATTTTGGTATATGAGCTTTTTTTGTTCACTTTAGTGTCTAAACTTTTGTTAATAGAAGTAACTTAGTTGCTCCCATCGATTGACAAATAGTAAATCAGCAGAAAAAAAATAGTATGAGCAATCAAGTTATTTCTATCAACAAAAGTTTAGACACCAAAGTGAACAAAAATAGTTCATACACCAAAATAGTAAAAATAAAAAAGTTCAAACACCATTGATATATTTTTTCTATATCTATATCGTTGCCTGTCATTCTTTTACCAAGAATAAGCATTAAAATAATGAAAGAGCTTTGTTTCATACATTTCTAAGAAGGACTATTATATAAAACTAGAATCACTGGCCAAATGCTATAACTAGTTCCAATATTTCCAAAAGGATTAAATCCATCACTATCTAAATCAAGTTGTATATGTCATGCATCAGATGAAAAATTTAAAAATGTTAAATCAAATCTTTAATCCATCTCTAATACCCTCACTAACATGCCATATCATATCTGTAGCAATTTTGGAAGACATGAACAAACGTTGTAATCACTGTATTAATGGAAAATAAAGAAGAACCTTTATAGGTTATTTTTTCGTTAATTCACACTTATAGGCATAGAATTTGAATTTCCCTTGGTCTTCAGTTTCTACCTAGATGTGCCACATATTTTGTAAGATTGTCTTTACCCAATCCTCGACACAACATGCAATCATTTAGATGTGCATATATTTTATCATATTTCAAGCTAAGTTTATTTATGATTTTTTTTAGCCTCATAGAATGTTTCAAAGATCTTTGTATGCTGGAATGTGTTCATCTAACAATTCAACTATCATCGACATTGTTTTATCACTAATCCTACAAATGCACTTAATATAGTATAGTTTTACCAAAAATGAGAATTTTGAATACTTTGAACACCTTTCATATGGTTCTTTCTCTCAATCTCTAAGTAACTCCTAAAATTTTTTTTAACTTCTTCATTTGGCTCCTTATTTATGTTCTTTATCCTCCTTTTCATTTTGTAGTTCGTGTGATATAGAAAATTCTTTATTAGTATGGTCTATAGAGAAATGCAAAAACATCACAAGTCATGTCTTGCATTGCATCTTACATATGCTAACTATCTCGTAGTACAAGCATGGAATTAGACATTTGTGAAGTACACAACTCCCCATGTTATAACCAAATAGTGTACCATTTTGTAACCAAATCAAATGATCATAAAGTACTTCTCTAGTCTCCCATTTTCTAAAAGCGCAATGGGAATAAGGACATTCTATTCTATTATCAGATGATTTGTTTGCAAATGCATTCTATGCATATTCTAGTGTATTAAGTGGCTTATAAATCCAAAATTTATCCATTTTTAAATATATGATGCAATTGAATGTCCTTGTTAACTAATAAAAAAGATGTATATTAATTAGTGATGGACAAATTAACATGTTAATAACACTAGTCAATTTCATATTTTAAATACTTCAACAATATTGAAAATAAGTGCATAAAAAATTCCACAAATGTTCCATTGAATTTAAGTTTTTGGATTACATAGAGAAAATACTTCATTTCCATTTGCAATATATATGTGCCTATAGTGCGTACATGTGCGTGTATGTATGTGTGTATATATATATATTATAGACACTATGGACAATATAATAATAATTCTCATCAAATTCAAAGCATAACTTTCTTAATTACAAACCTTATCCCAAAGTCCATGATATTAATTGCATGCCCATGACTTTCAATCATATTTCCATTAATACTGATTTCATTCAAATACTTCTAATTATAATTTGGGAAATGGTATTTGGCCATATAGAGAGGGTTATTTTTGTCCTTTTATTTTAATTAATAGGATCAATAATGACATTTCATAGATATAATAAAATTTTTGGACATTATTGCCCTTCAGTTACAATTACAATTTTGAATAGGGGTATTCTCGGGCCGGGCTGGGCCAGATTTCACCCCAGCCCTCAGTCCGGCCCGAAAACTATTCGAGCTGTAAAGCATAGCCCATGGCTAGACCCTAAGCCCAATCGGGCCGGGCCACTTGGGCTTGACTGGGTTTGGGATGGGCTGAGCCAGCCCAACAGGCCATTTTTTTTAAGGATAAAATTTAAATTTTTTTAAATTATAATAAAATTTGCCTATAAATATTACTTTAAAAAGGACATTTCTCACAATACTTTAAATCAAATGTAAAACATATATTTCAAAAATCAAATGAAAATTATAATAAATTTAATTAAATTAACCTAAATCACCAACAAATTATTTCAAAAATTAAATAAAAATTAAAATAATCCTAAATATCTTTCAACAATTCAATATGTAGTAAAAATTACAATGCTAAATATTACAAGTTTAAAATACATACACGAGTTTAATACCAAATTACTAAACCTAAATCACCAACAATGCTTGCTGCTACTTCTGTCGATGCTGCTGCTGCTGCTTGCTGCTACTGCTGCGACATAAATAGAAAGAGAAGGAAATGGAGAGGGTGAGTTTTAATAATTAAATCGTATTGATTTTAATAATTTTTTAAATAAAATATTACATTATTAATAATATTTTTGACAAATCATTATTATCAACTTACCCTTAATTTTATATATACATATATAAAGATGTATAAATTAAAGATGAATAATTAAATCAGTTCAACAAAGTTCTTTCCAAATCAGATATATATAATAACTAAATAAGTTCAATAAAATTGTTATATTGACAGTTCAACAACATCTAAAATTGATGCTCTTCTTTAATTCTTTTCAGTTTTCATTTCAAATCACTTGCTCAAGAAATTAGTAAGAAATAAAAAAAATGAAGAAAAGAAATTACCTGCTGCAGTTGCTGGTGCGACAAAAATTGAAAGAGAAGGAAATGGAGAGGGTGAGCTTGCTACTGCTGTTAATGCTGCGTCTGACTGGAGGGATAGAGACAAAGAGAGGCACCAAATCGAGATGAAGAGAGAGAATGAAAGGGAGATAGTGGGAAAGAATGAAAGGCAGATAGAGAGAAAGAGAGAGGTGGAGGCGTGGTTGTGGCTGCTGAAGAAAAGATGTTATAGTTATAATATATATACCTAGGGTAAATATTAAAAAAAATAATTAATTAAAATTTCGGGCCGGGTCGAGTCAGCTTAAAAATTTTAATATACAACCCGAGGCCTGGCCGGACTCGAGCTCGGGTATGATTTTTTAGCCCGATGCCTAACCTTATTACATTTTGGGCCTGCCCAACCCGGCCCGAATCTCTTGGGCCTAGTCGGGTTTATCGGGTTTGCGGGCCACCTGAACACCCTTAGTTTTGAATTTGAATTTCAAATTAGAATAAAAACAAATCCCTCTCTCCTCAATTAATTAATAACTTTTTTCAAGATTTTCAGTTTCAAGAATACATATTTCCAAAATTTAATTTGTTAGTATTAGTACATACAAAATTTACAAAATGAGTTATCAAATCCTAAAATTAAGAATCTCAATACCTAATCCCAACCTTCTCTTACTTTCAATAAAAATTTGACAATCTTTTGGCAAGCATCCTAAGTTCTCAAGCCCGCTAGATTAAACTTGTACCATTCTAACACTTTTACAGGGCTTGATGCCTGCAATAGCATTAGCCTCCAGTTGCCTCTTCATGTGAATACTTAAATTTCCATGAGTAACCATCAAACAAGACATCTCAGGATAGAGTTCATGGTTATGAGATGAATTTATTTTAGAAACCTGCTAAATCCTTGAATCTCACCTAATTGCATTTATCCTAGAAAGGCGATTTATCCTCTTTGAGTGCTTTTTAAAGTATGTATTCCTTTCATTGTCACAATATAATGTAACATACTTATAAAATCCATCATTCCCTTTCTGGCTTGCTCTTTTAGCAGCACCAAAATCTTTGAATTTTGCATGTTCTTGATAGGCTTTGTATAGACTGTCAACACTAGCATATGTCATACTAGTTTTTGGGCCTTTTTATATGTCTGTATAATTCTCAATGTTGTCTTCATTATACTTTCCAATTGCATTTCCTTCACCTCGATCAGAATCGGCATTCCCAAAACTAATAAAATTTCCTTCGTATTCAGATTCTGAACTTCTAAAGTACAAGTTATCTTTTTCATCTGCACCAAAAATCCTTTTTATTAAACTTCTTCTATGATTTTGATTACCATTATTCTCTTCATAGTTCTTCATTTTTTGAAAACCAATTAATTGACCAAAAATAGAAGTGATTCACGACAGAAGTGCAAGAAAGACAGAAGTTGAACAATGGTTGAATTGTAATAATGGCTAGTGGGTAACAATGGCATAAGTGACTCATAGTCTTCCTTAACATTGTTACAAGTGCAACAAAGGTATGATACTAAACTTTCAATTGGGAAATTTGTAAATTGAATTAGGAATAAGAGAATTAATTTGGGAATGTTGACCATAATTAAAAGATGAGAGAGAGAATAAAGAGGGGGAAATGGAGTTAAAATTTGTCAATTTTTTTCTCTTAAAATTAGAAGGCTATTTTAGTAATTTTAATTATGAGGAAAGCATTAAATTGCCCTAACATATTGTTACACAAGGTGTGGCAGCAATTGTCCCTTAGCGGACGCCCAGGTGTGGGGCCAAGTCACAGTCGAATACTGTGAGCACTTTAGTGTGCTGAATGCACTATAAGGTTAGGGTATGCGTCTTTCCTAATACCAATTGATTTTAGAAGAAGATCTAGCTTCTGAGGTCCTACAAATGATATCAGAGTTGAGGTCACATGTTTGATTCCTAGTAGGAGCAATTGCTGAGGGGGAGATTGTTACCAAGGTGTGGCAACAATTGTCTCGTGGCGGAGGCCCAAGGCCCAGGTGTGGGTCAAGTCACAGTCAAATTTCATGAGTGCTCGTGTGTGCTAAATACACTATAAGGCTAGGATATGCGCCTTTCCTAACACCAATTGATTTTAGGAGAAGCGGTAGCACCTGAGGTCCTACACATACCTTTCTATCTGGCTAGATTCTAGCTAGATAGCTTTTTTGTCATAATATTTTAGAATTTTCCTCCACTATTTACTAGCAACATGGCATAACCTATAAAACATAAATACTAGCAATTATTTATTCTTAAGTAATTACTCCTATGCCTCAATATTATATTCATATAATATCATTAATTATGGTATATATTATATTCATTATATTAATTCCTAAAATTTCTCACTATTCAACCAATCACATTCAATATTTCCTTTCAAACAAAGAAAATAATATTATTACTACTAAATTATTTGATTTTTCACTTTTAATTTTATGCATATCCACATATCTATTACTACTAAACATATTTTTAATTAATTTACGGGAATATTAATCCATCAATGTTCATATCCTACAAAAGAGTAATGATAGTACTTTCATTCCCATTAGAATTAATTAACCAACTGACAATTCTATTTTTCATATGATAAGTTTGGTAATGAGCTAATTTTTAATATAAGTATGACTTATTCCCAATTTTTAATTTATTATAATTTTGGTTTTTAAGGTTGAGAACTTTTATGTTAAGAATTCTATTTTATTAATTTTTTAATTTATCTTAGTTTGACACGAGAATAAGAGAGAAGAATAATAGAAGTTTGGAGAAGTCATTATATTATTATCTATGATTGCAAATTAATAAAATTTATATGAATAGTTTGAAGTTAATATGGCTATAGAGCTAGCAAAAGATTTCAACCTGGCCCAGTAGATAACATAAATTAATTTTAGCAAGACTGACATATACAAAATGGTTCCAAATAATTGAACAACAATCCCTATTAAATTCACTCTATTAATTATCTAATTGCCCACATAATTAGCTTCAGATAATTACAAATAAACATTATTTATTTTATGAAATGAAGGGTTTTGTGGAAAAATTAGATAAACTTTTACGAAGAGATTATGAATGCTTTCAAACTGTTATAACCAAAACTACATGAAAGTAGGAAACTTATAAAATAGATAGATTGGCTAAAAAATATTTTACTTCTATTGGATTGGTTATAAATTAATAATTACAAATAAATAAATTGACTTAGAACCTAAAATCTTAATAGTTAGGAACTAAGAATTAGCCACATAACCAACCCAAGGTTGTTGAGCCAAAGAGCTTAACCTGTGTAGAATTTAGTTACACTATCCTTAACAATCTATAATCAAAATTAAATTCTAAGAACTTAGACAATGCAAACTTACAACCTAAGTAAACCTTTACGTTGAAGTGGCCCCTAACATTTTTCTGAGTTATAGCTTCACTTATTCAAACCCAATAATAATACATATAGACAAGAATCTACATATATATGTGTTCGGTCAATTTTTTTTCAAAAAAAATAATTATAATAATTTGGTGCTTTACAACTCCTCCATGAAATTGAAAACTATCAAGTTTGACAAAGAACAGTTCCTCCATTATAAATTACTTTGTTTAATTCACAAAACCATTTGCCATTTCCATCTTTCTCAAAGCAAATCAACAGAGAGTTGAAGAGAAATTAGATGTAGCTGGTGTAGTGTGCAACTAATAGTACCACTTGAGGCACAAACCATTAGATGTGCAATGTGTTAAGTTGTCACCAAGGTCTAGCCTTATGACATTTTGTCTCAAGTTCATAGCTCTATAAATCAAGCACCCATAAGCTAAAAAAAAAGAAACCTCAACCCCTATCCCAATAGATAGAAATCCCCATAAATCCAATCACACAAACCACAAATCCAACATGCAATATGTCTTTACATCTCACACACTAGCAACACATAAAGACTACCCAAAACCTACAAATTCATTAATACAAAGGCTCCTTAGACCTAATCTAGCAACAATTCCAGCAACACACAGTGATATACAACCCCAATAACTATTCTAGCAGGTGGAAATCTTTTCAACTCCATTCCAACCTTACCAACCCTTGCACATAAGCCAATATTCATTAATATAGAGGCCCCTAGACCCAATCCAACCAGTAGCCTTATTCACTACATAAATTTTACAAATTTCACAAAGTAAATGAATATTTAGGGTATAGAAAAGCAAAAGATTTTACAGATATTATAGAACGTATGAAATTCAAATTAAAAAATAAATTTGAAAATAGAAAACAAGAAAAATAATAAAACCTAACAATCCAATATTGATGGATTGATGCCTGGCAAATAGCGATTAACAACAATGAGAAGATTATTAAGGCCTTGGTCAATGAAATAATCAAGGAGAACTTGAGAAAGAGAGACATCAAAGAAAGATTGAGAGAGTGATAAGTAATATAGGGATGGAGAATGTACATGAGAAAGAGAAGAGAGAATAGAGAACAAATAAATATGAAACGATGTAATTTTGATATATGACTTAGCGGCGGTTAAAACTGCCATAAATAATAAAAAACTGTAGTTACATTATTTTCATAAATTAATTGTCGCAAAATAATATAATTCTTCTTTAAATAAAATCATTCTACGACTATTAAACCAATGCAATAAAAAGTATTTAGTGATGGTTTACATTAACTGCAGCTAAAAACTATCGCTAAATTACTCCTGTTTTGTAGTGATAATATATTTATCTTGATATGTTATATTGATTCTACACTACAATAAATCTTATATACAATTATGGATTTTTAGTCACAATAAATAAAATTTTAACTAAGAGTTTATACTAGGTATAAAATTAATTTAGTTAAATTGGTTAGTTATAAAATTAATTATCTATAGCAAATATATTATTCTTGTTATAAAATTTTGAAATTATGATAATAAACTTAGATTTAACCACAATATCTTAGCTACACTGAAATAATGTTGTTATTTAATCTAATTGGTCATAAAAATTAAAAATTCATAACAAAAGTAGTTAAAAATTTTAATTCTAGCAACATAAATAAATTTGTGACTAGTAACAATTTGTTGTTATATAAAGGGTTCATGTGCAGCAAACTAAAATTTTTAATAATATATTTGTTACAAGATATAGCATGTATAATTAAAATTAATTTAATATATCTTGTCCCTAATATTATACATTTTAGTTACAATCAAATAATATAGCTAATTACTCCAATTAGTTACAAATATTTAAATTTTATAGCAATAATAATTATTGAATTTTAATTATAGTCACAAAAATGAATTAGTAAGTGATAATAATTTATTGCTATACAAATTATTGATGTGTGATACATTAAAATTTATTATAAATGATTTGTTATAAAATATAACATATGTAGCTATAATTATTTTTATATGTCTTATACATAATTTAGAGTTATAAAAGATATTTAAATGTGGCAAAATGATTTATAGTTAAATAAAATCTCAATATGGCAAAAATAATAATATGGTATAATCTTGAATATTAGTTTAAAAAAATCATATTGCTAAACTATTTAGCATAAATATAATGCATATGACAAATAAATCATTCATAATAAAGATTTAATTATGAAATAAATTTAGAAGAGTCAAAATTTAATGTTATTAACAAAATTAAATTAAAAAAATCAACATTCTTCATAATAAATTATTAAAGTATTACAATAGTAAATCTTCATCATCATTATCAAGATCAGATTCTATATCTTCATCAACTAGACCTTCAGCAGCAAGATTGATCTTAACAGTGAAAATATTTATATGATCTCTAAGCTAATGTTAAATCATTCCCCTCCCTCCCCGTTATATTCAATTATACTTGTAATTTCTTGACCACTGTAAAAATTCATTTTGTTGAAATGCTTCTTTTTCAATATACATTACATCAACATCCAATGCTTTATTTAATGGCAAATCATAAAAGTTACCTTTTAAAATAATAAGTCAATTCAGTTTACTACCATTCTTGACATAAAAAAACTTGTTCAACTTGATAGCAAACACAAATAGCTCATCAGTTACTAACTTCCTCAAAGTATTGATACTTACAAAGCCATGCTTATTTATCTTGATTCCCCTTTCAAATTTTTCAACATCTCACCGGTCATACTTGAACAAAATAATTTTTTTGCTCCAAAATATTGAAGTTCTTTTATATCAGTAAGGACATCATAGTAGTCTATGCATTTAGATCCTAATATTTCCCTTTCTAAAATTCCATTATTTTAATTCATCCTTCTCTTTTCAAGTTGCTTTGTATGAAACCTAAAACTATTGATAACATATTCCATAAACCTTTGAACACCGGATAGAGGACCTTGAGATAGTGATAAAAAAATTCTTCACTTATAGTGTTATCTTCATCTTGGTGTAATTGTGTGACCTATAGGAAGTGAATCTAATAAAATTTTGAAATTCAAATTCATAGAATCTTCAACTTTTTTAGTAGAGTCTTCAATTTCCATTGAATCTTGAACTATCTTCATTGGGTCTTCATTTCCAATTGAATCTTGAGCTATCTCTATTGAGTTTTCATTTCTACTTAATTTTTCAAGTGTTTCCATTTCTTAAAGGATGCACAATGTAAGACTTTAATAATACTATGACTTCAAAGATCTATTTATAACACATATGAAATAAATTTTCGTTTAATGAATATAAAAAGATCTATTAAATAATATATATAAAAAAAGAGCAAAATAATCTCGGTCTGAAAATTATATTATTAATTTATAATCATTCCATATTTGACTAACATTATTTAAATATATTCAATTTGTTAATTTTTATTTAATATATTTAAATAGTAATTCACCTAAAAATATTTATTAATGTCATAATTAATATAGTTACAAATATTAATCTAGCGTGTCTAATATAATCAATTAGTTGCTATAAGTTTATTTATTTTATTGCAAAAAAATTTAATCTTTTAGTTACAATAAAATTAGTTATGTGATAAAATAAATATACTCTTAGCTACAAAAGTAAAAAAAAATGTGTGGCTAATTTTTTATTATATAATTTCTAATAATATAAATTTATATTATTGCTAAATATTTTAGTCACGTTATTTTATAGTTTTTGCTACTATTTTTTATCGTGACTAGAGATACTTTTTTTTGTAGTACTACATATATTTTATTAATGTGAATTAAATTTTTATTCATTATTTTCTAATTTTTAATTAATTATATATAAGGAGGATACTTAAAAGTCAAACTCAAGATCTAAGCGAGGATAATATATACTCCTAGGCACCAAGCTATTATTTGGAGGTTTCATTATTCTCTTATTATGCTTATAATAATTATATCAATTAAAATGTTTTATAATTTCATAGTAAATAATCAACTTATATGTACATGAATAAATTTAAATTGTATTAGGGGCTAGATGGACAAACTAAGTGTGTAACACATATAACTTCTATATAATAGTTGTAATTTAATTTGTTTTTTGGAAGAAATAACACATGAAAACACACACAGAATGATGATTGAACAAATCATGTGTTTAATTTATTTGTATAATAGTTTATTTTTAAAAGATATATTATCTATAATACAAATATCAATGTTATTATAACTCAAATTGCCAAGTATTGGTCATCAACAAATCTCATTCAATATTTTGCTTAATTAGTCATACATTAATCAACCCTAATTAAATTGAGGTTATATACAACCCTAATTAAATTGAGGTTATATACATATATATATAATATAAAAAAGCTGATGATTTTGAAATCCATCTCCTATTGCCACATCAGCAAATTTTCAAAATGAAAGCTTCTCCAATTTTTCGATTATTTTGTTTTTTTATTTATTTTTCTTTTCTCTCAATCTCAATTTCTCCCTCTGTCTTTTGCTCTCCCATCAAGAAAAAACGTCCATTCCTCTCTCTCTCTGGCTTTGCTCAAGGAATATTGATATGTTTTTCGCTCCGTAGCTTTGCTCCCACAAAAAGCCAATGGTCCAAATTTGGATATTCACCGCCGCCTTCGACTGAAAACAGGTTTGATTTCGTTTAATGTTTCTAAATATTTCTCTTCTATCCCTGATTTCATTAATGCTAAGACTGATGGGTGATTTTGGCGGGGAACCTCTGAAATTAATGCTGGAATTGGTGGTAGAAGCTCCAAATTATCGGTTCCCAGTTCTTAATTTGTTTAATTCTGTTAATAGAAATGGAAAAATTTTATTATTTTGTGGGTTTTGTTTTGTGGCTATGAAAACGCAATACAAGCTTTTTGCATTTGTCCTACTAACTTTGTGACCCAGCATAATGCATTTAAATTTGACAGTATATTTCTGCAGAGATGATGACATAGGCATGGATGAGGTAGATTTTGTGTTGCAAAATTTTACTAAGATGAATAAACTGTGGGTTTGAATAAAGTATCAGGTTTGTTGTGTATCTGTTCACTTTTGCATGTTACTATATCCATACAATTATGAGATTATCATCATGTAATGTCAGTTTTTGCTCTTAGTTATATTGACGTTTATGTGTCTGATCAGTGACTTGAGATTCAGTTCACACAGGTTGATCTTAGCAGCATTAAATCAAAAGTGAGTTTTTCTTTTTTCCGTTTTGATTGGATTTTTTTAAGGTTTTTAAACTGCATTACTTTTGAAACTTTTCTTGCATGGATTCTTACTATTGCAAAATTTTGTTTTTTATTTTTAATATGTTTTGTGTAGGAAGAAGCTATAAAGAAAAAGTATAGAGAAAATATGCCCAAGAAACCTAATTAGAACTCATTTATAAGGTGACTTCTTTTTCACCTAATTAGAATTTTACTTTTAACTTGTATTTTTTAATTATACTTTTTTTTCTGTTGAATGGAATGTTTATTTTGATGGGTTATTTTGTATTCATTATTTTGTTTATGGGTTTTGATTCAATTTTGGTGTTATTAATAAAGCACCAGCAATAATGTGGTTTTTTCATTTGCATTATAGGGTTTTATTTGAAGGAACTTCTTAATGGTTTTAGATAATTGAGTTTTTTGGTGATTCATGCAGGCTAAGCCATTGGCAAGGATAATTCTGATTGCGGGCTGTTGTTATTGATACATAAATAAGGATATGGATTTTAGTTTCTTGATTATTCTGAATTTTGGTTTAAAAAACACTTTGAGATCATTTTTATCCTCTTGCTCTGGTTTGAAAGATTAATTTTGAGAATAGTTAGTATTCTCTATATTACTGTTGGTAATTCGTCGAGGTAGAGATGTTAAGTTATATTGGTTTTACGTTATATTGAGGTAGAGATGTTAAGTTATGTTCATGTCTCTGATCAATGGCTTTAGAGTTAGTTCACACAGGTTGATCTTTGCAACCTTAAATCAAAAGTGAAATTTTCATTTTGATTGGATTTCTTTTGAAGGTTTGAATTGCATTGCTTTTTAAACTTTTATGGGTTTTACTTGATTTTGCTTTGCTTATTGAGTTTTTATCTCATTTTGATATTTATATTACAAACTTTGGTTGTTGATATATGTATTTACATTTTCTTACCCATTCCTGTATTGTTTTAATTATATATATATTTTGTTGAATGGAATGCATATTTTGATGGGTTCTTTTGTGTTCATTATTTGTTTTTTGTGTTTTGATTCAATTTTGGTATTACTAAAAAACCACCAGTAATAATGTAGTTGGTTTGTTTGCATTATGCAGTTTTATTTTAAGGAACTCCTTGATGGTTTTAGTGATCAGGGATAAATAATTGAGTTTTTTTGGTGATTTCATACAGGCTAAGCCATTGGCAAAGATGATTTTGATTGTGGGTTGTTATTCATAAAAGATCTGAAATTATGTTGACCTTCACAGCCTTAAATTAAAAGTGAGTTTTTCTTTTTTTTCCATTTTAATTGGATTTTTTTGAAGGTTTTTTTGAACTGTATTGCTTTTGAAACTTTTGTTATCCGGGTTCTCATTATTGTAGCATTTTGTTTTTTATTTTTAATATGTTTTGTGTAGGAAGAAGTTATAAAGAAAAAGTATGGAGGAAATATGTCCAAGAAACCTCCACTTATTTCTAAGGTGATTTCTTTTTCATCTATTTAGAAGTTTACTAAAACTTATATTTTAAGTCGATTTCTATTTTAAGCTTTGAATTTAATTTTAAGACCTTGAACTAGCTTCTTTGGATTCTATTAGGCACTTAGAAAGATATTTATATTGATTTGTTATTCAGTTTATAGGCATAGGTTGCAAAGCTTCTGAAAGGTATTATGTTAATATGTTATTTAGTTTAGATGGTTTGGTTGCTGAGCTTCTTATGAGATACTATTGTTAATTGAAATTATTCGTTGTCTACTTGGTAAAAACTATTACCTGTTATCTTTCTCAATTTCTCACTCTCTGACTTTGCTCTCTCATGAAGAAATATTGTTCTGCTTTGTCTCTAAAAATCAGTTTGTTCTCGTTTTTCTCTATGTAGATAAGTACATGTGTACATGTATATACTTATATATAATATAATATTATATATATATAAGCAGCTATTGGTTTTAATGTGAAACTGTAATTGTGTTTGTATATTTACAAAGGTAGATGATTCTGGGTTATTCAATTTTTAGTTCTTTTAGCATGACTATTTTTATTCCTATCCTGCACAAATCTTGAACAAGTATTTGTGCTTATTAACTTATAATGGTAATCTCCTTGATGCCATTTTCTAATTTGAAAGAATTTCAAGGTTTAATTCAACGTCAAACCTCAATAATGCTCCATAGTAATTTCTTTCTGCAGGGTTGATGCCAATTCTTGAGATGAAAGAATTTCAAGGTCTAATTCAACATGAAAACTCAATGTGCCATATAAAGTATTGTGGTGGAATTGTAAATGTAATAACAAACTACGGAGATATTATTGTGAAAAAATCATGTTGACTAATGTAAATTTATATTCATTAATTTTTTTAAATTAATTTAAAATTTATATTAACAATATAAATTTAATATAACTCACAATTATATAGACACACATTTCATTTATAAGAAAATGATTTATGTAGAGTTCAATTAATTATAAAATAACTAATAAATTTAATAATGCCTTTTTAAAAATATTTTTATAATAAATTCTTTAAAAAATATAATGATTATAATAATTAGTTAAATTTTGTACAATATTCTAAAAATTTCAACAATGATAAACACAATAAAAAATTAAAAAATATTAATTACAGTCACTCTGAAGTTCAATAATCTCTTTTTTATTAGTTAAAAAATATTTATTATATATTTATTTATTAAAAAAATATTGTAATTAATATTTTCTGACTAATAGAAAAATTATTGAATAATCACTTTTTAAATTAATTATAATTAGTATTTTTCTAAAAATTATATCCACATATTACAGGAATGATATATATATTTTTAATATTTTTAGTTTATTAATTTAATTTATCAATTATTATAATAAAAATATTAGTATAAATTAATTATATTTATATTAATAAAAAATTATATCCGCGCATCATGTAGATTAATTATTAGTTTATTACTATATTCGAGGTATTAAATCTTTAGAAAATTTAAGGTTTTGTTTAATAATATTATGTAGTTTTTAAAATTAAAATTTTTAAATATTTATTTATTTTAATTTTAAATTATTTCATAAAATTTATCTTAAACGTCTCAATTAAGTTAAAAATCGGTTAAATTTTTAAAATTTGCACGTAATACAAGGATGAGTAGATTTTTTAATATTTTACAATTTAAAAATTATATAACTTATTTAACGTGAATATATTAAGTTTAGACCAATATATTATTATTTTTATTACATTTTAGTTGATTCATATATAATTAATTTATTTCAAATTATATTTCATTAACCTTTAAAATTATTGAAAAGATAATAAAGAAATAAAAAATAATGATCAAAATAGATATTTATAAAAAAAATTGTTTTAACTGATAAAATAGATATTAATAAACTAATTTGTGATTTTATGAATATAATAATATATATATATATATTCAAATAATGAAATAAAATTATAAAAAAGATTAAAAAACACAGGAAATTTTATGTGTATGGAGGAAAATATTCGCAATAATTATAAATAATTGATTAAAATAAATAAATAAGATTAAAAAAATTTATGATCTTTGACATTTATTATTTAATAATAAACGTACACGTATCAACAGAACAAAATGTATTTCTATTATATAAAGAAAAAGAAAAAGAAAAAGAAAAATAAGCCATTAAAAAAGAGCCAAGTAACCAGCAATCGTGGCAAAGCGAAGGCTATCCGCCGTCAGCTTGTTACCTTTTCTTTCTTATGACCTTTGTAACCTTTTCTTTCTTATGACCTTTGTACTCTATCCTCTCGGTGTATTATTATTATTTATATTCTCACACCAAACGCTTCCTCTCTTTTCAACGCTGATTCCATAATTTGGCATAAGCCGTAATTCCACTGGTAATCAAAATCGAAAATTCTCTGCTTTTAGATCCTTATTTCATGTTGTTGATTTTTGTGGTTATGGACTTTCTTGGGGTTTTCATCTGTTTTTTTTTCAGCTTTTTGTAGAATCTAAAATATATTTATTTGGGTTTTTTTTAATTGTTATTTTTATGTCATTTTGAGTGGATTTTGTTATATTTCAATATCGATTGTTGAGTTTATTGATCTTCGAGTTGCCTTGCATGACACGATTTCTGTGGTTTTCTTAAATATTTTGTGATTCTTAAAGTTTACCCTCTGTTTGGTTGCTAGGAAAATTTAAGGGATTTTTTATTTTTGGGTGTTTGATTTCGTTATCTAATGGCCAATTTTTAAAATAAACTCCGTTTCCTGTCTGTTTATTTGCTATTTTTTAAAATATTATTGAACCTTTAAAGAATATTAGAATTTTAAGAAATTCATATTATTGTTAATTTTGTTCTACAACTATTTTTACGTTTTATTATTTATTGAATTGAACTGGATAAATTATAGTTATTTTTGAAATTTCAGAGAATTTGTGATGGCTTCAAAACGAATTAACAAGGAATTGAAGGACCTGCAACGGGACCCTCCAGCTTCATGCAGTGCTGGTTCGTTTCTTTAGTACCCATTTTGTCCCTGAAACTGATTATTAGCCCTTGTCTTCGCATAATTCGATATTGGGAACGTTTAATTAATATTCTGGTTTGTATTTGATGAAATTAATACAAATCACAACTAAGCCTTAATGTCAATCATGCATGGCTTAGAAAGAATAACGAGAATGGTGATAAGAGAGCTTCTAAAGAGAAATTAGCTTAGTAGCTCTTCGAACACCAATTGTTTACTTGCTGAGCTTGTTAGCTAATGCGATTCTCATTTTGGCTTGATTTGTTATTTTGTGGGCCTGCATACATGTTATAGGTCCAGTTGCTGATGACATGTTCCACTGGCAAGCAACGATCATGGGTCCAGCTGACAGCCCATTTGCTGGTGGGGTGTTCCTTGTATCTATTCATTTTCCGCCAGATTATCCATTCAAGCCGCCCAAGGTAACAAATTGCTTTTTTTTTCCCCCAACATTTTCAACTTCTTGTTCACCCTACCTTTAGGGGAGAAAAAGGGGAAACCTGGTCATTTGCCATACTTCGTACTTCATGTAAATCACTTGTTCTATTTTTATGCATATTTTTTTACTACTTGAGCTTGTTAATGAGATTGTTCATCACTTTGGCATTGTTGGCATTAGTATACTCTTCTATTATCCTTTTGCTTAGGAGGCAATTTGCAAATGATTATACATAGTACTGTAAAGGGAAGAAATTGTGTGTCTCTGTTCTCTCCAGTTTTATCTGATTAACTTAGTTAATAATATATAAAGACTCAAAATTATAGTATTTTAATTTGCACCATGGATTATAGTGTGTGAAAAGCTGTTGCTACTTGATCTTTATGCGGGTCTGATGGTTTAAAACTTGAATCATTTTGTCATAGTAGTTAGTAAAGCTTTGGGAGGCAGTTAATTTTTAACTTGCTCATTCCATGTATTTTCTTCTGTTGATGCATTAGCGAATGACATGTTTGAAGTTGTTTATATGTTTGTTGCCTAGTTTTATGTTGCAGTATTGAATTGCATGTTTGAGGTTATTATATGAATGTTTGTTGCCTTGATCTGGATAGGTGTCCTTCCGCACAAAGGTCTTTCATCCCAATATCAACAGCAATGGAAGCATTTGTCTGGACATTCTCAAAGAGCAGTGGAGCCCTGCCCTTACTATATCCAAAGTATTATTGTTTTTCAATCATTTATTGATTTTATCATTTTTTACATGAGATGCCATCTAACTATTTGGTTTATTCCTTTGAAACCAAATTTATGTCTGATATGACCTTTCCTACAAGATGCAATAGTTCATAACTTTATCATGCTGATTCTAGATTTGCATTGAAGTTTCAACAGAATCTATAAATTATTTTTATAGGTTCTTTTGTCAATCTGCTCGCTGCTGACTGATCCAAATCCGGATGATCCTCTGGTGCCTGAGATTGCTCACATGTACAAGACAGACAGAGCCAAGTATGAGACCACTGCTCGCTCATGGACCCAAAAATATGCCATGGGTTAGGGCTTGCATCTATTTAATGGTGGCTACTCGCTTCCTCCTTATGGTTAATAATATATAAGAATTTATGGATCAGCTTTGTTGACTTTGTTTTTGAACATGCTAGAAGAGGTTTTTTTCCCTCTCTTTTCTTAATGGGACCTTATTTTGTTATACTTATGTGGAAAGCCTCATGCAAAAATGATTTGTGTTTTTCTTTATCATCTTCTTTTTCTAGAATTGAAGCGAGCGCTTTGTTTCATTAACAACTGATGTGCTTAGGCAGACCAATCAAGCCTGCAAACGTTCTTTGATTTATCTACTGAGGTTTGGTCTCTGTGAGGTCTATGGTGAGCCTTGCAAAGTTACAATAGAAATTGAATAGGATGCATTTGTTATGGTGAATTAGATTAGATATCAATTGAAAATTATTTTTTATAGTCTTGTGGACTTGTAAGAGGGTTGCTGAAGCTTTTAGATATTTGGTTCCTGTTCATATATATATATATATATATATATATATATATATATCTTTTGGTTTTTTGGGTCTAAGATAGATACTGGGAGTAGGAAAACAGGAATAGCCCTTTCAAGAGAGAATAAAGAAAAATTAGTATTTAGTAGAGGGTATTTCAATGTGGATCGGATTGAAAATGAATATTAACAAAAAAAAAATTGGAAAAATAACATTATCTATCATATTTTTTTAATTTTTTTTGCTTTTTTTATCAGAGATATTTTAGTATTTTATTATAAATTTATAATAAATTCATTATAATCCGTGTAAAATTTTATAAATTTATAATAAATTTATTATAATTTTTTTATAAACTAATAAAAATTTAGTATTTTGATAAATATTTTATAAAAATTTAGTATTTTGATAAATATTTTATAAATATAATAAATTTAAAATTATTTTTATTTTTATTTTTTTTTTGTCAAAAGTCTAAAATTTTTTTTTGCAAAAGCTAAATAGGCTTTCAAGCTACTATTGATCGTCGGCGTTTTGGCCATCGGAGTTAGACAGCGTTTGGTTTTTGGTAGATGAAAACTTGTTTGGAGGATTTAAATCTTAGAAAATTATGGTTTAAAAGAGTTATATATTATTTATTGTTTTCAAATTATGACTTACCAAAGAAAAAATGAGTAGGAATATAATTTTAACTTGATATAAAATGTAACACAGTAGTAGAGGTGGTAGGACTAAAAGTATGAAGTGTAGCAAATATTTTATAAATAATTTAAAGTGTTGATTAAATATTGAAAAATTTTAAAAATTTGATTCTTAGATAAACCTTAAATTGAAGTGTTTTGTGAAGATGTAAATTAATTAATAAAAAGTTAACTGTTGAATAATATACGTAATAACTTTTAAATTGTAATAAGTTATTGTAATTTTATGATTTTAAACTTTTTTTTTTCTTTTTTGATGAAAGGTAGTAATTATGTGATTAAGTGTCAGTAAGGTGTAAAATTTTATGAATTAAAAATTGCTTTTAAATTTAATAAAAATGATAATTTTCAATAGTAGAAAACAAAAGTGTAATTTTTTAGGTAACAGATGCTGGATGGATTTCTCCTCCTCATTTTGTAATATTAAAAAAAAAATTACAATAGACGCAGGGTGATAAATTTCATGAGTAGACAACAGTAATAAGCACATTTAGTTAGATATTGATTTAATGGAGATTTAAAATGAATATTATTAAATAATTTAATAATTTTGAATGAATTATGGTATCAAGCACAGAATATAATGCCATTCTACTCTAGTGTTTTTTTCCCCCCGGATATCATTTTAAAGAACTTTTCGAATGCTATATTGCCATTTACTTATATTTTTGTCTATGAAATTCTTTTGAAAATTGTTGCTTAGGATATTCCCTCATACTATATGATTGTATGTTTAATAACAGTGTGTTTGCGACTATCTTTAAAAGATGATTTTATATTCTGGTGGGATTTAAGGAATGATGATAGGAGAGGGTCGAATTGGTTGTCTTGAAACCACGTGTAGATAAGAAGTATGGGAGTTCATATGTAGCGTCTTAATATTGTCTTGCTTGCTAAGTAAGGATAGCGCTTCATCACACAATCTTCGTCATTGGCAGTAGAATTTATGAAGCTAAATATTTTTCAGGAAAAGATTCTTTTCATGCTACTCTTGGTTCTTGTCCAAGTTTTGTGTGGCGAAGTATCTTGCTTGGAAGGAAGTTTTGCTTAGAGGTTTAGGGTGGAGAGTTGGGGATAGTTCTTGTGTTGACGCGAGGACGAATCCTTGGTTATTGGAGCCATGTGGTTTTTGAGCAAGTACAAATGGAAAAGCCTGGCTTGGGTAATCTTTAAGTTTCTGACCTTGTACAACTATCTTCGGGTCATTGGTATAGTCCTATCCTAAAATACATTCAATCTTTTTTTTGGTTGACTGTGATAAGATTTGTCAAATTTCTTTTATCATTGTTTGGTTGTTCTGATTAGTGTATTTGGCACTATAAGAAACGTTCATATAGAGTGAAGTCCGGATAGAAAATTGCTATTGAGATTTTTTCAACCATTGGTTTGCATGTAATGGAAGCGAACTTGGGAAATTATTGGTTCCTCCAAAGGTGCAGGAAGAGTTGGCCGGGAAATTCTGCTTGTAAAGAACAATATTGTAGATAAAGGATTGGTTGTCTTTGGGGTGTCGTGTGTGTGCGAGGGATGGGAAATGTTTGGCATGTATTTTCTGAGTGCCCAACAATGAGAGCTGTTTGGGAGATGTTAGAACTGGATGAGCAAATCTTTATTGCCACCAATATTGTAGAGTTTATTTTTAACGGCACTTCCTATATTTCTGCTAACTTGCTTGCTATGGTTGATTGGTATTTGTGATGTTTAGTAATAAGGAGTGTGGAGAAACAAGGTTTGCTCGTCAGGAGATGTCCTTTGCCAATCAAAGGAGGTTCTGTATGAGTAGACATTGCGGTTTCAATTTGTAAACTGTCTGTTCAAGTTCAACAATTTCTTGAACCTAAACTAAATCATCTATAGAATGGTTTAAAAAAGGTTCAGGAATTACCCTGGTTCAAAGACGATTTAAAAGGTGGCTCAAAAAAAGGGTTCAGAAGAGGTAATTTGAAACGGTTCAACGGGGCAGTTTTATACGATTCAAAAGTGATTTAAAATGATTCAGAAAAAAGTTTACATATGATTTTAATTAAAAATTAGAAAAAATATTTAAATAAAGATTAATAAAAAGTAAAAATATTTAAATTAATTTACTAAAAAAAGACTTGAACTTATTTAAAATAAAAAATAAAAAAAATTGAGTTGTCTATTAATCCTCTTGGGGTTAAAAGAAAAATTAAAGTCAATATAGTTCTCTTATCTTATATTGTTCAAATATAATCTTTTTACCTTAGTTGCTTTCACCACCGAATATTTCAGTTATTTCTTCGGGTTCTATGTTATATAAATTTTCATCAGTTTGTTCTTTTTTATCTTATTCTTTTAAGCTTGCATTGGTCCAATCAGCTATGCATGTTTGAGCTTCTAAAGATTCAAGAATCATTCTAGATCGTCTCTCATTAAATATATTATCTCCCTCACTAAAAGCTTGTTTGACAGCGATAGTTGAAATTGGTGTTGTTAAAATTTATTTAGTAATTAGTGAAAATGTTGATAAAGTATTTATAACCATTCAAGAATAGGAAAGTCTTTACCTTCATTACTATCAGCAAATTCAAAAATAAATGTTAGATATATGTCAAATTCAGAACTATTACCGAAGGATCTCCTAGGTATTTTTTGTCTTTGTGTAATTAAATATTCACTTCATCTTATTTTTTTATGTTTGATCATTAATCTGACAAGATTGACTAATTACTACTTGGCAACTATTAGAACATAATATTCAACATATAAATCTAATATTATTTTTCGAGTTTCAATAATTATTTTAGAAATATCAACATTTTTCTTATCATCAAGATCTAAAAATATATAATAAAGAGTCAAATAATCATTTAAACAATCTAATTTACATAGTAGATCAAAAATAACAAAAACAAGATAAATTGGTGAAATATTTTTAAAATAAATTAACCATTTTTTCTTCATAGTAAAAATTCAATCTTTTAAAATAATATCTCCTTCGTATTTCTTTATTTCACCAGCAATATTTAAATATTCAATTAAAAATAAATGAGTTATAGGATAATAAATGCTACTTATAGTATATATAGCACCATTAAAAATTTTTAAAAATATCTAAAATTTTTATATAAATATCTCATGTATGTGGATATAATGTTATTTGTGATACATTATTGATAATGGGTAAATTTAGTTTATATTTTGCAAAGATATTTAAACTTTTACTAGGTATTTATACTGATCTTGGCATATTTTTGCATAGGATATAACTTAAAGAAGAAATAAAAAGAAAATGAAGAAAGTTGCATGAAGCTGCTGAAAAAATGTTGAAAAAAAGCCTTGGGTATAACCCTTGGGCAAGGCTTGTACACAAGGATATATGATACTTGAAGATTTTATGAGTCAGCTGCGAATCATGATTTATTTGGGATATTTGAGTTACGATTTTTTGAGCTAATTTTCAGGAATATTAAGACTTATTTATTTTCTTATTCAGTAGACATTAAGGAGAAATTTTATTAGGTGTTAAATTCTATTTTATTTATATTTCTCCTAAATAGGTTAGGAAACTAAAAGGGTATTTAAGTCAACTTATTGGCGGCCATAAAAGTAGATTCTTCCTCACTCTGTTACTGTTCACAATTTTGACAGTCACTATTGAATTTATTTGTAGTTTTCTTTTCTAAAGAGCATGTGTAACTAAATTCTATTCAGTTGAAGGGATAGTTAAGGTTATCGATTCACCAAGATTTGTGAGATCTAACCAATTCTCCTCTTGTTTTCTTTAAAATTTAGTATTTATATTTTTCTGTGGATTATTACTATTATTATTTTGCTAGTTAAACAATAGGCTCATTGATTAATTAGTTGAATAATATATCGCCATTCAAAATTAAGAATTTGTAATTGTTCTTTAGCTTTTGATACTTGTGTCAATTAAACATAGTTCTAAAAAAATGCACGAGCTAATTTAAATGAATTTTGCATAGAATTTGTTGATTAGAATTAGGTTCTTCTAAATCTTAAAGTTGTTAGTGAGTTAAATTCTAGAAGGGCGTTCATGTATGGTTATTCAATAACAATGGTTAGTTATAGAGCGTCTTTTAACTAATTTTACAATTTAAGGAAGAATTGGCTAATTCGAGCATCTCAGTTAGCTAAAACTAATTTACTGAAAAATTAAAGAGAATTATTTTTGTATCAATGATCAAATCTAAGGATTGAAACCAAGATTATTCCCTTTGACTGAAATTCTTACATTGTTATTTTTCAAATTTAATTTGATGTTATTTATTTATTTAATTTTCAATTTTAGATCTTAATTTATCTTTAATTTTTCAATTTGAAACTCTCCCAATTTATTTTAGTTAAGTTTTACTTTAGGTTTTCAAAGAAAGTTAATTTAAGTAATCAATTCTCTGAGGATTCGACACCCTATTCACCACTATTACAAATTTTAATTTTGCCAAATAATAAGATTTTTATTTTTGGTGGATTCAACATCCATCAAATTTTGGCGCCGTTGCTGGGAAATTGATATTAACTTATTTTATTTTTTTTTATTACCATGTCTTTTATGGCTACTGATTTGTAAAAATTTGGATACCAAAGAGAAATTCAAAATGAGGTAAATCTATCTTCTCTTGAATCCAAGATTTATGATCTAACTGCTTGGGTGCATAAAATATTTGCAGGTAATATGCAACAAACTAGAGCCTATGAAAGTTGTGCATATATGAGTTATCCTACAGTTCAAGAAGATGATCAACCACAATGAATTTATGATCCATACCTAAATGTTTACAACTCTGAATGGAAAGATCATTCAAATTTCAATTATGGAGTGGAACTATCAAATTTTCATCAATTTTCGCCATGACTACCTCAACAACAATAGTCATCACCATCCACACCAAGTATGTCTCTTGAAGAGATGTTTGAATAATTCATGACTAACACTCAATAATTTTAACAGAAGATAAGAATATATATTCACAATTTAGAGAGCCAAATTAGTCAACTAGCATCATCAATCAGTAAGCTAGAGTCTTAAGTTAATTTGCCCTCTCAAATAGTGATTAATCTAGAGTAAAATTTAGGTAAAATTACCTTGAAGAATGAAGAAAAGTTATTGGACAGTATACTCCAGATGCAGACCCCTAGGCAAAGCTTAAGTAAAAGGGCAGAATTTAAAATTGTTATCCAAGAGAAAACCTAACATGTTAAGCCTGAATCTAATTAGCCCTTGCCATTGGTGATTCAACCTCTTTTTCCTCAAATATTTTTCCAACTTAAGAAGGAAAAAGATGACAAAGAAACTTCAGAATGTTTTTGCAAAATTGAGACACCAAAATGGGAAGTAATAGACTCTAGTATAACAATTATGAAAGATCTTTTGCACCCAATATCAAAAAGATTAATTTAGAATGTTCACTAGAGCACAAGGGCAATGTCTAGCCACAGACTCTAAACAAAGGCGCTAATGGAGGCAACACATTTCTCTTTTCTCCTTCTGCATTTTGTTTCTTTTTCTCTGTTTTATTTCTTTTGCTTTCATTTTTATTAATTTAATTGATTTTAGTTTTAGCTTTATATTAATTTTTGTTTCTCCTTATTTTAATGCTTTTCCATTAATTTGTTTTTTTTTCTTTACTTTCATTCACGTATTTATAAAAAAATGATGATAAAAAAGTCACTGTTCATCGCCTTCCTCTTTAGGAGTCTGCTCACATTACTTTTATTTTCTTTTTTCGGTTTATAATGGAAAGTGGAGAGTGAAGGAGCAAAGCTATTACACTTTACTAGAGGAGGGAGCAACAATTGTTTTTAAAATTATAAACGAAAAAGAACATTTAAACATGCAGGGGCATAATGGGCATTTGAGCATACACTAACCAAAACCCTATTCACCACTTTTTATTCATTTTTTTCTTTCTTTTCTTTCACTTTTAGCCATCACACCTCTCCCCCACCATCTCCACTGAGCGAGCCTTCATCGCCCACCCCTCACCACGACCCAGTAGCATGAGACCGAGTTAGACCAACCAGCACACCGAGCCAAGCAGTCCTCACCACTACCCAGCAGCCCGAACGTCTAGCCTCATCGCCAATCATTGCTGCCTGCCCCAAATCGCGAACCAGCAGCCCTCGAACCAAGTGATTGAACCACCACAGCCCACAACAGCAATCAATTTTGAAGTTCTTTTTACTCGTTTAATTTCAATTTCTGTCCATTTTTGTTTAAATTTTTCAGCATTATTTTTTTCTATATATATATATATATAAGTATAGTTGACTAATAAACATGAGGACCAAGTCATGTGCAAGGCGTGGTGACCCATCCTTGAGTTCTTTGCCAAAATGACCTCGACTTTTTGACAAGCATTATGATGATGAATCTGATCACCACAGTGGGAATTCACAGAACCAACTCAACCCACCTGCTACTGAATTCAGGAGCCGCCCACGTGTCAAGAAGGGGAGATTCTCTAGAAAAATTTCAGCAGCATTCCAAAATCAAATTTTAAAATTTGATAATCCAAGTGAGCAACAGTGGTATGAATAAGTAAGTACATTCCCTATACTTCCAGAAAAATCTATTCATTTTCCTTCTTTGGGTTCATTGAAAATTATGACTGAATGTGTTGATTTGATTAGAGGCATTGGGTGAAAATTATTTTTTATGTTGGATAATCCAATTTTTAATGAGTTGACTAGAGAATTTTATGCAACATTTGATTTTGACAAAAATAATCGGTTTGATTTAACTACACCTAATTGATTAAATTCAGATTAATGGGTCAACAATTTAGTTTATCTCTCACTGAGTTTAATAAGACCTTGGGCTTCAATGAAAATACTATTGTTTGTGATTTTTCTGATGATTTTAAAGCTCCTGATGTTTATTCTGAGTTCTATGAGAATTTTCCTGCTCCATATGACTCTAGCAAATCGAAAGATTTATATTTTAGGGAGCCCAATCTTAAATATTTGCATAGGTTCCTAGCATACTCATTTTCGGGCAGAAAAGATGTACCAGGCTTGGTTTCAAAGACTTAACTATTTTTCTTATGGTGTATGACTAAATAAAGGAAGGTAAATTTAGGCTTTTGGTTGGCAGTTCAATTTGCTAATGTTATTGCAGCTAAGAGACCTTTGATCTTGGGCATTGTTATTACCCAATTTGCAATTAATGCTCAATTACTCGATGTTGACACTTCTAACTTGCATTTGTCTTATAAGCCAGTTCAATTGAATCTTCACACTTTGGATGAAATGGGACTGTTGCGAAAAGAAAATGGTATTTTATCTAGGATTCCTGCAAGTCATATTACTCCAAGAGACCAACAGGTTTTTCAAAAAGCTTCACGGGCTACAACTCCTGTCACTCCAGCTCCTATTGCTCTTGCTACTACAGCACACCCTTCTTCATCAGATCAAGCATTGTTGCGCACCATTCTTGAGAAACTCGATCGAATAGAGAGGCATATAGACAATTTAGAAAAAAGCGACGGTGAGATTCGAGATCAAATCATGGAAGTTGACCAGAGCCTTGTCAGATTATCCGCGGACTTAGACTTTTGATATCCTCGACGTCACTGACTATTCCAGTAGCCTAGTGACATTCATTGATATTAGGGGAGTTCTCTATTTTTCAATTATTTTTGTTTTCTTGTATCTTCCTATATTTTGGCTACATTGAGGACAACGTAGACACTAAGTGTGAGATTTCTTGAGACTTGAACTTATTTTTAATACGTTTTGCTACTGGAATAGTTGATTTGTTCTTTGGTTTGATTGATTTTGAAGTTGCTGCCCACTTTTCATTGTTTTTATGTGGATATAGAGGATGCCTTATGTCTTTAGAAAAAATTTTGTTAAGTTCCATATATATTTCTTGAACTTTGTCGTTGTTCTTTCATTTTATGATTTCTTTGCCAAAATTTCATTTCACATGCTAATTGATTTAAAGATGACATTTTGAATCTTAAACTGTATTGGAAGCATTGAGGTTGATTGTTCTAGCCTGATTCTTGTTAATTCACTTGATCATGAGCTACTTTAATTAATATCTATTATTGGTATAAAATATTTTAAGGACTCTTGCTCAGTGATATTTATGTTTAATGAATTTAATTAGTTGGGAGCATTTAGTTAGACTCATTTAATCTGTCTCGAGTTATTGTACTTAAAATGAGAAAAATGTTGAGAACTATCTTAAAAAAGAGACCAAAAAGTTCAAAAATTGAACAATTTACTCCGCTAGTCAAAAATACTGTGAGTAGAGCTAATAGCCACTTGATTTCGTGACCAGTTAAGTAACGGGTGCCAGCATCACAAATATTTACTCTTGCATCAAAAGGCTGATGACGTGTCAAGCAAGCGTAAATGTGCTCAAATGTAATAATAATAATAATAATAATAATAATAATAATAATAATAATAATAATAATAATAAGGTTCTTAACACAGATTTTTATATGGCTCGACAGATTAGTTGTTGCATTCTATATGTAACTAGCTTTCCACTCGGTAATTAATTGCTATCAAAGTGGGGCAAAATTTTTAATATTTTATATTGATAATTTTATTGATTAAGTTGCTAATACTTGTGAATTAGTGAGAAGCTTGTTCTATGAATTTTTAATCTTTTGATTGCCATTCTACTTGAGATTATTTAAATGTTGCTGTTTGAATTGAGACTTGATGAATGTAGGGTAGTGCTTTGAATTATAAAGTGCTTGAGGACAAACACAGTTCAAGCATGAAAAAATTTGATAGTGGATAAAATTAGTTTATATTTTTGCAAAGATATTTGAACTTTTGTTGGGTATTTATACTGATCTTGGTATATTTTTGTATAGGATATAACTTAAAGAAGAAATAAGAAGAAAATGAAGAAAGTTGCATGAAGCTGCTGAAAAAGAGCTGGAAAGAGTCTCGGGTGTAACCTTTGAGCAAGTCTTGTGCCTAAGGATATCTGATTCTTGAAGATTTTATGAGTTAATTGTGAATCCTAATTTGTTTGGGATATTTGAGTTACGATTTTTGAGCTAATTTTCAGGGATATTAAGACTTATTTATTTTCTTATTAAGTAGACATTAAGAAAAAATTTTATTAGGTGTTAAATTTTATTTTATTTGCAATTTATTTTATTTTTATTTCTCCTAAATAGGTCAGAAAACTAAAAGGATATTTAAGCTAATTTATTGGTAGCCCTAGAAGTAGATTCTTCCTCACTCTATTACTGTTCACGATTTTGACAGCCACAATTGAATTTATTTTTAGTTTTCTTTTCTAAATAGCATATGTAACTAAATTCTATTCAGTTGAAGGGATAATCAACGTTATCGATTCGTCAAGATTTGTGAGATCTAATCAATTCTCCTCTTATTTTTTTTAAAATTCAGTATTTATGTTTTTTTATGGCTTATTATTATTATTATTTTACTAGTTAAATAATATGGCTCATTGATTAATTAGTTGAATAATATATCATCATTCAAAATTAAGAATCCATAATTGTTCTTCAGCTTTTGATACTTATAGCAATTAGGCGTAGTACTAAGAAGATGCATGATCTAATTTAAATGAATTTCGCAGTAAAATTTATTAATTAAAATTAGGTTCTTCTAAATGTTAAAGTTGTTAGTGAGTTAAATTCTAGAAGGGCATTTCTATAGGGTTATTAATAACAAGAGTTAGTTATAGAGCGTCTCTTAACTAATTTTACAATTTAAGGAATAATTGACTAATGCGAGCGTCTCGGTTAACTAAAACTAAGTTACTGAAAAATTAAAGAGGATTATTTTTGTATTAATGATCAAATCTAAGGATTAAAACCAAGATTATTCTATTTGACTGCAATCTTCAACATTGTTATTTTTCAAATTTAATTTGATGTTTATTATTTATTTAGTTTTTAATTTTAAATCTCAATTTATTTTTAATTTTTTAATTTTAAACTCCTCCAATTTATTTTAGTTAAGTTTTACTTTAGGTTTTCAAAGGAAGTTAACTTAAGTAATCAATTTCCTAAGAATTCGACACCTATTCACTGCTATTATAAATTTTAATTTTGCCAAAGAATAAAATTTTTATTTTTGATGAATTCGACATTCATCAATTATTATTAATAAATATGCACAATAAATCATTACATTTATAGGGCTCTTTTAGCAATTCATAGGTTGAATTTCAACCAGTTGGAATATTTCTAGGAAAGTTTTTTGCAATTTTATTATTAATTTTATAAAATTTAGTCCATTCTTTCATTATTTGAGAATATATCCATAAAAATTCAATTACTTTTTTATAAGAGAAATAAAAATATCAATAATTCACAACCATCTTGCACACATAAAATTAAAACGTGATTTACCTTTAAGATTATATTGATAAATTTTTTAAAGCCACTAATTAATGCAGTATTTGCAGATGTATTATCAAATAAAATTTAAAAAATTTATTCATTAACCTATATTTTTCTAAAATATTTTTAATCATTATAAAAATATTATTATTAGTATGTCTATCATCCAAAACACAAAATGCAATTATCTTTTTTGAATTTTTCATTCATCATCAATCCAATGATATATTATGCTCATGTAAGAATACATTTGTCAATAATCATTCCAAATATCGCTACAATTAGAAATATTTCCATTCATATTTAAAAATAAATTTTGTATATCTTTTTTTTATATAAAGAAAAAAGTAAACGATTTAAAATATTTTTAAGAATACATAAACGATTTAAAATATTTTTAAGAATACATTTTGCGTTAGGATCTAAAACATTTTGACAATATTTAACAAAACTAAGTTTTTGACCAAAATGAAATGATAAATGCTCAACTGAAATTATTTTTGTCATTTCTTCTTTATTTTTATTATTAGAATAACTAAATAATAATTGAAATGAATGTTTAGAAGGTGCAAACTCAAAAATTTGCATTTGTGTCTTGTCGAGTTCAATTTTGGTAGGATATTTTTGCTTCAAATGCCTTTTTAATGTGCAATATCCACCTCTAATCTTAAATTTATATATTTATCCACAATAATTATAAATCACGTCAAATAAATTTTTAGATTTTTCTTTTTTTGTAAAATAAATCTTGAATATATTAGAAGTTAATAATTTTTTATTGATCAACTTATTGACTTTATTGAGTGAAAAATTAATATAATTGTTGAATATTATCATCATTTTTAATTTTATTTATTATATTTTCTAGGTCAATTAGTCTAAGATAGTCATCAACTATATTATTTCTCTTGTTTGATTCAAAATTTGAACCTTTGCACTTACATTTTTTTTAGAAATATAATGTAATAAATTTGGAATAAAATATAATAGAAATAAAAATATAGCATAATAAATTTGAAATTTAAAATAATATATGAGATAAGAAATAGAAATCAAATTTATTTATAAAATAAAAATAAAGTATTGAAAATAATATTGAAGATTGTAATATAATGTAAATTGAAAGTTGTAAATATAGATTGAATATTAAATATTGTGATATAATATAAAGAGATTGTGAAAAACCTTTCTGCAGAACTTGTTCCCATATCATCTTACTAAAAGGGCATTCAAAAAATAAATGTGCAACTTTCTCATGTTGACATTTATAGAAAGAGCATAGATTATACAGAACTATTCTCCATCTAAACAACCTTTCAGAATCTATATATCGAGGCATGTGATCTTTAATGAACAGAATTTTCCTTTCATACTAATTTTCTGAACACTAGAGAACCTAAAATCCAAACCATTGTTGTCACGCCCACTTGGCTACAATCTTTACCTCTAACTTCCAACACTACCTTACAAACCATCTCTGGAAAAAGTCTCAGCTCACTGATGTGGATAACCAATTGGTACTGTTACAAGAGAACAATCTCAAGGTGCTGAGTTCATTTCACCACAAGACAAAGATCATGATAGAAAAATATCAATTAAAGGGGGATTTAGTGCTCAGTATTCAGACTTTGTTGAGACACCTAACTATAATTGTGAAGGCGCTAATAGTGGTGAACAGCAGGAGGTCCATCAGTCTCAAACTAAGTTTAACCAACAATCTCAAACTGAGTCTCAAAGAAGAAAGTACCTACTGATGTTGAACAAGTTTAGTTAGAATAGCATGAGCAAAAGGACATCAATGATTCACACAAGATGATAACAAGATCAAAAGCAAGAATTTTCATACCAAAAGAGTATTCTGCATATTTTCATTTGTATTGTATGTTACTAACTGCACCTCACTAGTTGAGCCATCTTCAATAAATGAAGTTTTAAAATTAAAACCTTGGAAAGAAGTAATGAAGGAGGAGCTGAAGGCTTTGAAAGAAAAAAAAAACTTGGACTCTAGTGCCCTGGTTGCCATCAATGAATGCGATAAGTAACAGATGGGTTTTCAGAGTTAAAAGAAATATAGATGGTAGCTTTCAAAGATGCAAAGCAAGGTTAGTAGCAAAGGGATTTCATCAAAATGCAGGTGTGGATTATGGAGAAACCTTCAATCTAGTAGTTAAAGCTTCAACTATAAGAGTAATTCTAACAATAACTATAACAGAAAGTTGGGTAGTAAGGTAATTGAGTATAAACAATTCCTTCTTAAATGGTGACTTGTAAGAAACAGTATGCAAATTAAACAAAGGTTTGTATGGCCTAATGTAACACCTTTTTATCCTATATATGTATAATATATATTTTTAGATATATACGGTACAAAAAATGACACAGACCGATTTAATAAAAAATTTCACTTTTCAAATTTAAAATCTTAAATACTTTAAAATGTATATTTAAATAACAAATAAAATATTATTATAAATTATAGATTATAAAATAAGTATTTTTCATAAAAATCTCTGAAAAAATCGTCAGAATTTTATCTGTAATTTGGACATTTTTAAAATTCATCAAAAACACAGCCTGCAACGGAAAATACTCCCAAATAATTTTAAATTATCATTTCACCCATACTTCTCAATTTCACCAAGTTTCTCAAATATTTATAAATATATATAATTTAGAATACATTTAAACCCTCATTTCAAATAATTTAACCTAAACATTCTTCATAGTTTACAATACATAAAATCTAAAAATATAATATAATATGTATAATACACAAAATATACAATAACATAAAATATATACATGCTGCTGACAGTATTTTTGATTTTGATATCAACTCTACAAGCACAACCATAATTCTAGACCCGACCTGGTCTAGAAGAACTCTTTGGCTCAGCCGAATCTACCCTATCACCTGCGTGATGTAAACAATCACGCTAAGCCAAAAGCCTAGCAATACAAACTTGATAACAATAAAACTCAAATGTAATGCCAATACAAAATGCATATGGATATCACATCATTTCATTTTCTCATACTTTTTAAATATTTCATAATCCACAATTCACATAAAAATAAACACAAGAATGGGCCCAAAGATAACTAATATATTATTCAAATTTCAGAGTTACTATTTTAGTCCATAATGACACCATGTGCCTAGCCCCGAAGGTAAAATATCAATATAATAGTTCAACTAGGTCTGAGCTTATGACCCGGTCTTTTCACCCAGCCCAGTTTTAAAGACTTATTTCTAAGACTTATGACCTGGTCTTTTCACCTCAAAAATATTATTACAGTGACGCCCAGCGTCTAAACCGAAGGCAAGTGACGTCCAACGTCTAGCCCGAAGGTAAATCATAGGCATGCCGCCAAACACAGAACTCTGAAAATTAAATAACATACTAGCCACACAATTTATTCACATTTCTCATTATTAATCTCTTTCTTATTGTCACATAATCAAGCTAGGCACATTGCCTTATTTTCTCATCTTTTTCTCACTTTTCTCATTTTTCTCATTTATATTGATATCAATTCATTTCATTATGTTTTCACATATCTCATTACATTATACCACATTTTTTGCATTTACAACACATTACCCAATTACTTTGGGTATTTTTATATAATTCACATATTAATTACATTTAATGTAATATAGCCAATACCAATGGCTTTTTAACAATGCACTTAATGCATACACAACAAATGACATTACCAAATACTTTAGGTCATTTTTACATAATATATATATTTCACATTTTTCACAATTTAGCCATTATCAATGGTTTTTTACAATGCATTTAACACATATATGATATTACAAATGTCATAGCACATTATTCATACATAACCAATGTATCAAGTAGCTTAACACATTTTTCAATCAAAATGTGTTAAGCCCAAATGTCATGCAAACATAACCAATGTATTCAAAGTTTGTACTTACCTCAAATAGCAACCAAAACAAACTTAAATCAACCTTTAATCATATCCTTCCAACTTGTCCTTCACCACTTGGATGAAGCAAATCAACATTTCTCAATGCCTAAACCAAATGTGATAACAAATAATCATTTACTATCACAGTTAATGGCATTTTCAATATTAAACCATAATTAAACCCCATCCAAGAAAAAATTCAAAAGTTAATGCTAACTTCACTTTAACTTTGAATTCTCATACTAGGCCATTCATTTTAATATATTAAGTTTATTTATATTATTAATAACACAAATAAACACAATCAAATCCAATATTTGACTTTAAAATACTTCTTTAAGCACCAAAACAACTCATTTAGAATCAATTTTCACAATTAAAAACTATGATTTCTCAAACCCCAAAAGTCCATAACCCTAAATTCTCTCTCTTCACCATTCTTTATCCAAATTCAATCATTTCTTCAATCCAACCTTAAAATCATTAATAATTATCCAAAATAACTTCATACACACCAATTTCAACAATTATAACATACTACTTAAAAATTCAACATCTCACATATTCAAAATTTTCATGGAAATCCAAAAAAAACTAAAGAACTTACTTTTTCAAGTGGAAAACACTAAAAATCATCTTTGAACCTTTGAAATCCTTCAATTCTTGGAGCTAAGAAGAAGAAAAATTCTTGAGCTTTCTCCTATGGTGGTTCGGCCAAGAAGAAGAAGAAGAAGACTATTTTTTTAATTTCTCTTTCCTTTCATCTTTTAATTATAACCATATATATATTATAAAATTTTAATAATTAATTATTTAATTATTTATTAAAGAAATTAAAAGACTAAAAATTCATAATCCATTCAAAAATAATTTATTTTTGAATTATTTTATTAATTTTAAAATTTTAAAATTTATTTACAAAAATGTCGTTGGACTTTGACTTTTCTTTTAAAAAATATTGACTTTATATGTTATGTATATTTTACATATATATCACATATATATTCTACTTTTTTATTTAAAATATCTTTATTTTTTATTTAAAACTATTAATTTAATTTATCCTATTAAATTATAATTTATTTTATCAAATTTTTAAAAATAAAAAATTTAAAAATTTGAGATATTATAATTCTCTCCCCCTAAAATAAATTTCGTCATTGAAATTATCTGCTCTCAAGTTTGGAACAATCGGGGATACTAACTCTGCATCGTTTGCTCACTCTGTCATGTCGCCTCCTCAGTGGCATGATTTCTCCAAAGAACTTTCACAAGTGGCACCCTCTTATTCCTCAATTCTTTAACCTCTCGTGCCAAAATCGCCACGAGTTCTTTCTCGTAAGTCAGTTATGGACTCACCTCAATGGACTCCACTGATAAGATATTAGATGGATCAGACATGTATCTCAAAAGCATCGAGACATAAAAGACATTATGAATTCGATCCAACTCAGGCGGCAAAGCTAGTCTATAAGTCACTAGACCAACTCTCTCCAATACCTCATATGGTTTTATAAAACGAGGAATCCATACAATCTCAGTATCTTGCTGATATACAGCTCAGCCAATCTCTCAAGAGAATAATCCATTCGAACTGGAAGAAAATGAGTTATCTTCATCATTCGATCAACTATCACCCAAATTGCATCATACTTCTTATGGGTCAAAGGCAGTCCAATCACAAAATTCATCGTCACTCGCTCTCATTTCCACTCTAGTACTGATAAAGGTTGGAGTAACCCTAAAGGAACTTGGTGCTTAGCCTTCACTCTCTGGCAAGTGAGACATTTGGATACAAACTCTGTTATGTCTCTCTTCATACCTGACCACCAATAATGTCGCTTCAAGTCCTGATACATCTTAGTACTCCCAGGTGCATAGCATAAAGTGACTGATGCACTTTCTCTAATATCATCTTTTCCAATTTTGCATCATCAGGAATACACAACCTATATTTATCATAGGCTGCCATCATTTCTAACATAAAAGTCTCGACTCTCCCCCTTCTGACAAACCAACACAATCTTCTATATTCTCTCATCTGTCAATTGAGCCTCCCTAATATGATCCAACAAGATTAGCCTCAACTGTAACTGAGCCATCAAAGCACCATCATCACAAGACTCACATCTAGCATACAACGCTCTCAACTCAACAAGCAACGAGAGTGAATAAGCAGTCAAACCTGTCAAAGACTTCCGACTCAAGGCATCAGCAACAATATTTGTCTTACCAGGATGATAATCAATCAAACAGTCATAGTTTTAATCAACTCTAACCACCATCTCTGCCGAAGATTTAGCTCTCTCTAAATACCCAGGTATTTCAAACTCTTGTGATCCGTATAAATGAAATATTTTTCCCCATACAAGTAATCCCGCCAAATCTTCAAGACAATATAACACATATGGTTTACCTTCCACAGGCAGGGTAAGGATAGGAGTCTGAGTCAACATCTCCCTTAGCTGCTCAAAACTCATATGATACCAATCTGTACACACAAATCTAACTCATTTTTGAAGTAATATGGTGAGTGGTGTAGCTATCATAGAAAAACTCTTCACAAACCAACTATAATAGCCTGTCAATCCCAGAAAAATTCTAACCTCTATCACAATCTTCGGTGGACTACAATTCAAGATAGCCTCAACCTAACTCGGATCTATTGTAATACCCTCTGCTGACACCATATGATAGAGAAAAACTACCTGATCGAGCCAGAACTCACACTTAGACAGCTTAGTATACAACTGCTTCTCTCTCAGAGTCTGCAATACAATCCGCAAATGCCTATCATGATCCTCCTCATTATGCGAATACACCAAAATGTCATCAATGAATACCACCATAAACTGATCTAAATATGGTCTGAACAGCCTGTTAATCAAATTCATAAAAGCTGTTGGTGCATTCGTCAATCCAAAGGGTATTGCCAGAAACTCATAATGCTCATACCTCATGTAAAAAGCTGTCTTGGGTACATCCACATCTCTGACTCTCAACTATTGGTACCCTGATCATAGATTAATCTTAGAGAATACTGCTACTCCCTTCAACTAATCAAAGAAATCATTTATCTGAGATAAAGGATACTTGTTCTTGATGGTCAACTTATTCAACTGCCTATAATCAATATACAATCTCAAGGTGTCATCCTTCTTCTTCACAAACAACACAGGCGCTCCCTACGAGGACACACGAGGGAGGATGAACCCTTTATCTAACAACTTCTGCAACTGCACCTTCAATTTCCTTAACTCTATAGGTGCCATCTGATAAGGGGTAATAGAAATGGGAGTAGTACCAGGCAACAAATCAATACCAAACTCCACTACTCTCTCAGGAGGTACCCCTGGCAACTCATTAGGGAAAACATCTGAAAACTCGGTAACTGTGGGTATACTATCAAATCAATCTTGTGCGGAAAGCTATCTTAGCAACATCTTCAGCTCTAACCCTCAACTGATGGTACCCTGATCTCAAATCAATCTTGGAAAACACTGCTGCTCCCTTCAACTGATCGAAGATATCATCAATCCTAGGCAAAGGAAACTTATTCTTAATAGTCACCTTATTCAATTGCCTATAATCGATGGACAACCTCAAAGTACCATCCTTCTTCTTCGCAAACAAAACAGGTGCTCCCCACGGAGAAACACTAGGGCGAACAAACCCTTTATCCAACAACTCCTGCAACTGCACTTTCAACTCAGCAGGTGCCATTCGATAAGGAGTAATAGAGATGGGAGTGGTACCAGGTAAAAAATCAATACCAAACTCAACCTCTCTCTCAGGGAGTAACCCTGGCAACTCATCCGGAAAAACATTTGGAAATTCCGCAACTGTGGGTATACTATCAAGTTGAGAACCCACTATTCTGGTATCTACCACATGAGCAAGATAAGCATTACACCCTTTTCTAATCAACTTCCTAGCTGCAACAGCTGACACAAACAAGGATGCAAGTTGTCTCTGCTCACTAGATACCATCACACTTCTACCATTACCGGTTCTCAGGGTAACACACTTCTTTTGACAGTCTACCACAGCTCCATGCTTAGACAACCAATCCATGCCTAAGATCAAATCATATTCCTTAAAAGGCATTTCAATCAAATCACCCAAAAATTCCTCACCTTGCACCACAACTGAACTATCACGATGCACCTTACTCACCACAACACTATGTCCTAAAGGATTTGTCACCAAGAAATCAAATCCTAAGGACTCAGAATGCAATTCAGACACAGGCAAGATAGATGCACTTATGTATGAGTAGATCCTGGATTAATCAAAGCAAGAACTGAAATGCCAAATAAAGAAAATGTACCCGCAATGACTGCTGAAGCATCTGGTTGCCTCTGCATCACATACACTCGCTGAGAAGACCCAGTCTCATCTAGCCTACTGCCTCCGGATGTAGAGCCTCCTTTCTGACTAATCCCAGGTCGACCACCTCTACTAACACCTCTGCCACTTCGACCTCCTCTCACACTAGATCGAGAAACTGTAGAATCTTCCTGCCTATGCTCCTGCATCTCAGGACAATCTCTAATGAAATGGTCAGGCGATCCACATCTGAAACACACAGCTGATCCACTAATCTTCCAACAAACACCCCCATGTGTCCTACCACAATGGACATATGTAGGTGGAGTAGACCTCTAAACCACTGGAGTCGGAGCACTAGCTACAGAAACTGTAGATCTCGGTCTCTGCCTCTGATACTGAACTGATCTACCTGACTGCCTCAGGCTCCTACTGACTCTCGGAATAAAACTTCATCGGCCTCTCTTCATAGATGAAGACCCTGCCTCAAACTGGGATCTCCTAACTCTGGTCTCCTCCTCGGTAGCAGCTGCAGCAATACCCTGTGCTCTCTCAACACTTCTAGCTGCGGCAACTAACTGAGAAAAGTCTTAGTACCGAGAACCAGCAACAAGACACATAATAGAGAGCCTCAATTCCTCCTCAAATCTCCTACACCGGTCAATCTCATCAGAAATAATTTTATCGGCATAGTAACTCAACCGGATATACTCAATCTCATACTCTATCACTGTCCGATTCTCCTGTCTCAGATTCAGAAATTCCATCTTCTTGGCATCCTTATACTCTCTCGGAGTATATTTCTGCTCAAACTCCTGCAGAAAATCACTATAAAACAAAGTCAGTGGATCATCCATGGCATGAGGAACCGTCTTCCACCAATCATAAGCATCTTTCTGCAATAACGATCTAGCATAATCAAATTTCTCTTCAGGAGTAGCTTGCAACTGAATAAATATCCTCTGCACTCTATCCAACCACTGTTCAGCTACTGCAAGATCTGTAGTACCAAAGAAATCCTCAGCCTCATACTTTCTCAATTTATCATAATGTCTCACTGGTACTTGTGGCTGTGGTGGCAGTGGCGGTTGCTGTATTGGAGCTTGCCTCAACAATTCTACCACATGCCTTAGCCAAACTGGCAAAATCTCATCAGCAGCTAGTCTCTCTCGCACAGGAGCAGGTGCATCTCCAACTCTCTCAACCCTAACTCCATCTCTACCCTCTTCAGGAGCTACACTCTCAGCACTACCTTCTATGGACTGACGTGACTGAGACGCCATCACTACCTATATCTGCAAACACAGTAGAAAATACCTCATCAAAGATCAGAGACTGCCAGTGTCAAAGCATGTATCTTATTCAAAAACCATATTTTAAAATCAAAATTTTCTTTTTCTTATAATTGACCTAGGTTTAGAATCTCAAACCTAGGCTCTGATACCAAAGCATTTGTAACACCCCTATACCCTGTATACGCACACTACATACTACTACATCTGTACTATACGTATACCAGATATAGGAGTGCCACGATTTATATAAGACAACCTAATTTTTTTCTCTCCTACAATAATATGAGGAAAATTTAAAACATTTCATATATATATATTATGGAACACAACAAATACAACAACAACAACAACTAAGCCTTAATCCCAAATAAGTTGGGGTCGGCTGTATGGATCCTCAATAAAATAAGCTCAAAAGACACCAAAAAAGATACTCCAGCCTTAGGCCCCTTCCAAGACACGGATTTTACGTCTCCATTCAAGTCTGTCATTAATCAAATCCGCATCAAGATCTAAGGCACGTAAGTCTCTTGCTATCACCTCCTTCCACACAGATCTAGGTCTTGCTCGACCTCTAGCCCCCTCAATCAACAAATTCTCACACTTACGAACCGCAACATTAGGAGGTCTTCTTAAAACATGCTCATACCATCTAAGTCTTCCTTCCCTTACCTTATCTCAGACATCCGCTACTTGGACTTTTTGTAGAATATGAACATTCTTAATTTTGTCCAGTCTGGTATGTCTACACATCCATCTTAGTATCCTCATTTCTGCCACACTCATCTTATGCAAATGTTGTCCCGTTGGTGCCCAACACTCACTACCATAGAGCATCGCAGGTCTAACAACCGTCCTATAGAATTTACCTTTCACTTTCAGAGGTATTTTCTTATCACATAGAACCCCAGTCGCACCTTTCCACTTCAACCACCCTACCTGTATTCTGTGAGCCACATCTTCATCTATACGGCTATCATTCTGGAACACTAAACCCAAATATTTGAACTGCTTGGTTTTAGGAACCAAAACTCCATCCAACTTTACCTCATGTTCCTGCTTCTTCTTTAGACTGAACTCACAGTGCATATATTCCGTTTTACTCCTACTTAACTTAAAACCCTTGTCCTTGAGGGTTTTTCTCCACACTTCCAACTTACGGTTTACACCAGTACTAGTCTCATCAATTAAAATAATGTCATCAGCAAACAACATACACCAAGGAACATCGTCTTGTATGCTTCTGGTTAGCTCGTCCATAACCAGGGTAAATAAATATGGACTGATGGCCGAACCTTGATGCAATCCGGTAGTAATGGGGAAAGCCTCAGTGTCTCCACCAGGTGTTTTCACACTAGTGGATGCATTCTCATACATGTCCTTGATGATGTTGATATATTTGCCGCTGACTCCTTTCCTCTTCAAAACCCACCATAACACTTCTCTTAGTACTCTATCATAGGCTTTCTCCAAGTCAATAAATACCATGTGGAGATCTTTCTTCTTCTCTTGATACAATTCCATTTATTTATTAAGCAACGGAAAATGTAGCGGTATTTACATATACATATATATCAAAATAAATATTTACAAAACATAAAGTTTATACATGTTCGGCAGTTCGTCTCTGATCTTTAAGCCCACAATCAACACTTCAGAGTCTAGACTCGACTTGGTCTAACTGAACTCTCCAGTTCTACCCTGTCACCTGCGCGATGAACCACAATCGCACTAAGTCATAGGCTTAGTGGTACAAACCACAATAACAATATGCTTTAATGCAATTACAATGTCATGTTTTCAACAATAGAGATCATATTCAAAAAATACTATATTTCATAACATTACATTTCATTATCTTATTCAATTGTTTTACCATTTATGATTCACCTTGAAACAAAGACAAGCATGGGCCCAAAAAGGATTTAATATGTTATTCAAAGTTCAGAGTTACTGCTTTGGTCCATAATCACATTCATCAAGCCCGTAGTCGATACATATATATCTATCCATGGATAGTGTAACAGACCCAGTCTCTTGGACCTCAACCCGGCTAGACCCTAGGGTCCCAGTATCTTGGTCCTCGATCCGGCTAGACTGTTACTATTTTTGAGGCTTACGACCTGGGCTTTTCACCTCAAAAATATCATATTCCGCATTTATCAGCTGGGCTCGGCTTACGACCCGGTCTTTTCACCTGCCCAGCAATTCATATGCATGCCGCCAAACCCAGAACTCTGAAAATTGAATAACATACTAGGCACACAATTAATTCATTTATCTCATTATCAATCTCTTTCACAATTCATTTCTCATTTCATTTCTCATAATTAAACTAGGCAATCATGCCCTAATTATTTCATTTGCATCACTATAGCCAACACAATGGCTTCACATCTCATCATTAAAGTATACATAACTAATTGCATTGGACATAAATTTTGAATGATCATCATATCTTTCACATTAAGCAAATCATAACATTAATCAAATACATTAACAATGTAATAAATTACTTAACACATTTATAATCAAATGTGTTAAGTCTCAAAGTCATGTAAATGTATGCAACCATATAAGTTTGTACTTACCTCAAGAGCAACTCACACCAATCTAAACACTTCCTCTTCCAAGAATCCTCCAACGCTTGGATTAGGGCAACTCAACTCTCTTCAAAATCTAAACCAAAGGTGATCATACACACTCACTTAGAGATACACATGAGATAATAAGGCTAAGAACCAACTAGGGCAAACTCTACACATGACACGCTCAACAACATGGGCGTGTCCCTGACCGTGCCCTAAACTCACAACACAGAAGCTTTGACACGCTCAGTGACATGGGCGTGTCACTGGCCGTGTCAATCCACCAACATCACAGTAGCTATAACACGCTCAGTGACATGGGCGTGTCACTGGACGTGTCAATGCTACTACAACACAGAAGCTGTGACACGCTCAGTGATATGGGCGTGTCACTGCTCGTGTCACCCATCCAAAAACACAGAACCATTGACACGCCCAAAGACCTGGCCGTGCTCATGGGCGTGTCAGGCCAAAATCTTGATTCCGGCAGCAACAACAACACATCCAACAAAACTCTTACTTCCACCATTTTCCACTTTAAACAAACTTAACTAAACACACCCATAAACCATAATAACTTGCAAAAACACCAAAACAATTCAAAACATACATCAAACACCAATTCACAACCATCACATACACACTACTCAAACACAATATTTGTTCTTCCACCAAACCTAACACTTTCTCTTTAATCCAACCCCAAAAATCAATACCAAGAATATTACACACCCTCAAATACACCATAATCAAATATACACATACCATCAACAATCAAACACTAAACCCACAACACAACTTAAAAGAAAACAAGGGAATCAAGTGGAAAACTTACCACAAGTGATGAAAACCCTTAGAATTCCAATTTGATCACTTGAAACATCCTTCAATCTTGAGTTTGGATGAGCAAAATCTATCTTTCCTCTCTTGCTATGGTGAGGGTCGGCCAACCAAAGAAAGAAGAAGAAGAAGATGAATAAATGGCAAGGTCAACCACTTCTTCTCTTTAAACCTCCACCAAACAATTAAATATTAAAATAATCAAATATCTTCATCCACTCACTAAATCAATTTTCCATTTAATCAATTAAAATTAATTATATCTTCTTTTGACCACCCATTTCTTTGACTTGTATATGTTGTATATATCTCTATATATACAACATGTACACTCTTCTCTTCTTTAATCTTCCCACTTAAACATATACATTTAATCCAAATACAACAATAAATATTCCAAAACTTTTAGGGTATACTTTGGGATATTACAAGAAAACTGTTATTGTGGTTTGTACCACTACGCCTATGGCTTAGCGCGATTGTGGTTCATCGCACAGGTGACATGGTAGATCCGGTTGAACCAGAGAGTTCAGCTAGACCGAGTCGAGTATAAGCTTGTGAAATGTTGATTGTGGACTTCAAAATCAGAGATGAACTGCCAAGCATGTATAAACTCTATATTTTTGTAAATATTATTTTTGTTGTATATATATATGTATATTCTGCTGCATAATAAACAAATATTTTATCTATTATGTTCTATAATATAATTTAAATATTTTAAGTTTTCTCATAAGGAATGTTTGTTTAAAATAGCCTGTGACATTCTTGTATCCGGTATACATATATTACATATGTGGGTGTATGTGATGTACGTATATTGAGTATAGGAGTATTACAATTATTTTGGTATCAGAGCCTAAGTTTGAGATTCTCGACCTAGGTGAATTGTAAGAAAAAGAAAATTTTGATTTTAAAATATGGTTTTTGAATAAGATACATGTTTTGGCACTGGCAGTTTCTGATCTTTGATTAGACATATTCTGCTGTGTTTGCAAATATAGGTAGTGATGGCGTCTCAGTCACGTCAGTCCATAAAAGGTAGTGCAGAGAGTGTAGCTCCTAATGAGGGTAGAGATGGTGCTAGGGTTGAGAGAGCTGGAGAGGCACCTGCTCCTATACTAGAGAGACCAGTTGCTATTGAGATTCTGCCGGTTTGGTTACAGCATATGGTAGAATTGTTGAGGCAGGCTCCAGTGCAGCAACCACCACCACAACCACAGCCACAAGTACCGGTGCAGCATTATGATAAATTGAGAAAGTTCAGAGCTGAGGATTTCTTTGGTACTACAGATCCTGCAATAGCTGAACAGTGGTTGGATAGAGTGCAGAGGATATTTATTCAGCTGCAGGCTACTCCTGAAGAGAAATTTGATTATGCTAGATCCCTTCTGTTGAAAGATGCTTATGATTGGTGGAAGACGGTTCCACATTCCATGGATGATCTACCGACCCTGACTTACGGTGATTTTCTGCGGGAGTTTGAGCAAAAGTATATTCCGAGGGAGTATAAGGATGCTAAGAAGATGAAATTTTTGAGTCTGAGACAAGATAACCGGACAGTGATAGAGTATGAGATTGAGTATATCCAGTTGAATCACTATGCCGGTGAAATTATTTCAGATGAGATTGACCGGTGCAGGAGATTTGAGAAGGGATTGAGGCCCTCTATTATGTGTATAGTTGCTGGTTCTCGGTACCAAGATTTTTCTCAGTTGGCTGCAGCTACCAGAAGTGTTGAGAGAGCACAGGGTATTGCAGCAGCTGCTACTGAGGAGGAGACTAGAGTTAGGAGGCCCCAGTTTGAGGCAGGGTCTTCATCTATGAAGAGAGGTAGAGGAAGCTTTGTTTCGAGGGTCAATAGGAGCCAAAGGCAGTCTGGTAGGTCAGCTCAGTATCAGAGGTAGAGATCGAGATCTACAGTTTCTGTAGCTAGTGCTCCGACCCCAGTGGCTCAGAAATCTATTCCACCTACGTGTGTTCATTGTGGTAGGGCACATGGGGGTGTTTGCTAGAAGACGAGTGGACTAGGAGTGTATTTTAGATGTGGGTTGCCAAATCATTTTATCATAGATTGCCCTGTGCTATTGGAAGATAGACAGACTGATACTACAGCTTCTCGACCTACTGTCAGTAGAGGAGGTCGAGGGGCAGAGGTTTTAGTAGAGGTGGTTGACCCGGGATTAGTCAGAGAGGAGGTTTTACATCCGGAGGTAGTAGGCCAGATGAGGCTGGGTCATCTCAACGAGTGTATGTGATGCAGAGGCAGCCGAATGCTTCAGCCGTTATTGCCAGTATGTTTTCTTTATTTGGCATTTCAGTTCTTTCTCTAACTAATCCAGGATCTACTCATTCATATATAAGTGCATCTATCTTGCCTGTATCTGAATTGCATATTGAGTCCCTAGGATTTGATTTCTTGGTGACAAGTTCTTTAGGGCATAGTGTGGTAGTTAGCAAGGTGCACCGAGATAGTTCAGTTGTGGTACAAGATGAGGAGTTTCTTGGTGATTTGATTGAAATGCCTTTTAAAGAGTATGATATGATCTTAGGCATGGATTGATTGTCTAAGCATAGGGTTGTGGTAGACTGTCAAAATAAGTATATTACTCTGAGAACCAGTGACGGTAGAAGTGTGATGGTATCTAGTGAGCAGAGACTTATTGCATCCTTGTTTGTTTCAGCTGTTGTAGCTAGAAAGTTGATTCGAAAATGGTGTGATACTTATCTTGTTTATGTTGTAGATACCATAGTAATGGGTTCTCAACTTGATAGTATACCCACCGTTGCAAAATTCCTAGATGTTTTTCCTGAGGAGTTACTAAGGATGCCCCTTGAGAGAGAGGTTGAGTTTGGTATCGAGTTGTTGCCTGGTACCACTCCCATCTATATTACTCCTTATCGAATGGCACCTGCTGAGTTGAGAGAATTGAAGGTGCAGTTGCAGGAGTTGTTGGATAAAGGGTTTATTTGCCCTAGCGTGTCTCCGTGAGGAGCGCCTGTTTTGTTTGTGAAGAAGAAGAATGGTACTTTAAGATTGTGCATTGATTATAGGCAGTTGAATAAGGTGATTATCAACAATAAGTATCCTTTGCCCATGATAGATGATATCTTTGATCAATTTAAGGGAGTAACAGTATTCTCTAAGATTGATCTGAGATCAGGGTACCATCAGTTGAGAGTCAGAGCTGAAGATGTATCTAAGACAGCTTTCCGCACAAGATATGGGCATTATGAGTTTTTGATGATGCCTTTTGGATTGACAAATGCACCAGCAGCTTTTATGGATTTGATGAACAGGATGTTTAGACCCTATCTAGATCAATTTGTAGTGATCTTTATTGATAATATTTTGGTGTATTCGCATAATGAGGAAGATCATGATAAGCATTTGCGGATTGTATTGCAAACCTTGAGGGAGAAACAGTTGTATGCTAAGTTGTCTAAGTGTGAGTTTTGGCTTGATCAAGTAACTTTTCTCGGTCATGTGGTGTCAGTAGAAGGTATAAGAGTTGATCCAAGTAAAGTTGAGGCCATTTTAAATTGGAGTCCACCGAAGACTGTGACCAAAGTTAGAAGTTTTCTAGGTTTGGCAGGGTATTATCGACGTTTTATGAAGGGTTTTTCTTTGATAGCTACTCCACTCACCAGATTACTTTGAAAGAGAGTTAGATTTGTGTGGACAGATCAGTGTCAAGCAAGCTTTGAGCAGTTGAAGGAGATGTTGACTCAAGCTCATGTTCTTACTTTGTCTGTGGAAGATAAACCATATGTGATTTACAGTGATGCTTCACATAATGGTTTAGGATGTGTTTTGATGTAGGAGAGTAGAGTCATAGCTTATGCTTCTCGGCAGTTGAAGCCGCATGAGCTTAATTATCCGATGCATGATTTGGAGTTGGCAGCCATAGTTTTTGCTCTGAAGAATTGGTGACATTATCTTTATGGGGAGAAATACTTCATCTATATGGATCACAAGGGTTTGAAATATTTGGGGGTTCAGAGAGAGTTGAATCTTCGGCAAAAACAGTGGTTGGAGTTGATTAAAGACTACGACTGTTTGATTGATTATCATCCTGGCAAGGCAAATGTTGTAGCAGATGCCTTGAGTCGAAAGTCTTTAGCAGGTTTGACTACTTATTCGCTCTCGTTGCTTGTTGAGTTCAGAGCGTTGCATGCTAGTTTTGAATCATTTGATGATGGTGCTTTGTTAGCTCATTTACAATTGAGGTCAGTCTTGTTGGATCAAATTAGACAGGCTCAGTTGGTAGATGAAAGAATTCAGAAAGTTATTTTAGATTGCAAAAAAAGAGTCGAGATTTTCTTGTGAGAGATGATGACAGCTTTTGGTACAAAGATAAATTGTGTGTTTATGATGATGCAAGATTGAGAAAGAGAATTTTAGAGGAAGTACATCAGTCGATTTTTGCTATGCACCTTGGGAGTACCAAGATGTATCATGATTTGAAGTGACATTATTGGTGGTCAGGTATGAAGAGGGATATAGCAGAGTTTGTATCTAAATGTCTCACATGTCAGAGAGTGAAGGCCGAGCACCAAGTTCCAACAGGGTTATTCCAACCTTTATTAGTGCCTGAATGGAAATGGGAATGTGTAACGATGGATTTTGTGTCTGGTTTGCCATTGACTCAGAGGAAGCATGATGCAATCTGGGTGATTGTTGATCGGTTGACAAAGACAGCTTATTTTCTTCCAATTAGAATGGACTATTCTCTAGAGAAGTTGGTTGAGCTGTATATCAGTGAGATAGTAAAGTTACTTGGAGTCCCAATTTCTTTGGTATCTGATCGAGATCCCTGATTCACTTCAAGGTTTTAGAAGAGTTTGCATGGTGCTTTGGGTTCTCGGTTGCATTTCAGCACTGCTTTCCATCCTCAGGCAGATGGACAGTCAGAGAGAGTGATACAGATTTTAGAGAATATGTTGAGAAGCTGTGTCATTGATTTCTTTGGTAGTTGGGACAGATTTTTGCCATTGATGAAATTTGCTTATAACAATAGTCATCAATCTAGTATTAAAATGGCACCTTATGAAGCATTGTATGAAAGAAGATGCAGGACGCCTCTATATTGGGATGAAGTTGAAGAAGGCAAGTTGGTTGGTCCTAATTTGATTAAGGAAACGGAAGAGAAAGTGAAAATAATTTGGGATTGGTTGAAAGCAGCTTCAGACCGACAGAAATCCTATTCAGATTTAAAGAGGAGAGATATAGAGTTCAATGTAGGAGATAAAGCATTTTTTAAAGTATCTCCTTGGAAGAAGATTTTGAGATTTGACCGCAAAGAGAAGTTGAGTTCTCGCTTCATTGGGCCTTATGAGGTACTGGAAAGAGTTGGATCAGTTGCTTATCGACTTTCTTTGCCTCCTGAATTAGACAGAATTCATAATGTCTTCCATATTTCTATGCTATGAAAGTACAGATCAGACCCATCTCATGTTCTGTCAGTTGAATCTATTGAGGTGAGTCCGGATTTATCTTTTGAGGAAGAACCTATGGCTATTTTGGCACATGAAGTGAGAGAGTTGAGAAATAAGAAAGTGTCACTTGTGAAGGTTCTTTAGAAAAATCATGCAAAGGAAGAGGCAACTTGGAAGAATGAGCAAATGATGCGAGACCAGTATCCCCAACTGTTTTAGACTTGAGATCAGGTAATTTCGAGGATGAAATTTATTTATAGAGGGGGAGAATTGTAATATCCTAAACTATACCATAAAATTTTAAAAATGATTATTGTTGAAATTGGATTAAATGATTTTAAAGTGTGTATTAAGGATTAAGAGGAAAGAGAAGTGTGTATATGTTGTATATATAGAGATATATAAAACATATACAAGTTAACTTTTATTTAATGGTCAAATGAGATATTTTGGATATTTTAAAATGGAATTAAATAAGTGAAGATGATATTTTGGTTAGTTAATATATTATATTAATTGCTTGGTGGAGATTTATTGGAGAATTGAGTGGTTGTTAAAGGTTGACTTTGTTCTTCTTTGTTCTTCTTCTTCTTCTTTCTTCTCTTTGGCCGGCCACCACTATCAACTAAAGGAAAGGGTTTTTTGTTGCTTCCTAACTCAAGTTTTGAAGGTGTTTCAAGAGATCAAGTTGGAGTTTGAAGGGTTTTCATCACTTTTGGTACGTTTCTAACTTGTTTCTTTGGTTTTCTTTTGAGTTTGTGAATTGAGGTTGGTGATGGTTGTTATTGATGTGTGTGTGGTTAACTTTGATGTGTTTGAGAGTGTGTTGTCTATTTGACTTTGATTTTGGGGTTGGATTGAAGAAAAGGTTAAGTTTGGTGAAAAGAAAGCAAGAGTTGTGGATTGTATATGTGTTGAGTTGTGATGATGGTTGTGACTGTGTTTTGATGTATGTATTGTGTTGTTTTGATGTTATGCAAGTCTAGTATGGTTTATTGATGGTTTTGGGTAGGATTATTTGGAGTGGAAAAGGGTAAAGTATGATGTTTGCTGGATGTGGTGTTTTTGGTGTTGGAATCAGGTTTTTGGCCTGACACGCCCATGAGCACGGTCAAGTTTTTGGGCGTGTCAATAGTTCTATTTTCTGGATGGGTGACACGAGCAGTGACATGCCCATGTCACTGAGCATGTCACAGCTTCTGTATTGGAGTAGTATTGACACGAATAGTGACACACCCATATCACTGAGCGCGTCATAGTTTTTGTGTTTTGGTGGATTGACATGTCCAGTGATACGTTCATATCACTGAGCGTGTCATAGCTACTGTGTTGGGAGAGAATTGACACGTGCAGTGACACACCCATGTCACTAACCGTGTCAAAGCTTCTGTGTTGTGGGTTTAGGGCATGGTCAGGGACACGCCAGTGTTGTTGAGCGCGTCATGTGTAGATGTTGCCCTAGTTGGTTCTTATCCTTATTTTCTTGAGTATTACTAAGTGAGTGTGTATGATCACCATTGGATTAGGTTTTGAAGAGATTTGAGTTTTCCTAATCTAAGTGTTGAAGGATTCTTGGAAGAGGAAGTGGTTAGATTGGTGTGAGTTGCTCTTGAGGTAAGTACAAATCTTACATGGTTGTATACATTTACATGACTTGGGGACTTAACACATTTGGTTGTAAATGTGTTAAGTAATCTATTACATTGTTGATACAATTGATTAATGCTATGATTTGCATAATGTGAAAGATATAATGATCATTCAAAATGTATGTTCAATGCAATTGGTTATGTATACCCTAATGGTGAGATGTGAAGCCATTGTTGTTGGCTATAATGATGCAAATGAAATAATTGGGGCATGGTTGCCTAGTTGATTATGAGAAAATGAGCATGGAATTGAAAATAAAATAATAAAAGAATTGTGTGCCTAATATGTTATTCAATTTTCAGAGTTTTGTTATTGGTGGCATGCCTAAAAGTAACAATCCCTTGAAGCTGAATTGGGCTTGGTCCTTAAAGCCAAGTTGGGTTGATGCTTAGCTCCCCTTGAAGCTTGGTTGGGCCTAGTCCTTGAAGCCTAGTTGGGATGTTACATATGAGATGTTTCTCATTGTGATAATGATTCGCCTACGGGCTTGATAAATGTGATTATTGGACCAAAACATTAACTCTGGAATTTGAATGACATATTAGTTTCTTTTGGGCCCATGCTTGTATTTGCTTAAATGTGAATCATGGATGATGAAATAATTGAATAATATAATGAAATGTAATGTTAGGAAAAATGATATTCTTGTGTATTGTTTCTAATTCTTGAAAGTATGACATTAGCATTACATTGAAGCATATTGTTATTGTGGTTTGTACCACTAAGCCTATGGCTTAGCGCGATTGTGGTTCATCACGCAGATGACAGGGTAGATCTGGTTGAACCGAAGAGTTCAGCTAGACCGAGTCGAGTCTAGGCTTGTGAAGTGTTGATTGTGGACTTCAAGATCATAGACGAACTGCCAAACATGTATAAACTCTATATTTTTGTAAATATTATTTTTGTTGTGTATATATGCATATTCAGCTACATAATAAACAAATATTTTATTTATTATGTTCTATAATATAATGTAAATATTTTAAGTTTTCTCATAAGGAATGTTTGTTTCATATAGCCTGTGACATTCTTGTATTCGGTATACGCATATTACATATGTGAGTGTATGTGATGTGCGTATATTGAGTATAGGGGTGTTACATTTACAGTGACGCCCAGCGTCTAGACCGAAGGCAAGTGACATCCAACGTTTAGCCCGAAGGTAAATCATAGGCATGCCGCCAAATACAGAACTTTGAAAATTGAATAATATACTAGGCACACAATTTATTCGCATTTCTCATTATCAATCTCTTTCTCATTGTCACATAATCAAGCTAAGCACATTGCCTTATTTTCTCATCTTTTTCTCACTTTTCTCTTCTTCTTTTTTTTCATTTTTTTCATTTATATTGATATCAATTCATTTTATTTTGTTTCCACATATCTCATTACATTATACTACATTTTTGCATTTACAACACATTACCCAATTACTTTGGGTATCACATAATTCACATATTAATCACATTTAATGTAATCTAGCCAATACCAATGGATTTTTAATAATGCACTTAATGCATACACAACAAATGGCATTACCCAAATATTTTGGGTCATTTTCACATAATACACATTTTTCACATTTTTCACAATTTAGCTATTATCAATGGCTTTTCACAGTACATTTAACAAATATATGATATTACAAATACCATAGCACATTATTCATACATAACCAACGTATCAAGTAGCTTAACACATTTTTCAACCAAAATGTGTTAAGCCCAAATGTCATGCAAACATAAACAATGTATTCAAAGTTTGTACTTACCTCAAATAGCAACCAAAACAAGCTTAAAACAACCTCTAATCATATCCTTCCAACTTGCCCTTCACCACTTGGATGAAGCAAATCAACCTTTCTCAATGCCTAAACCAAATGTGATAATAAATAATTATTTAGTATCACATTTAATGGCATTTTCAATATTAAACCATAATTAAACCTCATCCAAGTAAAAATCTAAAAGTTAAAGCTAACTTCATTTTAACTTTGGATTCTCATACTAGGCCATTTATTTTAATATATTAAGCTTATTTATATTATTAGAAATATATTTTAATACATTTAAATCATTTGCATTACAAAAACACACTCTTATACATAAAATCCTATAATGGCATAACCTTCCCCCATTGAAGGTTTTCTATTCCAACACAATCCATTAATCATTTTAAGCTTATATTCAACACTTATATCACCAAACAACAAGATTAAACCAATAAAATTATACAATTCAACAACTTTAAAAAAATCATTTTCCAAGACCCTAAATCACACTTCCATTCTCAAATTCCAACTAAACACAATCAAATTCAATATTTGACTTTAAAATACTTGTTTAAGCACCAAAATAATTCATTTAAAACCATTTTCACAATTAAAAATCATGATTTCTCAAACCCTAAAAGTCTATAATCCTAAATTCTCTCTTTACCATTCTTTATCCAAATTCAACCATTTCTTCAATCCAACCTTAAAATCATTAATAACTACCCAAAATAACCTCATACACACCAATTTCAATAATTATAACATACTATTTAAAAATCCAACATTTCACGTATTCAAAATTTTCATGAAAATTCAAAGAAACTAAAGAACTTACTTTTTTAAATGGAAATCACTAAAAATTCTCTTTGAACTTTTGAAATCCTTCAATTTTTGGAGCTAAGAAAAAGAAAAATCCTTGAGCTTTCTCCTACGATGGTTCGGCCAAGAAGAAGAAGAAGACTATTATTTTTAATTTCTCTTTCCTTATATCTTTTAATTATAACCATATATATATTATAATAATTTAATATTTAATTATTTAATTATTTATTAAAGAAATTAAAATACTAAAAATCCATCATTCATTTAAAAATAATTTATTTTTGAATTATTTTATTAATTTTAAATATCTAAAATTTATTTATAAAAAAGTAATTGGACTTTGACTTTTCTTTTAAAAAGGTTGACTTTATATGTTATGTATATTATATATATATATATCATATACATATTTCACTTTTTTCATCTAAAATCTCTTTCATTTTTCATTTAAAATCATTAATTTAATTTATCCTATTTAATTATAATTTATTTTATCAAATTTTCAAAAATTAAAAATCTTTAAAAATTTGGTATATTACACCTAAAATAAGCACTAAGGACCTGGTTTGAAAAATTAAAAAATACACTTCAAAAGTGGGGCTTCACAAATTCTAAATGTGATTCCTCTCTATTCAACTTGAAAGGCAAAGGTGAGATTATGTTTGTTTTGATCTATGCTGATGGCATAATTGTCATAGGAAATAATCAAACTTCACTAAAAGACTTCATTAAAGAGCTTGATAAGCTATTTGCTTTGAAAGATTTGGGGCCATTGCACTTGTTTTGGGATATTGAAGTGACGAGGAATGATACAGGCATCTTCATAACACAGACAAAATATGTGGAAGAACTACTAAAGAAAACAAACTTTGAGAATTCAAGAGCATGGCCTTCTCCGGCAACTCTAGAAACTCTCTCAATCGGTGATGGTGAACCACTATAAGATACTACTGCCTATAGGAAGATCATAGGAGCTCTGCAGTCTATCACCCACAAAAGACCTGATCTTACTTACATTATAAACAGACTAAGTAAGTTCTTGAAGGAACCTTCAACAAAACATATGCAGACAGTCAAAAGAGTCTTGAGTTATCTCAAAGGAACAAAGAGTTTTGCACTTCACATTCAATCTTGCAATAGATAGACACTAACAGGTTATCCAGATGCTGACTGGCATGCAATGGAGATGACAGAAGGTCAATTGCTGGCTACTGTGTGTATTTTGGTTCAACTTTGGTGGTTTGGAGCTCAAAAAAAACAATCAGTTGTTACTAGATCAAGTGCTAAATCAGAGTATTGAGCTCTAATTCATGTTGCTTGTGAAATCACTTGGCATGAATCCTTACTGAAAGAACTTGTATTCCCATTGTCAGAAACACCCATTACTTGGTGTGATAATATAAGTGCAAACCAGTTAGCAAGCAATCCAGTTTATGATTCCAGAACGAAACACATTGAAGTTGACCTGCAGAATATACAGCTCACTGTTTGCATTTGTACCATTCCTAAAATAGTTGTAACAATATTTGTTTTTATTGCCTTCTCTAGCTGTACAGATTATGCACTTGTATTATGCTTATTGGTTGGTTTTCTCTATAAATAAAATAACTCTCACCTTTGTCAAATGTAGAGTTGAGATTACACAGAATATGATTTCATCAAATACTCTAAATTTTAGATCACTATATATTATTAATAATAATAAAATACATGAGTATTAATTATATAATACTCCTTGTACATGATAAGAGACATTTATGAAACCCGAGTATCTAATGTTTGTATTTTTCTCTCAATCATCTAAGTGAAAATTGACTTAATCATTGATTGGAGTGGACTTTCTGAAAATAATAATTTTGACATACTCTTGTCTTTATTTTACAAGTAATAGGCAAGGCAAATGGAAGTTTATTTATTTATTTGGTCGCAAATGGAGGCTTATAAATTTGATCATAAGTCATATTATAAGTTTTAATTAATGAAAAAAATCATGAGTTAACGGATTAAATTTTTATAGAAAAAATAATTAGTATTTTTTTTATTCATACTCAATCTATAATGAGGTCTAATTTTAAATTGACTAATATATTAAGTAAAATGATAAAATTGAGGGATGAATTAATATTTTTTCTTTTTTTGGGTTCACAAATAATATCTGAAAAGGAAGGATGAGTGCGTGAAGAGATGAAAGGACCCGTTGGCTATGCAAAGAAACATGTTTAATTTGTTTGTTGCATTAGATTTGCTCATTTGTTTGTGTGCATATCTTCTTAAATTCAGTAAGTAATGTCCAAAATTTGTGGGGTATAATAAGTCTTAATATATATATATATATGTATGTATCATGTATCTGTCAAAGCTCCATTATTATTTTAGTGATTGACACCCCAGAGAGAGAAATATTTATACATGAATGAAAATAAATAAAAATAATAAAGAGGGGGGGCAGAAAGAACTTACTCGAAATGTCCCTTTTTCATTTGGCTGTTTTTCTATTTAATCACAAGGCTCTGATTTTGGCTACCTACCTCCTCTTTGTATCTTACCGCTCTCTTGTTTCTTCTATACCCTTTTATTTATTTATTTATCAAGATTTTTTTTTTCCAGAGATTTAGAGTTTGATTTAATAATTATAACGACTTTTAATATTTTTTTCTTAATTATAGAAAATTGACATAGAAAAAATGAGAAATATATATATATTTTTAATACAAAATAAATTTTTATTAATAAACCAAAAGATAAATCTGTAAAATACAAATAAAATTATATAATTTTAAAATAAACAAGATGCATTTAACCAATGAAGTTCTTTAATCTTTTTGAATTTCTTTCATATAAACAGTAGTTAAAAATAATATGTCGCGAATAATCGATAATTAATGAGAAATTCATTTTATTTGTTGATATATTAAATCACTATTATCTTCCAAACAAAAAGAACACATTCATTTGATAATAATAAATAATTTTAATTCAAAAATGATAAATTTTCGTATAAAAAGCACACATAATCTTCAAACAATGAAGTATAAAACTCTATAATAAAATTTAAACTGTATTCAATTTTAAACTAAAAGATAATAAAACAGGGAAAGAAAAATAAACACTTAATTTAATTTCTATATTGATCTAAAAATTATTTTTGAGAATAAATTATTAAATAAAAATGATAAAAAATTAAAAAATAATACAAAATTAAGTAATAGATTAGAAATAAAAGCTAAAGAAAATAGACGGGATTGTCGTTCATCAATAAACTGAAAGCAACCTCACTATCAAATTAAAAAAATAATAATAATAAAAACTTGAGCAATATATTTTTTAAATTTAACAAATAGTTGGTTCATATACCGACGTAAATATCAATTCTAGCTGTTTTCTAATATATATATTAATGAGCGATTAAAATTTTCACAAGTTATATTTTATAGTATTATTAATTTTAAAATTCTACAAGTAAATTAGTTCATTTTATTGATAAATAATAATCATTAATAAAATAAATTTTGAAAATTTCTTTGTTCATTTAATTTTAAGTTTTGTAAAATTTTATGAATTGTTTATTAATATTTATTAAAATATTTTTATTTAGCTCTATACTTCAGGGGCGAAACCAGGACACCGACGAAGGGGGGCCGTTGTCTGAGCTACTTGAGCCTTACTACTAGAAGACTGTTGAAGATGAGTTTTTGTGCTTCTATTTTGTAGGTTGCCTGTGTTTAAAAAAAAATATACATATGTATATGAAGATGTATATAAATATATATACTGTTTTGTAGGTTTGGAGATTCTATTTAATTTGTATTACATGGTTTGGAGATTCTTCACACTTTATATATAAAACTTGCAGCATGGCTAGTAGACTGGTAAATGAGGTTTCTCTGTCAAATGTTGGTGGCTCCCCATTCTGGATTGCAGTGTGCAATAGGGGAATGGACATTCAACAGGTAAGTCATGTTAGTTTGATGTTATATAGCCTTCAATAAAGTCTTATTGCTGTCGCTAGTAGGTTTGTATATGTATATAGATGAAGCACAGGCAACCTACAAAACAGAAGCAGCCTTTATTTCCCATTTTCTGTTAAAAATATATATATATATATGTAAATGTATATAGGAATCAAGGGGGGACCATAGACTCCCCATACCCCTTTGGTTCCGCCGCTGCTATACTTAATATTTGGCAACATATAACTTATAATATATATATATATATATAAACAAAAAAAAATGAATAAATACAAATAAAATATGTAGGTAGGCCTTTTTTTATCAGATTTCTGAATATGAATGGATGGAGAAAACTGGGACCGCAGACACAACAATATGCGAACAAAAGGAAGCTACCGCACACTCTTTTTTTTAAAAAAAAAATTATAGAAGAGAATAGATAATAATTTTTTTATATTAAGGTAGGAATCAATTCGAAACCAATTATTTAGAAAGATAAATTTATTTAAATATATATATATATATAACGCTAAATTAGGCAAAATATGCAACTCCTCTTCGTTTTAAGTCCAATAAGCTTGCTCTTTCTTGTAAGCGTGTCAAAAGTCCTGTAAATAATTTCGTGTATTGATTAGAGTTCAATTATCCTTGAAATTCGCATACTTATTTAATTTCTTGTAGACTTGAATCATAAGTATTGATAATTATTTAAAATTTATTTTTTATGTCCTTTTCTCATTGTATTTAGTATTTATTTCATTTTAATTGATTACTTGTTTTATTTAACTTTGATTATTCGTTGTTTTATATATATATATATATATATATATATAAACAATCAATCCATCCTCTATTAACTTAAAGGATTAAATATTAAAAATAAATTTGATATATTGATACTTAAATCTCTCTCTTTCTAGATTGGACATTTTTATTTTTTATTTTTTAAATTTACATGGTACATTTGACTCGTATACTTATAAAGTACAAGAATTACTAGCACTTAGGATTTTAATAAATTTTAATTAACTTTTAAAATTTAATGATATTTAATTCAAATTTATTTCAAAATATCATAAAATTTGATAGTATTCAATAATAATTTTTTTAAAGTTCATTAAAATTTAATTAAATTTAAAAAATCATTGATCTTAATGGATTTTATAAATTTTAAATTTCATTGGATTTTAGGATGTTGGATATAAATAAAAAAACTCTTTTACAAATCTAATATTCATTTCAAAGATTTAATAAATTCAACTTTCATTCCAAATTTTTTACACTTATATATCTTTTACTAAAATTTATTTTTTTAATATAAAATCTCTCTCAGCATATATCACGAAATACTTACAATACCAATATTAGACTAAATTTTATCCTATAAAATGACACTCTTATGTCACTAAATTTTTATTAGTAAATATTTATTTTATTATATGAAATGCATATTTATAGAAATTTTATGGCTTAATTATAAAAATATTTTTAAATAATCTTTTATATGTTCGATTTTTATTTTTAAGTTTTCACATATACAAATATAAAAACTAGTATTATTTATGAGATTGTAACATTATATAAAATTATTATTATATTTTTAAAAATTTTACTTATTTGCTATTTATTATGTATTAAAAATAAATATAATAAAACCTTTTGTTACACTAAAAATTATTTTTTAATTAGTTTATGCTGTATAGATATAGTTTATTGAATTAATTAATAATTATTAGTTCATATATATTACTTATTATGAGTGAAAATAATTATTAATTTGTAAAATTAGTTTATATTTCTTTATTAGTTAATTAATGATTATATTAGTATACTATATTTTTTAGTAAATTACTTAATATATATAATTAGTTAAACTATGATTAAAAAATTTATTATTTGAACTGTTTATAATTATGTGTGATGTATTGATGTTTAGGTGATATAAATTGAATAAATTACGGTATTTTCAATTATAGAAAAAAAAAATTTCTTATTTTGAAGTATATTATATTCTAATAGTATTGAATGATATCAAATTTTTAAAATATGAATGAAAACATTTTAATTTTAAAAAAATGGTTGCATATAGATGTATGTTGGATGATATACTTAATGAATTCTAAAATATCATTGAATTATATTATACATTTTGAAAATACATAATCTATTTAAATTTAATTGCAAATGAATATTTATTAATTATGCATTAAAAAAACTCAGTTGTACTTTTTAATGTTCTTCTACTATAAGAAACACATAAATTTTTTATATAATTTATTTTGTATATGATAATAAATATTGGAGATGATATAATACATTGATATATTTATCTAATGTTATTTTATATTTCAATTCAATTTTATATTTTTTGTTTTATAATTTTTTTATTTTATAATAATAATATTGAAAAAACTTAATATATATATATATATTATATTTATTTATTATGTAATTTTATAATATTTATTTATTTATCTAATATTATAAAAGTTATATTTATAGTATAATATTTCTAATAAAATATATTATATTTTTATCAAAATATTAATCATATAAAAAATTAAAATTTTATTAAAATTTACCAAAATCTATAATAAAAATTTAATAAACTCCGTTAAATTTTATATAAAATTTTAGAGAATCTAAACGATTCAATTAATATTTTTGAATTTTATTAAAACCACCAACTCTTTTAAAATTCATTAAAATCCTAATCCAATGCATTCTCTTTGATAACTAAGAGACTTGGTTCCAACTTTTTTCTAATGTGGAATGAAACTCATTAATAACATTTTAATTTAATTAGTGCTAATCATAATTTTTTTTTTTGAATAAAGGAGAGGGAATGGATTCAAAATTCGATTTTTATTCAAGTTAAGAAGAAATTACTTCTATAACAATTTTAGCTACATGATTGTAATATGACAAAATGGTGCTTGATTTATCTATAGAAAATATCACAATGTTGTATATATAATATTGTTGCTTATTATTAAGTCACTCGTAATTAAAGTTTTAGTCTTGTTAAATTTCATTTACACCCTAATCCGTGTAAATATTCATGATAATGTACATAAACAAATTTGCTTATAAAATTAAAATAGTTTTGTAATTTTTTTTCTCTTATAATTAATTTGTTATTGTTTTTGGATCATTTATGATATTTCTCATCAATCAATTCTCTCATTTAATTTTTTTTCTATAACTGAATAAATTCAAATAAATATTGACACGTATATTATTCTTTTGATTTTATTATTATTTATCTCATTGCTGTGACTTGAGTTTTTCTTTTTAATTAATAATTTTAATAAAGTTTTAATAATTGAGATTTAATTTAGACCCTTTTGAGTCTTTTTAGGGTTTAAATTTATGAATTGTTTGATGCTGATATTTTTTAATTTTTATAAATGCACTCATCTAAAATGCCAAAAAATATATTTGTATCCTAAATTAATTTGCCAATGGAATGCACTTCCACACAAAACCTATGGGTAGAATTAGCAGCAAAGAAATAATAGTAGTTGGCAGAAACAAGTAGGGTCCCTCACCTCCCCAAACTCTGCGCCACTATATATTTGTGTGTATATCCATAATATGTAATTAATAAGACACTTAAAGTATTTTTTTTTCATCCCATAAACATTTTAAAAATAATTAAAATAAGTAATTATATTATTTTAATTTTATATTAATGATGTTATTTGTTATTTTTAAATAATATACATAATTAAATAAATATACTTACATATTTTTTTATTTAGTAAATACTCATTTTTAATTATATTACACTATTTATTTCGTTACAAACTTTTATTCACTAAGAATAATCAATTACAAATTTATTTTTAATTTATCTCAATTTAAGAATAAAAATTTTTTGTGTTCAAATTTGATCTCAAAATTATTAAATTTTTATAATGCTATATATAAATTTTATTTCAAGATTATAAATTTGATGAGTATAAATTTATATTTAAATAAAAATATTATTTATATTGTAAAACCTTTTTTACTAATAGTAAAAAAAGAATAATTATATAATATTAATTTTGTGAAGATAAATTTACTAAAATTAGATATAAATAATGTCATTTTAAATTATTAACATATAATTTATTGATCAAAATATAAAAATTAAATATAGATTTATATATTATAATTATCATCCCTTAATTATTGTCAAATTAAAAATAAAATTAATTATTCTATTATTATAATATTAAAAAATTATTTTTATTTAATTTTATTTTAAATTTATTTACAATAAATTTAAATATTAAATGTGATTCATTTTACTTTAAAATTTTAATTTCTCCGTTAAATTCTGGTTTGGGCACTATATTTATGGTATATATGGAAATGACTACCTCGCCTTTACCCAACAAAAAGTAGTGTAGAATAGCATAAAAAGATTATTATACCCTTAATTAGTGGATTAAGAAATAGAATAATTATAGTGATTTAAAAAGGTCCGAAATGATTTGTCTGCACAAAGCGAGATGTGCATGAGGTTACTGATGGGTCTACCCTGTGGCCTGCATGCGCGAATAATTTTTTTTTTGCTAAATAATTATAAAATTTTTAAAATTTTATATATTATATTAATAAAATTTTATATTTTTAATATTTAATATTTATATTTTTTTATTTTAAAAATTAAATTATTTAATATTTTTATTAATATTTTTATTCTAAAAATATTAATTACTTACTTTAATATTATAAAATAATTTTTTTATTCTTCCTTTATATATATATTTTTTATTATTTTTTAAGTCATGCTTATTTTAAATTTTATTTATATTTCTTATACATAATTTATTTTAATTCTATAAATATTATTAAAAAAAATTTTAAATAATACGAATAATATATTTTATTATTTTACAGATAATTTATATATATTATTTATTTTAATTTTATAAATATTACTAAAAAATAATTTCAAATAAAACGAATAGTATCTTTTATTATTTTGCAAACGATCTATAAATAAAATAAAATTAAATATGAAATAAACTTAATAAATAATAAAAATAAATATATATAAAAGAAGTACAAAAAAATTATTGTATAATATTAAAGTAGTTAACTAATAATTTTAAGATGAAAATATTTATAAAAAGACTAAATAATTTAATTTTTAAAAATATAAAAATTAACTAATATAATATATAAAATTTTATAAATTTCATAATTATTTAGCCTAATTTTTATTTATTTTTGAGTAATTTCATAATAATTGCATTTGACATCGTAATTTAAAAAAAAAAAACTTACTGCACGCCTCTCGAATTGTCACCTGCTTTATAACGACACAACTAAAATTTGAAATGAAGGTTAAATCATTATAAAATTAAAATTATAAATCACGTAATCAATGCGAATTAATATAAATAGTAAGAGATTTAATACTCCTTAAATAAAATATTAAATTTAAGTCTTATAAATAAAAAAAATTACTGAAAGAGTTATCTCATTTAAAATTTGGCATGGCTATAATTCGAATTTATCAAATATTGTCTCAAATACTCATAGGTCAACTGAAAAATTATAAATCATATAAAGTTCAGAATAAACTTAATGTAAATTTATATATAAAAATATAATTAAGATTTATAATGTGATTCAAGGGAACAATCACTAGTAAAAAATTAAAGTATTTCACAATAAATTTACTAATATATGTGATTTAATCATATACATTACAAATATAATCTTATGGGGAAATATAAAGTGCATCATTTAGGCATTGTAAATATATTATTGAAAATTTTGAGAAAATAAAGAGTAAATAACACTATCATAAATAAAGAATAAGTATAACTCTGAAATTAGACATTTTTTCGAAATTTATTGGAGCAATGAAAAAGGGTAACCAAATTGGCAAGTTGCCTAAGCTTTAGGCATTTGACTTGTTGTTTTAGCAAATAAAGAAAAAAAAAAAAAAGGTTACCCGTTGAATGTGCCAATGTGGTGTCGATCGGTAGATACACACCTTATATATTCCTACTTTGAGGAATTAACCACCTAGCAAATGGTAGATACAAATATTTAAAATTCTTTCCTTTTCTTTTTAAATTATTTACAAAATTTGTGAAATTTTTAAATTAAATTAAATTTTAATTTTAAATAATTCAAGTAATAAATTAAATTAAATCGGATATTATAATACTAGACTTAAGTAGTTTATGAGCCTAATTAAACATTATAATTTTTAATGAATATTTTTATTATATATAGTAATTTATTAGCTTGATCTCTAACTCAAGTTTTTTCGAGTTGGAATTACATTCTAATATTAATGAATAAATTAATTATTCATGATTTTTAATTTAATGATATTATCAAAAATAACTTTTTAAATTATTTTGATCTTTAAAAAATAAATAATAATAATTTTTAAAATTATATTCTCTTAAAAGTAGTTGTATTGTCTAAAATACTTTTTTTTAAAAAAAATCTCTTTATGATATGGTAGACTATTTCATTTTGCAAATAATTAATGATGAGAAGAGTTACAGTATAATTTAAAATCATTTCCTGCTTTTATAAGTAAAAAAAATAATAATATTAAAAAAATAATGTAGTATTGGGTGATGTTTGATCGGAAAAAAAAGAAAGAAAATTGGAATCAGAATTGATTCTGATGTCTATCACCTTGAGATTCTTTTTTTTTTTTTCTTTTAAGCGATGCCTTAGAAATCTAGTTTGACCAAGTGTTATTAATCAAATCAATAAAATGTGACACATCGCATTAATGTTGAAATATATAATACTTAAAACAAAAAAAAAATTAAATATTTATAATTTGAAAAAATAAATAATATAGATTTAAATATAGATTCTAACTATTTAATAGAATTACTATATTAGTTTTAAATTTATTATTATTATATTGTCATTGTTATATTGTAAGATATATTTAGTTATTTTTTTTACATATGTATTTTTATGTGTTAATTTTTGAAAAAAATATGATGTTAAACTAAAATATAAACTTCTTTTAATATTGTTATTACATAAATATTAAATGATTTTTGATAAAAATATAAACATAATTAAAAATAATTCTAAATTTATAATATTTATAAAATATTTATCAAAATACTAAAATTTATAAAATATTTATCAAAATACTAAATTTTTATTAGTTTATAAAGAGTTTACAATATGTTTATAATAAATTTATCATTTGTTTATAATGAGTTTATAAATTTTATACAGTTTATATTAAATTTATTATGAGTTTATAATAAAATGATTAAAATACTCCTAATAAAAGAAGAAAATTTTTTAAAAAATATAGTAAACGATGTCATTTTTTTAATGTTAAATACTAAATACTAATTCAATAAAATATAAAATATTACTCTTCAAAAAAAAAATAAAATATAAAATTTTAATTTGATTTTTCAACTTTTAATTTTAATTACTATCAAATTAACTCCAAAACTATTTTTTTTTTGCCTCAATTAGTACTCTAATCCAATTTAACTGAAATTTGACTAAGAGGGTGTTTCTCAAAACTGGAGCTTTTCAGCTTATTGTGAATAAGTGATTTTTAGATTATAATCAGATTAAAAATAAGCAGTTAAGCGTTTCTGTAAACTAGCTAATAATCTGCTGATAATCAGTTTATAATCAGTTAAGTGTTTCTGTAAAATCAGCTTATAATCAGTTTTTAATTATAGAAACTGTCAAAATGACCAAACTGTCCATGAGTTTATTTATTGTATAAAAATAATTTTTTAAATATCAATTCAAAATTTATTTTGCAATAATAATAATAAAATTTAATAATAATAATAATAAAATTTCTTTGATGGAACTAAAGTGTATAAGGTAGGCAAATTTGAAATATTGAAGATTAGGTAGGGATAGTATGGTCTTTTACTTGGTCAAAACTGCTTAAAAAATAAGTGCTTAAAAAAAAGTAGCAAAACTCAACTTTTAAAAAACTGATTAAAATCAGATTATAATCTACTATTTAAGTTTTCAGAAACACTTAAATAAACAACTTATAATCTAAAAACAGCTTATAAGCAGTTTTGACCAGCTTTTAAGTTTTGAGAAACACCCTCTAAATAGAATAAAATCTCAAATTGACTCTAAACAGCTAAACGTCATTGTATATCTAATTAAATCTAAATTTCCATCAAAATAATTTAAAATTTTTATTAGAAATATTTTTTTTAATTCAAACGATTTTTAATTTTAATTTGTATAAAAATGTTATTCAAAAAAATAAAGAATACAATTTTATAATATTTTTTACAAAAATATTAATTATTAAAAATCAGAAAAAAATAATTTACTATAAAAATCTAAAATTTGATATTTCCATTAAAAAATAAATTTTCACATATGCAAATGATATTTTCAATAATTATTTTTTAAAAATAATTAAATTTACAATTTAAATGTTTTTTATATTATTTGTAATAAAAAATTTTCCAAAAAGAAAATCGAATTTTATATATTCATTGTCAAAATTAAAATAAAAAAAAATCGTTTCTTAAGTTTGGAATAGAAAATGATCTAAGGATCTAACTGGATTTTGGTTATTCTACAGTCTGCACATCTATGACTATGACAATGAGTGTGCACTAATACTCTTTGGTCTACTTCTGGTCGCTTTCTTTATAGTTTTTACATATATATATATATATATGCGTGTGTGTGCGCGTGTCGTTTTGCGTAGAACCCGAAATGCACATGACACAGAGCCTCGAACACAGAGATACAGAGCGAGCAGATCACGGCGCTTTGAATTGAGTGAATACGAAAAAGAACTAAACAAAGTGCTAATGAATTAAACTCTCTCGATCTCGCAATCATCTGCGATGAAATCTTAATCATGGAAAATAAGATCTAAAAATTCAAAAAAGAAGAAGAAGAAGAAGAGCAGTAATGGAGTGATGTGAAGGGTGGAAATGTGTTTGTCGCATTCTAAATAGGAAGAATGTGAAACGCCGACAATTGTTGAGACAAATATATCGCTGCTGTTTCTATATAAATACAAATCCATTGTTTTTCAAAAATAAATTCAAATCCATTGAGAAAGAAGGAATGGCTGAAAGAGACCTGTAACTGAAACTACTGCACCCTACCCACCTTTTGCTTTATTCATTTATTTTATCGGAGGAGGATGTCTTTTGAACGTGACTTCTCTACCGACGCTTTTCCTTCTTCTTCCTCACTTCTCTGCACTCTGCTCTGCTTTTTCTTTCTTTTAATTTTTTTTAATTAGTTGCCTCGAAATTCGAAAATTGAAATGTACATTTGAACTCTTTAAAATAATTTTTATTATTTCTGTGTTTAATTTACAGAAAATTGTTGTGTTTTGATGATAATGAACACTTTAAATACAAACGTGTGTAACAAAAAAAAGAAAATCAGAAATGAAGCGCAAAGAGATGGATGTTTTGTTTTTTACGATTTTTGGATTTTGTCGTAATGTATTTCCAACAGCAACAGTATTTTAGTTTATATTGTAAGAAATGTGGTCATGATGTTTGGGCCATGTTTCAAGCCCACGTATGTTTGGGCTAGGATTTCATTAATCTTAATAGTTGTTAAATCTGGACTGTTAGATTAGTGCTTGATGGACGCACTAGATTGAAAGTTTATGATGTATATAAGTTAGTCCTCTCTCCACCTAAAAATTTAACCTAGCCACTCCATCTATTTGGGTTAGTGAAAGAAGGGTTAAGGGAGAGAAACTAACTTATTGATTTCAAGATCTCTCAATATCGATGATGAATTCCGCACAAGGTTAGTACCCTAATTTGATCTCTTTGTGGTTATTATCAAATCTAAGATCCAATTAAGGCATGAATAATTATTGTTAATGTTTGGGTTCATGAATGTCTATTTGTTATTATATGATTTTGAATCCATTAATCATGATGAGGAAGTAAACATGTGGTATCAGAGCCTTGGGTTGTTGATTTGATAATAATCCCTAGATTTATGCTTGATGATGTTTTATTTAAATATATATATATATATATATATATTGAGAATCGGCAATTATGATGAATGCCGAATAATGGGTTATTCCTGAAATTGTGAATTTAGATTGCCATTAACAGTGATTTTGTCTTGATTGAATGTTTGGGACTTGAATTGATTTTCAATTCATGACTTATTGAATTACTTTTGGCTTTGATGATGCGAGCATGATGAAAGCACTAATAATGTTCTTTGATTTCTATCAAGTTTGTTACTGCAGAATGTATGCATGTATAATTTATTCTATGATCCCTAATTTTGTTTAATGGTATGTTGTCATCATGGGTTTATATTTATAAATTCATATAAATTACCGACACCATTATATGACATTATGAATAAAATTAATTTGTTAGTCACCAAAGTGGCCAAATTAATTTTGAACGTGCAGTCATATAACTTATGTATTATAATAAATACCATTATAAATAATTTATTAGTTGATAGAAATTAAGGATTTTTACCCAAAGGTAAGATCGATATTCTATAGCTAATAAATATAAAGTATAAAATTATGTGACCTTATGAATTAAATTAATTTGTTAGTCACCAAAGTGGCCAAATTAATTTTGAATGTTTAGTCATATAATTTTGTGTTATGATAATGCCATGATGAATAGTTTATTGGTTGATAGAAATTAAGGATTTTTACCCAAAGGTAAAATCGATGTTCTATAGCTAATAAATATAAGGTAGAAAATTAATATATTCTTGACACATATAGATATTAATCCAAAGATGGTATATATATTTGCTAAGAGTACAATTATTTTCTTATAAAGTTAAACGGCATTACAATTTAATGTTATGATGTGTATTGTTGTGTATACCCAAAGGAAACCTACAATATGTTTGATGTGTTTTAATTGTCTGAATCTATTAATTAGTAAGCATGTGTATGTTTGCAGTTGTTCACCTTCATTCTCAAGCTTCCTCTGTTACTTTGTTCACTGGTGTGAATTTCTCTGAATGGAGCGATCAAGTCAGTTTCCATTTAGGTGCTTTGGATCTTGACTTGGCGCTATTAGAGGACAAGCCTGCTGACATCAATGATACTAGTTCTGAGGCTCAAAAGGCACACCATAAAGCGTGGACAAGGTCTAATAGGCTATGCTTGAACTTTATGCGAATGACGATTGCCAACAACATTAAGTCTAGTCTTCCTAGCACTGAAAATCAGAATGCTAAAGATTTTCTTAAGCTAGTGGAAGAAAAGTTCCGTTCTGCTGATAAGGCACTTGCAGGGACACTTATGGCTGAACTCACAACCATGAAGTTTGATGGGTCGAAGAGTATGCAGCAACATGTCCTTGACATGACGAATATTGCAGCAAGGCTTAAGTCACTGGGTATGACTGTGGATGACTCCTTTCTAGTACAGTTTATTATGAACTCACTTCCTTCTGAATATGGGGCATTTCACATCAATTATAATGCACTGAAAGATAAGTGGAATATTGATGAATTGTCTAGTAAGCTTATTCAGGAGGAAGCGAGGTTAAAGAAACAAGGAGTTCATTCAATTAACCTGGTGAATCAAGGAGCTAGAAAGAATCTTAAACCAAATACCAAGAGCTTCAAAAAGAAACAACCTGCTAAAGCTCCACAGGTTGCTAATGATGAAAACAAGGAGCATAAGACAATCAAGTGCCATTTCTGTAAGAAAGAAGGCCATTATCAGAATGATTGTCAGAAACGTAGGGCTTGGTTCGAAAAGAAAGGTATACATTATGTTTCTGTATGCTTTGAATCAAATCTTTCTGAAGTTCCTTCCAATACTTGGTGGTTTGATTCTGGTGCCACTACTCATGTTTCCAATATTATGCAGGGATTCCTTACAATCCAAACCACAAAGTCAACTAGCAATTTCTTGCTGATGGGGAACCGAATGAAGGCCCCAATTGAAGGCATAGGGACTTATAGATTGACATTAGATACTGGGTTTCACTTGGATCTAATGAACACTCTCTATGTACCTTCAATTTCTAGAAATTTAATTTCTGTTTCTAGACTTGATGATTGTGGTTATACTTTTGATGGTGGAAATGGTTGTTTCAATTTATATAAAAATAATTCCTTTATTGGTGTTGGAATTCTTATGGATGGTTTATATAAATTGAAACTTGATGATGCATTTTCTGAATCCCTGTTTAATGTTAATCATAATGTTGGAATTAAACGTAGTTTGGCAAATGAGAATTCTGCTTACTTATGGCATAAACGTTTGGGTCATGTATCCAAAGAGAGATTAGAAAGATTAGTAAAGAATGAGATTTTACCAAATCTAAATTTTACTGATCTTGGCTTATGTGTGGAATGCGTTAAGGGTAAGCAAACCAAACATAGCAAGAAAGGGGCCACAAGAAGTAGTCAGCTTCTTGAAATTATACACACCAATATTTGTGGACCTTTTGACACTCCGTCCTTTAATGGAGAAAAATATTTGATCACCTTCATAGATGATTTTTCACGTTATGGATATATCTATTTGCTGAATGAAAAATCTCAATCTGTAAATGCCCTTGAGGTGTTCATAAAGGAGGTTGAGAGGCAATTAGATAAGAAAGTGAAAATTGTAAGATCTGATAGAGGTGGTGAATATTATGGAAAGTATGATGAATCTGGACAGTGTCCTGGTCCATTTGCTAAGTTCCTAGAAAGTCATGGCATATGTGCACAGTATACTATGCCAGGCACACCACAACAAAATGGTGTGGCAGAAAGGCGAAATAGAACATTAATAGATATGGTTAGGAGTATGATGAGTAATTCCTCATTACCCAAAAGTTTGTGGATGTATGCCCTTAAAACTGCTGTTTATTTGTTAAATAGGGTTCCTAGTAAGTCAGTTCCTAAAACTCCTTTTGAGTTATGGACTGGAAGGAAACCTAGTTTAAGACACCTGCATGTTTGGGGTTGTCCAGCAGAGGCACGAATTTATAATCCACATGAAAGAAAATTAGATTCTCGAACGGTTAGTGGTTACTTTATTGGTTACCCAGAGAAATCCAAGGGGTATATGTTTTACTGTTCAAACCATAGTTCTAGAATTGTTGAAACGGGCAATGCAAAATTTTTAGAGAATGGTGAAGTTAGTGGGAGTGCTAAAAACCAAGATGTGGATGTTAATGAAATAAGGGTTAATGTTTCATTACCCATAAATGTTCTTAATCCAACAGCTACATCAAATGTTGTACCCATTTTAGAAGAACAAAATGATAATGAACAACATTTGGATAATGATATGGCACCCCATGAAGAACCTAACTTACCACCAGCTCAAGTAAATGAACCACGTGGTATAGCTTTAAACAAACCTGTAAGGGTTAGAAGGTCAGCTATACCGGATGATTATGTGGTTTATTTACAAGAGTTGGATTTTGACTGTGGCATTGATAATGATCCTGTTTCATTTTCACAAGCCATGGATAGTGATAAGTCTGAAAGATGGATTGATGCCATAAAAGAAGAGTTAAAATCAATGGCTCAAAACAATGTCTGGGATCTTGTAAACTTGCCAGAAGGATGTAAAAGAGTTGGTTGTAAGTGGGTCTTTAAGACTAAACGCGACTCTAATGGCAATGTTGAAAGATATAAAGCCAGACTTGTTGCCAAAGGTTACACTCAGAAAGACGGCATTGATTATAAAGAGACTTTTTCACCTGTTTCAAAGAAAGATTCTTTGAGAATAATTTTGGCATTAGTGGCTCATTTTGATTTGGAGCTACATCAAATGGATGTGAAAACAGCCTTTCTAAATGGGGACCTTGATGAGGAAGTTTACATGGATCAACCTGAAGGTTTTTCCATTAAAGATAAAGAACATATGGTGTGTAAACTAAAGAAATCAATATATGGACTTAAACAAGCTTCCAGGCAATGGTATATTAAGTTCAATAATACCATTACTTCTTTCGGTTTTGAAGAAATCACTGTTGATCGGTGTATTTACCGAAAAATTATTGGAAGTAAGTTTATTTTTTTAGTCCTGTATGTTGATGATATTTTGCTTGCTGCTAATGATTTGGGATTGTTACATAAGACTAAAGAATTTCTTTCTAAGAATTTTGAAATGAAAGATATGGGAGAGGCATCCTATGTGATTGGAATTTCTATATTCCGTAAGAGATCAGAAGGTTTATTAGGATTGTCTCAGAAAGCCTATATTGAAAGAATTCTTGAGAAATTCAACATGAGCAAATGCTCTGCAGGTTTGATTCCTATTCAAAAGGGTGATAAATTTAGTCTTATGCAATGTCCAAAGAATGATGTGGAACGTAAGGAAATGGAAGCAATTCCATATGCTTCAGTTGTAGGCAGTTTGATGTATCTTCAAACATGTACCCGACCCGACATCAGTTTTGCAGTAGGAATGTTGGGTAGATATCAAAGTAATCCTAGTATTGATCACTGGAAAGCTGCAAAGAAAGTGCTAAGGTACCTACAAGGAACGAAAGATTACATGCTCACTTATAAGAGGTCTAATCATTTAGAAGTGATTGGATATTCAGATTCAAACTTTGCTGGATGTGTTGATAGCAGAAAGTCAACGTTTGGTTATTTGTTCCTATTAGCTGAAGGAGCAATATCATGGAAAAGTGCCAAACGGTCTATCATTGCTTCATCCACTATGGAAGCAGAATTTGTAGCTTGTTATGAGGCTACAATTCATGCATTATGGCTGCGGAACTTTATTTCAGGGCTTGAAGTTGTCGACACTGTAAGCAAGCCGCTGAAAATTTACTGTGATAATTCTGCAGCAGTTTTCTTCTCTAAGAATGACAAATACTCCAGAGGAGCAAAACACATGGAGCTAAAGTATTTTGTCGTGAAAGAGGAGATTCAGAAACAAAGAGTGTTTATAGAACATATCAGGACGGATCTTATGGTTGCCGATCCCTTGACTAAAGGTTTACAACCTAAGACATTTAAAGAACACGTGAATAAGATGGGTCTTGGTTGTACTTATGATTAATAATGATGTTTATGTCTTCTATAACACTCTTGAGCTCAATTTTGATATATTTCTGAATTATATTTCTCATTTATTATGTTTATGTATACATGGCTGTTTGAATGAGAAACTTATTGATGTTTTCATAACAATTATGTGGACATTATGTGATTTATATACAACTTATGAACTTGTCATAATAGGTTCTTAATGTTGTGGTATATGGAAGGGAGTATGCGACTATACTGTGTATGACCGCCATAACCCACATTACGTAATTTATTGTGTTCAAGTGCTTATGATGATTAACGGTCTTTAAGATTTAACTTTTGCTAGCCTTATGATTATACTATTAAACTAATGATGGAAACATCTGGCCAAGTGGGAGAATGTAAGAAATGTGGTCATGATGTTTGGGCCATGTTTCAAGCCCACGTATGTTTGGGCTAGGATTTCATTAATCTTAATAGTTGTTAAATCTGGACCGTTAGATTAGTGCTTGATGGACGCACTAGATTGAAAGTTTATGATGTATATAAGTTAGTCCTCTCTCCACCTAAAAATTTAACCTAGCCACTCCATCTATTTGGGTTAGTGAAAGAAGGGTTAAGGGAGAGAAACTAACTTATTGATTTCAAAATCTCTCAATATCGATGATGAATTCCGCACAAGGTTAGTACCCTAATTTGATCTCTTTGTGGTTATTATCAAATCTAAGATCCAATTAAGGCATGAATAATTATTGTTAATGTTTGGGTTCATGAATGTCTATTTGTTATTATATGATTTTGAATCCATTAATCATGATGAGGAAGTAAACATATATGAATTAATATTTTTTAACAGTATATTTTTCTACCGCTATTCATTTAACGGTCTAAATATAAAATAAATCTGCTATTCACTTATTTAATTATATTTAATCAACTGAGCTATTTACGTTGGATGTATTAATTTTTATATTAAATATATGAATGAATGTTTCATTTTTTTATATATCCTACAGCTACAAGTTGTAATATTCTTCAATCCAATAAAATATAAACTATTCTTACTATATGGACAAAAATTATATAAATTATTACTATTTTTTTCAAAACAATATTTATATTATTTTTATAATTTTATAGTTGTAGATTTATGTTAATATTTTTATTTTTATGATATATACAATACTCAATATATATTCAATTAAATTAAATCCTTTGTCAATATAAAATATATATATAATATATATAGTAACATAATAAAGTTGACAAATATTGGCCAAAAAATAATAGTATACTTTATTTATTAAAATTATGTAAAGTTTAAAACTTTTTTTAAAAAATGGTATTGGAATAATATGTAGTGACCAGTGGCCACTAGGCCGAACACTCTACAATGTGTCATTTTATTAATGGAGTCCACATTTTCTCAATAAGAAATAAAAATAATAATAATGGAGTACACATTTGATAACAAAAAAAAAAAAAGAAAATTAGGTGCAATCCCATTATTTTCTATTTTGGTTGAAACAATTCAAAGGTGCATTCAATTTTAAATCTATTTAATTACATCACATGATAAAATAAAAATACCATTAACATTATTGAAGGATTAAAAGATTATCTTTAATTGGAATTTAAATTTAAAATTAGAAAAATACTAATTATAGTAACTTTAGCGAATAAATATTCGACAATCTCTCTCCTATTAGTTAAAAAATATGTACCATAATAAATATGTTCTAATCAATTAAAGAAAAATTATCGGTCAATTACTCTATAAAATGGTTGTAATTAATATTTTTCTTATAATTAAATAGCAATGAAAATTTATTGTTATAATATTATTGAATAAGAAAGGGCAACATCAATCATCAATTTGTGGAAATTACTTATACATAACGTTAAATTATGTTATTATTATATTCTAATTCTGATGAAATATAAATAATGGTTTTAATTTGGATAATATTATGTAATATATATACAAACAAGAAGTAGCTTGTTTGCTATGGTAGAATTTGACAGTGATGTATTTTCTCTTTTATTGTCAAATTCTACCATAGCAAACAAGCTACTTATTGAATAACCTGCAAAAAAAAGATTATAATTTAATAGTAACAATAAATAACAATTACAAATAAAAAAATCTTGTTAAAACTTATAACACTAAATGAATGATTTTTTTACACAATTTTTTTATTTAACTCTGATTTAAATTTAAACTAATAACCTCTTAATTTTTAATACAATATTTCCTCTGATTTAAATTTAAACTTATAACATCATAATTTTTAATACAATTTTCTCTAATTTAAATTTAGACTTATAACCTCTTAATTTATAATACAATTTTAATATTTAGTAATTAGCTAATTTGTATTTTTATTTTTTAACTAAATTTTAACTTAATCATAAACATTAGTAAAATATCGCCACTAATTTATATTTATTTTATTTTTAATGTATCAAACTAAATTTAAGATATGAAATTTAAATTTTAAATTTTCACAAACAAAAGATTTACTATTAATTAATAGTTTTAGAAAAAAAATTAATGAGTTAGGCTTATAAAACAAATAAAAATTAATCCATTTATATAGTATATAATATTCAAGTTAATTAATATTAATATGTGACTTCTCGGTGTGTAAAAGTAGTTGTAATAGAAAAATTAATAATTCAATATATTTATTTGACTTTTTTATATAAATAAAATAAAATTGAAATGATTTATGGAGTCGATAGCAAAACAGAGAATTTAAAAAATAACAATGGGGATGTAAATGATGTGGATGGATCCTATAATAAGTGTATCATATAAAGCCAGTGAAATTAAATGCAACCATCACCTATTATGTCTGTGGCATTTGGAATTTATGATAAATCCCACTTAAAAATTAAAAAAAATTAATAATTCAAAATAAAAATACAAGTATTATACTCTCTCCGTATCATTTACATAGAAAAAATAAGATGGATACGAAAATTAAAAAAAAATTACTTTTTTCATCTCTATTTACTTAAATATCCCTAAAAAAAATATCCATCAAATTAAACTTTTAAGGCAAGGGTATAAATGGTATTTTGTCTCATTTCACTCTTTAAAATTTACTTAAAATGACATATTTTTTATATAAAAAATATATTAAAAAAGAAAATTTTTTTTATATAAATAATACCCGAGGGAGTAGTAATTTTTAGATAATCTGTTATGCAGAATTTATGCCCTTTTGACTCTGTAGAGTAGTGTATTATAGGCTTAGGCCAGGAACTGCAAATTGATGTTAAAATAAAATTTTCAATAACACAGCAGCAGAATGCACAGACAATAATGCCACTATCATCCTTATATTGGAATCTTTGTTGTTATTATTATTTAGATTTTTTTAATAACTTTTGGGTATATGGAAAACTATTATTGGGTAATCAGTAAATCTATTGTAACTCCACGTATAAATCACAGTTTGATGATTAAGAGAAATTTTAAATTTAAGTATTCTAAATATTCTCTGTCACCATATATAATTAGTGAAAAAAAAATCTACTGTAATTCCTCTTATTATGTTAACCAACTGTAATTAATAATTGATAAAAAAAATTTGTAATTAGTAATTCAGTACTCTCCCGCTCATAAAATAAATAAATAAATGAAGAAATAATTTTAATTTTTAATTTTACAGTACCATTTAAATCTTAATTTAAGCTCAATTAAACTATATCAAAACCACTTTTATCATTATTGATAAATATATTTTTATTTTATAAAAATGAAAAAATAATTATTTTATTAAAAATATAAATTTATATGTATCTATACTATTATATTTTTTTTATGTGAGATATATTTATTAAATATTTTTAATAAGTAATATTAAATATTTGTATAATAAAAATTTAATATATTAACTAATTTTTTTAAAAGTGGATTGTAATTTAGAATAAATAAAAAAAGAAAGTTTATTTAAAATTTAAAATTTGAATGAATATTAAAGATATATTTAAGTTTGAAAATCTTACACTGAAATTTTTAATGATAATCAAATTTTAAAAAATAAAAAAATGATAAAAAAACATCTGAGTGGACACATGCAGAAGCTAGGGTGGGAGAAGGTTGGTGAGCCGATGTACTGGGAATCAGAGAGAGCCTCTTTTTTCCATTTTGACTTCCAAGTTTTACATGTTTTATGTTTGTTAATGGCTTAATATATACATGCAGACTTTGTATTTAACGGCGTTTATCATTTTACCTTTTATAGTTTTCAATTAATCACGTAATCTCTTTAACTTGTTAATTTACTTATTTGAAGGGATTTCAACTAATCACGCAACCTCTTTATCTTGTTAATTTACTTATTTGTAGAGTTTATAATTCAATTAACCACGTAATCTCTTTAACTTGTTATTTACTTATTTGAAGGGATTTCAACTAATCACGTAATCTCATTTAACTTGTTAATTTACTTATTTGTAGAGTTTATAAGGTAAAATGATAAATCGTGTCAATTTCATAAGATTACCAATATATAAAGTCTTTAAAAATTGTATCAATAGATCGTTATCACTGATTTATTTGGTTACAATTTAATTTTACTCAAAAAATTTGAGTAATATCTAAATTATTTTTATAACATCTTTTTTTTATATTTTATCATATTCTAAAATAATATTATAATTATTTTTTGACATCAGACCTAGTAATTTTTTTTTCAATAAAATAATTTTTTCTATTTTCCGTAGATAAAATATTTTATTAATTAATTGATAAAATTACAAGGGTACAATATTTTATTTTATATAAATTATTTATAAACTAACATAGTATTTTTGGTAAAAAATGATTATTTTATCTATTTTTCTAAAATTTTAATGCAACCACATGCGTTATAAGTAAATTGATAAAAATTTGAATTAAATAAATTCTTTGACTAATTTATAATAAATTGAAAACAAAATTCATAAAACATGAAATTACACATCGTCAAAATTATTGTTAAATATTGGTGCTCATCAAAATTTAGTTATTAATATGTTTGTTAATATATTTGTAGTAATTAATTTATTAAACAATTAGCAATGGACTTACACCTATGAAGTTTATATATATATTTCTCAACTTCAAATTTCATCATTGAATTAATTCGAAAACGCTTATAATTTTTTTTAAAAAATCTTAAAACACTTGAGTTAAAGAAGTTTTAGAAGTTAAGTACTACTAATTTCACAATCACACAAACACTTGAAATATAATTATTATTAGAACTAATTATTTGTTAATTTCAAAACTTTGAAAAGGCAACCTTTTAGATAATAAGAATTTTCAGAAGATGAATTAAATAAAAAAAATAATACGAAAGAACTTATTGAAAAATCTAAACCTTTTTATAGGAAATTGATTAGATACTAATTAGATTCCATAGGACGGATTGGCAAAGAATTGGCCGTAAATATATATGAAAATTGAGTCGGACAATATGAGAACTGTTTAATTTAGTTTGTTTTGGATTATGCCAAGTATGATTCATCTTACTTAGCATGCTCAAGTATCTTAGACATTGCTAAATTAGAACATATGATCTGCTGGATCAGCCCAACACCACCTATCCAATATGATAAACCAAATCAAATAAATATATTATATATTTATTGCATATATAATTTTTTATAATTAACAATAAATGACTAATGAATTACTGATAAAGTAATAAGTTTAGTGCATATTATTTTTTACCAATTAAATATATTATATTCAAATTAAAGTTACAAAATTAAAAATAATTATTATTAAACTAATAATTTGTCATGATATTTTAAAATATGACATTATAAGTAAAATTGCAATTTTAATTTTTAAAATTAAATTTATCTTATTAAAAATTTCAAATAATTTAAACTTTAAAATTCTTCAAAATTTTTATATTTTTAATTGATGTAATATATGTAAATTAAATTTTTAATTTTTAAATTAAAAATTTTATATGACTTTAAATATATTAAACCTAAAATTGATAGTAAAATTCATTATAAACAATTGTGCTAACTTATATATTGATAGTTGGTATGATACAATACGATTTGACACAATATGACATTATTATAAAGGATTAATAAGTCATATTGAGCTATTATATTTTAAATTTTAATACGATCTAGTACAATATGATTAATTTTTTTAGCAAACACAACATGATATAAAAAAAATCACAAATATGATAAATTTAGATCAGACAAATACAATGCGAATCAATTAGCGTGTATATAGGAGTGTAGTAAAAAATTTCATCAAATGTGGTCAAAATTAACGAGATAAAAAATGATTTATTTAAGATAAAATAATAAAAATTTATCTTAATAATATATAAAAAATATTTCAAAATTTACAATTATCCTCTATAAATTTTCATATTTTGAAAGTATTGAAATAAGAAATAGATAGATATAGCTCAATTTTTAGGCTATAAATTATTATTTTTTGGACTATAAATTATTTATTAATTTTAGTTTATTTTTATTAAGTAAATTTGAGCTTTTTTTTATGGAGTCAATTTATATATTATTATGAGATCAATTATAAAAAAATAAACATAAAAATATAAAAAAATACATACATATTAAAAAATTGAGTAGGATTAGTAGATCCCATTAATTACACATTAGCTACGCTCCTGCATGTATAGTGTTAAGATTGTTTTTAGCTAAGTGTAGCCTCATCCAATCCAAGAATTAGTAAATCCATATAATGGAATTCGGTATTCCAAAAAATAGATTTTAACGATAATAATAATAATAATATATAAAATCAGAAGTTAGAAAAAAAATAGTTGAGCTTGAGATTCTAAACCAAACAACTTGGAAAAAGGCCAAAAAAGAATATTGCATTATGAATACTTATCGGACGGGCCGAGTAGGAATTCATTTTTCCATTTTTGTCCTCGTTCCTTTTTACTGTATAAAAATACTTTTTTTTTTCCATCTTGTAGAAATCCTCATACAAAGATTCTTATAAAGTAAAAAAATTATAATAAGTGAAAAAAAGAAATAAAAGAATTTAAAAGGTTTTTAGAAAATACAACATTTTATTATATGTGTCTATCAGGGCCGGTGAAGGCCCTGTGCAAAGTGGGCTACTGCACAGGACTCCCAGCTTGCACAGGGCCCCAATTTTTTTTCTTTTTTTTAATAGTAGGTTTTATGCCTACTATTAGTAGGTTTTACAATTTTTTTTTAGGAATAGAGTCTAATTTATTCTGTTTTTCTCTAAGAACAGAGCCCCTTAAATATTTAAGACGACCCTGGTGTCTATATAGATATATTATAATTAAAAAATAAAAATAAATACGGTAAAAGAAAATTAATATAAAGAACAAAAATATCTTTGATAGAATATAAGATGAGTTTCTTGTAAAATAGTTTTGTATGTTATATAAAAATAATTTTTTTTGGGTTTTTTGAACTGCTAAATTGAAAGATTTGATGCGTGATATGAGTGAAAATATTATTATATTAGCATAATAAAATTATAAATTACGATATTAATTTTAATTTTGATATTAATTATTCACTCTATCTCAAAAATTATTTAATTTTTTAATATATATAAAATAAAAAATATTTTTATTATTTTAGAACGGAGAAAATATACGTGTAAAGATGTAAATATAATGGTATTCATGAAGATAGAGTAAAGGCGAAGATTTTTTATAATGGGAAGAGCAAGTCTACCTATAAGATAAAAATAGAAATAGAAATAAAAATAAAAAAGTCAGGACTCCGTTTGGGACGAATCTCAGGGGAAACGGGAAATTTCATCTCAGGTGAGTGCGCGCCGTTACTTTCTCAAAAATATAACCTCTTCATTCTTGTCGGTCAGCTTTAAAAAAAGTTATATCTTAGCTTAGCTAATCTCTAGAGATTTTAAATTTAAATAACTCATACGAATTTTTAAAATATTTAAATCATTATTATTATTATTTTTATTTTTGGCACTCCTCGTATCATATTCTCCGTTAAAAAAAGTTTTAAGAATTGAATTTCTATATATTCCATATTCTCACTTATATTACGTTGATTTTCTACTATTGAAAAATTCTCTCACGATTTTAAATTGATAAATATATATTTTATTTTTATTAAATTATAATTTATTTCTTATGAAAATATTTTAAAATTTATATATTTAAATATATTCACCAAAAAATAATTATTTTTTTAAATATTTGTGAAATAAAAATTATCTATAAAAAAGAAAGTAGTTAATTGAAATATGCGTTATTAAAATATTAAATGATGATTAAATAATATAATTTTTGTTTTTAAATTACAATTCCATCTTTGATTCATTATATTGTTTTTAAATGCTAGTTATAATGCTTTATTTTAATTCATTATTTCTATTGGATAAATATAAAATATACATATTGGAGAATATTACTGATAAATTATTTATATATATATATTAATTTTAGTTAATTACTGTCCTACATTAATTTAAACTTGTCAATTATATTAAAAACAAATGCCATGATCCAATTTTGATAAATATCTAGCATCGCCCACTTAACTCAAATGATATATATAGATTTTAATTTAAAAAAAAATTAATTTTGAGTCCCTTTGACTAATCTTCAATCACTTATGTAAATGTATTTTACCTGCACGTTACCACTTATTATTTTAAAGACTTATATCCAAATACATTAAGAAATAAAAAAATTTTAAAACATAAAAATAAATTAAAAAAAAAGTGAAAAAGAAGAACTTTGACTTATTATCTTGTATGATAGCAGTGATTATTTCCATTTTAATTATCGATTAATTTGATTAATGTATTAATTTAATTCGATGAATTTAGTTAATTTATTTTTTTAATAAAATTATATTTTAAATTAATTAATATAAATTTAGATTTAATATTCTTATTAAAATTATTTACTAAGTATTTCACATTAAAATAAATATAAAATAAAACATACACATAAAATTTTATATTTTAAATAAAAATAATTAACTTTTTAATATTTGAAATAGGAGAGGATAATTTTTTTTAAATAAAATTAATTAACGATTAATTGATCGATGAATTATTAATCAAACTAAAAATTAAAACATTCAAATTTTTTAACAAAATCAACCGTGTAAAAAATATTTAATTAATTAAATCAAAATATTCAATTAATTAATCAAACACTCAATCGATTAACTGATTCACGTCTACTCTTAAGTGATTATAATAAAATACAATCATATAGTTCTGTTTCTTCCGCATTTTTATGTCTTAATTTAATTATATTTATAAAAATTAACTATTTTATAATTATAATTTATTTAAAATAACAACTCTTAACTAGTGTTTTTAAAAAGTTCATTATAGAAATCGTCATGGTATTTTACTAATCTATTATTGCCTAATAGCGATTTTAATTTTCCACCACTTGTAAAATTTTACTTTTTTTTAATATGATGATGATAATAATAATAATAAGTTAATTTTAAAAAAAGCACATTATAGCATTGTTTTTAATTTTTTTAAAATAAATAGAATATAATATAATATAATAAAATAAAATTAATTATCAAAATGACACGGAAAGCAGATGAACACATGAGAGCAGCGGTGAGTGAGAGGGCAAAAAAAAAAAAAAAAAAAAAGGCAAAAGCAAAGAAAGCATAGGAGAGAGAGAGAGACTTCTCCTCCAGTACTCGCCAAAAATACATAAATTATTATTAAATATTAAATAATAAATAATAATAAATTATTATTTAATAACCAATAAAAAAATAAAATTTTATAGAGGGAAAAAAAAAACACCAAAAGAAACTCAAAGAGAAAGGGAGAATTAGGAAAAAAAAGAATAAGAGAGAAGGGAACATAACAAACACAATAATTTTCAGATCCGTACTTTTTATTTTGTTTTTTCTTTTCTATTCCCTTTCTCGACAAAATTTTGTTTGTCCATTTTCTCGAGAAAACAGAAAATTTTTTCTCACTTCTCTTCTCTTTTATTCACCTCCGTGTTGTCCGAGAGAGATTCTGTACCTATTATTACCTGCGCTTTGCTTTTACTTCTTCTTCTTCTCGTGAATCGATGCGTGTAGTTATACTTTCTCAGATTCATTTGGAGCTTTTGTGATTAGGTGCGTTTCGGTTTCTCTTTCTCATTGAAGTTTCTTCAGCTTGTTTTTATCTTTTCGGGTTTCATTAATGGTGGAGTTATTGATGAGATCCGTACGGCTAGTGTCGGCATTGGTGAGATTTAATGTGGGTTACAGTTTTGAGAGAGCTTTAAAGTGGGATAAATGTGACAACTGATGGTTTATATACTCTTTGTTGTTAACGGTTTTTAATATTCTCAATTTATGAGTTTTAGAGCTGATTAAGGTGGTGGCTTTATTTTATAATCGATGAACTAGTGCAACTCTGTCTTTCCTCCCCTGTTTGAGCCAAAGATTTTAGCTTCGAGCTCATACAAATTGGTTAAGTCAGTGTCAGAATGGAGTTTTGATGTTTTTTTATCAGTTTATTCACCGATACAGAGAAATGGGTGCACTTTGGATTACCCTCTTTCTTTTTCTTTGAAGATTTAGTTTATTCAGATCCATTGGTTCTTAAGAATTGTATTTGGTTAAGTTGATTTATAGATCACTGATCCTGCTACTGAGTGTTGAGAAATGAGAATCTAGAGAGTGGATTTGTTTTTATATGGATAAATATATGTATATGTTTGGTCTTTGGCAATTTGTGTTTAGACAGGTACTTGATTGCTTGTTGGTTTTATCAATTATTTATTTTCTGGGGATATGAGGTGGTGGTTGTATTTTTAACCAGTCAGTGGCTTGTAATTTCTGTACAAGTCTGCAGTGTATTGATTATCAGTTTCTGGTTTTGTTACTGACAGTTTAGAGCTGCATATATGTCTGCGAGGGTACTGTGAATCTACTTTCCTTCTCTGGAAATTAGGGTTTCCTTCCTTATTTCACGGAAATGTCAGGTATTTTATGCAACTCAGGTGTTTGGTGCTTTTTATATAATTCTAAAACCTTAGCAGTACTTATTGTCTTGTTGAAGGCCTGGAAGGAATTGCGGTTAATGATGAAATTAGAGAGAGAAGATCTGATTTTGAGAACTCTGAAGACGAGAGACGGCGATCAAAAATTGGCAATCTCAAGAAGAAGGCACTCAATGCTTCAAATAAGTTTACTCATTCTTTAAGGAAAAGAGGAAAAAGGAAAATTGATTTTAGAGTTTCTTCATTTTCTATCGAGGATGTGAGGGATGAGAAAGAGGAGAGCGCTGTATTAGAATTGCGACAAAAGCTTCTTGAAAGAAATTTGTTACCTTGTAGGCATGATGACTATCATACCTTGTTAAGGTCAGTCTGTCATTTCTTCTGAAAACCTTTCAAACTACGGCAGTGCTTTGCCTGGCAGCTGGACAATACAAATACACCGAAATGCATTCACACATTGATATAATTATTTTACTCTTCGTAGATTTTTGAAAGCCAGAGAGTTTAACATTGAAAAAACAGTCCAGATGTGGGAAGAAATGCTTAATTGGAGGCAAGAGTATGGAATAGATACCATATTGGAGGTATTGAAATTAATTTGTCACTAACTTCGATGCTCTTGGTTAACTTAGGATGTAGAGCTCTACTCTGCTATAAGGAGGAGTTAATTTCTTTAACATTTTCTCTATGTAAGAATATTATATACTGACAAAATTGGAGTTGCATCGGTAGTTAAATTCTAATTGGGCACATCTTAGCATTGCTTTCTGATGGCTACCCATATATGAGAATGTCCGTTTGAGAATTTCAATGTTTTTGGTTGCTTCTTTTGTCTTTCAACTCTTGCACCATATGGAACTAATACTTAATGCTCAGGATTTTGACTTTGAAGAGTTGGAAGAAGTCTTGCAATACTACCCCCAGGGGTACCATGGAGTTGACAAGGAAGGCCGGCCAGTTTATATCGAAAGGCTTGGAAAAGCTCATCCAAGTAGGCTGATGCGAATCACCACTATAGATCGATATTTGAAGTACCATGTCCAAGAGTTTGAGAGGGCTCTACTGGAGAAATTTCCTGCATGTTCAATTGCTGCAAGGAGACAGATATGTTCAACAACAACGATATTGGATGTACAGGGCTTGGTATGTGGGTTTTATACCAGATAAACCATTTCAAATCTAATTTGGTGCTAGTAAAGTTCTGGCCCATGCATATACCTTGGAGCATTAAGAGCGATAAGTGTCTAGTAAAATTCTTAAATATAGTTTACTTTGTTTGTAATTCTTGAATCATAAGTTATGGTGTCGATGGACTTGGAAAAGTATAGGAGAATCAAGTGTATTCAGTGAATTGTAGATCTCATCTTCATACTTTGTATAAAAGCCGCACTAAAAAGTTTTCCGAAGTAAGTGTAGTTGAGAAAGAATAAGAAAATCAGGTGAATTAATAGAATGTTGATAGATTTTATTCATTAATTGGTGACCTGTTTTTGAATCTGGAAATAGTTCTATGCAGACTTTGAACTGTTTATTGATGTTATTTGAAAAACAGGGCATCAAGAATTTCACTCGGACTGCTGCAAATCTTTTGGCTGCAATGACAAAGATAGATAACAGTTACTACCCTGAGGTATTAAATTCTTTTAGAAAATGTTTCAATTAGATGGTTTAAATGGTTTCAGAATGTTAAACATCTATTACAGACACTGCATAGGATGTATATTGTTAATGCTGGTCCTGGCTTTAAGAAGATGCTTTGGCCTGCAGCTCAGAAATTTCTAGATCCAAAGACAATTGCAAAGATACAGGTACAAGATATGGTCATAAGCATATAGTTTGTGATTGTCCTTTCCAATCTTATTTGCTATACTAATTGTTTCTAAAATCACAGGTTTTGGATCCCAAGTCCCTGCCCAAGCTATTGGAAGTTATTGACTCGAGGTTTGTCTGTTTTCTTTTAAATCTTGTCTCACATTTCCTCTATATTATCTTTAAATTCTTTTACTTCTTTCTTTATTAGTCAATTGCCAGACTTTTTGGGAGGTTCTTGCACTTGTTCTACTGAAGGAGGGTGTCTTCGATCAAATAAAGGTCCATGGAATGATCCTAATGTGATGAAGGTAGGTAACCCAATTATTAGAGTTTTTACTACCAATTTTGCATGTTGGATTCCTTGAGCATTAAAGGGAGAGCTTGAATCTTTACATCGGACGAGTATTTGGAAATTAACCAATGTCTTACTTTTTGTAGCTTGTACATAATGCGGAAGCAACTTTTGTGAGGCAAATAACCAGAGTGTGTAGTGATCAACAGAAATTTGATTCACATATTGAGATTCACCCTCAGAAGGCAAGTTTTGTTCTCATGACAAAATACTATATTGGTATGACTAGTATCTCTTATCCTTGGGTATTCGATATATATTCTTTTTCTCCAGGGAAGAAGTAGTAACATGTCGGCAGCAGAATCAGGATCTGATGTTGATGATCCTTCTCCAGTTGAGTGGAGTTCTACATTTCCTCGTTTGGCCCCTGTTCATGAGGAAGTAAGTTGTCACTTGTGACTCGAATTCACCATTGTGGTTGTGTGCTCACACTTATATGTATTGCATTTTGATTTTATATGTATACTATGATTTTTGAAGGTTAGAGCATCAGATCCAAATGCCTACTACAGTTGTGATGACAGTTTTCCTCTAGCTGAAAAGACTGCTCGTGGCAACCTGGGTGTTGGACATTCTGAAGATCAATCACTTAAAAACAATGATTTGGGGAACTTTCCTAGTGAGATGACATCAAATGTAGAAGGTATGTGTTAATACTTCTCATGGCAGATAGATTCCTTTTCTCTAGCACATCTCAGATCCAACAAAATTTGTGTCTAACTTGGGGAAGTGTAAAGATTATTAGAAACCAACCTTTGGACACTATTATTATTTCTTTGGACTTTAACCTTTATATTTCCTATGTATCATTTGGTGTTGCTATCTTTGGGCTTGGATTGCAAATTCATGTCTTTTACTCTCATTTCAGGAAATCTCATCAACCGTTGGTTGGAGCTTGTCAAGGAAAAGGTTGTTAAAAGGCATAATCTTTGTGTGGCTAGAATGCTGATGTCATTTATGGTCAAATTAGTTGCATTTTGCCATAGTTTACCGTTTGAATTTTGGAGAAGGCAGAATAACATTCATCCATCTAGTCATGTGGAACATAATGCTGATAGCCAATCAGCAGCTGTTGAAACTGTGAGTGAAGACTATATTTGTCAATGTATAGAGCGTCTGCAGAAACTGGAGAAAGTGTTTGAGGAAGTTAATAACAAGTCTGCTGCAATTCCACTGGAAAAAGAGCAAATGCTTATGGAATCTCTGGAGAGGATAAAGTCTGTGGAGTTAGACCTTGAGAAAACAAAGAGGGTATGGCCTATTCTAGTTATTTTTAAAGTTCTAGATAAATGGAAGTTGGACACCCAATACCAATAGTCAATGATATCCTTGATTATATTATTCTTGCAGGCACTACATGCTACTGTTGTAAAGCAACTTGAGATTGCCGATTCACTAGATAGTTTACGGGAGTCTCGGGTAAGTATCTGTTATTTGATAATGTCAATAATAAATTAGGCATCTTTATAAGATTATTTCATCTTAATTCCATCTTCAAATATTGTCAAGCAACAATAGGGATGTGACTCAAGAGATTTGCTATTCTGTAGTGAGGTTGTATTAAGCCCACAGATCGATCCACAAATTGTCATTATCATTACATTCAATTTATTGTTCTAACCAAAACATTTTCCTCGCCAATCTGACACTGATGGAGATTTTTCTTGCAGCAAAGAAGATTGTTCTGTTGAGTGCTTGAAGTTTAACAGTGGACTAGCTAGAAATGGGGGTTAACAGGAAGGTCAATTTATATCAATGGCTACAACTATACATTGGAAGAAGCTAGGGGTGGATACACCTTGTTTTTGTAGAGTAACACGAGGTGGACATCCGCCCCTCCCCTCCTTTTCTTTTAATCCTTTTTTTCCTTCTGTCTTTCAATATCCCTTTACAGTTGGTAGTTACAAAAGTTACAGTTAGCTGAGCCATTTGGTTCTGATCTTAGCTAAACATTGTAGAGAAAAGAACAGAGCGTAAATGAAAAATGAGTTATAAGAAAAGCATATTCTATTTCTTCCTTCCTCTGTTTTTTCTGTGCTAATGGTTGTTAGAGAATAGGGAGTTCAAGACGGCTTTTGTGTGAGTATTGAAAAATGGCCGATGAACTTCATCCGTTGTTGAAGGTGAGCTCTTCCTCATCATCCTAGGCTCCTGCATTATACTCTCCACTTTGAAATGTTCATGACTAACAAGCCACTGCAGATTGAAGGCGCCAATGGCAAACTTGTTCACTAAACAAAAGTAGCTCTATTAGGTCTAGCTGTGACTCGAGGATTCTGCAGCACTGGCTAATTTTTGTCTAGCGACTAAATTCATTCACTTCCATACTCCTTTAAATCCACAACTGCTATGTATAAATTATACCTATTTACATTAGTGAACTCTTAAACAACTAATAAAATAAACAAAACAAACAAGCTAAGTTTAGCTTGCCCCTTTTTTGAATATAATTTATAACAAAATTATAGTAGTAGCTGTGGCTGCTCATGTAGATTGATGAAAAAGTTGGAACTAGCATTTGGATGTGAAATGAATTTAAAATTATTGGTGAAAGAAATAATAACTAACTAGGGGAATGTTTGAGTGCAAAAATGAGGAGAGTTGAATTCTTAGCATCTGTGTATTGGGTGTAGGGAGAAATTTCAGTAGTTTTTTTCACAGAACTTCTGCTGAAAGGGATAGAGTTTGTGGGCAGATTGCTTCTATCATGAAGCTGAAATTCATTTAGAGTAGTGTAGATTTGTGTGCCAAGTGGAATATCCTATGCCTGTGTTGGTTGGTGTGAATGCAATTTACAGTATGCTATATAGGCCCGCCTTTCTGTTTTTTGAGAAATGCTGAAGGCATTGATGAGGTTTTTTTCGATTTTGTTGTTATGGTTTGAGTGGGTATTTTGGTTTAGCTAGATTGCAGCCTGTAGATGTGAACTTGGCTGCCGTTGTGGTTTGATTTACAAATTAACTTGTATCTATTTTGTACATTTTTATCCTTTTTTTTTGTTTTGCTAATGAACATGACTTACACAAAATAAATAAATAAATAACACCAAATTCAGTTTTTGTTATGTATAAAGTGGGGAAAAAATATTCTAACTTAAAATATGCATCTCAATATTCTTTTATTGACAAAGGTTAAAATAAATCCTTGAAATATTACTATTTTCTTGATTCAGTCTTTATTTTTTTTAAACTTAATATGTCCTGTTTTTTTTTTAATAAAAAATGGGTTAACGGACAATTTAATCCTTTACGGTTAAAAAAAGTTAATTTGCCATTAAATAATTAAGAAATATTAAAAAATATATTTTTTAAGTAATTAAAATTTTTTAAAAAATATACATTCAAATATATTTTTTCATAACTCAAAGCTATATATATATACACACTTTCTCATACCTTCTTTGCATCAGTAATATACCAAAAAGGAAAATATAGGATTCTTTACTTATTTATTTGATGGTTGTCCATAATTTTCTTTCTTTAACAATTAAGGCCACAATCGATTTTCTTTTCCTCATCCTTACCATTGCACTCACCATCAGGAACCGGTAGCTCCGATGGTGATACCGGTGGTGCCTCCACAGCTAGTCCCTAGTCCTAGTGTGGCTGCAACCACTAATACAGCTGCAACAAGAAGTCCTGACCACACTTTGACCTCTTTTATGTATGGCATTCTTGGTGGGTCAAATCCCACAATTAGAGCAGTAACTGGCATAGTTAGTAATTCGGCAGTTAGCGGCCAAGTCCCATTTGCCAAACCTAATGAATGGTGCAGTTCTCCTAATAGGCAATGGGGTGCCCCAAAATAACAACAATAACTTGCCTTTCCCAACATTCCTAAGTGGTGTCACAGCACATGTTGTCCAAACAATGACAATAACAACCAAATTAACAATGGATTTAATGTCCCAATTGTCAATGGAGATCAACTTCTAGACACCTTACAGCATGTAATGTTTGGAACAATCAGGGTCGAACCCAGCATTACACATTGAGGGGGCCATAAAATATACACTAATAATACAAAAATTCTAATAAATATTCACAATTTAAATTCTTTTTAATTCAATTAAAAATTTCAACTAATAAGATAGATTATATTATATTTTTTATAAAACTAATTCTATATTATTATTATTTTTTTGTTATTCATATAATTATAAAAATAATGTAGAATTCAATTTTATATTACAATTAATTCTATTATTTTTCCATTCAAAATTTTGGCCAGTCATACAATATCACTATAGTTAATTAAAAGCTCATATTTAAATAATTAAGTATAACCTCTAGATATATATAATCTAAAGAAAATCTGGTGTAAGTGAGAAAATTATTTAAAAACTTACTATTGAAAATTTATGGTTTTGAATAAGATATTTGATAATCTAATGAATTTTGTCAAAAATTTTACTTTTAAAATATTGATTAATTTTCATTAGAATTCAATTCTACAAATAAAACTGAAAAAAATCATATTTGAATAAAAAGAAACTCAAGATTTTTAAAGCAACAAAAAAAAATCAAATCAATTCACTTACTAATTATAGATCTCTTTATTAACTTTCTTTGATGCCTAAATATCTTTTTTTTTAAAAATATTTGTCTTCAAATTTAACCAAAAAAAATTAAGAAAAAGGAAAAAAATGGAAGGAAATGAAAATAAAAGAGAAAAAAAATTATTGGGAGGTGCCAAAATCTATTTATTTTTAAAAAATTAGTATATATAATAAATATATTATAAAAAAAAGGCTTAATTACACAAATAGTCTCTAAACTTTTATATTTTTTCTATAAAAATTTATGAATTTCAATTTATCAATTAAAAAATCTATCAACTTTTAATATTGTACCAATTAAGTCTTTAAACTTTAATTTGTAAATTAGGAATCTTTTAACTTTTAATATTGCACCAATTAAATTCTTGAATTCAATTTTCTACCATTAGAGAAAAACTTGACAAACACGCTAAGTGAATAAAATGAAAAAACAATAAATAAATAAAAATACACATAATTTAAATAACATGTGTTGATAACGATAAAAAAAATTATTATATTCACTATTTATTAATTATATTTCAAACTCATCTATTATCTTCCTCTTTATTTCATTTGATCTTTTAAGATTCACGATTTGTTCTTCTCTTTTCAAACCCTAATCTAAAATTTAAAAATCCTCAGTTAATTTTTAAAAATCAAATTCAAATCAAACCTCTCTCATCTGCTATTTTATTCTATCACTTCATTTTCTGCATTTTATTATCTCATTTTTTTTAGTGGTCGAAAATCTAATTTAGAGATTTCATTGGTACAATATTTTAATTTTAAAAAATTTTAATTGACAAATTAAAGTTCAATGATTTAATTGATATAATGTAAAAAGTTGATAAATTTTTAATTGACAAATTAAAGTTCAAGGATTTTATGGGAAAATTATGAAAGTTCAAGGATTTTATGGGAAAATTATGAAAGTTTAAGGACTATTTGTGTAATTAACTCTTATAAAAGAAATAAACAACTTTAAGCATAAAGTAGTTCCATCCCTAGCAACAGTAATCTTTACCGATGATGAATTAACCGAAGAGCATGATTTAAGGTAGGATTTTTGGGGAGGGAACAAGGGTTCTATATGGCAAGTTTTATTGATGGCAATGGTCAAACTATGACATTTTACAACTATGTTTCAAAGTGGTCATTATGAAGAGTCTTACCATTTTTGGAGTTCATCGGTCCACTGTGTCAGAATCTTAACTGGCTATTATGGATGGTACTAGTAAGTATGTCAATGCTAAGGGTTTTTACCATTATTAAAACATTTCTTGCTAATAATCAGTATGAGACTGATCAGGTTGAGACCTTACTAGAGTGTTTACTGTCCATGTTAGTTATTAAACGTGTGTGTGTGTGTTTTTTCCTTTTTTGAAAATATTGTAAGAAAAATTCTAATATGGATCTGATCCATGTCCCCAATTATGAATTTATCATGTTAAATGAAGATTTGAGAATTGTAAGTTTATTTTTCATGGATTTCCAATTTAGAGAAAAAAATAATTAATTTATTGTTTGCAATATAACATAAGAGTTTAAGATGTAAATTTTATGGCTAAAAAAATTATAACTAAATTGAATATTCAAATAAGGAAAAAGCCTATTGGACAGAAGGTTTTTGTAAGAAATAATCATTTATGGACTAGGCCAAATATAAATTTTAATTTAAATTATAATATTTTAAAAAATTAATTTAATTATTTTTTATTTTTAAATTAAAATTTATTTTTGGCATGATCCATGAGTAGGGATATGGACCGGATTCATGTTAGAATTTTCAAATATGTGTGTTTAAAGAAGATAAAACAAATTTGGGGGGGTTTGTATATGAATTTATCATGTTAAATGAAGATATGAGAATTGTAAGTTTATTTTTCATAGATTTCCAATTTAGAGAAAAAAAATAATTAATTTATTGTTTGCAGTATAACATAAGAGTTTAAGATGCAAATTTTATGGCTAAAAAAATTATAACTAAATTGATTATTCAAATAAGGAAAAAGTCTGTTGGACAGAAGGTTTTTGTAAGAAATGGCCAGAAAAGAGGCAAAAGTCTAATTTACCCTCATTTTTTGATTTTAAAGGCTTGTAAAATATCCAATCTACCCTTTGCACACCCTCTCTCCTCCAAACTTAACATGATGGCCCTTTAAATTTTTCCATATCTTGAACACAGCCGTATTTAATACACTCCATTTTCCAATTAAAAATAATATCATGTGTCAAATACTAATAATAATCATGCCCTTCATCTTCACCTTTTCAAGATAAAAGCCTGACTCTTCTTCTTCCCCTTCTTCTTCACTCTCCCCCTTCATCTTCTACAGTATATTGATTTTCCTTATTCCCCTTAAACTTTGACACTTTATTATTTTTCCTTTTCCCGTTCATCAGCCATAATATTTTGATTTTCCATATTCCCCTTCATCTTCCAAAGTATACTGATTTTCCTTCTTCTCTTTCATATTCTACATATTCTAATTTTACTTTTTCCCTTAATCTTGCTCAATTTCTATTTTTCCTTCTTTCTTTTCATCTTTCACAATATGCAAGACCTATAGAAAGTGAAATAACTGATGAAGGGTAAGAATGGTGAGTTTTATGTTGTATTCAAAGGTGGAAAATGTGGAATATATAATTGTGGCATGAATGTGCTACCTAAGTTATTGGGGTGAGTGGGAGTGTGTATAAAGCATATGATTATTTTGAGGATGCTAAAGAAGCTTGGAATTTGTTTAATAATGTATGAGACAAAATAATTTAGCTTCCACCTTGAAGTGTTATTGAAGGGCAAGAATCCAGGATTTGACAATTATATCAAATTTTCAGATTCTGAAAATCATGTTTGTATCCATTCTCAAGCATTACCTTTTGCATTCATCACTAGAATATTGTTTGGGTTGCGTATCTTAAAACAATGTTGACCAAAATTTCAACATTGGCTTTTTGTTATGTCACGAACATGTGTGGACTTGTGTTCATGGTAAGCATATTAATGCACTGCTTTGTTGTGAGTTTTGAGTTACAGAGATGCTATGTAACCTTTTTGTATGAATGATAAATTTTAAATTCCCCATTCACATCATTATTTACAATAAGTGGGCGATAATGAATTCATATAACATATTATTGTTTGATTAAATGGAAATTATTTAACCTTGCTGAATTCACTCCAATAATCTAATATTTATCAGCACTTATAGTATACGGTACTTAATTCAACATTGAAAAAAAAATACTAAATAGTGTTTTCTTTATTATCGCAACAATTGGTAATAAGATTTAAACATTGTATAATTGTAATTAAACATTGTTGTAATTCACAAATTTAACACATTTAAACATTGCCAAACTTACAAATGTTGTTCAATTGTGTTTCACAGAATCATAAATTAAAGCTATTACAATAGAACACCCAAGTTTATTTATTGTTGAAAAAAACTTGTGTACACTATTGCATTCTTGTCATATACATGCATAAAAACTAGCTCAAGAACATCCCTCTTTAAAAAAGGTGATCCATATAGTAAGATGCCCATCCACGTTCCATTCTTACTTTGCACATTGCACCAGATTCCTTCTCTGTAGGCACATATTCTACTTCCCACATCTTAAGCATATGAGGATCAAAGAAAAACATTACATATATCTCCAAGATGTTCTCTAGCAAATGCAATTGGAACATTCTAAACAAGGTTAAACAATACATTAATGAGTTATAATTATGCAATTAAAAATCTAATGAAAAACCAATGCTTCTAAAATATTTTAGCTTACCAATTTTTTATTGATTTCTTTTTTATTTAGAGGCACCTTACCCTCAGGTGATTTGGTGTTAGTTGCAAAGCATTTGCAATTTCTGTTAAGACAATGTCATTAATAACTATAATAACATTAACAACATGTTACATAAACCCAAAAAATTATTTACATTGTGTGAATAAATGTGGATGGAGACACAATTGTTTTAATACTTCTTTTTTTGAAAAATCTATCTTTCCCTTAATAAATATGTTTGTAGAAGATGACCCCTTACCCTCTATCTCTGAAAGCCTAATCAACTTCGTGGCCATTCTTCTTGTATATCCTAACATGGAATTTAAAATTTGGTAGTACGAGAAAAATAAATTTGCACCCAATATTGACATAATACCAATTAGGTATATTCTTAAAATTTTTTAGCACAAATTTGTCTTATACTTCAACAAATATGAGTCTTATTCTCCATTCATCTTCAGGTCTTTCACCAAATTGAAGGGTGAGATATTTTAGATTACTCAAAATTTCTTCACTCTAAAAAATTCTCTTGGGCACAGTCTAGTAATAACACTTTAAATCATTAGCAATTCATCTAATTGATTTGCATAAACAGATTGAACGATACACTAAATGGAAATTAGAAAAAAACATGGAATGCAAAATGATGTACCACTAAGTCATTAAGGTGCATATAACAAAACTCAAATACATCTATGTATGAATTTGGTGTCAACATTCTGCTAACTATAGTTATCAGTTAATAAACAAATTATCTACATAAATAGGGAAAAGGGAGTAAGAAAATTAGGTTTGCAAAAATTACTTGAATGTGTTTAATGATAAAAGTACTATTGCTCTTGTTGATGAAGAGAAATGATGATGGCCCGATCACTTTTTGTCTCACAAGTCTACAGTGTAACATAACAAAATCGATGTTTCTTGAAGGCCCCCCCTAAAGACACAAATAAATAGAAAGACTGCTTTGGGAAAGAACGAATGTATTTATTGAATGCAAACGATGTCGTTTTATGAAACTATACTAGGGTTAAGAAACAATATTCATTAATTTTTTTTTGTTTCATGTAAATGGTAGGCTAAATATTAAGTAGTATTTAAAATGACATCGAATTAGATATACATTAAAATAAAACACAAATAATAATATAGATTTTCACTAAATCGAACTAAAACATTTTCATTAAAGAGTCAACTTAGGCCCAACCACTATGGCTACACAACATAAACCAAATCAAAATAAAACACAAACACATAGATTATCTAAATATTAAAAATCAACCGAAGTATCAGCAACTGCGTCTTAGGCTGGATTATAGGAGGTGGAAGTAGAGTTTGATTCATCAGATATCACAACAATTGGAGTAACTCCATTTGCATTATGTGGTCCAAGAGATGAATTTGCTACATAAACAGTTGGTAGATCAACAAAGATGTCAAAAATCTTCATCAAAAGCTCAGGAGAATCTTTGAGTAGAGTACCTCAAACATAGTCAACACTATGAGCTTCAATAAGACATTCAAGGAGTTTGCTCACTTCTTTTTTTAGGGATATCATGTTCTACCTGCTAGTAATATATAACTTGTCAAGGATGGCTGGTGAAGCAGCCAAAATATTGTTATCAGAAGCCTTATCCTTACGGTAAGTTGGGGTTCTGTCCATTATACTGATTTGGCAAGTAAAGGTCAAATTAGATTTTAATTTTTATCTGAAAAGAATATTGCTATAAGTGTGTAACAATACACTGTTAAATAGATGATAATGCGTACTATATGGCTTGCATGACAATGAATCAACCGAAATAATAATTAAAAATCTTTGGAGCATGTTTTCGAAGAGTTTCATCATAATTGTTACGGAGCTCAATGTTTGACAGATATCGAGAAACATGTGAATAGCTAATCAATGAAAAAATGTGTTTTACAGGCAAAGGAATAGCTGTTATTTTTTGGGTTCAAAAAACGAATGGCTTTGCACATCTCTTTTTGTTTATTGTGTCTTTTCACATACATATTCATGTGCCAATATACATTATTTAATAGTCAAATTTATTATATACTTATAATATATATTTTATATGATATATAATATCTAAATTTATATAATTTGTCAATATATCAATCAACATTAAATAGTTTGTAAATATGCTACAAAAAAATATATATATAATTGTAGCATTTTTAACTATGCACCGATTACTGTACTTGATAAGATTATATGCATTTTTTAATTATTACTTAGTAAGGTATCCAAACTTGCCAAAAAACAAAAAATAATCTTTTAACAAATTTCAATTATGGGAAAATATCAAAAAATAGATTTTAGTTAAGATCTTAACTTTGTATTCATTCTCAATTTTTTTATTGGCTTTCAATTTTTTTTCAAAATAAACCTATAGTAAACTTACAAAAATTATTATGTGTTACTATAAATCAATTTATATTTTATATTTTATTTGTTATTTTTATAAAAAAAATCATTTTATTTTAAATCTCTTAATTGATTGAACGACTTTAAGTTAATCTGCTAGAAAATTTTGCAATTTATTTTTTTTTTCTACTCAAATTGAGGGAAAATTTAAAATTTTCAAGGGGACAAATAAAAGAATGTCAATTTGCATTTTTAATTAGTGAAATAATAAACACTAATAAATATAATTTTTTTTAGTTGTGAACACTCGAATTTTGGGGCTCGGAAAGCCAATTTCCTCAGACCAGGCCGGACCAGGGGTCCACGGTAAAAGTCCACCGAAAGTATGTCTTCATGGTACTTGAAATGTCCGGGACGACGTGAGGATCACGGATATGGTCTCAGAATAATTTTTGGAGGCCCGTGGCTCCCAGAAAGTCAGTTTTAACGGAAAATAGCGCGTGTCGCGGTGGGCCAGGACGGCGGCCAGCTGCCGCCGCCTACGGCGGCTCGGCCGCCGTGGCTGGCGGTCCAGCCGCCGTTGCTGGCGGCCCGGCCGCCGTCCAGCCCGATTTTGCCTATATATAGGCTTCAGATTTTTAGAAAAGGGATTTTTTTTTCGGACTTCCTACGCCCAGATGCTGACGAAATTTTTATGCTTAAGAATTTCTAATATTGTGTTGTAGAAAGCAAGAATCATACTCAAAAGTGCAAGGAAACAAGATCTGGAACTTAGAAGTGGAAAAATTCTAATCAAGGTAATATCATAATTCATCCTTGGTCAATTCGAGCATATCATAAGCATTCTAATCTTCTTCTTAATTTCTTCTCGGTCAAAGACCTAATCTTTTTAGGTCTGAGGGCCTAATGGACTAACCAATCACCCTTTCGGCTTTAAGCCGTAAATAAAATCAACCTTTTTGGCACGGAGCCTAAATTGCATCTCTTTGGTACTAAGTACCTAAACGGCACCATTAAAATGAACTTTTGGCATGAAGCCTAAATCGAACTCTTTTGGTACTAAGTACCCGAAATTATACAATTTTTGCACTAAGTGCTAAATCTCACAAATTTGGTAAAAAGCCCGACAAATGCACGAAGCATACACACACACACATGCATGAAGCATAAATTTCATCGCCTTTAAATAGGCTTTTCCGAACTACATGGACTTTGATCTCCCATTCAAACGGGAGTATGTAGGCATATTTGGGATTCACCCCAAATAGCAAGTCCACATTTTAATAACAATCTCTTTATTCTGTTTTCTTCATCCCTTTTGTGTTTATTTCTTTTTTTTATTATTACAAAGTTAGTCGAATACATGACATAGTCCCCGAATCCTCCTTGGGTTCGCAGACTAGAAACCTTTACATTGGACAAGTTATTGGAGTCAAACAAGGGTTTTCTTAGTTTTTCCCTTCGAACAAAATAAACTGAGTGGCGACTCCCGACAACGAGTGAACTTTCGCCCGGATCCTTTTCGGGCGGAAAACGGAGGTTCACAATCTGGCGACTCCACTGGGGAAACATAAAAAATTTTTATGGGATTTTAGTGGACTACAATTATTTATTTGACTAACTGGCCCTTCTTTAGGGTATTTTTATTTATTTTGGCAGGGTACCTTAGCAATGGTTGTCTTTTCTTTAAAGACATTAGTACTGAAAATTAAAAAATATATATATCTTCCTGCGGAACATAAAAAATAATAATAAATAAAATAATAGCTATATATTACAAAAAAAAATAATAAAAAAATGATAATAATAATGATTTATGGAATTATAGTAGACTGTTATTATTATTCGTTTAACTGATTTGCCCTTCTTTAGGGTATTTTTATTCATTTTGCAGGGTACCCTAGCATTATATATCCTTTCTTTAAGGATGTTGGATTGAAAGTTGACAAAAGGAATCTTTTTCCTTCAATGGTCCCTTATTTGATAAATTGTGCATTTGTTTTGTCATTCAGAGAATCTTTTTCTCTTGCATATATGGGGGAATCCTTTTCCTCCATTGTATAAAAAATTATTTTCAAATGAATTTCTTCTCTTTCTGTTCAAAGTTCTGAGTCTGGATAGCAAGTAGCGCTGACCGGCAGGTCTCCTTGATTATGCCGGCGGACAGCCAAAGCGTCCTCCCTGTTGTCGCAAACCATTCCAATCCTTTTGGAGTGGCCCATGAGTAATCGTACTGTTGGACCCACGCGAAACTCCTTGTTTCACATGTGATTAGGTATTTCTTACTCAAGACTCAAGGGTCCCTATGATAAGCCGATTCTCTATTTTTACATAACAATAGAACCTTCCCTTAGGTTGTATGTACCCAATGATAGTGCCGCATTCCATTAAAATGAATTGTGATGTGATGAGGTGCATTCATGCAACATAACAACATTGTTTTGGGGAAAAATTTTGATGTACATAAGTGGACCAAGAGTTTTCCTACCCTACACACCACCCTGATTTTTTTACCCTTGACCTTTTCAGGTACCCACTGTCCGTGTGCCTTCACCTACATCCGATACACCAACACCAACTGTGCTATCCCCTACAAGTTCTATTACTCCAACTTCACCAACTACTCCAATTACTGAAATGGCCACAAGTGAACAGATTAAAGCTTTGCTGGATGGTCAGGTTAAGGAAATTGAAGCTAGAATGCAAGAAAAAATTGATGAAGCTTTAGCCGCCCAAAGGGTAGCCATCCTAGCTGAATTAGAAGGAGCACCAAAGACAGTCCCTATTCCTGAAAATTTGGGGAAGGAACCCATTGTGGGGCAAACTAGTACCCCCGTGACTGCTCAGATTAATACCCCTGTCATCAATTTGGAGGATCCACCCTCCAAGAATGAAACAGATGAACTGAAAAGGAAACTTGAATTGCTTGAGAGGTCAATCACTGCCATGAAAACTCACAAAGAGGTGGTAGACATGGATTCCTTATCCTTGTTTCCCCAAGCCAGATTACCTCCAAAATTCAAGATGCCGGGGATGGACAGATTTGATGGGACCACTTGCCCTAAAACACATTTGAAGATGTATGTGGGGGCCTTGAGTCCTTGGGGTTTAAATGATGAGCTCTTTGCTCAACTCTTCCAACAATCCCTGACTGGGGCTGCTCTTAAATGGTTTGTGAGTCTAGACCGTTCCAAGATTAAGACATGGGAAGACATCTGCAATGCATTTAACTCTCAATACCACTATAATATTGAGGTGGATGTCACCAGAAGGGAACTTGAGACTACCAAGCAGAACAACAATGAACCCTTCTCCTCGTTCCTTACGAGGTGGAGGGCAAAAGCCGCCCAGATGATCAATCGCCCTTCAGAACAAGAGCAGATTGATATCATAATCAGAAATTTAAGGCCTACATATCAAGCTCAACTGCAAACCCAATATCTGCCTACTTTCAAATCGCTCATTGCGACTGCAACCAAGGTAGAAGATTTGATACAGTTGGGTAAAATAGTGGATGAGGGGGCTGCATCGAAATATAAGAAACAAAGCCAAACTCCTTCCTCAAGCAAGGTCAATCAAGTGGCCAATATTGCCCCTGCGAATCCTTTACGTGTGGGCAATCTTGGGCCGAGAAATCAGCCAAGAAGGCAATATACTGACCTTGGGGTACCCCTTCATTTGGTGTTTAAGAAGGCTGTGGAAGGGAAATATTTGAAGCCTTTGGACCCAAGACCTCCTCCAAACCCATTACCTTCCAGTTATAAAGTCAATGAATACTGTGAATACCATCAAGGGAATGGGCATAAAACAGATGCTTGCTGGACACTGAAAAATCGCATCCAGGATCTGGTTGATAGTGGTGACATCATTCCTCTCAGGAGGCAACCAAACATCAACACTAACCCTTTGCCCAATCATTCCATCCACGCCATTACTGTGGAAGAAGAGTTGTTTGATCCTTTCAAACTTCTCTTGGAAATGAATGAAGTGTGTGTGTTAGATTTGAAAGACCTTGCTGAAGAGGTCAGTGCTCTGACAAGAAGTGGAAGACAATATCAGCCACTTGACTTGGGAAAAACCCCTACAACCTCAAATCCCCCCCATAAGAAAACACCAGAGCCAAAAGAAGACCCTGTCCTCACTCAGCTTAAACAAACTCAAGCTAAGGTGTCAATTTGGGAACTCCTTGCTTCCTCATTCCCACACCGCCAGGCTCTCAGCGAAGCTTTGAGTCAACTTGATACACCTGTGGACACAAGTCCAGAAGCTTTGGTGGCCACTTTGACCCAATCAACCAAGGCATTGAGTATCAGGTTTTCTGATGTGGATTTACCAGAAGACGGTAAGAAACACAATGATGCTCTATACATCACCATACAGACTGGGGGAAAGACTGTGCCCATGGTTCTCATTGATAATGGGTCAGCCTTAAATGTATGTCCCTTAAAAGTAGCAAGCTGTCTGGGGTTGGAGGCTACAGATCTTACACCTTCTGATCAGATTGTGAGAGCATATGATAACACTCGAAGAGAAATTTTGGGTGTTGCCACTCTAGAAATTGCTATTGGGCCGGTGAAAATGGGAGTACCATTCCAGGTCATTGATGTACCCGTGAGCTTTAATCTCCTCCTTGGAAGGCCGTGGATTCATCAGATTAATGCTGTACCTTCTTCACTACACCAAAAACTTAAATTCCCTTTTGAAGGAAAAATCATCACTATCAAAGGGGACACCTGCGAAATCAACAGGAAAACCATGGATCAGTCTCTCCTTGAGGTTGTTCCTGGTGAAACCGCCATGACCTTGACTGGGTTTCATTACGACACAGTTCAATGCATAGAAGGTGAAAAACCCAAAGGGCCATTTGTCTCATATGACTTTAGGGAGGTCCAAATCAACTGTCTAGTGGGAATGATGCTGAGGGTAGGTCTATTGCCCGGGATGGAAATGATGAAGTCTGGGAGAAAAATACCCGTGGTACGGCCATGGGAAGAGCCTGAGAATAAGGGAACTTTTGGCTTGGGGTACAAACCTATAGACGAGGAAATAGAAGAGTTTGAGCGTGGAAGGAAGAAAAAGGGAAATTGGGGGGCAAGAAGCCTCAAAATGCGCCCTTACTTTAGAACTCTGAATGGTCACTTTTGCAAACTTGGAAAGGCAGTTCATCACCGTGGTTTTCAGGAACCATTCTATTCTCCTATGACCGGAAAGAAGCTACCGGGTTTTGAAATGTTTGCTGATGTTGTGGCCATGAAAGAAGAAGAGCCAGAACCTGAAACTGACCCCCAAATGGAAGATTTCATGCGGCCTAGTCTCTTTGATGAGGTTGCTATGATAACCAATTTTGAAGGCAATAGAGATTTCACAAAGCTGATCAAGACCACGGATGGACCGCTGAGAAACTGGTACGCCGAGGAGGGACAAGCTGCTGAGGTTAAACCCAGTCCTGTGTCACACCCTGAACTTGAGTCTTGTACCGAGTCGTGTACTAATTCTGAGTCAAAAACCAAGTCAGAGTCTAATTCTGAGTCTTCTGTAGTTTCAGATTTAGGGAACCCTAATGTCAAGTCTAATGTAATCTTGGAGAATGACTCCGCCATTATCAATGAAACTGTTCCGATTCTTGGTTACCCTGTGTCTTTTGCTTTCCAAGTATTATCTAGCAAAAATGAAATAAATGAAATAAAAGAAATAAATGAAAAGATAATAATTGGCAAAGAAAATGAACATACATACATTGCATATGATTGTGCGAATAAGGAACAGGTTGTTGATTGCATCAGGAAGTATGTCGACTGCTTCATGTGGAAGGCAAGTGATGTCACGGGAATAGACCCAGCCATAGCAGTTCACAAGATTCCGCTATACCCAGATGCGAAGCCGGTTAAGCAGAAATTGAGAAGAATGAAGCCAGAATGGTCTTTGAAAATTAAAGAGGAGGTTGCTAAGCAACTGGACAATAAGTTCATAGAACCAATTGCCTACCCTTCATGGTTAGCAAACATCGTGCCAGTCCCGAAGAAAGACAGAAAGGTCAGAATGTGTGTTGACTACAGAGATCTGAATAAGGCTTGTCCCAAGGACGATTTCCCGCTACCTCACATCGATTTGCTGATAGACAGGATGGCTGGGCATATGATGGTTTCCATGACTGATCTTGCGGTTGGGTATAATCAGATCCTGGTGCACCCACCAGACAAAGAGAAGACAGCTTTCATTACAGAATGGGGCACTTTCTGCTACAGGGTTATGCCTTTTGGGTTGATAAATGCAGGGGCTACCTACCAAAGGATGGCGACAACAGTCTTTCATGACATGATTCACAAAGAAGTAGAAGTGTATGTCGATGATATGATTGTCAAGTCAAAATCTCCAGAAGAGCACGTTGAAGCACTTGAGAAGTTCTTCCTTAGACTTCGCAAGTACAATTTGAAGCTTAATCCTGCAAAATGCCTCTTTGGGGCGACATCGGGCTTATTTTTGGGATATCTGGTCAGCAAAAAAGGAATAGAAGTTGATCCAGCAAAGTCAAAGGCTATTCTAAAAATGCCTCCACCAAGAACAGAAAAGGAGATTAGAGGCTTACTAGGTAGATTACAGTATATCAGTCGATTCATATCACAGTTGGCTGAGACTTGTGGTCCAATCTTTAAGCTACTGAGAAAAGGTGCTTCACAAGAATGAAATGAAGATTGCCAAAAGGGCTTCGACAAGATCAAAGAATACTTGTTAAGTCCGCCAATTCTGCAACCTCCCAGAATGGGAAAACCTCTGCTCTTGTATTTGTCTGTAACAGATGAAGCCATGGGTGCAATGCTAGCTCAAGAAGCTGAGGATACAAAGGTGGAAAATGCAATTTACTACCTCAGCAAAAGGATGCTGGACTATGAGTTAAAGTATAACAAGATTGAGAAGTTGTGTTTAGCCTTGTATTGGGCTTGTACGAAGTTACAACACTACTTGTCTTCTTACACTACTTATGTCATTGCAGAACAGAGTCCCTTGAAATTCCTTATGGAAAGGCCTGTTTTGGACAGCAAAATGGCAAAGTGGGTGTCAACATTAGCAGCCTTTGACTTGAAATTTGTTCAAAGGAAAGCTGTGAAAGGTGGCGCAATAGCTGACCAATTAGCAGAATTACCAGTAAATGACGAGATGCGAGAAATGGGTTTCCCTGATGAAGACCTCTTGAACGTGGAAAGCAGTGTTTGGGAGATGTATTTTGATGCAGCATCCAATTATCATGGAAACGGAATTGGGATTGTGTTCAAAACTCCTTGTGGAGAATACATTCCATTCGCAGTTAAACTTGACTTTAGCTGCACAAACAACGAAGCAGAATATGAAGCTTGCATTAATGGGCTTGAAGTCGCCCTGGAATTGGGGATTAAGGACCTAAAGGTCTATGGTGATTCTATTTTAATAGTATCACAAGCCTTAAGGAAATGGAAGATAAAAGAAGAGCGTTTGGTTCCTTACCTACAACGCCTTGATCATCTGGCACAACAATTCGATGATCTGTCCTTCGAATATCTCCCAAGAGCAAAGAATCAGTTTGCTGATGCCTTGGATACTTTAGCTTCCATGATCAATATCAAGGAGGGGAAAGTCATTCGTCCATTGGAAGTTCGGCTTCAGAAGCAACCCGCCCATGTAATGCACTTGGCCGATGGTAAACCATGGTTTTGGGATATCAAGAGTTATCTCAAGGATGGAAGTTATCTGGAGGGATCATCAAAGGTTGATCAGAGGGCAATAAGGCAGCTTGCCACAGGTTACATTCTTAATGAAGATATCCTCTACAAGAGGAGTTGGAATGGAATGCACCTAAGGTGTGTGAGTGAAGCGGAGGCCAAGCAAATAATGGAAATGGTACATGGTGGCGAATCAGGACCACACATGTATGGGATCGCCTTGGCTCGAAAAATTGCCAATCTAGGATATTACTGGTCCACCATGAATGCAGACTGTGTGGCATTTATGCAAGGATGTCATCAATGTCAGATATTTGCTAAGCTACAGAAGCAACCTCCTGTTGTCCTGAATCCGATCACTTCTCCATGGCCCTTCGCTACTTGGGGAATTGATATAATTGGCAAAATACATCCAAAAGCATCAAATGGACATCAGTTTATCTTGGTAGCAGTGGGTTACTTCACAAAGTGGGTTGAAGCAGCTTCCTATGCAGAATTAGACGCCAAAAAGGCAGCACAGTTTGTCCGAACCAACATCCTTTGTCGGTACGGAACGCCGTTTGAAATTATCACTGATAATGGAACTCATTTCCAAGCAGAATTTGCTAAACTCTTGCAGGATAAGAAAATCCAACATCATAAGTCCTCTCCTTATAGACCCCAAACAAATGGAGCTGTAGAAGCAGCGAACAAGTCTATAAAGGTGATCATACAAAAGATGATCAAGGAACATAGGCGTTGGCATGAGAAGTTACCACTGGCTTTGTGGGGGATATAGAACATCAGTTAGAACTCCTACTGGGGCAACCCCGTATTCACTGGTATACGGAATGGAAGCAGTACTCCCCATTGAACTGGAAGTTCAATCAGCGAGGATAATTCAAGAAAGTCAGATAAATGAAGCTGAATAGATCAGCAATTATCATCATCAGTTGTTGAGTTTGGATGAAAAAAGACTTCAAGCTCTACATCAGATTCAAGGGTATCAAAGGCGAATGGCCAGACATTTCAACAAAAAGGTCAAAGATCGAAAGTTGGAAGAAGGTTGTTTGGTCCTGAAAGAGATCAGAATGCCTGTTACAGATCCTCGTGGGAAGTTTCGTCCTCATTGGGCGGGACCCTACATTTTAAAGAAGATACTTTCTTGCGGAGCCGTCATCTTGTCTGATTTGGATGGTCTGGAGTTCACAAACCCATGCAATCTGGATCAACTGAAGAAATATTATGTATGATCATGCATTCCAAAAAGGAACTACATTAGACCTGATTCTCGCAAACTAATTCGAGATATGTAGGCAGCTCTCCTTGAGCACGGTCTAAATTTTAATAAAAATCATTCATTCATCTTTCTTTTGCCAAGAAAAAAAATAAAATAAAAAAAAACAACAAAACAACAAAAACAAAACAAAAAAAAAATCCCGCTAAGCCGAAAACCCACAAAGGGCGGCTTAGGCAATAGTGGGGCCCACTAAGCTGAAAACCCGCAAAGGGCGGCTTAGGCAAGAATGGGTAAGAGCTCGCTAAGTTGAAAATCCGAAAGGACGACTTAGGCAAAAATAAGAGCAAATAAATAAAGTAGATGATGCTTGGAAAGCAAACAAAAGGGTCATTCATTAAGAATCATTCATTACAAAAGAGAATCATCTGTTACAAAAAGAGTCATTCAGCCCATAAAACACAAAAGTCAAGTCATAACTCCAAAATGTCAAAAAAAAAAAAAGGTAAAAGACAACCCAAAAACAGAAAAGACAACGGAGTCACCCTGGGATCCAAATCCTACACCCCCTCTCCCTCCAACTCCTGCAGCAATGCGCACCTCCTCGGTTTCTCAACGGGCCAAACCTCAGCTATAAACCAGGTCCTGTACTCTGGAGTGGCCTGAAAAAGGGAAGGCTCTGCACAAGGCCTGATCATCCGATGGTCTCTGACCCAAGTCTGTAGAACAGCCCGAGTAACCCCGGGGGTAATAGGAGAAGCAATGGTAAGCCCGACAGGAAGGGGAACTCTCTGATCAATACCCATCTGCCTGAGGACGCGGGAAGCACTGTACCAAGTACTGTGAGTGAACCCAAGCAGGTAGACATGGTTGTGCATGGCATTTGCCTCTATGAATTGAGGAATCCTATACCAAGGGACGAACCATAATAATTCTTCCGGTCCAAGCTCAAATAGCCAAACAGTCCATTCGGCCATAGAGGGAAAAGAAATCTGAATTTTCCTGGTGCGGTACTGCGAAGGGTTGTAGGTCAAAGTCTGGGGGGCTGCAACCACTCGAAGATGATCTCTCAGCCAAACCTGAAAAAATAGATCCTTTCTATTTTACAAAGGAAAAGAGAGATGATGGAATAAGCAAAAGAAACAAAAGGTATAAATTACCTGAAGGATGACCGGGGTGACGGTCCAACGTTCAAATCCAAGTGCACATCTGTCGAGACTCTGAATAGTCTCAGCCAGGATCATGCCCCCGATACAGTTGAGCTCTTCCATTTGCCTAACCATTGGGCAAAGTCTCAAATCTCCAAAGCCGGGGTCACGGTTGAAGAGGAACCCAGCTAACAGACAAAAGACGAAGGCTCGCATTCTATGCCTCAATTGAACATCGTCTTCAAAATCGACGGTCAAGAACTCATCAATTAGGGGAAGCAGCATCGCCTTATCCCCATCTACAATCATAGCTTGGGCTTGGGGTTTTGTGAAGCTAAAAAGCCTCTGAAAAGATCCCACATACCCGATTTGGACCTCATGCCTCACAAGAGGGGCATTTGGATCGCACCCAATGATCGAGTAGAACTCCTCAAAAAGAGGACACATTTCCTCCATCCGAGCCCCAAATCTGAAAACATGGGCTTGGGGATCCCAGAACCTGATGCAAGAATGCAAGAAATCCCAGTCTACAGCTACACCTCTGGGTGTGGTGACAGCTTTCAACCCGTACCTCCCCATGTTGATCCTTTCAACATTGTGGAGACTTTTGGTCCAATTATGCATCACGTGATTAAAAAGGGGATTCATTGTTATTTGAAAAAAATATATAAGATCTTTCAGTAAGAGGATTGCTTTCTGGCCCACAGATGTAAGACAACCTTGATATTTATACTGGTCTGGCCTGGGCAGCGGCTCGGCCGCCGTTGCCGGCGGCTCGGCCGCCGCTGCCGACCGTCCTGATTCCTTTTTTTTGATGTTTTGTAAAAATTCTCATGCTTTGGCCCTGTTTAGGCCCTGTTATGTGTTATTTTTTTGGGATTGTGTCAGGGATTTATTTTTAAAATAGATTTCTAAAAAGAAAAAAGCATCATGCATACATATGAGCTGTTAATATTAACAAATAAGTGCAGGTTTACAGATAAGTTCAGATAACAGCAGAAAAACATGAAAGGTACAAAGTACAGAAGGGGAATAGTTTAAATACAGCAAGCATAGTTCAAGACAAGTATGAAAAAAAATCAATCAGTGCCGGCCTCTTCGTCTGTGCGGCCTGCTCTGCCTCTCGTAAGCAGCCTCAGTCCAAGCACCAGACAGTTCATCCGAGAAAGCAGTAATCAGTGCCGCCATTTCCGTGATCAGGCCCTCTGGTACCTGTAAAAGAGACAGAATCACAAACAATCTCAAGAGAATTTTATGAATCCTTTTCATGAAAAGTTCTATGAGAATATACCTGAGTGACATGAGCAAAGCTCCGATATAATGCACCCTCTGCACTAATTGGTCGGGTCACCCAACCACCAGGTGCATGATAACGAGCAGCATAAGGCAGCCTCAAGTCGACCAAAATAGGGTCAAATTGGCCGGTAGCTGTGAGGACGGATGCGGGAGGCCTCAAATGAGATGAACTGCTGCTTCCTCCAGTGTGTGATGGTCCAGCCCCGAAAGCGAAAGTCTCAGCCCTAGAGGAAGAGGGTCTGTCAGTTTACCGGTCGGGAGAAGGATGGTCTCTCGGAGTGCCAGAAGTGGGAGCCGAAGAGTGGGAAGACCGATAAGGTGGTACAGAATCAAATCGTGTCCCAATGCATGGCATCAGTCGATGAAGGCAGTAGAAGTCATAATCCTCATCCGGGGCATAAGCCGACTCGAAAGGGTCGCCCTCATACTGGGACACAGTAACAGGCAGAAGTGTCGAAGATAGCATATCGTCAGGAGGATCCATGGGAACTGCACGGAAACCGGCGATCTGGAAAATTACCCTCTCAGCGAGATAATACCGTCGAAACTCTGGATGGGGAAGTATGAATCGACGGCGAGTCAGAAACTCTAATCGCCGAAAGCTGTAATCTTGAGCAATCCACTCTGCCAGTCGGTGAGACATCACTTCAGATGCAACCTGTAAAAATTTGTTATATTAGTGAATCATTTTCTCTAATATAATAAAAAAGATGACGATAAAGCATTTACTGAGTCCATTGGGCAGCTGTCGAAGAATGATCTCAGCCCTCTAATGGGAAGTTTCCTCTTTGGTACTTCTACCCTCTCTCTATACCACCTCCAAGCAATGGGGGAAAGAGGATCGGCGGGGGCAGGTATCTCGCGAAGAAAAGGGGCGATGACAGGAAAGTACTCGTAAGCCCAAGTCTAAAAAAAAAAAAAATCAAATCAGAAAAGTTGGACAAATTCAGAAAAGATTTAAGTTCTTTCCCCAGCCGGGTGTGGATTCCTAAAGGATTATTTCTAAGTTCTTTACTAGAAATAATTACTGATGGCAGAACATAATGAAGCCTGGTACAGATCCTAATTCAGTACTAGTACATGTAAAGGAAATATTCCTAAAATTTATTTCTAAGTTCCTTACTGGAAATGAATAAAATTCCTAAGCATGCATGCTAGATGAACAAACGGAAAGTACTCACCTCATAGCAGCCGGTCCGAGAACTGTGCTTCTCCTCCTCAAGTAAAAGATTGCAGGGAGGGAGTGTGATTTCGAGGTCTTCAAAGCCGGTAAAATCCATCGTCGAGAGAAAATTTGAAAGAAGGGAAAGAAGAAGAATGATTGAAAGCAAATGAAAATTGAATGAAATGAGCCTATTTATAGAAAAATATGAAAATGCGGGTCTTTTTGCACCTCGCACAAAATTCGCTCTTCAGAAGACCACTGAGTTCCATAAATCATTTTTATGGACCCCAGTGGGGGGCAATTGTGAACACTCGAATTTTGGGGCTCGGAAAGCCAATTTCCTCAGACCAGGCCGGACCGGGGGTCCACTGTAAAAGTCCACCAAAAGTATGTCTTCATGGTACTTGAAATGTCCGGGACGACGTGAGGATCACGGATATGGTCTCGGAATAATTTTTGGAGGCCCGTGGCTCCCAGAAAGTCAGTTTTAACGGAAAATAGCGCGTGTCGCGGTGGGCCAGAACGGCGGCCCGGCCGCCGTAGAGCCGGCGGCTCGGCCGCCGTTGCTGGAGGTCCAGCCGCCGTTGCTGGCGGCCCGGCCGCCGTCCAGCCCGATTTTGCCTATATATAGGCTTCAGATTTTCAGAAAAGTGATTTTTTTTTCGGACTTCCTACGCCCAGATGCTGACGAAATTTTTATGCTTAAGAATTTCTAATATTGTGTTGTAGAAAGCAAGAATCATATTCAAAAGTGCAAGGAAACAAGATCTGGAACTTAGAAGTGGAAAAATTCTAATCAAGGTAATATCATAATTCATCCTTGGTCAATTCGAGCATATCATAAGCATTCTAATCTTCTTCTTAATTTCTTCTCGGTCAAAGACCTAATCTTTTTAGGTCTGAGGGCCTAATGGACTAACCAATCACCCTTTCGGCTTTAAGCCGTAAATAAAATCAACCTTTTTGGCACGGAGCCTAAATTGCATCTCTTTGGTACTAAGTACCTAAACGACACCATTAAAATGAACTTTTGGCATGAAGCCTAAATCGAACTCTTTTGGTACTAAGTACCCGAAATTATACAATTTTTGCACTAAGTGCTAAATCTCACAAATTTGGCAAAAAGCCCGACAAATGCACGAAGCATACACACACACACATGCATGAAGCATAAATTTCATCGCCTTTAAATAGGCTTTTCCGAACTACATGGACTTTGATCTCTCATTCAAACGGGAGTATGTAGGCATATTTGGGATTCACCCCAAATAGCAAGTCCACATTTTAATAACAATCTCTTTATTCTGTTTTCTTCATCCCTTTTGTGTTTATTTCTTTTTTTTATTATTACAAAGTTAGTCGAATACATGACATAGTCCCCGAATCCTCCTTGGGTTCGCAGACTAGAAACCTTTACATTGGACAAGTTATTGGAGTCAAACAAGGGTTTTCTTAGTTTTTCCCTTCGAACAAAATAAACTGAGTGGCGACTCCCGACAACGAGTGAACTTTCGCCCGGATCCTTTTCGGGCGGAAAACGGAGGTTCACATTAGTTAATACGAAATTTTCACTTATAAAAGAATACATTTTTCCGTGAATATAGTAATAATGTTATTCTTTGCATATAATAATAAATTTTTTTAGAATTATTAAGTTTATATTTAACAGTAAAATTGTTCTAACTAATTGAGCTGTGAATCTACAATTGTTATAGAATATGGCCCATCGAGCTTTTTATTCTTGTTCGCAATTGTATGGCCAATTGTTAGAGAGTATGAACAATTAAATATGTTCCTCTATATAATTGTATTATTGCATCAACATCCCTGACATCTTTATCTTTATTAATCTCGTTCATCTATATAACAGAACTATGAATATCATTACATCAACCTGCAGAATCAGATTTAATATTCCAATTGTGTTTAATATTTTGTATAGTTAAAATTGAATGCAATATATTATATCTAAAATTAAACGTAAGATATTATAAGAAAAATAAACTGATATTCATTAATCAATAAATTTATATATATTTCAAAAAAAAAACTTAAAACATATATTCAAAATACTTTAAAAAAAATGAAACAAACATGATGAAAATAAAACTTCTTGATCAAGCATCCCTGACCCTCTTGTGTTCAGCACGGAGTTGCCTGATGATCCTCAATTCCACATCCAGGGCACTGATCCTGCGCCTAAGTAGCTTATTTTCCAAAATCAACATATCATTGTGGCTAACAAACTCGTATATCATGTCTTTAGCTTTATAGAGAATGTTATTATTGCTTTCCAAGTTTTTGATAGCATCACCCATGAGAGTTTCATTATCACTGATGGCCTGATGTGAAGGTAAATTGAAATCAGTATGTACAAATGCATTAAAAAATATCAAGGTTTTGATCAATTGATAAAACTTAATTTAAAAAGATAGAAATAAAAACTACCTGACATATGTTACTCATTCTATCACTGTCTGCTTCTGTAAGGAGTTTTGAGTTGTTGTGATCCATGGAGAGTTGAAGGAAAGAAGAAAAAAGGATTAGTGTTATGATGGAGAAACAAATTGGCAGAAACCAACTGCTACTATGTCTATTTAAATACACATAAGCCCTTTATGAGAAAGCCAAAAGTCGCATTCCCTAGGAAACTTATATTATGTTGATAATCACATTTTAATTACTATACTAAAAAAATCTTAATTAAATTATATAATATAAGTACCCAATGTGTTAAATTACATATTAATTTAATTACAATTGCCATATAATTATCATATACATTCAACCAATTTAAAGGATACAATATTGTCAATTTATAATTATTATAGATTGACTTGAATACAATTATCACCTCAGTTACTTAGCCATGTTTGACTTCATTTATGCAATTAAATTAATTTGAATGCGACAACTTGATGGATGTGTTAAATTACATATTATTAAATTAATAGATTGAAAATATGTTACTTAAACATGATTGATTTCATATACATTAAACCAATTTAAAGGATACAACATTGTCAATTTATAATTATCATAGATTGACTTGAATACAATTATCACCTAAGTTACTTAGCCATGTTTGACTTCATTTATGCAATTACTCCAATTTCAATGTGACGACATGATGGATGTGTTAAATTACATATTATTAAATTAATAGGTTGAACATATGTTACTTAACCATGATTGATTTCATATACATTCAACAAATTTAAAGGAAACAACATTGTCAATTTGTAATTATCATAGATTGACTTGAATACAATTATCACCTAAGTTACTTAGCCCAGTTTGATTTCATTTATGTAATTAAACCAATCTCAATGGTTTAATTAAACCAATTTCAATGGTTCATACATAATTTTCAAAAATGAAATTACTTCACATCATGGCTGCAACGTGTTAAAGACAATAATGACACTTTAGAGAAAACAACAGTCATAAGTTTCTTAAGCCACCAAATAAACAGATACTTAATTGCAATTTTAACTCTTTGCACTAATCGTTACACATATCGATATACTAACTATTATAACCCGTTCATCTCCCTGAAAGAAATTGTTGCACAATTTAGTTTACACTTTGTATAAACTCTATTTTGAGAAAGAACAATGAGCACTTCAGATTCACATTCTACATTGCATCAAGGAGGTGAGTTATTTTATTATTTTCATACTATATTGATTTAGAGCTATTTTTTACATATAATTTTCCATTACTGTAGTTACCAAACATTTATGCTGGTGCTACTAAGAATGTCTGTTCACAATATTTCAATGTGGATTTTCTATCTTATGACAAACTTCAGAAGCAAATCTAGAGTTAAGGATTTTTCCAGAAAAACATTATATATTTTAAGGATAAATTTACAACTAATTTTGACGTAATCTTCAGTGATGCTAGTATTCTGAAGATTAGTGAATTCTGCTACTAATGGGGATGAGTTGGTTTTCTACCTTATAATTAAGAAATCTTGTAATGCTTCTAACAACAAGGTTGATGACCCTAAATCATTGAATGTCTACAGAAGAAGAAAACACATAGTAGCGAAATAAATATATTGTGTTTAATTTATGTCATTGTTTGATATACGCTTATTCAATAAAATTAATAAATATATTTGTGCCATTTATTTGCATGCAAGAAGTGAACAACTTAACCCAAAATCACATATAAAGAGAAGATTAGTGTTTTAGAGGATTAAATTCATATTATCGCATATCTTAGAAGTTGTGGATGAAATTTTCCATTGTTTGTGTTTATTTTTCAAGATTAAACCATGGAATGTATTTTATTAATTTTAATATATAATAAAATTATTTTTAAAAATTGATGTTGTGGCAACCGGATAACACTTCCAATTTTTCAATCCTTATGTATATATAATGTAGACATAAGTGTTACTAATTCAAATGTGTATTAAAAATAGATTGTATATTGCTTGAATTCGTTCTCCCTTACAATAATTATCATTGTTTCTCCATATTAAAAAAGCAATTAATAACAAAATTTAGTACTACAATAGCCTTAATTTTTACAAGTAATGATACTTCATTATCAGATATTGCATTTTAATATACTCCATTGTCACCTTTGCCAGTTCCAGTCCTGCTTCTACCATGTCCTCCGCCTTTGCCGCGTTTGCTTTCGCCACTACCATGTCCTCTTCCAACCCCGGTGCTATTATTAGGCCTTGATTCACATCCTAACCTATAACAAGTTGACCGTGGCCTTCCTCGGGAACGAATCAATATAAGATCCAATATACCATTTTCATCTCCTACAACCATATTATTTTGCACATCTATTCTATCATCCCAATTTAGTAAAACTTCCTTTATCTCAACCAATTTTGACTTCACATATTGCAGTTTTATATCACTATCCATTTCAACATCTGCAACTTGCTCAAAAAACCTCAATAACTCCTTATATTTCTTAAACTCATTTGTCATGCTAGGATATCCTGCAAAAAGGAATTTTTTCAAGTGTGGTTGAAATATATCTCTTCCCCATCTTCTAAGTATGCATCTTCCATGAAAATAATCAATCCTCTTATGTACCATCACCTTAAGTACATGGCAACAGATAATGATTCTTGATTCAAATAATTTGCAATTAAACTCGAAGTATTGACCACTTGGCCTATGCTCAACTTTGAAGACAAATTGATTTCCATAAAAATCATTAATAATTGATCCATCTGATATCATATATTTCTCTATGCCATTAACTCCGTCTTTATTCCTTTCACCAACATTTTTTGGAGTCCTCATTTCATAATGGTACAACCTCCTTAATTCATATTGAAACAGTGTACGTGTATAAGCAACTTGCATCTGTTTTTCCCACAAGAATCTAGAAACACATTTTTGTTTCATAGTATTTGGACTTATATCGGCTGCCAATTCTTTCTCATACCTTGCCCTTACTGCTAATTCATATTGCTCAATAAATTGCTTTAATGTGCTTTTACTGTTAACATATCCATAAAAAAAGCATGCCTTCCCTCACTTCTTTGTGTTGATAACATTCTTGCCCAAAAGAAGTGATCTAGGAATACAAGAATCCAACTTTGCCTTTTAGAAAATAGCTTATGGATCCATTCATTATTTTCCAATTTGTGTTTAGATACAAAAATATCCCATCTTCTCTCAAAATCTTCTACTGTTAGGCTGTCAAAGACTGTAGCTTGAAACTCCTTTTTCGCACTTGAATAATCCTCAATACCCTTGAGCTTAACAGGCAGTTTCATTAATATGTGCCAAATACAAAACCCGTGAATAGGTATTAGCATAACTACACTTATTGCTACCTTAATGCTTTCACATTGATAAGTTAGAATGACATTTGGATGAATATCACCCATAACAGAAATCTAAGTAGAGAACAAGCACTCCTTCTTTATTCCTTTCACCATCATTTTTTTGGAGTCCTCATTTCATAATGGTACAACCTCCTTAATTCATATTGAAACATTGTATGTGTATAAGCAACTTGCATATGTTTTTCCCACAAGAATCCAAAAACACATTTTGTTTTAGAGTATTTAGACGTATATTCAGCTGCTAATTCTTTCTCATACCTTGCCCTTACTGCTAACTTATATTGCTCAACAAAGTACTTTAATGTGTTTCTACTATTAACATATCCATAAAAAAGCATTCATTCTCTCACTTCTTTGTATTGATAACATTCATGCCCAAAAGAAGTGATCTAGGAATACAGAAACCCAACTTTATCTTTCAGAAAATAGCTTATGGATCCATTCATTGTTTTTCAATTTGTGTTTAGATACAAAAGTATCCCATCTTCTCTCAAAATCTTCTACTATTAGGTTGTCAAGGACTGTACGTTGAAACTCCTTTTTCACACTTGAATAATCCTCAACACCACTGAGCTTAACAGATAGTTTCATAAATATATGCCCAATACAGAACCTGTGAATAGTTATTGGCATAACTACACTTATTGCTGCCTTAATGCTTTCACATAGATAAGTTAGAATGACATTTGGATGAATATCACCCATAGCTAAAATCCAAGTAGATAACAACCACTTAAAAGTATCGATATCTTCATTTGAAACTAAAGCACATCCCAAAAGTATAATTTGGCAATGATGATTTACACCCACAAAAGATGCGAAAGGCATCCTATACCTGTTCACAAGGTATGTAGTATCAAAACCTATAATGTCACAAAATTCTTCATATGCAGTTTTTCCTTGTGGATGAATCCATGACATATTTCGCAGCCTACCAACATTTTCAACATCTATCAAATGAAAAAAATCCATATCTTTTGTTTGCATATCACAAAAGTATTTTCTCACTGTTTCTGCATCACCATCTTCCAATGTAAGCCTTTTACGTTTATTAATGAAGTTTCTGCAATCCTTTGGAGTACATCCTATGTATTTAGGACCCCTACATTGAATTTTCATTATTCTATCATTTTTGCTTACTCTTAAACTTGCTTTGTCATTAGCTTTTATATTTCTCTTCAGGGCATTGTCCGTAACCCTATGGCCAGCCATGAGCCTGGACATTGATGGATCCAACTCATGAGAATGATCGCTAATAATCCTAATTCTAAGGTGTCTTGTCACACCCCATTCTCTTAAGTCATAGGATGAACTTATCTCATAAATAACTATACTATTATTTATTATAAAAATATCACTCATAATTTATTTCCTCAGTATACTTCTTACACATACAATAATAATATCCAACAATTTCTAACACTTAAAGTACATATTAATTATTGTTCAACGTAAAAATATAAATACTTTTTAAACAAATCCAAACGATACTTATGTTGGCTCGACTTTTACTATACACTGATCGGAGTAAGAGTAGAGGTAATCTACAGGTCTATTCTCCAACGGTATCTGAAATGATTAAAATAAGGGGTGAGTCCAACTACTCAGTGAGAAGATAATTATATAACAAAGGGGAACAAATAAATTTTACTTATATACTTACTAATTAAATTCATACTACTGCATAATAATTTTAAGAACATAAATTCACCATATCATGTAATAAATTGTCATCATATTATTTATTTATTTATTTACACTCAATATATATAGTTCATAGAAAAATATAATACCTTAAACGTAAGTAAATATATATTTACTGACACTCTAAGGGTAAATCATGGCATCTTGGGCGCAGTGATGACGCATGGCAGCACCAAGAGCAAATAAACATGGTCATACACATATGCAGAGCTGCCTCGCAAAAGGCGACCACCTGATATACGCCCCAAAGGCTATATGTATACCAAACGCTGTCCCAAAGACAGTATCATATCATAATCCGTCAATTCCTTTAATACCCCGTCATCACAGGTGTCTTTATTAAAAAAACATATAATGAGTGTATATAAAGCATTTATTTAACTGTATCAATAAATAATTTTCATACCATAATTCAAACATTAATATACCATTATTTTTTCCCATTTTTTTTAAATATATTCATAAATATTATTTTACCTTTCTAAATTATTTTATAAAAATTTATTTTAACAAATAACAATTTTAATAAATCATATATACATAATAAAAATTACCAATGCTATATAATTACCCACTCACCTTATTCGATAGCTCAATTTATTTAATCGACCGATCCCTCTCTATGTTCTATAATTGCAGTAGCATCCAAACCTAAAGTGATATAAAAATAATAATTTACTAAAATATTATTTAGGATTTATTATTTCTATGAGTTAAATAACATGAAAAGGAAACGTGGAAATGATTCCTAAAATTCTAATGAATTTTCAGCGGAGTTTCGGCATAACTCGGCCATTCTCAAAAATTTTAAAATTAATACTCCAATGAGTATTACACAATTATCAACCCAATAATTTATCAAATATTTCAATAATATTTTTAATGACTTAACATAATTTGCGTGTCTAAATTTGTTAAGTATTTATATTATTTTTTTATACATCTATATTATATTATTTTAGTTTCTTTAATTTAATAGTTTAATAATATTTATTTTATTAATTAATTTATGTAATTATGTTTTAAATAGTATCTACTTAAATTTTTTATTTTTCTTTATGTTTCAAGTACTATTTTCTTAAAATTTTTCATATATTGTAAAATAATAATAATAATAATAATAACATTACTATTAACAATAGTGATATTAATTGTATTTATTTATACATTATTCAATTAATTCATTTTATTAGAATAATTATTTACTTATGTCTAATTTAATCATAATAACTTATATTAAATTTACTAATAATTATATTAATAACCATATATATATAATTTACTTTCATCTTAATATTTTACTTTTATTTTCTAATAACTACTTATAACAAAATTAATAACTTTGACAATAAAAATGATATTAATATTATGTATATAGTTAAAAATAATTATTTAATTACTATTATTTCACATTTAACAATTTATATTAAATTTAATACTAAATAATATTAGTAATAGTAATTATAATAATAATACTAGTTATTGAAATACATTTATATAAAAATTAAAATAATAGCTTTAATATTTAATAGTTATAATTGTGGTAAAAATAATGATAATAATAATAATTGTAAAAAAATCAATAATTACTAATAAATATAATAATTTTAATAATACTTTATTACTACAACAATAATATTAATATTTATTAACTAATTTAACATTAATTATATTTTTAATAAAATTACTGCCTTAATTATTATAATGATGAAATAAAAATTTTAATTAAATAATTAATCTTATAAATTTCTATGAATTTATTTATACCTTATTTATTATCTAATTTGATCATTTTACTAATTAATTAGTTTGATTTTACTTATATAATTTAGTTATTTTTAACACTTATATATATTAATAGTTTATTAGTAAAATTTAATATAACTAAATTAACAAATTATTAATTTGTGATCTTTTAATCATCACACACACACATACACATATATATATATATGTTATAATTCAATTTATTTATTCTGAAATTTTTTTTAATAAATTCATAAATTCTAAATTTTAACTTATTTTAATCCTAATTAATTTTTATTTAAGTTAATATACTTATATACATACTTATTTCTATTTTAATTATGATTTATTAATTCGATAAATCAACAACTATATTAATAATTTATAATTCATAAATATTAATTATTCTAAAAATTTAAAATAATTAATTATTAATTTATTGATTTATATATATACATATATATATAATATAAGAAATTTTTTATAATTTATATGTAAATATTCACAACTTAATATTTATTTAATTTAATTATACTGTATTTTAAATTTAAATTTTTATTCTAATTAATTAATTTATCTAGTCATTAAGTAATTAATATCTATGACTAATATTTTTTTAAACAAATGATTAATCTAAATTAAATAAAAATTCTACTAATTAACTAAATTAATAAAATTTAATCTACTCATTAATTACTAATTAAATTTTAATTTATTAATTATAATTCTTAATTAATTATAATTATAATTATTATTCTAAATAAGTTATATATATTATTATTTTAATTCTTTTATTTAATTTAATTTTTAGGTTACTATTCTTTAAAATTTTAAATACATATCCTAAATTAGCAAATGATGTGTCAAATTAAAACTTATAAAATAAGGATTCCAAAAATACCTGGATTGCCGAAAAATATCTTCAAAAAGTGGCAGGAATAGTGATCAGAAAATTTCACCGGCAAGAATTTTGACCGGCGCGTGACGGCGGCTCTTGAATTATTTTTTGGAGGCGTTCGACTTGAATTTGGGCCGTACAGACGGTGGTCCGGCGCATGTCGGTGTTTGAACGACGGTCAGCGATAGATATAAAGAACTCTCTTTCTCTCTCTCTCTCTCTATTCTCTTTCTTCTCTGTTTTCTTTCTTTCTTTCTTTCTTTCTTTCTTTCTTTTCTTTTCTTTTCCTTTCTATTCGTTTTTAATTAGCTTATAAATATTTATTTTATTTTATTTTTTAATTGCCCACCTACTTGTTAGTAGGTGGGCACGTTTTTTTATTAATAAATTTTAATTTATAATAATTTTTTATAAATAAAACAAGATATTACATGTCTTCATCATAATCTTTCATTCTAAGTTCATCATCAGTCGAATCATTCTCATGCATCTCATCAGCCCCCACGACATTTGGATTCAGATGGTAATGCATCTCATCAGCGCATACAATATCTGAATTCGAATAGTAATCACCATCTGAAAAACAATCATTTTTTCTATCTTCGCTAAACAAACTATCTTCCTCTGAAAGTCTTAGTACATTATTTAATGTTTGCTTTAAACTAGAAATAATGCTCATATCTTCTTTGCCTAATGCAATCTCTAAAGTAAAATATATTTGAAATTTGTATATCCACATTTTATTTTCCCTCCATTTAATAAAAGCCCATTGAAGATAACTTAACAGACATAAAATACATAGAGAATTGGAAGAGTCCACCGCCCAAATGCATTGGAATTGATTAAGTATTAATGACAGTGGTTTAGGAGGAAAACTCAATATTGAGGGCCTTCACGTAATTTGCTTTTTCTGCCCATTTTCTGTCAAATAATTTATGTCCATATAGCACTTCCCTTCAAATAAATATTGAAATGAACTGAATATCAATAACTATTAGAAAGGAAAAACATGGTCTTACAAGTGATTATGGGAATCCTTCTGCATGGAATTCAGGTAATAATGTAATTTTAATCAATAAATCATTGGGAAAAAAATTAAACACTAGTACTCCTTATCTATTTTAGTTTTATCTTTTTTATTGAAGACTTAAAATGATTTCTGATGGGATAATCTCAGAAACTGTATATAAATATATATATATATATAACTCAACAAAAACTTTGATAAAAAAAATTTTCCAAAGCTATGAACACTTATAACTCATCTAATATATATTTCCAGGCCATTAATACACAGATAAGTGAATAAAGAACAGCATGGGTAGGAGCCAGTGAAGGATAAAAGAACTTGATTCTAATTACTCCATAGAAACTCCTACTGCAGAGGCTCCTTCCACCAATCAGCATTTTGATTACTTTCAGTCTCAGGAAATTTTTGAAGCAGAGATTCCAACGATCTTCTTCTTCTTCTTCTTCTTCTTCTTCTTTTGTTTCTCCGACTAAATCATTTATATTAATCATTATATCAGAATCCCCTGCATTAAAACTTCTACTTGCCGAGTCATTTTCTTGATTCTCCAGAGCGCTTTGATTAGTATTCTTGGATCTTTTCACGTCAATCTCAGCCTCCATAACATCACATTCTCCTTTCTTTCTCTTCTTTTTAGTCTTTTTAATACGACATAGCACAATGTTGGTATCTTTTTTTTGAATCTTGATCCAAGTTTCTTGATCAAGACTATGTTCTTGCATGAGCCAGCAACCATCTTGAGATTTGCAATTTTTATTCTAATATCAAAATCTCTTCTAAGTCCATTTGATTTCTCCACTAGCTTTGAATATCTTCCCTGAGTCTTCACCATGCCAAGAACCTCCATTGGACCCAATCCTTCATTGAATTGTAGCGCTTTTTTAGGGCGCCTATGTTTCAAATGAGTGAATATGTAAACAAATCAATCATCGTTAAAGAAAGGTTGATTCCCAAGACTTTCCAAATCTTCCATGGCTCTTCTTGTCGCCATGAATATCACAATCTTTCATAATATCTTCCTAGAAAGGAAGTGGGTTTCCGATAGCTTTCTTCAACAGATAGCATTGCTCCAATTCTTCATGAGTAGGGTTAAATTTGAAACCAACTGGGACAAACATTGGACGAGAATTGCTCATGTTTCTGTTATCTTCGTCTTGTCTCAACATTATTTCTTGATCAGACAATGAAACGGTCATGTGTGAAAGGGGAAGAAAACCTAATTCCCCTAAAACCTAAAATATGCATAGATCACTAGATTATTCAAATTAAATTGCAAAGAGCAGAATTGCGTACCTGACATCATCGTATGTTGATGTTGAAGACAATTCTGGGGTTTGTCGCCTTCTAGGGGATACACAATTTAGGTTATGCGGAAGCACTACTGAAGGAACGTAATGATCTCTCAAAATTGTTATGTTCTCCCGGAGACCACGACCCCTTATTTATAACTGAATAAATTGATTAATTTCTATTTTGGTCCTTTAACAAAATAGAAATTACTTAATGGTCTCTACACTTATAATCCTATTACGAGTAGGACACCTCAATAGTCAACAATCCTAATTTGATCAAAACTTTAATTTGAATCTTAATTTGACTGCAATACACATTTAATATTTAAATATATTTAGCCCACACTTAGGATTAATTTTAACAATATAAAATTAATTCTAATAATCTCCCACTTGGGCTAACATATATTAAATGTAAATGTATATACCTTAATGAGCTCATAAAAGTAGTCATACTGAAGGTGCCTCAAACAATCTCGTCCATTGATTATATCAATAAAGGACTGAAGGGCCAGTCGCCACATTCATCGTGACTCAAAACCACCATCAATCACATTACCAATACTCTCAAATGTCATAGATCAATAATAGGAGTGTAGCATGGAAACTACATGTAATGTGATCTAATCATGCCTGTTTCCAACTGGTCAATCTTAAGTAAGATCAAACATAAATATAATATAGAGTGTAAAACACATAATAAAATGAAAGAAAACTCATTTTTCTGCAGAAACTAAATGTACTTTATAAAATATATTCAATGTCAAAGAGAGCAAAAGAGAGCATACATAAAACTTAATGCAAACTTAATGAACAAACTCCCACTGAAACTAAATAGTCTCAAATAATGTGACACCCATATGAGCAGTGTGCTCATGAAAAACTTTCGGTATCACAGCCTTAGTGAGCGGATCCACAATCATGGAGTTCGTTCCAATATGCTCTATGGATATCTATACACTCTGTACTCTCTCCCTCACAGCCAGAAACTTTATCCCAATGTATCTCGATCGAGAAGAGCTTTTGTTGTTGTTAGAGAATAATACTGTTGAGTTATTATCACAGTATAACTTTAATGGCCTTTAAATACCATTCACAATGCGCAGCCCTGTAACAAAGTTCCTCAGCCAGATTGCCTGATTGGATGCCTCATAACTTGCTACAAATTCTGCTTCCATGGTGGAGGTAGCTACTAGAGTTTATTTCACACTCTTCCAAAAAATAGCACCACCAGCCAAGAGATATATGTAGCATGATGTAGATTTTCTACTGTCTTGGCATCCTGCGAAATCAGAATTAGTATACCTGTAATATCCTCATATATGCCCTAAAAGTTTTGATTATGTTGTTGATGTTGTGGTTAGTGTTGTTGTTGTTATATATTGGATTGTATATATGTGTTAAATTGTAAGAGAAAAGAAATGGAAAGAGAATGTATATGTATATGTGTTTTGGAGAAGAAATTTAGGGTTTAGAGACAAGTTTATATGTTGGGTATATGATGATATATATAACATATAAATTGGTCAAAGGGAGAGTCAATGCAAGAGGATATTTTTATGTGGCATGTGAAATTACTTAATTGGGCACATATGAGACAAAAAGGTAGTTAAATGGTGAAGGGTGTTTTAGTAATTGCAAGGTTAAAAACTCTTGGTGGATATAAGAAGCAAAATTTGACTTTTGCTCTTCATCTTTTCCTCTTCTCATTTGTGTGTGGACGGCTCTTCCTTAGACAAAAGGGAAAGAGAAGTGTTCTTGAGACAAGAAGCAAATTGAAGAAGAAATCAAAGGTTGTGAAAAGAGATTTGTGGAATTTCTTCATTTTAGGTAAGAATTCTTTTGTTTCCCTTTGTCAATTTTGAAGTTGTGTCTAAATAAAATTGTGATTGGTTGATGTGATGATTTAGTGTGTTTGTGTATGGTGTGTGTAAAAGTGTTGAAATGGAATTAAAGATAAGAAGCTAGGTTGGTGTTGGTGATGGAAGAGTAAGAGTTGTGTTTAGTGAATTTTTTTCTGTTTTACAATTAGTAAAGGCTGTGACTTGTATGATTTTTAATTAATTATAGAAAAATGTTCTTGAAGTAAATTTTTGATATGTTGTGCCTCTATGAGTCTAGAATGACTGAAAAATATGTTGATTCGATTTTGGAATGGTTATGAGTTTAGAAAGATTATTTTTATTAGACCTGTTCCAGCAGGTACCTTAACTGAGACAGCTATATTTCGGGATTTTTAATAAAATGTAGAAAAATCATATCCAATTGAATTTTGGATATGTTGTTTCTTAGTGAGTCTAGTATTTGAGAAAAATAATTTGGAACCACGTTGATTGAATTTGATTTATGGAATTCACAAAGTTCAGAACTGCTGCCAGGATGCAGGGCAATTGGGGCAGTCTGGTTAGGTGAACTATTTGACCAAGATTTTGTGTTCAGTTTGATCTGAAATTTTAAAGGAATGATTTTAAGATACAAAACTAAATTCTGTAAAAATTTTAGAATTTTTAGTCAAGTGGATTAGTTTATACAATTTTTCAAAATAAGGATAAAATGGAGTCTAAAACCATAATGTACTATTCATATGGTCATTTTGCTAATATTCCTTTTGGATTAGATTGTGAAGAGGTTGAATTGCCCTAACCGTGTCCCTCAAATGTAATGGTTATTGTTTTTATTCTTTGTTCTTTTAGCATGGCTTTGATTCTTCAAAGGTATTATGGTACCTAAACCTAAACATAAACACTTTAAACATGTCTAAAACAAAGAATGCCCTAATCAAATGTATGTGGATGATTCTAAACCTATGTATAATGATCTTTGGATTAGGTTTTGAAGAGATTGTGTTGCATTAACCTATATGTTGAGAATTCTTGGAAGAGGAAATGTATGGAGTAATGGGAATAGTTCTTGAGGTAAGTAACAATACATATGATTGTATTTAATTACATAATTTGAGGCTTAACACATTTGTTTGCAAATGTGTTAAGTGATTTATTATATTGTTAATATAATTGGACTAAGGTGATGATTGAATGATGTGAAGGATGTGAAGAGCATTAACAAGGTAAGCATAAATCCTATTTGATTGTATATCCTTATATGTCTTTGAACATTAACACATTGGGATGAAAGTGTTAAATAAGCTATTATATTGTGAATGTAAATGAAGAATGTATATTACTATATATATATATATATATATATAAAGGATGAAATATGAAATGGAAAAGGTAGGAAAATATGAGGATCCTTCTTAAGGTATGTGCAATTTGTTATGATAAATGCTCTAGTAATGAATGATGTTAATGTGTTTTGAGAAATGAGAAAATGTTATGTTATATGCATTGTGAATCTTGTGTATGACAATGTATTATATGAATAATATATTTTGAAATGTTATATCAATGATGTTATATGTATCATATGGATTGAGATATGATATGTAGTGAAGCCATTGTGATTGGCTATGATGATCCAATTGAAAGAAATAAGGCATATTTGCCTAGATGATAATGAACATTGAGATTGAAATTGATAATGAAACAATAAGTGAAATATGTGTTTAATGTGTTATTCAGTCTTCAGAGTTCTGGGTTTGGAGGCATGCCTATAAAATGAAAAAGGTAACAGTCTTGCCGGGTTGAGGATCTCTTCAAATTGAGTTGAATTGAGGTCCAAGAGACTGGGTCTGTTACACTATGAGAATTGTGAATATGAAATATATGATTGGTAACAGTCTTGCCGGGTTGAGGATCTCCTCATGATGAGTTGATGGTCCAAGAGACTGGGTCTGTTACACTATCCATGGATAGAAATATTGATATATGATGCCTACGGGCTTGATGATTATGATTATAGATCAAAGCAGTAACTCTGAACTCTGAATAACATAGTGGTGTCTGTTGGGCCCGAGTCTGTCTTTGTTGTCAATGTGATATACAAATGTTGAAAGAAATGGATAATGAAATCTTTGGTATACTTCATTGGACATGTGATTGATGATATGTAATTTGTGTGTTGAAATATTGATTATGAGCACTAATGATGAATCATAAATGGTGAATTGTGAATAAAGAAATGTTGTGATTGGTATGATGTATAATGTGTGTACTAGCATTGATTGTGAATTCAATTGATGAATTGTGGTTGAAGACAATGATTGTCTTAATTGGAAATGTGACTTATGGTTAGTATGATGTATAATGTGTGTATTGAGATGTTGATTGTGAATATTAGTGATGGGTTGGAATTGGTAGAAATGTTATGTATATATATGTGTATAAGATATGAAATTAGTTGAAAGATATGAAAGGTGCAAATGAAAAGGGATAAACTTAATAAGAACTAAAAGTATATGGAATTGATATATCTTTATATGTTAGTATTTCCATGATATATGTTTGTATTTTATATTTATACTACTAAGCTTTCGAGCTTAGCGCGGATGTATTATCGCGCAGGTAGCTTGGTGGAAGATATGAAGTCTTTTGGTATGCCACGAGAAGAGTAAGATTTTGTCGAGACCAACTAGAGGGTAATGCATACATGTATCCACTTTAAGTATGTTATATTAAATCTATAAATGAAGTTTTGATAAAGACAATGATTTTGTAAGTGTTCTTTAAATTGACCTATTATGGTTTGAATTTTGTTACAGGTTTTTAAAAAGTAAAAAGAAAAGTGGCATCCTTATACTCTATATACTTACTGTATGTATACTAGGTATATGTATAGTACTTATATAGGGTATCGAGGTGTTACAATACCCAATGATCTCAAGCTGATCTGATCTCCTGTATGTGAGCATATGTCCCTTCGTTCTCTAAAGATATCTCAAGACTCTTTTGGTTGCTTTCCAATGATCCATTCCTGGATTGCTGAGATATCGCCCTAACATGCCAACTATGAATGAAATATCTGGACGAGTTCAAACTTGAGCATACATCAAACTCCCAACTGCTGACACATAAGGAATCTTCTGCATCTCCTGAATCTTAAGTTCACCCTTTGGACACTGATCAAGACTGAATTTATCAACTTTAGCAACTGGGGTATCAATTGGTCTACTGTTATGCATACTAAATCTCTTGAGCACTTTCTCAATATAGCCCTTTTGTGATAATCCAAGAATACCTCGAGTACGATCTCGATGTATTTGAATCCCTAATACAAAAGAAGCTTCACCTAAATCTTTCATCTCAAAGTGTTTTGAGAGAAAGACTTTGGTCTCATGCAGCAAGTCCTTACAGTTAGTAGCAAGCAATATGTCATCCACATATAAGACCAAAAAGATAAACCTACTCCCACTGAACTTGTGATACATACAATCTTCCACAACATTTGTCTCAAAACCGAAAGAGACAACTACTTCATGGAACTTGAAGTACCACTGACGAGAAGCCTGCTTGAGTCCATAAATGGATTTCTTTAATCTGCATACCAGTCGCTTTAGGTCTCCAGACACAAAGTTTTGTGGCTGCACCATATAGATGGTTTCATCAATATCTCCATTGAGAAACGCAGTCTTCAAATCCATTTGATGTAACTCAAGATCAAAATGTGCAACTAGAGCCATGATTGTCCTAAAAGAGTCCTTCGATGATACTGGAGAGAAGGTCTCTTTATAGTCAATCCCTTCTTTCTGAGTGAAGCCTTTAGCTATAAGACGAGCCTTATATCTTTCCACATTACCATTAGAATCCCTCTTGGTCTTAAATATCCATTTGCAACCAATAGGTTTCTTTCCTTCAGGTAATGGGATACGATCCCAAACTTGATTGTCTTGCATAGATTTATATTCTTCACCCATTGCCTCAATCCACTTGTGTGAGTTAGGATCCAGCATGACATGATGAAAGCTGATTGGATCATCTTCCACCATGTCTACAGTGTCCTCATGTTCCTGAAGATATACTGCATAATCATCTGGAATAGCATTTCTTCTCTCTCTAGTGGACCTCCTTAAAGGCACAGGTTCTGGCTCAAATTATTGAAGTTGTTGAGCTTGTACTTGAGGAAGAATTACTTCTTCATCCTGATGAGAAAGTTGTTCAACATTGTCTTGTATTGGAACTTGATGTGAGTCTGGAACAGTGACAGGCGTAGGAACCAGAACACTGCTAGGAGCAATTATGGGAATCGACACTGAGTGTTCCTGACTCGATCCATCCTCAAAGACAATGTTTCTAACCTTACTTCTCCCCCCAAACTCAACATCCTCAAAGAATTTTGCAATTCCCGTCTAAAAAATAGAACTGGAAGTAGGATTATAAAACTTAAAACCCCGAGATCGCTCAGAATAACAAACAAAATAGCTACTAAAAGTTTTGGAGTCCAATTTTATCTCATTAGGCCTATAAGGCCTAGCCTCAGCAGGAAATTCTCAAACATGAAGGTGCTTTAAACTGGGCTTACGTCCAGTCCAAAGCTCATACGGTGTCTTTACAGCTGCTTTAGTTGGTACTCTGTTAAGAAGATAGACTGCTGTTTTTAATGCTTCTCCCCACAGAGACTCAGGTAAAGAAGAATGACTAATCATACTTCTAACTATATCCATAAGAGTCCTGTTACGTCTCTCAGATACACCATTCATGCTGGGTGTACCAGACATTGTGTATTGAGGGACTATACCACAGTCCTGCAGGAAAATAGCAAATGGCCCTAGACGTTGTTCACCAAAGTCTGATTAAAATTAATTAAAAAATAAAATTAAAAGTCTGATAATTAAAATTAATTAAAATAAAATTAAAAAATTAATTAAAATACAAAAAAAAATAAAATAAAATTAAAAAAAATTTGATTTCAGAAAAAAATACAGAAAATTCAAAGTCTGATTAATTCCAAAATATTCCAATTTTTTTTTATTTTAAATTAATTAAACCAAAAACAAATCAAACCAAAATTGATTTCAGATTACTAAATTCGATTCCAAATTAATTCTAGAAAATTACAATCACCGAATTAATTTCGGAAAATCTAACAACCTAGCACAAGACTCTGATACCAATTGAAAGGGGGAGAAAACCTAATTCTCCTAAAACCTAAAACATACATAGATCACTAGATTATTCAAATTAAATTGCAAAGGGCAGAATTGCGTACCTGACATCATCGTATGTTGATGTTGAAGACAATTCTGGGGTTTGTCGTATTCCAAGGGATACATACTTTAGGTTATGCGGAAGCACTACTGAAGGAACGTAATGATCTCTCAAAATTGTTATGTTCCCCCAGAAACCACGACCCCTTATTTATAACTGAATAAATTAATTAATTTCTATTTTGGTCATTCAACAAAATAGAAATTACTTAATGGTCTCTACACTTATAATCCTATTACGAGTAGGACACCTCAATAGTCAATAATCCTAATTTGATCAAAACTTTAATTTGACTATCTTAATTTGACTGCAATACACATTTAATATTTAAATATATTTAGCCCACATTTAGAATTAATTTTAATAATATAAAATTAATTCTAACAATGTGATCTTAGAAAAGTTACAGGAACAAGAATTAAGAAATTAAAGAAAAATATGTGTTTTGGATAGAACGGAATTATAGAGTAAAATTGAGTGGTGTAATACTCTGTTTCTGTTAATTTTTCTTTTATACATTTTCATTTCCTTTCTATAAAATTTTGATCACATTTCATTTTCAAATATATTAAATATTATCTAACAATTAAAAATGAAAAATAAGATAAAAAAAATTTAAAATTTTTTAGTGCAATTTCTCTATTTTTTCTCATTTCTTTTAAATATATTTTCAAAAAATTTTCTGCAAATAAAATATATATCTAAATATATTTTCTTCTTATTAAGAGTAGAGGTTCCTTTTTGCTAATAATATCTTGCCAGCCAATGCAAGGCTTGATGAAAAAGGAGTTACTTCGGATGGGCTGTGTAAGAGATGTGGTTTGTTGGAGACTGTGGAACATGTGTTTTTTAAGTGCGACAAGGGACAGGGTTGCTGGGATCTTGTGAATTTGGGGATTAACAGTAATATGAATGGCAATATTCAGGCTTGGTGTTCAGATGTTCTTCAATCCTTCAACAAGGAAGACGTGGCAATGGCTTTTGTTTGTCTTTGGAGATTATGGACGGAGCTTAATCTGTTTGTATGGCAAGATAAGCATTTGTCAGATTTTCTATCAGTTAAAATTATGCGTGATGTCCTTGAAGATTGGCACAAAGCACAGGTGTTGAGTGGCTGTCTCTTTTCTCACAATTTGGAGGCAGTGTGTGATCATGGGTCTTGGCAAAAACCTCCTGCTGGTGTTTGGAAATGTAATATATATGCAGCTCTACCAAATAATGGGACTGGTGCAGGCTTTGGTTTTGTGGTTAGAGACAGTCAGGGGGAAGCTCTGGTTCTACTATCGGGTTGGTTTGAGAATTGCACTATCTCTTTCCTTGCGGAGTTACTTAATTTCCGGGTAGCTCTCAATTTTGTCCTTCATCATTTCCATAGACCTGGAATTGTTGAGATTGATGCTCAACAGGTTCTTTGTTAATCGAAGAAACTCCAATACTTTAGCTCATGAATTAGCTAAACAGGCTGTATCTGATGAGTGTTTCTTTGTTTGGGATAGTATCCCTCTTTCTGTTGCTTTGATTTTATTTGCTGAGCAATAAAACTTTCACTGATATTCTAAAAAAAAAAAGACATTTGATAGATTGATAAACAATATTTTCAGTATATAATATTATTATTTATAATAATATTATATAAAATAAGGGGACGGTTTTTGCAATTTGCAGTTAACCATTAATTAAATTAGCAGTGGAAAAAATGGAGACATTTATATAGCCCCCTAAAAAAAATTATTTTAAAAATACTATTAAAGCTCAAAATATTTACACTTTAATAAAATATTAGAGTAAAATTTTAAAAATACAATATTATTCATTAAAACAAATTTTTTTTATAAAAATATATTTTCCATCACTACAGTATAAGAGGTATTTTTTTTAAAAAATATTTTATTTTTCTTCAAACTCTACTATTAAATAAAAATATTATACTAAAATAAAAAAATTTAATATTTTAAATTATTTTTCAGCATATAAAAAAATTATAATTTTTTACAAAGAAAAAATTTTAATTTTAATTATAAAAAATAAATAATATACAATTTTATTATGTAGATATTCTATATATGTTTTGTGAATATTGTAAATATATTATAGATATTGTGTGCATGTTATATATTTTTTATTTAAATTATTTATATTTTATATAAAAATTATTAAATATTATGTGAATATCGCGTGGATGAAAATTAAAATTAAATAAATAAAATTAAATAAATATTAAGAATATTATGTAGAAATATTGTAGATATATTGTATATATTATAGATGTAGATTATATTATTGAGCATACATATTGTGTATGTGTTAATATTTTTTGTGTCATAGTATTAATTTTTTTTGTCATAAATAAAATAAATTAAAAAAATAAAAAATTATAAAAATCAGAAAAAGAAAAAAGAAAAAAGACCGTGGAAAACGTAAAATTGTAAATACAATCACGCGTCTGTTATTTCCGAAAAGTGGAACTTTGGTGCCATATACAGTATAACAATCTCTTCTTATGTAATAATTTTTTTATATATTTCATGTTTTCTTAAAATATTTTAATAAATTAATATTATTTTAAATTTAATTTTAAATATATATGAAGAATGACCTTAAGAATGCCAATGATTCAGTGAAATATTAATTTTTGGGCTTAGATTCCCATTGAAATTTATAAGCCGGGTAATGAAGTGTATAAGAAAGCCTCACTTTTTAGTTCTTATAAATGATAATTCAAGGAATTTTAGGATGTTATTAAGAATTATAAAAATTAGATATAAAATATTTAGATTTTATAATTTTAATAAATTTTTATTTTTTTTATAAAAAAATAATATTAACTATAAATAATATAATAATAATTAATTATTTAATGACTTGAATATATAGTTATTGATCATCTGCATAAGGACAGTGATCACGAAAAGATACGAATCTACCAAACTTCTTTTACTATTATTTTTTATCAAATACTTCAATCCCTCAATTTATTTTTCTATTTAAGATTTTTTTTTAAAAAAATTAAACTATTAATACTTAAATTCTTTTCATAATTAAAAATTTATATTCATAATTCATAAATTTAATGGTTACCTCAAGTTTTGTGATTTTTTCACAATTTTAGTTTATTTATATAAATTTAATAATTTTAGCTATAAAACAAATTTACCCATAGTCAATCTATATTAAGTTAGTTAGTTATTCTATATAAAAATATGATTCATTATCTGTTGCAATTATAATTAGTTAGTAGTTTAACAATAGTATTAGTAGTTGAACAATATTATTGTGATTTTAACTTTACATGAATTTATAAATAATAATAATATTATGAATTTGTAAATTTATAGGATTATACTAACAACAATATGTGACTTAATTGAATATTTATCATTTAATTATGCAATATTTATAAACCTAGATTATTGTTGATATTTTGAGGGATTCATATCAATAAATATATTAAGCAATAAAATAATTATTTTTAGTTGAGAAAAGATGAATCTCAATTTTTTTATTTGAAATTTATGATTTCAATTTTTAATTCAATTTTTTAATTTATTTAAAGGATAATATTTTAAAAATTGAATTTAAAAATTAATTTAAAAAATTTTAAATTAATATAATAAATAATAATAATTATTATTATTATTTTAAAATATGACAACACGAGATTATGAGAGACACGTGGCATAACATGGTGATTAGCGACTATAAAATTGGTATAATATATAGATTAGCCAAAACAGTATATTAATATTTGTATAAATGTATATTACAGATAATAGTGTTGGTAAATTAAATATCGTTGTTACCTTATTCATTAGATTATATAAATTAATTTGAAGTTGTATGCTATAATGCTATAAAATGCACTTAGAACTATATGAAATGATTCATGAATGAGAAAAATGGATATTTTTATCTTTAATACATTCAGATGTAGTAGTTGTAGTTAAATACAGTTTTATTAAGATCACCAATTAGAATTAGCATTTTTATAGTTTGAACTCTTGTAAAATAGTGATTTTAAATGATAATCGTTAATTGTTAATGGTTCGACTATCAAACACAAATAGACAGAATAAAATTTTTATTTTCAAATCTCTTGAGATTTTTGAATAAACATAACCAGCATGAGAGCAGGCTGATAATATGGTTACAAAGATTACTTCATTTGACTGAATCCCATCAACAAATTAGGATAATGTATTCTCTCACAATCTGAGACCTAATAACAGGGGACTTGAATGACCTCTGTGACTCTTATGGTTGGGAAAATGTACGAGAAGGACCCATTTCCAATGGATGGGCTTGGGATTCATGAAGTTGCAACAAGTCCAGTGACTGGAAGCAAAAGAAAGGCAAAAGCAAGGGCTGAATCACCTGAATTGAGTGAGGAGACCGTTGTCAATTTGGGATTGGCTGAAGTTAGTATTGTGGAATGTCAGTGACGTGAATAACTAATTTAGCTGGCAGTCAGTCAGTTAATAAAATTGGTGAAATCAATGTGAAGAGAAAGAGAAAATCTTATTAGAATTGTATTAAATTTGTGAAAACATATTACAGATGCTATAAATAGGCAAGTAACAAATTTTTAAAGGATAACAAGAATACATATCAATTTTCTCCTCAATTCTCTATTCTCTATCTCTTTCTTCTTCTTCTTCTTCTTCTTCTTCTTCTATTCTCTATCAGGATCCTTGGCCAGAAGGAACACCTTCTATGACTTGGGAACTTGAGAACTTGGTATTAGAGAACACTGATCATTCCTGGGAAAATCCTACCATAGCCAATATTGCTTATATGGCCCGTAAAAGTAAGGTTGTAGTAACCGAGGCACACCATTTGCAGCAAATGGAGGAAAACTTCCAGTTGATGGATTAGAGGACTCAAAAGTTCATGAAGGAGGTCTACGATCATTTTGATCTTCAAGATCAACAGTATCATGACCAGCAGGCAGCAAAACATGCGATCCAAAAGCAAATGGATCAAATGATAGAGTTATTGTGCTCCTTGGCATTGCATGCACCAAACCAACATATACCGCAAACTTCCCAGACCACAGTAGATCAAAACAACCAGTGTACAACACTACCCATAATGCCACTCTTACGAACCATAGCCACCAAATGAACACCAATCCTGCACCAACAAAGACTACACAGACTCAGCAACCAAATAATTTAGCTCCCTATTATCAACCAAACACCACCCACATTGGTGGAACCAACCCTGCTACTATTGGAATTCTTCCAAATCCACCAAACGCCATCCGCCAAAGCCAAATTATACACAACCAGACACAACCAAGAATCAATCAACCCATTGAAAACAACCATTCCACAACTTGGACCAATCCTAACTCTGTTAATATGTATGGTAGAATGCCTAAGCTAGAATTACTACAATTTGAGGGAATCAACCCTAGATTGTGGATCAGGAAATGTGACCGCTACTTTCAATTTTATGAAATTTCAGATGATTAGAAACTAGAAGTGGCCTCACTGTATTTTGGTGATAAGGTGGATAATTTGTTTTAAGGCTTGCAGATGCAACACCAAAGGGAAGGATGAGATCGACTCACTGCAGATCTATGTGTAAGGTTGGGGAGATGAAGGTAGCAGATGTAGTTGAGTCTTTTAATAAAATGAAGCAAAAAGGCTCGGCAGAGGAGTATCAGGAGAAATTTGAAGAGCTAAAATCTCTTATGCTCAAATATCATCCCTGGCTAGATGAGACTTATTTTGTCTCAAGCTTTGTTAGTGGATTGAGCAAGGAGCTCAAGCCTATGGTGAAGCTATTTAAGCCAAACACATTAGTTGAAGCTTGTGAACAGGCTAAGTTACATGAGGAATCGATTCAGGCGATGTTCAAGAAGAAATTACCGATCAAACCCCTAGTTGGTCCTAGCACTTATTATCCACAACTTCAAAACTCCACCTATCAGCCTAGCTATAAGCTTAACCCCAAGCTTGAACCTAAGACTGATAATCCTATAGATAAACCTAAAACCGATACCAAACCTGTAACTCCCTTATACCCTGTATACGTACAATACATATTTTCAACATATGTAAAATACGCATATACAGTACAAAAATGTCACAGATCGGTTTACTAAAATTTTTTTTTAAACATTTCCAATTTAAAATTTTAAATTCTAAATATATAAAAAATTAAATAGAATATAAATATTCTTTACTTGTTATAAGAACCCAAAATAAATAATATATATAAAAATCTTTGAAAAAAATTTGCCAGAGTTTTGTCTGTATTTTGGATATCCCAAAATTTATCAAAACATAACCTGCAAAAAGAAAATACTCCCAAATAATTTCCAACCACCATCTCAACCATACTTCTCAATTTCACCAAGTTTCTCAAATATTTATACATATAGATATACATAATTTAAAACACACTTACTCTCCCATTTCAAATACATTGACCAAAACATTCTTTATAATATACAATACGTAAAATTCAAAACATAATATATTATGCATAAAACTCAAAATGTACAATAACATAAAAATATATATATGCTGCTGGTAGTGTTTCTGATCTCGATAGCAACTCAACAAGCTCAACTACAAGTTTAGACCCAACCTGGTCTAAAAGAATTCTCTGGCTCAGCTGGGTCTACCTTGTCACCTGCGCGATGGAAACAATCGCGCTAAGCCGAAGCCTAGTGGTACAAACTTTGATAATAACAATATAACTCAATGCAATACCAAATGCACAATGCATATAGATGTCACATCAATCCACTTTCTTATTTTTTTCAAATATTTCATAATTCACATTAAAACAAAGACAAGCATGGGCCCAAAAAGGATCTAATATGCTATTCAAATTTCAGAGTTACTGCTTTGGTCTATAATGAGACCATGTGTCTAGCCCCATAGGTAATATATCCATGGATAATGTAACAGCCCTAGTCTCTTGGACCTCAACCCGGCTAGACCCTTACGCCCTAGTATCTTGGTCCTCAACTCAGCTAGACTGCTACAGTTTTTAAGGCTTACGACTTAGTCTTTTCACCCCAAAAACATCATATTTATCAGCTGACTTGGCTTATGACCCAGTCTTTTCACCATTCCAGCGTATAGTCCGTAGGCAATCATAGGCATACCGCCAAACCCAGAACTCTAAAAATTGAATAACATATTAGGCACACAATTTATTCATATTCCTCATTATTAATCTCTTTCTCATTTTCACATATTCAATCTAGGCACATTGCCTTATTTTCATATTTTTTTCTCACTTTTCTCATTTTTCACATCTTTCTCATTTTTCTCACTTTTCTCATTTTTATCAATATCAATTCATTTCATTATTACACATATCTCATTTTTGTATTCACAACACATTACCCAATTACTTTGGGTATTTTCACATAATATGCATATTTCATATGTTACACAAATTAGCCATTATCAATGGCTTTTCACAATGCATTTAACACATATATGACATTACAAATGTCATAGCACATTATTCATACATAATCAATGAATCAAGTAACTTAACATATTTTTCAACCAAAATGTGTTAAGCCCAAATATCATGCAAATATAAACAATATATTTAAAGTTTATATATACCTCCACTAGCAACCCAAAGCAAGCTAAAAACAACCTTCAATCCAATCTTTCTAACTTGCCCTTCACCACTTGGATGAAGCAAATCAACCTCCCTCAATGCCTAAACCAAATATGATAACAAATAATCATTTAGTATCACATTTAATGGCATTTTCAACATTAAACCATAATTACACATCACTCCTATAAATTTTCAAAAATTTAGCCTTTCCTTACTTCAACATTAGAATTCAATTCTACTATAATTAAATTAGTATTTTAAGTTTATTTATATTATTAAAAGTATATTTTAATACATTTAAATCATTTACATTATAAAAATACACTCTTATGCACAAAATCTCAAAAATGGCATAACATTTCCCCATTGAAGGTTTTCTATTCCAACACATTCCATTACTCATTCTAAGCTTATATTCATCACTTTTAACACTAAACAACATGCTTAAACAAATAAAATCACACAATTCAAACACTTTGGAAAATCACTTTTCCAAAACCCTAAATCTCCACTTCCATTCTCAAACTCCAACCCAACACCACCAAATCCAATATTTGACATTAAAATACTTGTTTATGAATCAAAACAACTAATTTGGAAATAATTTGCACAATTAAAGTTCATGTTTTCAAAATCCCAAAAATCCATAACCCTAAATTCTCTCTCTTCACCATTCTTTATCCAAACTCCATCATCTCTTCAATCTAACCTTAGAATCATTGTTAAGTACCCAAAATAACATCATATACACCAATTTCAACAATTATAACATACTACATCAAAATCTTAAAACTCACATAATCTCATCTTCCATGGAATTCAAAGAAAAGAGATGGAAACTTACTAATTTTAGTGGAAATCACCAAAAATCCACTTGCAACTTGTTAATTTCTTCAATTTATGGAGTATGGAAGAATCAAATTCTTGGTTTAACTCCTATGGAAAATTCGGCCAAAGGAAAGAGAAGAAGAAGAAGAAGAAGAAGAAGAAGAAGAAGAGTTTTAATATTTCTTTTCCTTTCATTTTTTTTAAACCACATATATATATTAAAAAAATTTAATATTTAAATATTTAATTATTTTTTTAATAAATTAAAAGTTTCAATTTCCCTCTTCCATTCAGAAATAATTTATTTTTGAATTATTTTATTAATTTTAAATTTATAAGATTTAATTACCAAAATACCATTTTCTTTTAAAAAGTGTTGACTTTTATATATGTTATGTATATTTTGCATATATATCATATATATATTCCACTTTTTCATTTAAAATCCCTTCATTTTTCATTTTAAACTATTAATTTAATTTATCCTTTTAAATTATAATTTATTTATCAAATTTTTTAAAAATTAGAAATTTTTAAAAATTTTAGGATGTTACAACACCCACCCCAGAATCTCACAAAACACAACCATCAAATACACAACTCAGACGAAACCTAGGCTAGTGCTACAAGTGTGGTGATAGGTATTTTGCAGGACATGTTTGCAAGTTTAAGCACCTGCGAGTATTGACGAGTGTTGAGGAAGATGAGGTGGAGGACACTGAAGAGGAGTTACAGGCATATATGGAGGAAGGGGAAGGTGTCAAAATATCTATACATGCTATTGAAAGGACAGAGGCTGCAAATTCTTTGAAGATTAGAGGAAGCATTAGAGGAAAGGAGGTGATGATGCTCATTGACAGTGGGAGCACCCATAGCTTTGTGGATGCCTCGTTGGTCAAGGAGATCGAAAATAGAAACAATTAAGACCAAGACTCTCTTGGTGACAGTAGCTAATGGGCAGAACATGGTTAACAAGGTAGAGTGTAAAAGGGTTCGATGGATGATGAATGGTCATGAATTTTTTATTGATCTTAGGGTGTTGAGGTTAGGAGGGCATGATATGGTCATCGAAGTGGACTAGATGAAACACCATAGTCATATTCTCTTTGATTTTCAGAGAATGGCAGTGGCCTTCAATAAGAATGAGGAAGACATAGAACTGAAAGGGGTCCAGGAATATGGCAAACTTAAATTGATGTCAGCCTCCAAAATGGGGAAGTTGATCCAACAGGACCCTAATCAGATGGAGACTCTATTGTTTTCTATCTGCTGCATTTCAGCAGAGGGAGACGACATCGTATTGGGAGAAGGATGAGAAAATAGATATTTACAATCCTAAACAAACAGTGGCATTTTAAAGAATCAGCAAAGAATCAAGTAGAAACTCTAAAATTCGCAAACCCTCGACCTTCCTTCAGATATCCTCTTCATCATCCATCACTATGATAACCTCTTCGATGAACCAATAAGTCTTCCTCCATAGTGGTCTCATGACCATTCCATTCCTCTCAAAGAAGGAGCCACCACAGTCAACATACGCCCTTACAGGTACCCATATTTTCAGAGAATAGAGATCGAAAGGTAGATAAGGGAGATGTTAAAATAGGGTATCATCAAGCCCAGCACCAATGCTTTTGCATCACCAGTCATCCTTGTTAAAAAGAAGGATGGTACATGGAAGTTCTGTGTTGATTACAGGCAGCTGAACCACTTGACAGTGAAGCATAAATTTCCTATACCTTTGATTAATGACCTTTTGGATGAATTGAGAGGTGCTTAGTATTTCTTCAAGCTCGATCTCAGATTTGGGTACCATCAGATTCGAGTGAAGCCAACCGATGTCTATAAAACTGCATTCAGAACGCACAGTGGGCACTTTGAATTCTTAGTTATGCCATTTGGGCTAACTAACTCACCAACAACATTCTAGTCTCTAATGAATAGTATTTTTAAACCTCATCTCCGTAAGTTTGTATTGGTTTTCTTTGATGACATCCTAATTTACAGTCAGACGCTTGTTGACCATGCTAAACATCTACAAGTGGTGCTGGAGATTTTACAGCAAAATCAATTGTTTGTCAAACAATCGAAATACAATTTTGCAAAGAAATCAATTGAGTACTTGGGTCATGTGATTTCATGGGAGGGAGTCAGCACTAACCAATCTAAAATTGAGGCAATGATGAATTGGCCACAGCCTACCAACATCAAGGGGTTACGAGGGCTCCTTGGGTTAACTAGCTATTACCGTAAGTTTGTAAAGGGACATGGGCTTATCAGTCGCCATTAACTAAGTTACTTAAGAAGAATGGATTCAGTTAGAGTGAAGCAGCAGAGGATGCATTTCAGTAGATTAAAAAAAGGATGTGTACAACCCCTGTGCTAGCCTTGTCAGATTTCACCGCTCCCTTCACATTAGAGACAGATGCCAGCAGCAAGGGAATTGGTGTTGTTGCCAATTGCTTACATTAGTAAGGCTTTAAGCCCTAGGAACCAAGGGCTCTCAATTTATGAGAATAAGTTGTTAGCTATACTGTTTGCAGTGGAAAAATGGGGACACTAGTTTGAGAATACTCATTTTAAGATCAAGACGGACCACCAGAGCATTAAGCACTTGCTTCAATAGAGACTTCACACTTATGTCCAGCAGAAGGGTCTAACTAAGCTATTGGGTCTTGATTGCAACATACAATATAAAAAAGGGTGTAAGAATAGAGTGGCGGATGCCCTATCAAGGAGAAGCTAGACAAAAGAAGAAAAAGGCAGATAGTTATGCAATGTCATATGTGGTGATACCCTTGTGGATGCAGGAAGTCATTGATAGCTATGAAGTTGATGAAGAGTGTCAAATGCTTATCAAATCATTATTAGTTAAAGGTGAAGCCAAACCTTTTTTTCTTACAAGCAGGGGTTGCCGACATATAGAGGGAGGTTAGTAATAGGAAGTGATGATGATTTGAAGCTAAGGATAATAGAAGTTGGGCCTCTGCATTGGGTGGACATTCTGGAATTAGGGGGACTTATGCAAATTAAAGCAACATTTCTTCTAGAAGGGACTCAAGAAGCAAGTATATGACTGGGTAATCAAATGTGACACTTTTCAAAGGTGTAAAGGAGAGAACATAGCTTACCCTAGTCTTGTTTAATCACTGCCAGTTCTAAATGGTGCTTAGGAGTCTATCTCCATGGACTTCATTGAAGGGTTACCCCGGTCAGATAGCAAGGACACCATTTTAGAGGTGGTAGACAGATTTTCCAAATACTCTCACTTCTTGCCCTTAACTCATCCATTTACTGCTAGTAAAGTAGCTAAACTTTTTCTCAATAATGTCTTCAGGCTATATGAGTTGCCTAAAGAAATTGTGAGTGACAGGGATAAAGTTTTCACTAGCTTATTTTGGTAGGAGTTGTTCAAATTAATTGGGGTTAAGCTCAATTTAACAATAGCATACCATCCTTAGGCTGATGGGCAAACTGAAAGAGTGAATGCTTGTTTGAAAAATTATTTGAGATGCTTTTGCTTTATGAAGCCCGAAACATGGTCAGGATGGTTACCTTTAGCTGAGTGGTGGTACAATACTAACTATCATTCCAGGTTAAAGATGACACCTTATCAAATGTTGTATGGTGTTCCCCCGACTCCATTTCCTTGTCTACATGCTGGACAGACAACAGTAGCTTCCATGGAGGAGTTCTTAATGGAAAGGCAGAAAATAGTTCAATTGTTGAAAGAGCAGTTGGCCTTAGTTCAGAATAGATATAAGCAATTGGCAGACAAGGGAAGAACTGACAGGAGTTTTACTGTGGGTGATCTAATTTATCTTAAGCTTCAGCCCTATAAATAATCCTCTATAGCTGTACGCAAATCTGTAAAGCTCTCTACCAAATATTATGGTCCATTCAAGGTGTTAGCCAAGATAGGAGCTGTAGCATACAAGTTGGAATTACCTCCAACTTCCTCAATCCATCATGTGTTTCATGTGTCTCTTCTCAAAATGTATATTGGCAACCCAGCAACACCTTCATCTGATCTTCCTCAGCTGTATAAGAATAGTGAACTTAAGTTTCAGCCTGTGCAAGTATTGGATAGTCAAACCACAGTTAGGAAGAAGGTGCATGTTCGGCAATTGCTAATTTAATGGCTCAATATGCTGACTGAAGATGCAACAAGGAAAATTTCAAAGAAGGGGGTATTGTCACAACTCTTATGGCTGGGAAAATGTATGAGAAGGATCCATTTCCAATGGATGGGCTTGGGATTCATGAAGTTGCAGCAAGTTCATTAATTGGAAGCAAGGGAAAGGCAAAAGCAAGGGCTGAATCACTTGAATTGAGTGAGGAGACAGTTGTCAATCTGGGATTGGCTGAAGTTAGTATTGTGGAATGTCAATGACGTGAATAACTAATTTACCTGGCAGTCAGTTAGTTTGTAGAATTGGTGAAACCAATGTGAAGAGAGAGAGAGAAAATCTTACTAGAATTGTATTAGATTTGTGAGAACATATTACAGATGCTATAAATAGACATGTAACGAATTTTTAAAGGATAACAAGAATACAGATCAATTTTCTCCTCAATTCTTTATTCTCTATCTTTTCTTCTTCTTCTATTCTCTATCAGGATCCTTGGCTAGAAGGAATACCCTCTATGACTTGGGAACTTGACAACCTCCTGGAGCAGACAAAATGAAACAACAAACTGGGCATGTAATTGTTTTACTTGCTGAAAGTTTTCTGACATTTTAAGAATGATAACATGAGCTGCAGTTCTAATTGGAGCTGCAATGGGTAACTTAACCAGTTCTCTTTTGGAGGAGGCAGATGCTGTCTGAGAAGAAGCCGTGCTGTTATTTTTAATGCCCAAAAGGTTCTTGGAAGAAGTCAGCTGCAAATGTTCCTAGCTTGCCGGATATTGGAGGCAAAATATGATATAAATGATGTTTTATAAATCACTCACAACCATGCAGACCATATCAAAGAAACAAGGGAATAAATATAATGATAATTGCAACAAATAAAAAGAGTAGTTCAAGCACTTATATATCTGATTATGAATCACTCACTCCTCAATACAGCTGAGATTTACTCCCTACTACTATGGGGCAGCAAATCACAAACCAATATACCAAGAAAATTTTCAGTATATACCAATATAATGAATAAGTTAACTGAAGCATAAATAAATTGAAGGTTTTTTTATCTCTTTCGTGGTTAAGAAACAATTATTGGGGAAAAAGAATAGAACAAACATTTTGGAGCCTTCAAAACAATTGAACTAACAGCACTAAGAAGCCAGATGTTAGAATCAGCAGTAAGGATGGATTGTGAACTATCTGACTCCCATTATCATCAGCCAATTGTGATGGCGAACTTGCAGTGCATTCAAGCCCCTGCTTCCCTTCCCGGCATTCACTGGCAAAAAGACCAGGAGGGTATTTCCCATAAAGGTTAATGTAGCTAAACATGGTTGATGCACAATCATTGGTCAAGTCATTCAACACATCTGCGTAAGGGCAGGCAAATTCCTTGAATGCTGCACAGCAAAGACCAGGAGGATAATCAGGTCCTTTACATTTGCTTGTGATCACTGTGTAGTTCAGAAACTCAAAGTTCACTGGGCAGGCTGCAGATAAGTCAAGAGATTACCTCCATATTAGAATACTTTTTCCAAATAGAATGCAGCATATTAAAACCTGGAACAAAATTGCTGAATTGATTTTGCAATGGGCGATAAGATATCTGTGTTCTCTTAATTTTTATATAATCACGTATCACAAAAATACATGAGTAACTCCAAAATTAGTATCCATCATTTGCACATGTACATAAATGAGCTGATACTGCATCAAACTACAAAGCTAAGACCAGACTGCAGACCTGAATTAAAGAGAACCAATGCATGCAAGAGCACAAAATAACATTCTTAGCCTAAACTAGAGACTGACATTCAGCATTTCTTCTCTTTTATGACTTCATTAACATCAAATTTCATGTTGCATCAATATATGTACTCACAAGAAAAGGAATCAATAAATCAGAAAAATGGCCATAAAGATCGGAGAAATGTTAGAAAATCCAGTCTTAAGTCTTGAAGTAAAAAAATTGTTATATTTTGATATTCTAACTTTATAATTTGTTATATTTTGAGCCCATCCAATTGTTGACAGTTCCCACAACAAATTTACAAAATTAGGTCTTCTTGATTAGTACCTATTGTTTTAAACATACAGAAAGAGAAAACAAACAGAAAGAGAGAGGTCCAAAGAACACAAACATAGAGCACTTAAATCATACGAGAAAGCAATATAAACAAAGCCTATGGAAAGATGCTAAAGCTTAGAGTTTGCAATCCACCTCTGCACACATAACAAAGAAGAAAACCATTGCTATAGATCAGGTGACAACTGGTCAAATATCTATAGTATGTGATCATTACTTCACAATTAAAAAGGTAGCCAATTAGAATTTTATATTAGAACAGAAGATAAATAACAGAAAAGAAAGGGGGAAAACAATAAGTGCAATGACTCACATTGTCAATGCAAATGGGTATCTTTGGAGGCTTGATCCTTGCAACAAATTAATTATTTATTATACCAATCAAACAAAACATAGAAACTCAAACAGTATATATATATATATATATATAGAAATGATTTTAATTGAAAAAAGAAGTAAAGAAAACAAAATGCGGCAATCAGATCGGGCAAGAATGGAACTATAAACTAAAAGCACAAAAGAAAGCTAAGATTAGCGTTTGAAACCCCATAATTCTTTTTACTTGCCCACCTCTCCCAGACCACAAAACTAATAATAGGCAAAGAATTGGATGAAGAAGAAAAAGAAAAACCTTTCTTAGCCTGAAGTAGATTCCTGCTAGTAGAAGCATGGGATACAAAAACAGAATCTGGATCCAAATCAACAACAGATACACAAGTTAAACATTATTCCAGAAAAATTCAATTAACAAGCAAATACATACAATAAACTCAAAAATACCTAAAATAAAACTGGTAGCAGAAAAGGAAGGAGCAATTAGAACCACCAATAGAAAAAACAAGAAAATAGCAGAGCGTCCGTTTAAACCCATCTTTCTTTAAAACAAAGCAAGAGAGATCTCTCTCTCTCTCTCTCCTATATGTATATCTTGTTTCTGGGTCCAAAAAAAAATGGTTCTTTATTTAGAAAAAGAAGAAAGCTTGAACTTTGAAGATATAGAAAAAGTCACAGACTCACAATTAAGAGATTTAGGTAAAGAAAAACAGAGAAACAGCAAGAAACCAAGAAACTTATAATAAAAAAAATTTGAAAAAAGATAGTTACTTACAGAGCATGTTCATATTAATATGATTGAGAAGTGGGTTACAGCAAAAACTGGGTCATACCCATTAACAGAACAGGCAAGGCACAGCTACTTTCTTTTCTTATTTCAGTTTCTAATTCTCAAATTTACTACTAATAATAATCTGTCTGCTTCCTCTTCATCCATTGGTGGGTCAAGGCAAATCCTTGTCTCCCTCTCTTTTTTTCACTGTTACACGACAACGTTTTGTGTAGTTTTTTTAAGACCGTTTGACCTTTGTACGCGTAATTAATAATAATATGACAATAAATAAATAAAATTCATTTTTAAGACATGGCAGTTTGTCACGTTATAGGGTTAAAAGGAGGCTATAGTTCGGCTGGAGTGTGTAAAAGTTTAACTGAATTATAGTAGTATTAGTTTAACTTAATTAAATTCAAATTTATTTAATAACAAGTCAAATTTTTAATTTAAAATACATAAAAATTGTAGATGCTCAAGTTTTTAAATATTTTTCTAATTAATAATTATATTATTTATTTTATTCAATACTTAAAATTCAGCAATTATTTTTCAATTCTATTTACCAGATATCATAGTGTTCTATAAATTTCTAGCTAGATAAATTTAACCATAACAATTATAAATTCTAGTTTTTAATTTAATTTAGAATCATCAATGCTAAATTTTAAAACAATATTTTAGAACAGAATAAATTATTACAATATTCATGATTTTTTTAATTAACATTTTAGTTTTTATTATTTTAAAAGTATCATTTTTAGTCATCATATTTATTAATAATTAACACTTTAGTTTTTTAGATAAAATAACTTTTTTTACTAAATTTTAAAACATTGACATTTTAATTTATATAAAACTATCACATTTTAAAAATGTAATTTATTCTGATTTTTATATAAACACCTTATATTAAAATACTTTTATTTTTTTCAAAATTTTGATTTAAATTGAATGCTAGCTTATTATAAAATATTTTATCCTGTCTTTTTTTCTAATATATTTTTCATTAAAATTATTTATGAATTAAAAGTGTAAATTTTTAAACAGTAAATATTAAAATACTACCATAGTGAGACATACTTTGAGTATTAATCAAATTTAAATATTTCCATGAGTAGTTGACTATTGCATTACATGTTTATATAATATAATGGCATTTTCAACGATAGTGTTTATGGACAGCTCGTAGATTTTAAGAAATTATTATAATTTTTAAATTTATCAAACATTTCGTATTAGCAAATTACCACGCTGAACAAACGCATGCTCATATGAGAAGGCTGATGGCAATTGATGTTAGGATCCATTTATATAAAATATGAAAATTTATAAATAAATTTGAATTAAAATAAATAATATTTTACTATTTGGTAGGTTTGAATTAGGTTCATATATAATATATATACATATATAGTCGTGTTAATAGAGAAGTCCAAGATTAGATTTCCTACTCTACCCAATTACACATAACAAAGAAGAAAACCAATGCTCCACGTTAGGGGTGGACAAAAAAACCAAAAAAACCGAACCAACAGAGAAATCGACCGAAAATCGACCAAAAAATTGATTAATCGACTGGTCGGTTCGGTTTTTGGTTCTAAATTACATCAAACCGAAAATATTCGGTCGGCCAGCGGTTTTATTGCTCAGAAAACCGAACCGATCGAAAACCGACCAAATTTTTTAGGTCTAAACCAAAACCACTGGTTTATAATGAAACCGACCAAATTTTTTTTTGTCTAAACCAATTTTTTTTGTCTAAACCGAAGCCGACCGAATTTTTTTTGTCTAAACCAATTTTTCGGTTTAAACCGAAACAGACCGAAAACCGAAGGTTCGGTTTTTTCACGGTTCTCCTCTGATCGGTTCGGTTTTCGATTACTAAAATATATGATCGTTTTTTAGTCGGTTTTTGCAGATCGGTTCGGTTCGACCAACCGAACCGATTTTGCCCACCCCTACTCCACGTATTGGAATTTTAAACTCCATTGATAATTTTCAGTTTGGATTTCTTAAAATTAGAGTGCTGGGCTTTGAAATTATTAGATTTCTTGGAAATGGGTTACTTTGAAGCCATTTTATCCTTAAAACCACTCAATTAATAAGTCTCTTTCTTTTCTTTTCTTTTCTTTTTTTTTCCCCCTAATGTGGCATCTTTTACACTACTAACACTCCTCCTTAAATATAATTGGGCCGAACTTTATTATTTTTTGAAGCCTAGTTATCACTTAGACTTTCTTACTTTAAACTCATAGCCTCGACTTCAACTCAACTTCAGTCTTTAACTTGAATGACTGAATCTTGGCTCTTTTTGGGCTCGAAGAATCCAACTTCACATATTTATTATAAGCATTAATATTGGCTTTTCATTAGGCTCAGAGGATCAACTTCAAATTTATCCATAGTCCATCGTATTGTGCCTTTTTAATGTATGGACCATTTCTTCTTTTAAGTACAATCTGCTTTTTCATGGATATTATCACTTGGGCTTTACTTGGCCAACTAGTTTTTTCGCCTATTAGGCATTGATGCTTTGGTACTATATTAGAATTTTGAACTTCATAGATCATTTTCAGCTTGGGCTTCTTGAAATGGGCTTTCTACAAAACTACCTAAAAAATCAATTTTAATTACCAAATTACGGAAGTTAGAAAAAAAAATTACATATTTATAAAAAAAAACTCTTCTAAAATAACAAAACTACCACAAATCAAGACTGATGTTATCTTTATTCATCGGTGCCGTTAACAATTTCTTCTCCTTCATCATTCTTCTTCTTCTTTTTCTTCTTCTTCTTCTTCTTCTTCTTCTTCTTCATCTTCATCTTCATCTTCATCTTCATCTTCGTTCATCATGATCATCATCATCAAAATTGAAAAGATCTGCAACTTCTTTTTCTTTATCCTTTTTCTTCTTCTTCGTTCATCGTTATCATCAAATCAAAACAATTAAAAAGATCTATAACAACTTCTTCATTTTTTTTCTTTTTTCTTCTTCATCTTCTTCTTCTTCATTTATCATCATCATCAAATAAAAAAAAATTAAAAGATCTATTATCATCTTGTTCATCATCATCCATTGAAAAAAATAAATAAATATTCATCATTATCCTCTTCATCAATATTAGTAAAAACAAAGATGTAAAAACAAGCTAAAAAAATTTGCATGCAACCGGATTCATAGTCATTATCGAAGCTCAATAATTTTGCATGTAACTAGATATAAAAACTTTCTTCAAACATGAAAAAAATTAAAAGAGAAAAATAAAAAATAAAGAAAATCAAAAGGTACAATCTTCATCTTCGTAGTGAGTTTAATTTCATCTTCAACATAATCTTCATCTTCATTTTTTTTCCTTAAACATATCTTTAAATTCTTCAAAAAAAAAAGATTTAAATCATAAAAAAAGAATAAAAATATAGATGCTTTAGTGATGTCTTCTAGATATATTGAGTATGTAAAAAGAAAATAGAATAAAATTGTAGATATGTTATTGATATAATTTAGATATATTGTAGATATTTTGCAAATGTAAGAAGAAAATATAATAAAAATGTAGTTATGTTATTGATGTATTGTAAATATATTGTGTATGTAAGAATAATATAAAATAAAAGTCTAGATGTATTGTTGATGTATTATGCATATGTTGCGTATTTAAAAAGAATAGAAAATAAAATGTCGATATGTTGTTGATACATTATAGATGTGTTGCATATGTAAAATAATATAAAATAAATTTATTGATATATTATAGATATATTATAGATATTGTGTATATAATATGTATACGTAAAATATTGATGTATTATATATTACATGTGTTAGACAAAAAAATATTGATGTAATGTTGATGCAGTGTTGATATATGGTAGATATTTTGATATATTGTAAATATATGGTATATGTTATATACTTGTAAGAATATAAAATAAAAAAATATTTTTAACTAAAATAACATAAAAAAATTTAAACGTAAAAAAAATTAAAAAAATAAAAAATAAAAAAAGAATAAAAAGAGTAAACAGTAACGTATTTTTTTACGTTAAGAATGAATAGTTGTTAACATTGTTAATAACTAAGGTAGAAAATCAGAAATAAAGAATATCAAAAGGTAAAATCTTCATCTCCATAGTGAATTTAATTTCATCTTCAACATAATCTTCATTTATATTTTTTTTCTTTAACATATCTTTAAATTCTTCCAAAAAAAATAGATTTAAATCATCAAAATAAAAAAAATAAAATATAGATACATTGTTGATGTCTTGTAGATATATTAAGTATGTAAAAAGAAAATAAAATAAAAATGTAGATATGTCATTGATGTAATTTAGATGTATTATAGATGTTTTGAAAATATAAGAAGAAAATATAATAAAAATTTAGATATGCTATTAATGTATTGTAGATGTGTTACGTATATAAAAACAATATAAAATAAAATTCTAGATGTATTGTTGACGTATTATGCACGTGTTGCATATTTAAAAAGAATAGTAAATAAAAATATCGATATTTTGTTGATATATTATATATGTGTTGCATATATAAGAATAATACAAAATAAATTTGTTGATATATTATAGATATATTATAAATGTTGCGTGTATAATGCGCGTAAGTAAAATATTAATGTATTATATATTACATATGTTATACAAAATAAATATTGATATAATGTTGATTCAATGTTGATATATGGTTGATGTTTTGATATATTGTATATGTTATATACTTGTAAAAATATAAAATAAAAAAATATTTATGACTAAAATAACATAAAAAAATTTAAATGTAAAAAGAACTAAAAAAATAAAAAATAAAACGAGCAAAAAATAACGTATTTTTTACGTTGAGAATGGATAGTTGTTAACACTGTTAATAACTAAGGAGGTAAAAATGAAAAAAAAATTGAATAAAAGATAAAATTGAAAAGAAAAAGTAGTATAATTAAAAAAAGAGAAAGTTTATGTAGTATAGTTGAAAAAGAAAAGTGAAAAAGAGATAGATGGTGTAAAAGAGAAAATTATATAATATATTACCTTTTAACTTTTCTTTTCAATTTTAATGCTTTATCTTTTTTTTTTTTTTTGCAATTTTAAACTTTTGTTTTTTTTTTTCAAATTTTGGTTATCCATTGTATTTGTTTTAAAAAAAAATGCTGTTTTTTTTTATCTCATTCTTTTTCTATATTTAGTGATTCCTCTATCTTGTTTCTTCCTTTTTTTTTTCTTTCTTTATATTAATATGTTTTCTTTCTAATAGATTTTTTTCTTCTTTTTTTTTCCCTTTCTTTTCAACAATTTTTTTTTTCTTTTTTTCATTCTTTTCGACTCTAAGAATAGTCGACCTTTGTTTCAACAAATACAACAAGTCGTTGAAGCATCAGTTCTACTCTTCAGAAGCAACCTGTTCTGATATGAAGATTATTATTATGAAAACTACTGCTTTGATGATCAATTAATTACTAATAAAAAATAAAAGCAAAAAAAAGAGTATAAAATATATATATGGTTTTTTTTATATTTTTTTATTGATTTTTGAGTTTCAAGTATAATGATTGGAGAGTTTTTTGTTCATTAATTTAAATGCACACTAAATATTTGATAAAATATTTGAAAGAAAGTCTTTATTACAACTGCATATTGAGATGTAACATTTATATACTGAGGTATATGTTATATATATCTTCATATGACTTGATATTGCAGTTGTATTTTGATATTTTTTTTTATAAAGATATTAGATATACGTAGTTATAGTTATTATATACCTAAAAATACTAAAATATAAAAATTACATACTGATATTCTTTCTTTAAGATAATAGGTATGTGTAAGTGTATGCTATATATACCTTAATATACTTTCATATACCTTTATAGAAAATGGGTATATATGGATATATATTACACATATTTTAACTAAATAATGATATTTTTGTAAATAAAGACTTCATATTTTTGACAGTATATATGAGTATATGATAATATATATTATATATATTTTCACTTAACCGTAGTATATAATGATATATAATAGTATATGTTATATATTTTTTCATTAAACAGTGGCATATTTATCATTTTATTACCTCCTTGCTTTTGAAGTCTAAGCTCTCTCATTTGTTCCATAAATTTATAATTTTGAAAATATTATTTTCATAATTTAAAAAAAAGATATTGTAGTATTTTTGAAAATGAAATTTTATTTTTATGTTAGATTTGTAATTGCCCCCTTGATAAAATGATCTTTGCCATTTTGTCCTTAAATCCACTCAATTAATATGCCTTTTTTTTTTCTTGTTTTTTTTCTTGACGTGGGATCTTTCCCACTGCCAATACCACATCAGGTAGCAACTGATCAAATATTTCTTCATAATAAAAAGATAGTCAATTAAAATTTATACAACTAAATGAAAGAAATGACACTCATTGTCAATATAAAGGGATATCCTTGGAGGCTTAAACCAATAAATTCTATTAGCCTTATCACAAATTAATTATGTGTTACACCAATCAAATACACCACTGGCACTCACAAAAAATGTATTTTTTTTTTCCTTTCAAGAAATGGATTAGCTAGTGAACTGAATGCTAAATTTATTAGAAAGAAACCAACTTCTAATATTCCTAATTGGAAGAATGATTCCTAAATATGTAAAATCTTAAGTTTTCTAAGTAATAAAAACTATAGATTTCCTGTAGTTTAAAATTTAGAAAAGAAAAAATGCAACTCATGGTTGCAAAATTAAACAAAGACAATTCCTAAATCTTATTTTCTTTTTTCTTAATTGCATCAAAAGGTCATACAGAAAACAAAATGGAGCACTCAAATCATAAAAGAATGTCAATATGCACAAAACCCATAAAAAAAGGCCAAGATTAGAGTTTGAAACCCACAATTCTGGACCGCAAAGATAAGTAAAGAATTGGATGAAGAAGAAAAACCTTTCTTAGCCCCAAATAGATTCCTGCCAGTAGAAGCATGAGACTCGAAACCAGAATCTGGATAATCAACAACAGATACATGAAAATATTGGTATTTCAAATAAGACTCTTATTACCACTCTATTAGAAACTCAGAAAAATTTACACAGAGATAGAAGGAAGAGGGAGATTAAATTAAACACAATAATAATATTATTAAGAAAAAAACTCCACTCTTATAAAAACAGTAAACTAGCTCACATATATAAAGTACTCTAAATAACTGTTCAGCTTCACACATTAACACACACTTAGATACTCATAATTACTCATAACTTACACCATATTAATAATAAACATAAATAGATTTGACATCCTAAAATAACATAAAGAGTCACATGCTTTAAAACTCAAAAGATATAAATTTAACATTTTTTTTTACTATTATTAACATTCCCCCTTAAATGTCTTTTCATTTTCTTTATTCACTCTTGACGATTGCTAGAATCGTATTATGGAGGAAGAATCATGAACCATAAAAATTTGTTCTTTGCCGAGCTTCAATTGGCATTAATTCTTTATTTTCCATGTTCTCTAATTTTCTTCGCAACTCGTTGAGTTGTTCAACAACTTTATCATATTTCTTTGTCAAAGTCTCGTTAGCTGCTTGTGCTTTATTTAGCTCTAGCTCAATTACATCTTCTATAACCACTTTATAATCATTTCTCAAGTGTATTATCAAGCTAAGAGCAGCATCATTTTCAACATCCTTCTTTTTTTACGCTTTATCTCTATATATTGTTTGCTTTCTAAATTTCCATTCAAACATGATCTTTACAATAAAAATTGGTTTAAGTTGAATATGCACGATAACAGGCACTCTATTCTCCATTTTCTTCTGACTTTGGTCCACTATAGACACAAACTCTAAAAAAACTTCTCGTCTTCTTTTTCATTGTGTAGTCCCTTCGAGACTTACACTTTCTCACTTGATTTGTCTCCTCTTCATAAATTCAAAGGATCCACTCTTTTTTCAAATAGCCTTCCCAATAGGCCTTCAGTTTGGAGAAAAACACCTTTAAGGAGATTGCTTCCTTTTTTTACTTTTTCAATCTTTTCACCTTTTATGATCGAACCAACTCTCTGATACCACTTTGTTGGAATTTCAAATAAGATTTTATTACCACTTCAATAGAAACTAAGGAAAATTTACACAAAGATAGGAGGAAGAGGGAGATTAAATAGATTAAATTAAGCATAACAACAATATTATTAAAACAAACTCCACTCTTACAAGAACAATAAACTAGCTCACATATACAGAGTACTCTGAATAATCTTTAAGCTTCACACATTAACATACACTTAAATACTCATAATTAACTCATAACTTACACTATATTAATAATAAACATAAATAGACTTAACCTCCTAAAGTAACATAAAGAGTTACACACTTGAAAACTTAAAAAACATAAATCTAACATTTAAGTTTACTATTTCTAACAAAAAAAGCATTAAATATTATTCCAAAAAAAAACAATTAACTAGCAAAAACATGCAATAAACTTAAAATACCTGAATAAAACTGGTAGTAGCAAAAGGAGGAGCAATTAGTACCACCAACAGAAAAAACAAGAAAATTGCAGAGTGTCCATTCAAACCCATCTTTTTCGTAAGAAAAGAACAAAGCTTGAATCTTTAATGATCTAGAAAAAGTCACAGTAGAAAGATTTAAATAAAGAAAAATAGAGAGAAAGCAAGAGAGCAAGAAACTTTATAAAACACATGAAAAAGAGACAAACACTTGCAAAAAACTTTCTTCTTTTTGTTTGTCGGAGTTTTAGAGAAAAAACAAAGAAATATAAAACAACAAAAGATAAGAATACAAAGAGGAGGTTTTGAAGAAAATGAAAAACAAAATTTTCAATGAGAAAACAAAGAGAATTTCTTTGTTTTCTTTATTTTTTATTGCATACAATATTACATTTCTCTCCAACTCTCCTCAATCTATTTTTTTTGCATATAAGGGCTGCTTGTATAGCAGCAAATTTGTAGAGAAAGTTAACAACCTTTCCAAAAGACGTGCATCCATAATTTAGGCATCATCACTCCTTTTTACTTAGATTTTTTACTATATTTTTCTTTACATAAAATCAACTTTAGTTTTAAGGAAAATATCCTGAAACAAGGGCTGGAAGAGCTTATCCTATGAGTTGTTCTGTCTTGGTGGATAGCTGGTGTTAATGTATTAAAAGGTTAATTGAGACCTGATACGATTAGTGCTCAATCCTTGTGGACTGTCAGATACCTTGATTGGTGGAGATCTCCCTCATTATTCTCCTATTAGTTCCGTCAGCAGCTCTGACGAAGAGTCAATATCTGCAACTTTTATTTGGGCCTTGGCCAAACTACTATTGATTTCAAAAAGATGGTGTTGGGTAGGTGATACAAATGTGCTATGATGTTGGAAAATATGTTAAGGCTGCCTAGCTCTTATTGTGTTAAAGTCTGCTGCTGGATTTGTGGGTTTTTACTTCTATCTAAAGACGAACCCGCTGAAGTTTTGTATATCTATCAGTTTTCAATATGGTTATGGTGTTTGGAATTTTCTTTTGCTTTGCAATTGTCTGTCTTTGTAGTTGTACCTGAGGCTTTGAGATATTGTCACATATTTGTGAGGCTTGGTTAGGTTTGGATATGTTGGGGTTATGTTTTTGGCTGGGTAGATTATGGTCTAACAAATATGTTTATGTTCTCACAAATATGTTTTCTCCATAATTAAAATTATAATTAATAAAATATAATCTTTTTACAAAAAAAAGGGAAAATATCAGTACTTCAACAATCCTTCTTAACATTTTTCTTAAACACTTGAAATTCTTTCTCAATCTTGAACCTCCAATCACATCTCAGAGAGCAAATCTCCTCATTGATCAAATTTTTGTTGGAGATTGAACTTTTACTACCTTGAAAGTCTTCATTACAAGCCTTCATCTTTTTTAACTTGTCATGGAGCACAAGCTCTTCAAATTTGCATTTTTTTTACTTGGATCAACATTTTGCAGGTTTTCAATTTTCTTTTTTTTTTTTTGCCGGAACACATTTTTTTTAGCAATTTTTTTTTTGTTGCTGCTCCTTTACCAACAAGAAGGCTCCTCCTCATGAGTGACTCCTTGAGATTGTCCATATTTCTTCAAATTCAGAAAAATGGCTTATGGCCCTTCAACATACTCAACAAAACAAGGGTAAAACAACATTTCAGTTTATGGACTTGATGGTCCCTCAACTTTTCACCAAATTATAGTTTATAGACTTGATGGTCTACATTCATATTTCAGTTTAAAGACATGAAGGTCTGTACTTTTTTTTAGTTTAAAGACAAGAAGATCTATATCTTCAATTTTAAGACTTGAAGGTCATCATCTGAAAAAAGGAATGATTTTTTGTACATCTTTCTTATTTGTTACTTTAGGTTTACATATATATAATACAACTGAATATTATAGAAAAAAATATTTTCCTAATATAAGAGCAAAAAATTTGCCTAAATATTGATAGAACTTTCCTAAACAATACAGAAAATATATTTAGTAATGAATACTCCATATTACTAGGGATATCCACACTCCCCCTCAAGTTGGATCATAAATGTTGATCATATCCAACTTAAAGATAAAATCATGAAAAATTTATCAAGGTAACCCTTTGGTAAATATATCTGTTGTTTGCTCTTTTGTAGGAACATAAGTCATACAAATGATTCCATCTTCAACTTTTTTCCTTGATAAAATATCTATTCACTTCCACATGCTTAGTTCTGTCATGTTGAACTGGATTGAGAGAGATACTTGTAGTGGCTTTGTTATCAAGGTAACCCTTTGGTAAATATATATGTTGTTTGCTCTTTTGTAGGAACATAAGTCATACAAATAATTCCATCTTCAACTTTTTCCTTGATAAAATATCTATTCACTTCCACGTGCTTAGTTCTGTCATGTTGAACTGGATTGAGAGAGATACTTGTAGTGGCTTTGTTATCACAGTAAAGCTTAATGGGAAGTTTCATTGTGACATTTAGTTTCTCCAAGAGTTTTTGTAGCCATGGTCCTTCACACATTCCATGTGCAATTGCTCTAAACTCAGCTTCAGCACTACTTCTAGCCACTACATTTTGTTTTTTGCTCTTCCAAGTTACCAAGTTTCCCCAAACAAAAGTGCAATATCCGGTGGTGGACCTTCTATCCTCTAATGAGCCTGCCCAATCTGCATATGTGAAGATTTCTATGTCCTTAGTCTCACATTTTCTGAAGAACAGTCCTTTTCCCGAACAACCCTTGAGATATTTGAGAATCTTGTATACTGCTTCTAAGCAAGCCTTCTTTGGTGAGTGCATATGTTGACTTGCCACACTCACTGCAAATGCAATGTCATGTCTAGTATGAGACAAATAGATTAGTTTACCAACTAACCTCTGATATCTTTCCTTCTCAACATGTCCTCCAACGTCTTTTATTTTTTTTTTCCAGCTTCTATAAGTGTGTCACTTGGTTTACATCTAAGCATACTAGTTTCAACTAGAAGATCTAGGACATACTTTTGCCGAAAGACACTAATCCCTTTCTTTGATCTTGCAACTTCCATTCTTAAGAAGTACCTCATTTGACCTAGGTCTTTTACTTCAAATTCGGTGGCTAAGACTTGATTCAATCTTTCCATCTCTAATGTATTATCTTCAATTAGAATTATGTCATAGACATATACAATTAGAATTGTTTTCTTTCCTTCTTCAGATAGCTTAAAGAACATATAGTATGGTCTAAGTGCCCCTGCTAATATCCTTGACCTTTTATCACCTTTGCAAATCTGTCAAACCATGCCTTTGGCGATTGTTTGAGCCCGTATAAGGATTTCTTACGTTTGCATACTTTGTTTTTCTCTCCCTTTTTGCAAAAACCAGGTGACATTGTCATGAAAACTTCTTCTAGCTCACCATTCAAAAAAGCATTCTTAATATCAAATTGTTGAAGTGGCCAATCTAAATTGGCTGCCAAAGATAAGAGAACCCGAATTGTATTAAGCTTTGCCACAGGTGCAAAGGTCTCCGTATAGTCAATGCCATATGTTTGTGTAAACCCTTTTGCAACAAGACGAGCTTTGTATCTCTCAATGGTCCTATTAGCTCTATATTTTACATTAAAAACCCATTTGCAGTCTACTGATTTTTTCCTTTTGGTAAATTCATCACATCTCAAGTTCCATTTTTCTTTAAGGCTTGTATTTCTTCCATCACTGCCTTTCTCCCTTCAGGAATCTCTAATGCTTCCTGAATATTTTTTGAAATTTTTATACTATCAAGATGAGAAGTAAAGGCACGATATTCTGCAGACGAAGATTTGTAAGACATGAATCTTGAATAAGGATGGAGAGTACATGATCGAGTTTTTTTTTCCTGAGAGTAATGGGTAAATTAATATTAGATGATTCATAAGAGGATTCAAGGTTACTTGGAGGTATCACCTGATTAGGATTTGAAGAAATTTCATGGTTACTTGGAGCTATCATCGGTTCCAACACTCTTGATGCCTTGGATGTGAGATCCTCCTTATTCCTTGTTTTTGGCTGCCTTGAATAAACAAGTATCTCTTTGTTACCTTGTTCTTCCACATCTCTCCTTAAGTTCAAGTTTTCTTCTGTAAATAGCATATTAGTAACGACTTCTGCAATAGACTTATTGTTTGGGACAAGTTTAACACTAGAAAGTTCAAAATCCAAAGACTGAGTTTCTGTTACTTGCTCCCCCTAAAGAGAGGGCTTTGGGAAGTAAGGGATGTTTTCAAAGAAAGTTACATCCAACCTAACAAACACCTTTTTCATGGCTAGATTGTAACATTTATAGCCTTTTTTGGGTAGGTGAATAGCCAATAAAAATACACTTGTGGGCTCTAGGATCTATTTTATCTCGATGATGATTATGGATATGGACAAAAGAAATACAACCAAACACTCTCCGAGATAGATTTGAGTTAATACGATAATTAGGAAAAAATTCTTGGAATTTTTTTAGAGGTGTTTCAAATGAGAGGATATGACTAAGCATGCGTTTAATGAGATATATAGCTGTCAAAATAGCATCACCCCAAAATATTTCGGGCATGCTTGTGGTGAACATCAAAGCACGAGTAACCTCCATAATGTGTCTATTTTTTTCGTTCCACTATCATATTTTGTTGGGAGTATCAACATAAGAACTTTGATGAATTATTTCATTTTCTTAAAGATAAGACCCCAAAATTTTATTGAAATATTCTGTGCCATTATCAGTACGTAAAATTTGGATTTTTGTTTGAATTTGTTTTTGAATCATGGAAGGGAAATTGATGAATGTAGATCAAACTTCAGTTTTGTCTTGTAACAAGTAAACCCGATAAACTCTAGTATGATCATCAATAAATGTAACAAACTATTTTGTGTGAGTGCAACTAAGGGTACTGGAAGGACCCTATAGATCATTGTGAATCAAATTAAATGGTCTAGATGGTTTGTATTTTGATTTTGGGAAAGAGGTGCATTTGTGTTTTGCAAGTTCACATATTTCACATTAAAAATTATACGATATTTTATTTGAATAAAGAGAAGGAAACATATGTTTTAAATACTAAAAATTGGGATGATCCATTCTAAAATGCCATAATAAAATGTCACTATCCCTAGAAACAAATGCAAAATCACTAGTAGCAATTGGACTTTGTTTACTCATTTTAGCCTTGTCAAAGTAGTAGAGTCCCTCATACTCCTTAGCACTGCCAATCATCTTCCTCAATGATAGGTCCATAAAAACACAGTGAGAGGGAAAGAATTTAGCATAACAATTAGAATATTTTATCAATTGGCTAATAGACAGCAGGCTACATGATAATTTACGGACATGAAGAACAAATTTTAGAATTATAGAATCAACTTTTCCAACAACAGATGAGAATGAACCATCTGCAATTGTAACTTTTAGATTGCCAGCACAAGGTAAATAGGATGAAAAAAGATGATAAGAGTTGGTCATATGGTCAGAAGCACCTGAATTGATAATCCAAGGAGTTTTGGATTTGGAGGTAATGCTTAAAGCCTTGAAAGACTCACCTCTATGTGCTAAAGAACTAGAAGGAACACTTGTGGAAGACTGACCCGATGCTTGAAGAGTTGAAATAATTTTGTAAAGTTGATCCAACTGTTCATAATTGAAGGCACTGCTGAAAGTATTGTTGTTGCTCTTTTCCCCTTGATGTTTCTCACCATGATGATCAATAGCAGCTTGGTAGCCACAATTTTCTATTGTTTTTCCTTGGTTTCCAACCAGCTGGTTTCCCATGTATTTCCCAACAATTGTCATTTGTGTGCCAAGACTTTTGACAATGCTCACACCATGGATGTCCATTTTGTCTTGGGCCATACTCGGTAAGAGTTCCATGAGATGCCAAAGCAGATATTTCAGACCCAAAATGCCCAACGTGAGTAGTTTCCTTTAGCATCACCTTATGCCTATTTTCTTCTCACTTCACTTCGAAGAAGACTTTGCGTATTGAAGGTAAAGGACGTCGCCCAAGAGTTCTTCCACGAACATCATCCAAATCTCGATTTAAACTTGCAAGAAATTCAAAAACTCTTTCATTTTCAAGTTTCTTTTTGTATTGAACGCTATCACCAGAGCATTCCCATTCTTCTTCAAAACTCAGATCAAATTCTTGCCAGAGTGTTGTCATCTCCATATAATAATATGTGACATTCCTTTCTCCTTGCTTCATCTGTCATAATCGAGTTTTGTTCTCAAAGATTTGAGATGAATTTTCAATGTCTAAGTATGTTTCACGGATGGCTTCCCAGACATCCTTTGCTGATGGCAAGAACAAATAGGTTTTACCGATTGAAGGTTTCATAGAATTCACCAACCATGCAGTCACCACTGAATTTTTAAATTTTCACTTATATAGAACAGCAGTATCAGTTGCGGCCGACTTCTTTATTTCACCGGTAAGATACCCTAATTTTCCTTTGCCATCAATTACAAGTTTAATCGATTGAGCCCATTCACGAAAGTTCTTCCCATTCAGCTTCTCCACTGTGATCTGGAAGGATGAATTATCATGACCATATGAAACCATGGTGGAGATAGCTTCTAATTCACTATCGTGATTTTTAAAGGTCATCGATCATGTGTTGTTGCCAGCAAGTTTCGTCATTGGTTATTAGGTTCAGAGAAAACCAGACTTTGATACCATGAAAAAAGGAATGATTTTTTTTGTATATCTTTCTTATTTCTTACTTTACAGGTTTACATATATATAATACAACTGAATATTACATAAATAAATGTTTTCCTAATACAAGAGCAAAAAATTTGCCTAAATATTTACAGAACTTTCCTAAATAATACAAAAAATATATTCAATAATGAATACTCCATACTACTAGAGATTTCCACGTCATCACATTTTCGGTTTGGAGACATGCTGGTCTTCAGTACATTATCAGTTTAGAGACATGATGGCCTTCATCAAAGTTTTACAGGCATTTCAGTTTAAGGACATGATTTTCCCTTTTAACAAGTTTTCTATAAAAGGAGGATATTTTAAAAACAAATGAGTAGTCTTCAACAATAGAGAGTGAACAAAGAATAAAAATGTTTTTTGATTTTCAAAAACTTCTTTAAGAACAAGAAAGTGAATTCAATTTTGTGGCTTAAAAACAGATCATTTTCATAAAAAAAAAAAATGTCACAACCTTCAAGATGAGATGAGCAAAGAATCAATGTAAAAGGATGGACCCAAACAAAAACTGAGTTTGATATTTATAAAACAAGTCCCTTAAGAACATAGATGCTCTGATACCATTTGTTGGAGTTTGAGAGAAAAAATAAAGAAATATAAAACAACCAAAAATAAGAGCACAAAAGACAGGTTGTGAAGAAAATGGAAAACAAAATTTTTAATAAGAAAACCAAGAGAATTTCTTCCTTTTCTTCTTCATGTTTTACTACATACAATATTACATTTCTCTTCAACTCTCCTCAATCTATTTTCTGCATATAAAGGCTGCTTATATAACCGCAAATCTATAGAGAAAGGTAACAACTTTTCCAAAAGACTTGCATCCACAATTTGACTATATTTTTCTTTGCATAAAATCAACCAAAGTTGAAGGTAAATATTACTACTTCAACACAGTTTCTAATACCACAATTTGATAATCAACTCTATATTTTTTATGATCCATTTGTGGGTCAAAGCAAAGTAAAAGTCATACACTGGTTGTGCATCAGTTTTAGTCTTCATACGACAATGTTATGTATATGACAATTTGTCAAGCAGTGGAATTAAGGCAAAGATCATGAGCCTCTTTTGCAGGGGCGAAGGTAGAGATTTGATAGAAGGGGCAAAAAATAAGAAACTTTATATATATTAAAAATAATATAAATGGTAATCTTTTTATAAATTTTTTTAAATTAATATATACAAATTTCTTTCACATATAAAGAAGAAAAAAAATATAGTTACTCTCTACATGATAAAATATTAAAAATATAGATAATAATATTAAAATTAAAAAATAAAAGTAAAATATATTAAAAAAATAAAATTTTTAACCTTATATTAATTTTCAATAAGTTTGAAGGGGGCAAATAAATATTTTAAAGAGCGTAAATAAAGACTTTAAAAATTTTAATAAAAAATATATGCATAATTTTTTTCTCAAAAAATAAAGGGGTTCCTTAAAAAGTGGCTTTGCCACTGCTCTTTTGCATTTAAATCCAATAAGCCAAAGAGCACGGGTGTGCTGTGCATGCAAGGTTTAATCCATTGAGACTCTTAAATGAGAGTCGATTCTCATATACCAGCCTTGGGAGCCTATTACAGGCCATACAAGGCTTTCTTGAGCCTATAAACCATGTCCTCTCCATATGCAACTTCAAAACCTTATAGTTGTTCCATAAATAATTCCTCTAGCAATAGACCATATAAAATGGCTGATTTTACATCAAGATGGAATATTTTCCAACCCATTATGGCTGCTACAGCCACCAGCAATTTAATGGTGTCAAGCCTAGCTACTAGAGCAAAGGTATATGCATAATCAATTCCAACTTGTTACTCAAACTCTTTTACAACCAGCCTTGCTATAAACTTGAAAATTGACCCATCAGCATTGAACTTCGTTCTATATACTAATTTCACCCTAATAACCTTCTTATTGGCAGGTCTGGGTGTGGGTTCCCAAGTTTCATTCTTGTTGATCATGCCAATCTCCTCCTCCATTGCAAGCTGCCATTTTTTGAACCTGCAAGCTTTTTGATAATTAGTTGGTTCAGCCATCGCTAGATTGCATTTATCATATATTTCAGCCAAAGATTTGGTTTTAAGTGGAAGTGCATATGTAGTTGCTTCTTCATCAAGATCACTTCCACCTTGATTTCTGCAACATTTTGGGAAAAGGATGAATTTTCAATAGAAATCAATATTTCTTTGATTTTCCCTTGAACTTCATTCTTCTCCTTATCCTAAAAAGATGATTCATCTATCTTTACATTCCTGCTTACAAACACCTTACTTGAATGCAAATTATAAATTCTATATCCTTTGGCTTGAGCTACATACCTAAGGAAAATACCAATATCTACCTTTGCATTAAGTTTTCCCCTTTTTTCTGAAGGAATGTGAGTTTAACATAATGATCCAAACACCCTTAGATATTTGGCCGAAGGTTTGGATCCACTCCATGCTTCTATTAGCATCATTCCTTTTACAGATTTTATTGGCAATCTGTTGAGCAAATATATAGCAGTATATACAGCCTCAGCCCAGAAACTTTTTAGCAAGTTCTTTTCAGCTAACATATATCTATCCATCTCCATCACAGTCCTATTCTTCCTCTCGGACACTCCATTTTGCTAAAGTGAATAGCTTACTATGAATTTATGCTTGATCCCACACTCATCATAAAATTTATTGAATTCAGTGGAGGTGTATTCACTGCCATTAACAGATCTAAGGCACAAGATTTCACAACCACTTTGCTTTTGAACTAAAGCCTTGAATTTCTTAAATGCTGACAACACTTGAGTCTTGCTAGTGAGAAAATACACCTAAGTCATCCTTGTTAAATTATCTATAAATAAAATGAAATATTTGTTTTTGTTTAATGATTCAACATTTATAGGGCCACAGACATCAGTGTGGATAAGTTCTAATTTTTTATTAGCCCTTTTAGCACTTGTGCTTGGGAAACTTGATCTATGCATCTTGCTCATTTGACAAATTCTGCATACATCAATTTCACCTGATATGAAAGGCATTTCAACAACCGTGCTCTGTTTTTGCATTTGATTGAAAGACTCAATGTCATAATGCCCATATCTGCTATGCCACAACGGAGTTTCATAATCTCTAATGGAAATGCATGCCGACTTGCATGATTAGGATAAAGAATGTAGCTATTTATGTGATTTTTAACCTTAGTAACTAAATTGTTGGCTGACTCATAAATCAAACAATGGTTATTCTTAAACAATATAGAATATCCCTTGTTTTGCATTTGAGCTGCACTCAACAAGTTATATCTTAAGCTACAAATTGATAAAACATCAGTAATAAAATTGGTACCTTGCTCAATTTGAACATGTATTGAGCCTTTTCCTTTTGCTGTAATGACCATCCCGCTTCTAAGAGTTATCTCAGTCCTATAGCTTTTGTCCAGGCTAAAAACAAGTTTTGATCTCTTGCCATATGGCTTGTTCATCCACTATCAATGTACCAGATATTTTTTCCTGAAACTTGTTGAGTTTGTGTTACCATGAACAGGTGACTTTCAGGTTGGTGTTGATTTACAATGAAATTCACTTATTGTTGTTGTGCAGACTAATTTTGATGTCGATTTGCATGCTATTATTGTGAAGAAAGTTTCTTTCTTTTCCAACATACTTTCTCAGCATGAGAAAATTTCTTGCAGATTTTACAATAAATATTCTTCCAACATCTACTTTCTAGACGATTTGTTTTTTACAAATGTTGCATGGAGCATAGTGATTCTTTTTTTAGGATTCTTTTGAGTTTTCTTATTGTTTGTTTCTACTTGCAATGGTTGATGATTCTCCCTTAAAGTTGAAGTAACAACTTTATCTAGTTGTTTGGCTTGAAAGGCATTTTCACTTATATCATCATGTCTTATGGAAGTTATCTGCTCTTGTGCCTGCAGCTTGCTGATGAATTTTGCCACAATGAGCTTCTCCAAGTCACATGTTTTTTTAATTACTGATAGCTTGGATTCAAACTTCTCAAGTAAGCTAATCATCATCTTTTCAATAATCCTTTGATCATTGAACTCACCACCTAACAGCCTGATCTGGTTCACCAGATTCATAATTCTTGTTGAATATTCTTTTATGCTTTCCCCTTCTTGCATCTTCAACAACTCAAATTGCCTTTTGAGTGTTAAAAGATTCACACCTCTCACCTTTTCACTTACAGCGTACTCCTCCTTAAGGTAATCCCAAGCTTTCTTAGCTATTTTAAAAGCAATAAGCCTTGGGAAAATATCCTATGACACAGCTGAGTGAATGAATGATAAAGCTTTGAAATTCTTCATAGAAGCTTCCGATTCTTTCTTGAACTGTTATATAGTAGGATCATTTGGTAGTGGATTCTTCACATACTCCACCTCAACAATAGTCCAAAGATCATATGCAAGCTGGTAGGCTTCCATCCTTACAGCCCAAAAATCATAATTTTCACCTTTAAGGATAGGAGGTGCATAAAGGTTAACATGGGTATTTTCTTTGAAAAATGATTTAACAGCCACTAAGTTACACAAACAGCCCCTTTAAGAAGTAAGGCTCTGATACCACTATTACAAATTGAAGTATTTATTAAAAAACAGAGGTGAATAGAGGCTGGGTAAAGAATTATATAAACAAGGTAAGAAGAGCAGAAAGATCAATTCATCCATTCTTTATATTAGGATTTTGATATACAGATTTACAATGGTCAAAAGTTGTAATTAGGTGAACAACCTCACCTAATATGAGTACAATCTTGATTTATAATTTTTATATTTCCAATAATATAACAGACTGAAAATCAAGAAAGCCATACATCACTACCTAATGGATGTGGCTTTTAATTAAAAACAAAAATTCAACCTTGTGTTCAATGTAAAACTCATAGTTCAACACTAGTAATTCCATTAATGCAAATTCGTGGCATCATCATTTAGTACATCTACTAGTAAATCACATTCATTTGGTTCCTAATTTATCGGTTTCTTTCAATTACAAGAAGAATTTATTTTGTGATGCTTATTGTAGAGCAAAACAAAATTGATTACATTTTCCCATTAGTATGAATAAAATAAATTATGCTTTTGATTTTAGTTCAATGTGATATTTGGGGGCCGTATAAATCAAAATATTTTTCTAGAGCTCATTATTTTTTTTACTATAATGGATGATTTGAGCTGAGCAATATGGGGATTTCTTATGAAGTACAAGTCAAAAACCAAAACTTATTTATTTCATTTTTTTCAATTGGATTTATACATTAATCTACGAGTTAAAATCCTATAAACAAATAATGGTCTAGAGTTCACTCATGATGATTTGAAGATCCATTATTTTACTCATGGAATGCAACACTAAACCAGTTGTACATATGTGGCAAAATAGGCAATGGCGGAATTAAAAATTCATCAAGGGAGTAAAATTTACACAAAAAATATTATCAACCAGAAATTTATCAAAGGGGGCAAAATTTACACAGAAGGGGGAAAATTTACACAAAAAAATTAAAGAAAATAACACCCTCCACCATATTTTTAAAATTTTTTACTTTTTTACCAGAGGTATTTTAGTCAGTTTATTATAAACTCATGATAAACTCATTATAAACTATGTGAAATTTATAAACTCATTGTAAATTAATTATAAAATCATTGTAAACTTTCTGTAAACTAATAAAAATCTGGTATTTTGGTAAATATTTTATAACTTACGGTATTTTGATAAATATTTCATAAATATGATATATTTAAAATTATTTTTAATTTTTATTGTAATTTTATCAAAAGTCCAAAAAAATACTAACGAGTAATTATAAATTTATAGTTTCAATATTATTAATTTAATCATAATTTATAATTTAAATTTTATTAAGCTAACTGAAAATACGGTTGTTAAGCATAAACATAAGCATCTTTTGGAAGTTACTCATGCATTACGATTTCAAGCGCATCTTTCGATTTTATTTTAGGGTAAGTGTATCCTTACAGCTATATATTTAATAAATCGCATGCTACTTTTTTTTCTATAAGATAAAACACCATAGGAGCTCTTGCTTAGAAAAAGTTCCACATATAACCATCTGAGGAGCTTTGGATGTCTTTGTTTTGGGCATATAGCTAATAAGCCACTAAATAAGTTTGACCCTCATGCCCAACTAAGTGTTTTTGTTGGATATCTAAGTGGGCAAAAGGGTTACAAAATTTATAACCTGGAAAGTAAAAGAATTTATATTTCTAAGGATATGCATTTCTTGGAAGAAACATTTCCTTTTGCTGATTCTCATCAAATAGATATATCTAGTAGTCCATTTAACTATGCAAGACCTATAATGAGTGAATTTGGGCTTGATGAATCACCATCTAGAACTCTATCTCATAACAACAGACAAGCTGTGATTGAATCTACATCATTAGACACCCCATATGAATCAAAGGTGATTGTGTCTCATTCCTCTAAATCTCCTATTCTGGTTAAAACTAAAACTAAGTCTATGAGGATAGAATTACCATTATTCCAAACTCCACCAGATGAGGGAAATATAATAACTATTTCAGATACTCTTCTTTGATCAAGGTAAACGATAACGACGAGTTTCATACTTTCTATCTAGTTATAAGTACACTTTGTTCCCTTCTGTCGATTCTACAAGCAACTCACTGCTCTTATCCTCTTCTTCAGCCAATTTGACAGTACATCTTCTCTCACAATTTCTTTCTTACTCTAAATTTTCTGCTACTCACATTGCATTCCTTGTAGCCATCTCATCCACCAACGAGCCCAAATCATTTTTTCAGGCAGTAAAATTTCAACATTGGAGATATGCCATGGCAAAGAAAATTTTTACTTTAGAAGAAAATCATACTTGGACTTTAGAGTCATTACCCTCCGAAAAAAGGGTATTGCTTTCAAATGGGTTTATGAAGTCAAGTATAAGCCAGATATGAGCATTGAGCATTACAAGGCTCGTTAAGGGCTATACCTAAATTGAGGGCATTGATTTTCATGAAACATTTACTCTAGTTGCCCAATTAGTCACCGTCTGATGCTTGTTGGCAATTGCTTCACTTAAGTGTTGGGAACTACATCAATTAGATGTAAATAATGTCGTCCTACATGGTGATTTAGAACATGAAGTATATATGAAGATTCCACAAGGCTTTGCCAAATAGAAGGAGTTCAAGTTTGCCGATTGCGAAAATCTATTTATGGCCTATGTCAAGCATCTCGCAATTGATACCACAAATTCACTGCCATGCTTATTGGCATTACCTTTTGAAAATTAGATGCAAATCATTCCCTATTCACTTGTCATACTGAAAAATCATTTGTGATTGTTCTCATATATGTGGATGATGTCATCATTATGGATAAAAAAAATTCTCTAATTTTTATTCAAAAGTAACTTAAATTTAAAAAACTAGTCTAGTATGATTTAATATGGTTTTGTCCCACTCAACTACTTTAGCTCATTTTCACTAATTTTTTATAAATATGATTTTTTAAATATTTTTAAATCAAATTAATAGCTGGTTTTAGTTAACCCAGTCCGACTAGCTAGTCCAATTCAATATTAAAAACACTGCTTATATAGGTGGCAAATTTTAACTTCTCCCAAAATATGACATCATTTAAATTATAAACACGATTCATAATTCAATATGTAAAATCTAAAATAATCAAAACAATATTCATTCAATTTGTTGAATTAATTTAAATTTTTATCTTTGATTCGATATAAATAAATTAATAAAATTTGAATATCTTTTAAACAAATTTTAAAATATTTTTAAAATACTTATGTATAAATTAATTTCAAGCATTATGTGTTGGAAAATTATCAAAAAAAATACTCACTAACATATATTTAACCAATTTTAGACTCTACCTTTATTAACCATTTTATCCTTTCATATAAAAAATAAAAAGTACATCATTTGCCACTCATTTTTATTTTCAAAATTACTAGCCCTAAAATTGAATAATTAAAATCTTACCTTTTTTTTTAATCTTTATTCGATTTTTTCATCACTTATATACCTAAATAACTAGTATTGACTTTCAATGAAAATACAGGAATTTATGCAATATCAATAAGTAAGTTTTAAGAATTTTTTTAACAATTTTATACTAATTTAAAATTATTCTAAAAGATAAAAAAAATAAACCAAATTTGAAACTTATCAAATCATATTATTATTTTAAACTTTATATATCACTTAAAATTAATTGGATTTTTAACTTTATAAATTAAATAAATTATTGATAAGTAAAATTAAATATTTAATTAATTAATTTTATGAAATTAAAGAATTCAATTAACTTTAATGAAAATTTAAATAATAAATGATGATATAATAAGTTTAAAATCAATTTGGTCTTTTGCCTTAATTAAATTATAATTAAATTTTCAAATTAGGACAAAATTGAAAAAAGAAAAAGAAGATCATTGTGGAAGTGTATAAATCAATAGTAAACTTATCAATTAAGTATTTATGAAGAAAATAATATCATGTTGTTCAAAAATTTTGTTTCTCAATGCAAATTATTTTATAATTATATAATTATATTCAATTTGATTTGATTTTTTTTTATTTACTTGTTCTCTCTCTCTCTCTCTCTCTTAATATGAGTGCTCAAGAAAAATTTTTATGAATAAAAATAAATAAAAAGTTATGATATTAATAAATTTGATACGTTACATGCGTGTATAAAAAAATAAATATTTTTGACTGGTTACGTGGTTGGTTTAATAATTCAATTTTAAAATTAGATAGGTATATTAAGCACAACAGTTACAAAAAGAATATAACATATATCATAATTATTTTTTAACTAAAAATAATAATATTATCATTCGATCTAAACCTATTTTTTATATTTAGAATAAAATAAATATAATTTATTTGTTTTTTTCTAATTATATATGTCTCTAAAACTTTTAATTAAAATAAATTTAATTTTTTAATAAAATTAAATTATATTTTTAAAATAAAATGTAATCATTTAATCTTTTTTTATCTTCTCTTCTAATTTACAATATTTCTAAATTTTTAACTAAATAAATTTATTTTTCTCGATAAATAAAATTAATTTTTTGAATTCGAAATCTGATTTCAGACTAAATCAAACAAAAAAAAATAAATAGCTACTTTGATTTCGATTTCATTTTATTTCGACTCCGATTTCAATTTTGATTCTAAAATTCCAACCAAATGTGGCCTAATTCAATTCAAAATTTACCAAATTTTGATTAAAAATAGAATAATCCAACTAGTTTGCACCTCATGATTTGAACTAAAAAAAAAAACACCATCACCAACCCGAAGAAAGTAAATATTTTCAAAATTAGAAATTATATTTTTTGATTTTTTCAAAAATAGGAACGAATAGTATATTGAATCAAATATTAGGAATAAAGTAATAATTTACTCTAATTTTTACCTTCTGAACTTTGTGTAATCATTTAAAAACAAAAGGTTTAATGATTAAACCTCCTTTTTCAAAAAATTGTAATTATATTCTTATATATTAAAATGAATGATTTTATAATAAATTTAAAATTTTAATTATAACTATGAAGAATGTGCATTTTTGCTCCTTAAATGATAATGAAACTATGAATTTACTCATAAATTAATTTTAAGTGCAAATAAACTAATTTTTTTTTAAAAAAATAACTATTTTAACCCCTATGGTAAAGGAACATATAGTGATGTTACATGAATGATAAATGTATACCTGCTGAAATATAAAGGATAAAAATGTATAAAATAAAATTTAAAAATATATTTCTTTAAAGAATATAAATATTTAAAATTTAAAAATATATTTTTTAAAATAATATAAATATTTAAAATTTAAAAATATATATATCTAAAATGTAAAAAGGTATTTAAAATATATAAATTTTAAAATTTTAAAATATAAATTATATAAATAAGAAACTTAATATCTATAAAATTTCAAAATTTCGTCTAAAATCATCTTAATAGTCTAGTACTTTGTGTAAGGAAAACCAAATTTTGTATTATATTTTTATGCCATCATTATTATTATTATAATAATAATTTTTTATTTAAAACTTTTAAGCCAAAATATATTTTTAAATATATTTTTAACTTTTAAATTTATTATATTATATTAAATATAAATTTATATATTTTAAATATATTGTCAAATTTATATATTTTAAAATTTATATATTTTTAAATATAATTTTAAAATATACCTATTATTTTAAATTGTAAATATTTTTACTGTTTAAATATATATATTTTACATTTTAATTTATATATTTTTTCTCATAATATTTTTACAGGTACACATTTGCCCTTCATATAATATTGTTATATGTTTCATCAATAGAGGGGCCGGAATAATTATCTTTTTAGTTTTTCTAACTTATTTGTGCATAAATTAGTTTAGGGGTACATGCTTACATCCACTATAATTTGAGAGGCAAAATGTATTTGTTTCCTTATAGTTATGTCCATTTAGTTAAAATTACATATATCATTTTCTAATGATAAGTGATTAAGAAAGTTAACAGGTATAATGAACTAATTTTTAGTTGTATTTCATCAGTTGAGTATAATTTTAATTAAATTTAAAATTTAAAATAAAAACAATCCCTATTTTAAAAAAGTTTGAATACAATTACGATTTTCTTAAAAAAATCTTTTGAGATTTAATCAGAAAAATACCTTAAAATATTACATTAACTCAATATAGATCATAATAACTCTAAATAGACTATTTTAAACAGTTGCACCTTTCCATCTAAAAAATATAAAAATCGTTTCAACTTTCTTCTCATTTTGATTTTAGAAATATCACTTTAGTTTTTCTCTCTCTCATGCTCTTAGCTGAAAATCCTAATATTTTTGTAACACGTTTGCGTCAATTTCTCCATATTATTAATTTATCATTGTCATTCTCAAAGCATTTTTTCATAGAATTGTCCATCTCCACGATTAACATTATCGAAGCATCTCCAATTATCGATTTCTCATTCCCAACAATAAGTTCTCTAAGATTTTTTTTTTCCCTTCGAAAAAGCACAATTAGGATGTAATTTTTTTTTTAATTTGTGGCAGAGAAAAACTTTGTTGTATTGTTGACATTGTCAATTAAGAATTTTGCGACGCATGAACAGTCTGTTTTATTAGTGTAATGTAGATAATATTATTTGTCGTTGATAATGATGATGGAGTGTATGAAGTTTATTATGAAGTATTGTAGAGCATTTTTATAGGGTTTTATGGAATATTATAGATAGTTATGATTTATTATGAACTATTGTGAAGAAATGCTAGTATAGTATTTTATAACATGCAATAACGCCTCATAACAGTCTTTAAACATCTCATAAAGCACTCTCTAATAGTTTATAACCGAAAATATTGTTATGTTGTTGAGATTATGAAAAATAATTTGAATGGGAATTCAAATTAGTTCAATTTGTGGGAAAAAAAATATATTGTTGTATTGCCTATAATAGTACCTAACGCCCCATAAAATTGTATCCTAATTAACACATCTTAATAATACCTAACTATCCCTAAGATTCTATGCACAATACATAAATTCTAACAAGATAGTACCCTATTACATCCAAATATTCCCTAACTATCCCTAATTATCCATATCATTACCTAACATCCCACAAAATATTTCCCTAACATAACCTAAGACTTTCTACCTATCCTTAAATGTCCATATCGTTACCTAACACCCCCACAAAATATTTTACTAACTCATGCTAACACTCTCTAACTATTTGTAGCTGTCCATAACAGTACCTAACATCTAATAAAATATTGCACCAACACATCCTAGCACATCTCAAAAGCTCCTTAATAGTCTATAATACCCAACAAAATAAAAATATAACACATCCTAACATTCCTTAACTATCTATAATAGTAGTCAACACCCACAAAAATATTACCTTAATACATCCTGACATTCCCTAATTATCCATAACTATCCATTACAATACGTAACACCCAATAAAAACACATTCTAATAATCCATAATAGTCCATAACAGTATCTAAATCCTAACAAATTATCAACATAATACATTTTAACACTCTTTAGTTGTTTTTTAACTATCTCTAACAATACCTAAATTGTAACAAAATAACCCTAATACATCTTAACACTCTTTGACTCTCCCTAACTGTCCATTTCATTACTTCATATCCCATAAAATATTGCGTAACACATCTTAACAACCTCTAACTATATCTAACTGTCTATACAGTACCTCATACCCACAAAAATAATATCCTAACACATCTTTACACTCCCTAACTATTCATAATAGTACCTAACACCTCATAAAAACACATCTTAACAATCCTAATAGCACCTAAATCCTAACGTATTATTAACATAATACATCCTAGCATTTCTAATTATTTGATAAAATAGAATTGAAAATCTTATCTAATAGGTATTCCTAAATAATATCAAATTAAGAAGATCAACTTCTAATAAAAACCAATTCCAATAAAAAAAATTCAACTTATAAAATAAAAGTAATTGGAAATAACAATTTAAAGTCATCCCCACAATTCTCCAACTTGATTTTGAATTTTCTTATATCAAAATTAAAATTTTGCTCTATCTTTTCCAAAGCAAACTAGCATTTTTATTTTTTACAAATACCAATTACATATAAATAAAGTTTACACTTACTTAACAAAAGATGCTTAATCATAAAATTATCAAAATTCAAATTTCTCATGGAATATGAACTTATAGCTAAACCCAAAATGGTAGAACCATACAATACATATAACCTACCAATTTATTTAGCATTCATCAAAATACTGGCATTTTTAAAATTTTTAAAATTTTACCTTCACCAATAAATCTGCAGCCAATATTATCTAAAATAGACAATAAAATAATATTTTTTTTCATATTAGGAACATATTAAACCTGAGTAAGAGTCCTAACTGTGTCATTATGCATTCTAATTTTGATAGTATCAATACTAATAATTTTATATGGATGATTATTGCTCATTAAAATAACTCTACCATCTATTAATTTGTAAGAAGAAAACCAATTTCTATTAACACATATGTAGAATTAGCAACCAAGATCCAAAAATCACCCTCCACTTATTTTGGCACATTTTTCAATAAAATTCATCTTGTGCAACACTACCTCAGCACAATTATCAATTTCTTGAGTTTTTTTTTTTATTTTTATCTTGTAACTTAAGATAATTTTTTTAATGTGCCTTCTCTTTTTACAGTATTTATATGTCAAATTACTATGTTTATTTCTATCTCTAATATCTAAAACTTTTGTTGTACTATTTTATTACCACAAAGCTCCTTATCAGTAAAGTCCTTAGTAAATAAAAATTTTTTAACCTTCTCAACAGTCAAAATTTTTCTACTATGACTTAAAGTTTTTTTTGGTAATGACCTTAATAATATAAAAATTTTATTTTCCTCTTCATACTTAATAACTGAATTTTCTAATTCCATGAGAATAAAATTAAATCAATATAAGATTTCAAAAATATACATTCTGACATGTTGAGAATGTGCATGCGATGTTTCACATCTAATTTGCTAGTAAAATTTTTCTTCACATATAAAAACTCTAACTTTTCTTATAAGTCTTTGGCAGTTTTTTTTATGAATGGCTTCACATAAAACTTCATGAGACAAACATAACTGAACGATAACCACTATCTTTTCCTCCAAATCCTACTTCTGCTTAGTCAATTTTCAAGTAATTTATCTTTGCTCAGTAATGCTTTATGCATTCTGCTCTGTATCAAAATCACGTTCATCTTGACTTACCAAAGGATAAAGTTAATATTGCTATCGTACTTCTCAATTTTAAATTTTGCCGTCGCTATTAATTACTCCAAAAAAAATATTAAATCAATGAATCAAGTTCTAATACACTTCTCAGGAATAAGATCTTATAAAAATATTTATATAGGTTGGTTTGATGTGAATAATAAAATAAATAAATTTGAGAAAAATAAAGAGCAAATGAAAATAAAAGAGTAAGTAAAAACTTAGTCCAGTTGACATAAACCTATATACATGGGTAAAGAAGAGCAAAATTCACTAATAACTGAAAATATACAAGAAATAAAAGGAAACACTCAAAATCTTTAACTAGATTATATAAAAAAAATCCCATATAATATTATAAAATTATAAGTTATACTGTAAGTCTAAAGTGAAATCACAAGATGATTACACTCTTACACATAACTACATCTTGAATCTATTTATAAGTGTGCTTAACTTAAATAGTAAGAATACATATCTATTTAAGAAGAATTTCTTATTATTTGGTTAAGAAGAATTGAAAATATTATTTAATAAATTTTCCTAAATAATATCAAATTAAGAAGATCAACTTTCAATAAAAAATCAATTCTAATAAAAAAAATCCAACTTTCAAAATAAGAGAAATTTACTTTTTAAATAATTCAAAGTGACTCCAACAATCTTTACTTTTTTCTTATTTTATTAATTATTTAATTTAATTATATTTATTTAACTTAATGAATTCATAACTGTATTTGTCTAAAATAATCACTCTTAACTGAATTTGTTAAAATAATTATAAGAGAAAAATCATAATTATTTTAAGAGAAAAATCATAATTATTTTAAGAATGGTAAGTAGTTATTCTATTTTATGATACAAATCAAACTAATCCTAGTTCTTTTAATTGTTGCAAATAGAAATAGAATTTTTAATCATATCGCCACCTTTTGATTATAAATTTACTGGAAAAAAATTATTTTAGTACTAATCACTAAACTTGAATTGAAATTTTTTTTGAATAACTATTTCACGTAAATATTTTAGTACATGTTAGTAGGTAATGTAAATATTCTTTTTTTTTGGAAGTTTTTAATCAAGAAAAGAAAAATCTTCATACGCAAGTCGAACACGCATCCCATTAACAGAGTTAAACACGTTGCCACCATATTTTGCAAACATTAGAAAATTAAAATTCTATTAATAAAGGACACAAAATCCATCCTGGTGCGCTAAGACGGTTGGCATTTGGAGCCAAGAATCTCTGATCCAAATAACCAATAAAACAATGCCAACTCACCATCCAAAATCTTTCTGCTATCATTGGCATCTCATTTTCCTAAATATATGATCTTTAATTCTTTATCCACCGCCTCCAATCCGCAATCCCATCTTTAATTTTTCATAATATCCCAATATTCACCACCACCACCACCACCAAGGGCAACTTCCACCTTGTTCTTCACACCCACCATAAAAAACCATCAGAATCTTTCTCCATCCAATATCTCATTCCAAGCCTAAAACCTCTTCCACTCACCAAAGCCACCAAAAAAATCACCGCCACCGCCACCATCACCACAAAATCAAGAAACAACTTGGCAATCAAAGCAGAGCTAAGTGCACCTCTTGTTATAAGCCTAAGCACAGGGCTATCTCTGTTTTTGGGTAGATTTATTTTCTTCAATTTCCAAAGAGAAAATGTTGCAAAACAAGGTTTGCCAGAGCAAAATGGAGTAACCCATTTTGAGGCTGGAGATGTTCGAGCTAAAGAATATGTCAGCCTTCTTAAATCAAATGATCCTGTTGGTTTCAATATTGTTGATGTTCTTGCTTGGGGTTCAATTGGCCATATTGTTGCCTATTATATCTTGGCTACCACTAGCAATGGCTATGACCCCAAGTTCTTTTAATTATTATGTTTAATTTTATTATTTTCTGTATGCGTTTTTATTAATCAAAATCATTATCCAATGGGGTTATACTAGTATCGATTCCGATGATAATAAGATCCTCATCATAAACACGCACATTGACACTTGATCTAAATGTGAACCCGAATCAAGAGTTTGAATCTCCAGTGCTAGAACTAGATGTTAATCACTTGTATGAAAGAAGATGAAGATTTTTTTGCTATAGGTTGAAATCTTTCTGCCTTCATTTTCTAAATTGGTGTACATTTATTTTGACACAATGCAAAAATTCTTAGGCAAAGAATAACCAGAAGGAGACTACATGAGTTTTGTCAAGCTGTAGAATGACTCTAATACTATATTTATGTATGTAGATGAATTTGACTAAAAAGGAATAAAATGAAGAACATATAAAAGAGAGAAAATGAAACTCGGTGAGCTTGGATTGAGAAATATTTGTATTTGAGATGATGAGTTTCCTTTGCCTCCATTTATGGTTTTGGTACCTGGTATATGTAGATAAAGAGGGAAAAAAATAATGGCTTTAGTAGTCTTTTGTTGCTTCCACGTGGCTGAGAAAAGCTAAAAGCTTGCAAAGTTTTCCAGGTCTCTTAATTGTGAAGCAAGGCCTCCTTCATCGCACTTACTAGATACCACTAAATCGCATCTAAGAAAGAACATAAAAGAGCCCAATTGCAATTTTGCATACCTATATTAGACAAAAACAGCTTGCCTCATGAACCTAAATTTATTGATATGTACAATATTGTTCATAATGATGAAAAATGGGTCTATATGACCAAAAAAATCTAAAAATTATTATTTACTTCCCCTTGAAGATGAACTTTTGTGCACTTGTCAAAGTAAAAAATTACATTGAAAAAGTAATATTTTTAGTTACTATGACTCGTTTTAGATTTGATGACAAAGGAAATAAGGTTTTCTCTTAGCCTATGTTTGGATGAGAGTAAATTAGATGGGAAATTGAATTTTTACTTTAATGAAGGAAAGGAGAGTAAACGAGAGGTGAAATTGAATTTAGGTTAAATTTACTTCCCTTTACCCCTCTTTACCCTACCATTTCTTATAACAAATAAGAAAAAATGAGGAAAATTAATTTTTTTTTTCTCTTCCTTTACTTCTATTTACTCTCATTAAAAGATAGGGTCTTCCATTTTATCAACATGCAACCATCCCAGAGACAAAGTCAGAATATAAATGTTGGAACTTTAGAGATAAAGCTGATTATATTGGCTAAGAGAGAAACAATTCAAGAAAGGTTGCCAAGAGAGGATTTCAAGAAATATTATCTTTATTCAACAAGAAAATGCAAGGACAAATGTTGATCTAATTGATGAAGAATTTCGATCACAAAATGGTTTTAACATTAGAATTTTCTATTCAAATTTCATGTGATTCTACTCTAGTAAAAAATGTTATGAATATGTTGACATCTTAGAATAAGTCACAAATGTTGCCAAGAGAGGATTTCAAGAAATATTATCTTTATTCAACAAGAAAATGCAAGGACAAATGTTAATCTAATTGATGAAGAATTTCGATCACAAAATGGTTTTAACATTAGAATTTTCTATTCAAATTTCATGTGATTCTACTATAGTAAAAAAATGTTATGAATATGTTGACATCTTAGAATAAGTCACAAATGTTAGGAGAGACCTTCATTCTATGCTTTGCAAATTTTCATTAAACAAAAACAATTAGTAGATTATGACGAATAAGAATTTTCACGGTCAATGTGTTTTATTAATCATAAAAAAAGATTAAAAAAAAAGAAACATTCATATTGTACAACTCACATTCTCATTGCTTATAGTTAAATAAACCAATATAAGGAAAAAAAACTTACAGAAGAAAACAAAAGTAAAACAAGATTAACATCTAATAAAAATTGTTCATTGATAATTTTAAAACATTAATCTTCAATATTCTATGGATACTTGCAATTATTTAATCCACGTCTCCTAGGCATACGCTCTCCTCTTTACCTATAATATTAGAAGAAATTTGAGTAAATAATTTTTAGCATCTTTAATATCACTTCTTGAACTTCATTATTAGCATGAAGTTCTCCCTTCTCGTAGTACTACTTATTAAAATCAATACCATGATTCACCTCCAAATTGATGTCGCAATTCGGTGCAAGATTCAAATTAAGATCAACCGGAACATTCTCCAAATCATTATTTTCTCGCTTCACATCTACATTAAAAAATTGCATGGATTTTTACATAGAATAATGACGATCTTTGTTATTCATGATGGATTAGGAGTAGATTGCCAAATTATGGTTTCTTTTCAATATTTAAATGAATGAAAATGGTGGTTGTAATGGTCACAATGATTCAAATAAAAAGTTCAAGGGAAATAAATGACAGGAGTTTCTCTTGAGCATTGAAACAACTTTTCAAAGGTATTTAATAGGGGTGTACAAACAACCCGTGGCCCGAAAAACCTGGCTCGGCCCGAATCCATACTAGAGTCGGGCCACAGATTTTAAAGTCCAACCTAAGCTATGCTCGGGTCGAGTCTCGGGTTGAGATAAAAAATTTTGCCTCGGCCCGATTAAAACTTTATCTTGATATTATTAAATATTAAATATTTTGAATTAAGATTAAAACTCTAAAATATCATTTAAAGGAAATTAGAGGAAGTATTATTTTATATATGTATATATATATATATGCAAGAAAAAACATGTATGCAAAAATAAATTTCATCATATCATCATTTATTCTTATAAAGGGTCATAACTCTATTATGTATATTAAAATTTATATTAAAATAATATGCCACAACTTTTATAAATTTCAAAACAATAAATTTATTTAAATTACATTATTTTGACTATTATTTGATTTAGTTTTATCTAAAGTGTACTCTTGCCCAGTTTAATTAATATTTCTAATTGGTATAATTTTGATAAATGATTTAATTAAAAAATATTTTTTTATCAAAATATGGAGTCTATTTTTATTTTGGAGTCCTAAAGAAAAGGCTTATCTTACTTGACCCAAGTACCAAACCTAAAGTATTTGAAAAGATGTTTTGTTATAAAAAAAATTAAAATTAAAATTAATTATTTTATTCAATAAATTATACTACACTTGAATATGCTTCTCTGTTCTTACTCTTCATTATCTTTTATTTTGTTTTTAAATTCTCAAATTTTCTAACTATTTCTTTTATTTTCTAAGAAAATCTGAAAAAAAAATAGATAAAAGAAAAATTAAGAGGTACATATGAGCAAGCACTATGGTATAAAAATAGATTTTAAAAATATGGTAAAAAATCTCTTTCAAGTATACGTAATTAAAAAAAATTATTTAGTTTTAACACTTTATTAATAAAAGATAAAATTGATAAGTAAGTTTATTTTTTTCATTTACTTTTTTGATATTTAATATATTATGAAGAGCAAAAAATTAATTTTGAATCCATTATTTTTAAAAATATATATTTATTATCATATTATGTTTCACTATGTTTTTTTATTAATTATATCTGATATTTATAATATTTTTTATTTATGAGTATTCTAACTATGATATGATGGCATATTTTTAATATAATGAAAAGATGAATTCAATCACTGAACCTATAATTCTCTATAAAAAAAATTAAAAAAAGTCATTAGTTTTATAATTACAAACATGGATTTTAAGAGCATAGCAATTAAAAGCATTATCGTGCGTGCTTTTTGACCAAATCCGAATCTTCCCTTTTGCCTCCATAAAAAAAAAAAGGGCCAAGTTTTCGTCCTCTTTAATTACAGATCTTACAAACCCATCAACCTTATAATTATATTTTAGATCATCTTCTTTAAGCTAAGTTGTCGTTGAATTATTACATTAATTTTCAGTACAGCAGACGAATATTGTTATTATTATTAATTAACTATTATCTAAGTCAATTATAAGAAGAAAAAAAATCTATCTGGCTAAATCTATCTTTACCTCTCTTTGTCTTGACCAAAACAAATGTCGACCCATAAACCAACTCCTACCGTTATTTCACTACAACAACAATCACAGGGTGAAACAAGAAACGGCCAGTCCTTCAGGTCTTACCCTCCTGCAACCGCTCACTATGAAGATGTTGTTCAAAGTTCTGACCTTTTCTGGGAAAAGCTTAAAGCTTTTCACAAATCTTTTGGTACCAAATTCGTGTAAGTGGGTTTTTCCATAAACCCTTCTGTCAAACTCTTTTTTTCTTTTTGGTAATATTCAGTTTTTTTTTCATCTGGGTAGTTTTAGTTTTTTTTTTTTGGTTATTTTATGAGTTTGTCTTAGATTTTGTGCTTTTGTTTTGATTTTAGCCTCCTAGTTACCAATATTTCTTTTTTCCCCTCTTTTTTTTAATATATGTTTGAGTTTGTTGGGACTAACTTGGGAAAGTAAATTTCTGAAATCTTTTCTGTTCTCTCACTTAAGCTTAACTGGTTAAGACTGAAGAATCCCAAAATCTCTTGCTTTCCTCTATATATATATATTTTTTAAAAATTTTGGTTAGGTATTTTTGAAGTATAGGCACTCCATTTAGGGTAATGTGGGATTGATTTGTAACTGAAGTGAAAACAAGCTCATTGGGTCTCTCATGAAGCCTTTCTGTTGGTTCTTGAGATGACTGTAAGGCTATATCATTATTGGTATGATTTTCTGAGTTTTTTGTTTCCATATATTTATGCAGGTATCTTTGATGTTTAAAACAATGTCGGAATATCTTATAAGCGTTGATGGTTTAACTGTCTCTTTTTAAAGAAATTGCTCTACAACTTTTGTAATTGATTTTTAGTGGTCATCTGTGTATTTGCCTGAACTTGAAGCAAAAGCGCTGATTTTATTGTTCTAATGATATATAGAACAAGGATCATCTTATAAGACGTCGATTTAATATGCGAATGCGTGATAAGTTTATGAGATTAAAATAATGTGCAAAATGACTGGCTAGTGAATCTTCAATCTTCAATCACTTGGCTAGTGGCTATCAGAGGGAAAAGTGGATTGAGATTCTCAAATGCTTGAAACCCCCTGGAGACATTTGTCCGTTGCCAGACCCCGATAATCTAAAATAATTAACTATATCTTGTCTAACTTTTGGCTTTAATGACATTTCACACTCCTCTATCATTCACTTTCATTCATTCTTTGCCTGCACAAAGAAACAAACTATATAGACTTTCCTCTCTTCACTTTATTTTACTTTCTCGGGGAATTTTTTTATTTTTTATTTGCTTCTCTTTAATGTTCATGTCCTCACTTTCTTGTTAACTTTGATTTTATATTTTAATGCACCAGTTGTATTAAAAAAGAACTTCCTTTTTAAATTAACTCTGGATGAAAATTAACTCTGGACAAGGACACGGATTACAATTTGTCTTGCTATTTTTACTTGCATAGGGTTCCTACTGTTGGAGGAAAGGGTCTTGATCTTCACCGACTTTTTGTGGAGGTAACATCTCGTGGTGGCCTTGAGAAGGTATGAATTATTTTTTGCCTCATAGTACCCATAATGTACACTCTTATTATGGCTTTAACCTCATTTTCATCACAGTTGAATGAAGATGTTTCAAATTTTAGTGTATTGCATCCATTGAAACTTCTTTCCAATTTTTAGAGTGGCGACTAACTTGATTCATGCCTTGTGGCTTTTTATTTTTCAATTGTCTGACATGGTCACAGGTAGTTAGAGATCGTAGATGGAAAGAAGTGATAGCAGCCTTCAACTTTCCATCAACAATTACCAGTGCATCTTTTGTCTTAAGGAAGTATTATCTATCATTACTTTACCACTTTGAGCAGGCCTATTTCTTCCAAAAACAAGTCCCTCCAGTCTCAATGCCAGGTACTTGGACTGAAGACTTTTGGTTTTTCAGTAACATTTGATGTGTGTGTCTTACCCCGTTGATTGAACATATACCTTTTGTTTTCCATTTCATAGATTCTGTGAATGAGAATATGATTGATGGATCTGCAACTCTAGATGAAGGTGCAACTATGAACCAGTTCCCAGGTGAGGGTAGGTGTTAGCATTATTTGGATGTAATAGATCTGTCACATTGGGCTTTAGCCTTTAGTTGTTTTTACTAGTGTTCATATTTGTGTGGGTTTCTTGTTTTTCTCATACTAGCTATAGAGATAGAGATGGTGGTGTTTTGTTATGATCTTGTGAGTTCGTTCCTACATATTCTGACATGGTTCAGAGGTTTTTAAAGAAAAACATATGATGTCATGATGAAATTGAAACTGCTTCTGTATATCGGTTTATAGCAGTCTCCTGTGTTAATAGTTTCCATGAAAAGTTTAGCTTCTGCATTCAGTATGGCAATGAATGCGCACATATGCCAAATTAAGGAATTTCCACACATCATATATGGGACCAAGGTGAAATATTAAGTTTAATCTCTTTTCAATATACATATATATATATATATATATGCTTGGATTTCTTTTTGTAATTTTAAATCTATTCAAGTTTGTGAAATAATGTTTGTCACTTGAGTTGCTGAATAAAAAGGTTGATCATTAATGATTTGAGGATGCTTGGCGCCTGTTGTACTATAAAATTCTCCAGTATTGACTATGATTGGAATTTTCTTTTGGAAGTTAGCTGTTAGTATTGTCAGTTTGCCTTGAAAATTTTGATTTATTCCATATTTGATATCACTATCCCTTGCCCGTATTTGTTTTATGCGCTGAATATTCTGAGACTGTTCAATAGTCACAACAGTAGCATCTTGTATGATGTCCCAACTCTAACCATAGTAGCATATCTTTTATAGACAAAAACATTTTTCTTTTGGTTGCAGGAGGTCTGCAATTGCAGCTTGGCTCTTCAGTGAGTGGAACCATTGATGGAAAATTTGATGATGGATATCTGGTTACTGTGAACTTGGGTTCTGATAAACTCAAAGGGGTTTTATATCATATTCCTAATTCATTTCACACGTCGCAGAATTCTCATACTTCAGATTTACCTTCTCGCCAGCACCAGAAAAGATCCCGGTTACTGTTACGTGATCCTTCTCGGACTAAGTCAGACAGGAGTGGCTATAATATCTTTTTTGCAGAACATTACGCCCAGCTAAAGCCTCTATATGATGGGGAAGAAAAGGTCATCAGCAAGAAGATTGGACTACTGTGGGACAACCTTACAGAGAAAGAAAAGCAGGTACATAAGTACTTATTTGTTTCCCTTTGATCTTCTTGGGTGATTTCTTTGTTACGATCTCAATTCCATGATATTGGAATTAGTACATCTTTTTAACCTTATTCAGTTCAGCAATCTCTGTCCTAAATTATCATGAACTTCTCAAACTATACAAAAGTAAAAACAATGCGATAATTTTTGAACTATTTCTAAAACAACATGAATAAATTTGTATTTACCATCTGAATCTTGCATTCACATTTCCCTTTTTTGTTTGGTCATCTTGCCATTAGCTTCTCCACATTGCTATTTCATCGACACCTTTTTCTCTTTGTAGTAAGTTGCAACTCAAGTCCTATTCAAATGAAATTTTTAAAGGATAAGTTGTTTATTTTTCTTTGTTTTATGTTTTTAAAGAACTGTGAAACCATCATATACTATATGTGAAAAAATGAATGCATCCAATTGAAGTATGTATAATATATTTTTAATACAATGTAAGAAATTTATTATGCTATTTGAAATATTGTATATCGTAGTTTATAAAAGTTTCAATTGAATTTTATGCAAATGATTGATCAGTAAATATTCTCCACATTCTAATACATAGTTTGGTGGCATATTCATCTACATTTGCTCAATTTGCAAGATGCAACTATGTGGAAACATCTTTCAGGCAGCGCGGGTACTACTTTTTCGATGATTTTAAATATTCTCTCACAGAAATTTTCATATTTCCATTGTGGCAATGCAGAGATATCAGGAGAAAGGTTTGAAGGAGAAGGAGAGACACAAGAATGAAATGTCTTATGCCCAATAGCCTTACAACGTAGAGTTCTTACTTAGGAGTTAGGACGCAAATTTTCTATCTTATCTGCTCTTTGTTGCTGTTGCTGCCTTATTTTGTTATATAATCAGATATTGACTGACTTACCTGTGCCTTCTTCACAAGTTTTTGGTCCTGAAACTCAGCCTGTAACATATTTGCTGAATTCTATTTATCCTAGAATGGTAACTTCACATTTCTCTAGTTATTACAGGTTTAACAGTTTTTTTTTTGGAAGTTCTTCAAAAGTACTTTAAAAGGAAAATATTTTTAAAAGTACTTAAAACTTTTTTTTTTTGGAAAATATTTACTTCTCATCTTTCAATTGTAAAAGTACCTCACTTTTAGAGGTATACATCTATTATATCAAAGCTATATTTCATTTTTAGATTTATATGTCTAATATATATTTAATATATTGAAAGTATATAAAAATGTAAGGTATTTAAGGGGAAAAAAAAAAGTTAAAAGAAGTGATATATAGCACAACTTTTCCTACAATGATTCAGGCCCAGAAAAGTGGTAGTGTGGTTTTGTTATCCCCAATAATACCGTTGAATAAACAATAATGAACTTTTGTGAACAAGAAAATGAAATAATTGCTTGCAATTATTATATGTTTATCAGTTAAATGGATTTTGATAAAAATTTAGAAATGTTAGCTACTTCGATAATAAGTCTTAACATTATATATAACAAATAAATTACAAATAATAATTATTTTGTGGTAGAATAAGTTGGTTTTTAATTTTGGTCCAAATTATTTTTTGCATTAGTAATATATTAGGGAAAATGATACCCTATATTTTTTAAAATTTTTATTTTTTTATCAGGAGTATTTTAGTCATTTTATTATAAACTCATAATAAATTTATTATAAACTGTATAAAATTTACAAACTCATTATAAATTCATAATAAACTCATTATAAATTCTTTGTAAATTGTTTATAAACTAATAAAAATATGATATTTTGGTAAATATTTTATAAATTCTGATATTTTGGTAAATATTTTATAAATATAGTAAATTTAGAATTATTTTTAATTTTTCTTGTATTTTTATTAAAAGCCCAATATATTAAGCTCTCGGATATACCTAATCACAATTAGTGTTCATCTTTTTAAGTTATGTTTCTTTTTCTTATCAAGTTTGAAAGGATTTTTGTTTTTTTAGTATTATAATTGGAGAAAGAAAAATCAATTATGGACAGATGCACTTGCCGTTATGCTATGTCGTAACATACATTTTTGTTCTAAGTAATTTTTCAATACATTATCTTAAAAAAAAGAAAAAAAAAATCAATACGTAGACATATTTGAAATTGGGTAGTAACTAGGCGATATACACGGAGATCCGGTAGGTCCGGCCATAATACAATGTGATATAATATAAATAATAACATATCTGAATTTATTTTCAAAAATTTTTAATATAATATTTATATAAAAATATTTTAATTATATTATATTTTATTATAATGGACTGAACATGTTTTTCTAATGCTTATTAAAAAAATTAACTGTCTTTATTTGGTCTCTAAATGTTAATTTTGATATTACTTTCATAAACAAGTTTACTCCAAAAAAAAATTGAATATTGAAGTTTTCAAAATTTTAATTTATTCATACTTTATAATTTTTTTTATATATAAATTGAAGGCGTTATTCGACCCATGCAAGTAATTTTGTCCTTTAAGTTATGAGATATTTACACTTTGTAATTAAAATTGTTTTTTTTTATAATTTTTTATTTTCATTTTTTATGAATTTATTTTATTTATTTAAAAATTTTTTAACATCATATTTTCAATAAACACATAAAAATATAGACATATACACAATATATATACAAAATATACACTCAACAATACAAACTATATTTATAACACATCTATAATACATTTACAATAAATCTACAACACATCTACATAATATTTTTAATAACTTATTTAATTTTATTTTTAAAATTTTTTAATTCTTACAACCTCAACATAACATTTACAATATTCATATAATATTCAATAATTTTTATATTAAATACGCATAACTTAAATAATAAAAATATAACATACACACACCATCAATAACATATTTATAATATCTATAACACATCTACTATATATTTATATAATAAAATTATATATATTTTTTTTATTTTTTATGTGTATAATGTATAAAATTTATTTAAAAATAAATTTAATATTTTTTATTAATATATTTTTGTATATTTTATTTTTATTTGTTAGTGTTACTTATTTTTTTATAATTAAAATTAAAATTTTTTCTTTATAAAAAATTATGATTTTTATATGATGAAAAATTATTTAAAATATTAATTTTTATTATTTTATTAGAATATTTTTATTTAATAGTAAAATTTAAAAAAATAAAAATTTGAAGTAAAATATTGATCGTAATGAGAGAATGAATATTTTTGAAAAAAAATTATTTGAGTGAGAAAAAAGATATTTTTAATATTTTGTACTATTTTTTATAAAAATATAAATAATTTTAATTTTTACAGTGTTTTTTATAATAAAAGTTAATTTTTTGAGGAATTATATAAATGTCCCTTAAATTATTATTAATGTAAACGGTGCTCCAAGGCAATTTATTATATATTTAAAAAAGGTGCAAAATTACGGTAGATAAATAGTAATTTTACACCTCATTTTTTCTAATTTATCCTTGAGCTTTTAATAAAAATATAAAAAAAATATAAAAATAATTTTAAATCTATCATAAAATATTTATTAAAATATCAAAATTTATAAAATATTTATCAAAATATCAGATTTTTATAGTTTATAATGAGTTTACAATAAGTTTATCATGAATTTATAATGAGTTTATAAATTTTATATAATTTATAATGAGTTTGTTATGAGTTTATAATAAAATAATTAAAATATTTATAATAAAAAAATTAAAAAATATGGTGGAACGTGTGATTTTGTCTTTATTTTTTTTTTACCCATATTTATGAATAAGGCCCATTAAATAATATTGGTCCATTAAGACTTCTCCTCGAATTCTTCCAGTCCATACACCTGTGTCACTTAACATAGCTATCATAAAACGCACAGTTTAAAATCATATAATATGTCTTAAAACACACCCTACAATGCTTTTTGGTAGAATGCCATTGTTTCCACTTTCTATCAAGACTTAGAGACAAATTTTAAGAGAATCTATTCTATCATTTAAAAGAGAAGAACAATAATTTTGCTTTTTTTTTTTAATGTTTTGCCCCTATATATGTTAAAAAATAAAAAAAAATTATATTTAATATAAAATATTAGTATCTATCATCAATTTTAATTTATATTAAATGATGCTTTCACATTACTTCAAAGATATACATATTTTAATTTTTTTATAATTAACATAGAAGATGATTAATATTTTGTAAAATGAAAAGAAAAAGTAAATTAAAAATTAAAAATGAGATATTATTAATAGAATGTAAGATAAGTAAAATATTGATATAATTGTTATAAGATATTATCAATTGAAAATAAATAAATAAATAATGTAATTATTTTATAATTTTTTAAATATTATTTTTGTGTATTACATGTTAATAGCCTTCTAATTTTACTCTTAACTGTTCTAATATATTTTAAATATTTTTTATATATAATTGAATAACTAAAATTATTTTATAAAAAAATAAAATATATAAATTTTTAAAGCAATATGAGCGCGTCACTATGGTTAAATAATAAAAAATGATCTTTAAAATTTTCAAGTATAAATTGAAATTAAGATCAAGTCAACTTTATCACCAAGCCCAAAACAAGGATCTAATGAAGGTTTTTATAATGGGCCTAATATAATTTTTTTTTAAAAAAATGACACATTCTATTATATTTTTTAAAATTTTTATTTTTTTATCAGACATATTTTAGTTATTTTATTATAAACTCATAATAAACTCATTATAAACTATGTAAAATTTATAAACTAATAATAAACTCATTATAAACTTATTGTAAATTAATAAAAATCTAGTATTTTGATAAATATTTTATAAATTTTAGTATTTTAATAAATAATTTATAAATTTAATAAATTTAAATTTTTTTTCAATTTTTCTAAATTGTTCCACAATCAAACATGGTTGAACCTTAGAAAGGAGGTGAACTATTTTAAGACAAATCTAAAATGAGAAAATTACACCTTCACCTTATAAAATTTTTTCATATTTTATCAAAAATATTTTAGTTATTTTATAAAAATATATAATAAATTTATAAAAATTATCATATATATAATAAACTCATAATAAACTATATAAATCTGATAAATTTATAAATCAAGTATAAATTCTGAAAAATTTAAAAATATTTTAAAAATCTAGTAAATTTTATAATTTTTTTTGACAATTTTGTAAAAAAAAATTCATCTAAAACATATTCAAGAAGTTTTTAGGGGCATTTGCAAAACTATTTAAAAAAATAAATTTTATTTCAAAAAAATATAAAAAAATAAAAATATTTACACTTTTAAAAAATTAAGACAAATTTTCAAAAATACTTCACACCGCACTAAAATAATTTTTTTTTTCAAAAATAGCTATTTTCTCTCTACAATCAATATTTTACTTCAATGTTTATCTTTTTTTTAAAAAAAAATTCACTATTAAATAAAAATATTCTAATAAAATAATAAAAATTAATATTTTAAATTATTTTTTCAGCATATAAAATTTATTAATTTTATAAAAAAATTTAATTTTAATTTTAAAAAATAAATAATACTCACAAAAAATAGTAAAAAGCTAAAATATATAGAAATATATTAATAAAAATTATTAAATTTATTTTTAAATAAATTTTACATATTATACACATAAAAATAAAAAATAAAATTAATTTCATTATATGGATATTATATAAATATTTGTCAGATAATGTGTGTATGTCATATATTTATTTGTGCATGTTATATATGTATTATATATATATATATTGTGTGGATATTATATGTATGTTTAGGGCTGAGCATGGTTTGGTTCGGTCCTGAGATCTGAAAATCTTTGAAACTGAACTGAAGTTCGGAGATTTTAAAATCACTGAAATCGAAATCGAACTAAAATATAAAATATCCGGTATTGTATTGTTCTAAAAATTAGTTCGGTTTAGTTCTGTTCGGAGATTCAGTTCTAAAGGAGCGGTTCCGGTTCCAAATGGAGATGGAGATTCGGAGTTTTGAAATTATATTTTTTCAAATTTAAGCAATAAAATAATATTTTATTATTTTAACCATAAAAAAATATAAAGTTAAATTAAACTCTAATATTCACATTACAAGCTATTTATAAAATTAAAATTTTTAACATTTAGTATAAAATAAAATTATCTAAACTCTAAAATCTATATTACAAATAATTTATAAAATTAAAATATTCAATATCTAGCATCAAAAGAAAAAATAAATATTAATTTTTAATTTTACCATAGCATCAAATAATTTCTGTAATATAGATTAGTTTAATAATATAAAAAATTATTTGAACATGATGCTATGGTAAACTCTTATTTAAAGAAAAAATATTAGTTTAATAACATAAAAAATTATAAATTAAAATATATTAAAAAAATAAATATACTTACGAGTGTACGGGCATGATCATGATGTGACCAGCTGCCTCCTGTATGTGTAGATAGACATGCATCATCCACAACACTGGACATCCTGTTACGAGAGGCAACGACAGAACGTGTCTGCCCTTCGAGAGAGCTCCATCGGGGCTGTAGATTTTTTCATAACTGATCATCAATAAATGAATGTTGCTTCCCCGCAACCTTCGCCTCACTCAACATATTGCTGCAGCGAATAGCTGCCTTCGTCATGAAGGCAATTCGGACAAGGCTATTAATAGCCTAGTCCCAGTAAAAATATTTCTGTAAAAAAATCAAGATAATTAGTATCATCTAAATATAAATTTTTAACTTGTATATTTATATTAAATATTAAAATTTAATTTTTTTTTACTTTAAACTCTTCGAACTAAAAATTTTTCATCTCCGAAGAGATAACCTTCCAAAAAAACTCATGCCGGGTCCATCTTTTGTGTCATGACCTTCCGAATGTGTCTAGTGGAAGGCCCAACTGGATCCATCATATAGCTGCAAAATTAAAAAAACAGTACATATTTATTTAAAATAAGCCGATTAAATTTTATAATTTGATATAAATAATGTAAAAAATTAAAAATACTTACTCTGACTCCCGAACAGTCAAATATTGCATCCTACCAACCATCACGACCTGCAACTGATGTTGGCATCACCAATGGGGATATCTGTAGTGGCCGGGAGAGAAGCAGCATGATCCTCTGTCTGGGCCGGGTGAGAAGAAGAAGCAGGATCTTATGTCTGAGTCCGATGAGAAGTAAAATCAAGATCTTCTCTAAGCATATCGTCTCTCCTCTCTTCTCTCTTTCTCTGACAGTCTCTCTCCTCTCTTCTCTCTTCTCTCTCCCATTTTTCTTTCTTTCTTTATTTTCTTTCTTTTCTTTATATATATTATTATTATTATTATTATTATTATTATTATTATTATTATTATTATTATTATTATTATAAACAAATATATATGTATTATGTATATATACTATAAGGTAGTACATTACTATACTATAGTATTATGTATTATATAGCTTTGTATAATAGTATTGTTATATATATATAATATATGTGTATGTATATTGGGTAGTCATTTAATTAAATTTAGTATATGAATATATAATAGGTCTAGCTATATAGTTTATATAATTAATATAGAATTATATATTATTATATATTAATTTTTTAGTGTTTATTATATTTATACATATATATTTATATATATATATAGTTTATAAAATTAAAATCGATCACTCTCTTAATTAAATTCACCATATTAATGATTATACATATATACTTACAAATTACAATCTTATATAATACTTAGATATGCATATGATATGTATATACTTTATTTTAATTTTAAAACAAAGTATAAATATAAGTAGAAGTATAATGAATTGATATAAAATATTATAAATTGTGTGTACACATATATATATGTTTATATATTTATATATTTTAAAATAGTTTATAATATTATATATATTAAGTATATGGTAAAAATTCATATTAGAAATTTATAATAAGTGTATTTTTATTTTAGTTAATATTTTATTAATTCAATTATCTCATAAAAATATGTAATTGAATATTAATTAAGTGATAAACTAAAAATTATGCATGATCATTAATTATATCTTTTATATTTATATTTATTTTATTTTATAGTTAAATTATAAAATCACTTTAATAATTTATAGAATATTAAATCCTAAATAATAAATTAATATAATAAAAAAATAACATGAGGGCCAAACTCGATAACTATAGACATTTGCCAAGAAAAAAGACTCCAATGGAGCAGCACATGACCTCATACTTTGCCCATTTATTAAGCCACGTAAAATCCAAAATGAATACAATTCATGGACATTAGGCAGCCCAAGTTTTCATACGGATTTTCCTTAAACAAGAATTAACATGCATCTTTTTTTTTTTTTTTTTGAGGATGAATTAACATGCATCTTAATTGTGTGAAATAATCTAGATAATTCAATTAAATATTCTATTAAAGGTTTCAGGTTTTTCTATTTACTATATTTTTTGCGAGTAATTTATACTCACCATTCTTAAAAAATTGACTAATTCACTTTATAGTCCCTGAAGTTTAAATTTTACATCGCTCGTCACTGAAATTAAGAGTTTTATAATAAAGTCGTTCCCGACTCAAACTGCCGTCATCTCCGTTAACGGTGCCACTTCAGCTCTTAAAATAAATTCATTATAAATTTTATCCATTGTCCCTATAGAATTCTCTTAATTTTATCGGTCGTCCTTAAAAAATCTCTTAATTTTACCTGTCATCCTTAAATATTCTTTTAATTCTACCAGTCATTTTTTAAAAATTAATTTAAAATCACATATAATCTATGTTGGTGCAATAATTCTATCATTAGACTTCTTATTTTAAAAATAAATGTCTAACTATCTAAGCAAACCATATATTAATTAGTTTAACAAATCTTAAATAATTTTAAAATTTTAATTTTTTTTACATTTAAATGATAATTTTAAATAATTTTTTTTACATTTGCATAATAATATTTATTATTCTATTTTTATTTTATAAAATAATATTTAATAATTATTATTATAATTCAACTGTAAAAAATTAAAATTTTTAAAATTTTTTAATTTTAAAAATAGTATAATTATTACTGTAATATTTTTTATTTTTTAAATTATTTTTAATATTAATTGCAATTATTGTTCAAATATGGAAAAATTGAATTTTTTTTAAATTATTTAAAATTGGATAACTTTGAAAATTTTATTTTTTTAAAAAAAATTTACTAATTAGATTTGTTAAACTGATTAATAGGTTTTATTTAATTGTTAAATGAAATTACTTTGTATTTAATAACAATTATTGTTACAAATAATTTTAAAAAATAAAAAATATTACAATAATTATGCTATTTTTAAAATTAGAAAATTTAAAATAATTTAATTTTTTATAGCTGAATTAAAATAATAATTATTAAATATTATTTTACAAAAAATAAAAATAGAATAATAATTATTATTATTCAAATGTAAAAAAATTATTTAAAATTATCATTCAAATGTAAAACAAATATTAAAAAATAAAATTATTTAAGATTTCTTAAACTAATTAATATACGATCTGTTTGGATGGTTAGACATTTATTTTTAAAGTGAGAAGTCCACGATAAAATTATTACACCGACATGAATTATATGTGATTTTAAATTAATTCTTTAAAGATGACAGGTGAAATTAAGAGATTAATTAATGATGACTGATGGCATTAAGAGAATTCTTTAGGGACGATAGATGAGATTTACAATAGATTTATTGTAAGAGCTGACGTGACACCGTTAATAGGGATAACGACAGTTTGGGTCGAGGACGACTTTATTATAAAACTCTTAACTTAAGAGACGATCGATATAAATTTAAACTTCAGGGACAATAAAGTGAGGTAGTCAATTCTTCAGGGACAATAAAGCGAGGTAGTTAATTCTTCAGGGATAAAAAAGCGAGTTAATTAATTCTTCAGGGATGACAGGTGTAAATTACTCATTTTTTACATATGCAAGACTTACTTTATGTACAATTGAAATTAGTCGGTTCTTTGAAAGCAAACAAACTAAACTGTAATAATTAGAGATGCTATCGCACAATATGGTTTCATTCTTTAATCGCACGTTATGGTTAGCCATCTAGCGTATCAATTTTTATCAACATCAATGGTCAAATAGGAGTGGCATACACAGTGCGAAACTAAAAATTTACTGAGAGGAGGTAAAAATTTCACAGAAAAAATTTTAAAATAGTTCATCATAAAATTAAATATTTAATATTATAGTAATTCAACAATTAATTTGTATTATTAGATTGACTATGCCTAAGAGATAGTAATTATATCCTACGAATTTTCTTATTTTGAAAATATTGCATAATAGCTTCATTTTCAATTTTTAAGAAAATATTTTTTTTCACATAATACACCAAGTAGTCTGTCAGAAAATCATCTCACATCCTGTTGCGCAAATTCATCTTGATAATGTTCATTACTGAAAAAGCTCTCTCAATAGTTGTAATTGTAATAGATAAGATTAAAGCTAACTTAATTAGCAGATATACCAAAGAAAATACAGTGTCATAACCCGTTTCAACCATTTTCTGAGTAAGAGCTCTAATGTCATTGAGATTAGAGAAAGCTACATTCTTTTTTACATCAGCAATGTAGGTATTAAGTTGATATTCAAGTATCATCCAATCAATGATTGAGAAATCATATGGATATAATTCAGCAAGACAAAGTAATTTGGATAGTTTGAAATTGGAGAATGAGTTTTTAGGAGAAAGATAAGCAATGCATAAAAGCAATTCAGTACTTGATTTTGTAAAGCGATTTTTCATTTCTTGAGCAATGAAATCAATAACATAAAATTGAATGAATGAAAATTAGATTGTACAATAATAAATAGTTAAGTATGATAATATGAAGATAAAAGAGTACCTGAGAAAATATTTTCACTTGAAAGTGGTGGTAATAAGTGATAGGAACACTAGCATGCTTTGAACACAGATAACCTGCATTATCTTTCATATTAGGCACTGTGACATCATGATCTATACAAAAGTCATTAACAGATTTCAATAATCCATCCCATCTATTCTCTCTGAAGCTTTGCAATTCTTATTTAATAGTTGCAATCAAATGAATGACATTACCAATATTTTGATCCTTCCTTTATAAAACTTGAGATAGATCATTTGTCATACCTAAAATTTTCATCATTAAGAAAGTAATGAAAATAAATTCATAAATTTTCATTTTATCAATCAAGCCCACACTGTCCCTTGATTTCTTTGTTCAGCACAATCCTCATAAAATGCTCACAAAGAACCTCTTTTACTAATGACCACATAGAGAGAAGACGCACAATTATTTTATAATGAGAACCCCAGCGCATGTCTTCAAGTCGAGTTAAATTTATTTTTTGATGCAAGCCTCTTTAAATTTAAATATCACCTGTCTTTAGGCATTGAACTATTTCATTTATGTTATTTTTGATGGAGAACATTCCTTCTTTTACATGAAACTCCAACAATATTCACAATCATTGCAACATAATCAAAAAAATTACTCACAAATTTATTGCTCTTTACTGTTGTAATAAGCACTAATTGGAGTTGATAAGCGAAACAATGAATGTAATATGTCGAGAAATTTTTATTTAAAATGAGGGTCTTTAACCTATTAAATTTATCCCGCATATTAAAAGCCTCATCATAACCTTGACCTCTAACTCTACTCAGAGACAACCCATGTTTGTCTAAGAAATCATCAAGTGTACTTTTCAAAGATAAAATAGATGTGTCACTCACATGTATCACTCCAATTAATCGCTTAATCATTTGTCCCAACTTGTTAATATATCTTAAAACCATAGTTATTTGCTCCTTTACTGAATTGTCTGGAGCATCATCAATTAATAGAGTAAAAATCATCTCCAATATCCTTAATAATAGCTAGTGTCGTCTCTAAAGCGCAAGCACTAATTATTTGCTTTTGGATACGTGTAGAAGTGAGTTTATTATTTTTAGGAGCATTTGAATTAACTACATTCCCAACTTCAATACTACGTTGGCTATACCAATTGAGAAATTCAAGAAAATTACCCCGGCTAAGTAAGTTTTTTTACTCATTATGTTTCCAAAAAGCCAACCCATTTGCTAAAAAAAATAAATACAGTCAACAATAATTGTCAAACGTGTCCGATAATAAGCCTCTTGCTCTTGGCTATGAGAAGATATGACATGAGATACACTTTGTCTTTAATTTTTAAAACTAACATATAACATTCTAGCATTATCGTATGGACTACTTGACTGCTAACATGTTTATTAAACTTCTCTATGATTTTTTTCCAATTATAAAATTCGATTTCTGTGAAGACATTATCTCCCGATTTAGATCCTCTATTCGAACTAAAAAGATAACACTATAAATAAAATGTTGCATCTTTGAAAATACTATATTAAAACCACTCAAATTTAGAGAACCAAACATCTCTAAAACTCCTTATAATTTTTTCAAATTCTATTTGAGGAAAATTGTGGCCATATGGTAGGCAAGGTCCTTTAGCCACATATTATCTTCTAACATCATCCCTAATTCCAACATTAAAATCGTCAATTGCTTTGCTCAATGTTGGATCACTCACAATATCACCAAAACTACACTCTGGATGCCCTATTATATCACTAGTTTTCCTAACACTTGCATGACTACTTAATGTCTGGATTGGTGTTAGAGTCGGAATATTTGAAGATTCACCACGTTCATTCTGCAATCTCTTAGTCTTTATCACAAATTTATCCATATCTGTTTCAATTTTTTATTCTAAATATAATTAGTTTACTTTTGATTAAATTTAGAGTTTAGTTCATATTTTTCATTTTATAAGTCTTTTATATTAAATTTATACTTAGTTTATATTCATTTTATATTTATCTATTAATTATTTTTTATTCACAGTATAAACAAATTTGTTTAGGTTCAATTTATAATTGGTTTAGTTTATTAAGTAGTTAATTTATAAATTTATAATTTTAATATTATTAACCTAATTACAATTTATATTTAAAATTTATTGACCTAATCACACTTTATATTAATTTTTTTATATTCAACATTTTAATTTATAATTATAATTAATTTAACCTAAAATTCAAAACACTAAATCAATTCATTAGTCAACCAATCACAATACAAACTATTTAAATAAATTATTATACTTGGTTAATTTCAAAATAAATTAAATTTTATAATAAAAATAAAATCCTAAAATTTACCTAAAATTCTAACCACAAACAACTCAAATTAATTCAACATAATCACTAAAAAATCAAAATAATTATTTGAGCTTCAAACAAACAACATCTTTTGTCTTTAAAACAAATTCTTAATTTTTACCTAAACCTAATCTCAAACAAAACAACCCATAAATCAATTTAAAAAAATAGCAATAAATACCTATTGAAGTTGTCAGTCAGCCAGTGATGTCAGTTCTCCGGTATTATGCGTCCCGGTGAGCCTAGCCGTCCGCCCGTCCTTGTCAGCAGTCGCTCGTCCCTCTCCCTCCCTCTTTATTCTCTTCTCTATTTCTCTCGAACCAGGCATACGAGCTGCACGATGCAGCTCCTCTATTTTTTTTAAATCCCTTATGAGTGAAACGACATCGTTTCACTCTGAGTAAAATGATGTCGTTTCAGTTATAAAGGATTAAAAAATTTATATAACCTCTATCGTTTTAGCCAAAGGAATTTTTGTAAAAAAAAAAAAAGAAAGACGTGAGGGGTCGTCTTCAACCCCTCATGCAAGCCAGCTCTGCAACGAGAAAGGGAGGGCACTCGTCTAAGTCATCTTCGGTCATCCCTGCAGCAATTACTGGCAGCTAGAAACACACCTTCCTATATGTGCTTCTGGCCACCGGCGAGGGGGGGTTGTTTGCCTCCCCCCCCACAACCCCCCTATGTTTGTCCTTGGGCATATATGATGGCCAATAGAAATACAAGTGGTTAAAATAAGATTGAGAAAACTATGCTACCAATCATTAGGTTACAGAGAGCAAAACGGGAGAAGAAAAAATAGAGTATATTGGAATATAAGATTACATCTGCTCAAATATGGAGGAGAGAGATCAATTCTTCACTGTTTGTTGATAGCAAAATAATGGAGGACGTCAAGAGGGGCGGGAATATATGACGCCACACTTCTTCCCACAACAGAGTTATAAAGCATGATTCAATAAAAATAAAATAAGGATACAAATGGTATTTCATATAATATAATATTTTTTATTTTATTTTCCCTCCTTTTCTACTATTTAGAAGAAAAATTATTTTTGCAATTTGAGGAGAATTAATTCCCTAGTAAAATTATAATTCTCTTTTTAATTTAACATCCAAATAATAGAAATTAAAAAAAAATATTATTTCTTTCACTTTCCTTTCTCTCCGATTCCATAAAAAAAATAATATGTAAGTCTAGGACAATAAAGAAGCGCTTTTGATAAAAGTATAAAAAAAAATTAAAAAAATTTTAAATTTATTATATTTTTAAAATATATTTAAATATATAAAAAAATATTTTTAAACATATAAGAATTTATGATTAGTTTACTAAAATATAAGATTTTTATTAATTTATTATAAATTTATTATAAATTTATAATTTTAAATAATTGATTGTGAGTTGATTATGAGTTTATAATAAAATAATTTTAATAAAATAAAAATTTTATAAAAAAATTGACGGAGGTGTCATTTTCCCAACAAAAGAATCCAGTCGGCCTAAAAATGATCCATGAAAGGCAAAGGAAAGGTCAAAAGCTAGAAGATTCAAATTGTTTAATTCAAGAGAGTTAGATCTGCTACGTCCAAAGTCCAATATCCCCTCTTAAATATTATGGCTGAGTTTCTCTATCTCGTAGGGAATTTTCTTTTTTGGATACATTCCTTGTTTCTTGTTTAATTTGGTGCTTATCAAATTAATATAATTGCAACTCTAATCTAATTAGGAAGTCTATTTCTAATTAGTAACGCCACTCTTACATGGAAATCACTTTTATATCAATATATATATATATATATATATATTGTGAGAAAAGAAATTTCACCAAAAGTTAAAAGTACAACTTGACGAGGGAGATCAATCTTACTGTATTCTGCATCAAAATTTGATGAATATGAGGAGGTGGAGCTTCAAGACGATGAAGATTAAAAGGGAAAGTCAGCGGCTCGATTTGCTTCTCTCTCTCTCTCTCTATATATATATATTTCCCTAATCCTCCAATCTCTTTAAAAGAAAATCATCGATTCTATGAGTCAAGGAATAATTTACGCATGAAAAATTTGTTACAATGGTGGAGTATTAGTTTTGTTTTTGTGTGAATAAGTCTCTTCTTAATTCTTTAAAAAATTTTAAATAAATTATCAAACTGTGATATATAAATTAAAAGTTCATATTTAATTGCGGCTTCTTCACTTAATTATTTAGGTTTTGATCCCATTAATAAATTTGAGATCTAAATTCATTCACCTAATAAACTTAATTAGAATTTAGACACTCTAAGTTATAATTGCGGACTACCTCTGCTGCCGGTGGTGGCTATTGCTATCGTGGGATTCTGAAGTTAACTACAGTTATGTTTCTTGTTAAAATTACTCCTTTTTTTTTTTTTTTTTACTTTCGATGGCATTTCATATGAATTAAAAATATAAAATAACATATTACAATTTAGTCTCCATATTTAATTTAATTTAATTAATAATATTATTTCTTCCTTTTTAATAATTTTATTATTATTATTCAAAATAATCTTTAAGATCAATGTCATATTTAGTAATTAAAAAAATACTAAAATATTCTCAATTCTAAGAAAATAATATTAAGATAATATTTTTTTTTAGTTTTTATTGTAATAGAACTCAATTTTTTAATCGACTGGTATAGTTCAACTGATTATTTGTTATTATTCTTAATTAAGAGTACAGGTGGTTTGATTTTCATAAAAACGTATTTCGGATCAGGCTTTTGAAAAAAAAAAAAATCATATCCTTATTTACAAAGGTTGCGTTAAAATATTTCCAATTTCTCCAAATCCGATACTTGAACCGACTTCCAACACAGTGCAACAGGTTCGGTCTCTGCTTCTTCTTGCTTTCTGTTTTTCTTGAGTTTTCAGTCTCAGATCGATTTTTGAATTTAACACAAACCCATTATGTTTACGGACAATTCTGCTTCTTTGGTTTCCACTGATTCTTACTATGGATTTTCTAAACAAGGTCGGAGAATGAATTGTAGAAGAAGAAAGTAACTACAGTAGCTTTCAAGACTCAGTCTTGGATTGGAAAGTTAACAAGAAGAAGAAGAAATTTACTGGTGGAGTTATTAGGAAGGAACTGAAAAAGAAGAAGAATAAGAAGGACATGAGATTCAAGAAAAAGAAGAAGAATAAGGACATGAGATTCAAGAAAAAGAAGAATAAGGACATGAGATTCAAGAATCTTCCAGAATTTATCGACTTACAAAGTTCTAGTTATGTATGCAAAATATGTCACCATGAGTTTGATGATTTCAGAGCTCTCGGCGGCCATATGGCAGCTCATAACAGGAACAAGAAAGCAGAGGAAGAATTGGTACTGCCCGTAGAAGATCGATTAATGGCAGAACAAGAACAAGAAAAGAAGAAGTATCCATGTGATTTGTGCTCAAGGACTTTTTACACGGTCAAGCACTTGGGGGCCATAAAACCTATCACCGGAAAGTTGGCGACCTTGCTGAAACATTTGCTGGTTCCGATAGCCAAGTAACTTGTGATGAAGAAAATAATTCAGTTTTTAGATTTGATTTGAATGCTCCTCCTGATGAAGGATTATGGAGTGCTTAATTCATTACATTAGCCTAGACTTGGGTTTGAATTTATGCAAATCCAGTACCAATCATAGTCGAAGCTATAGTTCATTACAGGTTTTTTAATTTTCTTTTTTGGTTGTCGGTCTGATACAATCTGATTTGGAACTTTTGAGCTGGTTATTTAATTTATATGCTTTAGCAAAAACATATACATGCATTGCATTGACAATTGTCCTGCAAAGACTCGGTCTCTCTTTTAGATCTTGCAATTCCAAATAAAAGAATTTTAAGTTTGTGATCCATATTTTGAATTGCCCAAACAGAACATAGACAACTTAGATAATGGTTACATTCATAGGATGATATATGTAACATGTGCTTCAGCAACTAAAAATCATTACTATCTTGATCTTGTTTACTAACCAGTTGAGAGTTATTGATATGAATCTGAAAGAATAATTATTATATTTCAAGGATACATTCTTTTAAGCTTTAAAAAAAGTAAAATATTCAAATAATATCCAAATAACATGTTCCTACAAAAGAAACCAATATCATCGCCATTGCAAGATAAATCAAATTCCATGATAAACCCATTTCCAAAATAGAGCTTTACATTAAGCATTGCCATTATTCCACCATCAAAACCATAGTTGAGAAAAAGTAAAACCAGCGAAGGTTGCTTGCTATTTAGATACATGTCAAAATGAAACACTTGTCATCTTCAAAATGCTCTATTCAAAAGAAGAATTAAAACCGATGAATTACAAATGGTGCATGAAGACACCTGAAAACTTTGTTACAACTCCAACCCTCCATCACTCCCTATGGGGAAAAAAGAAAAGGAAGAAAATGTTCTATGTAGCAACATCAAAATTTATCATTCAGATCTTTGCCTAGAAATGTAGAGAATACACAAAAAGGACTTACCATTCTAATGTATCTTTTTAAGTGGGTACAACCACCCCAGAATGGAGTGATAACTGCAATACCAATAACCAAAAAACAAAGATGAGCAAAATCAACTGGATAGAAAAACAAGAAGTAATCTTACATACTCTTGTCTGCATGTTCAACATTTCTTCAGTCTCTAAAATATCTTCTTCATATTTTTCCACCTCCTCCACTTGTTTCTTAAGTATTGCAGCCTTTTTCTCTGCCTCAACAAGCTTGTTCAGCATCCGTGCTTGCTCACCAGCCAAAGCTTCTTGTTGTTCGAAGAGAGTGATTTCATCACCTGCGGCGACTTTCAACGTTTGTATTGTCCTTGTTAGTGTCAAATACTTGACTTCGGCATCGATGTTTTGCTTGAATAGGCTCTCAAGCTCATTATCAATATCACTAGATTTTTCCTGCTGCAACTCTATGGTATTTCCTGATTCTTCCATTGGTGGCTTGCCACTAATCAAGGAATTTTCAAGTTCTGCAACCCTGGATTCCTTCACTTTGAGCAAATCATTTGCCTCTTCCAGTCTGCTTTCCAAATATTTTACATTCTCTGTCAAGCTTAATACTTGCAATTCCAAGGAACTTGGTTGCCTGATATCATCAGAATCAAACTGGACTGAAGAGCCTGACTCATGGATTCCTTGGTCAGCAGAAGTGGAATCTACTGGAATGTTGCTAATCTTCCCAATTTCACCTAATTTTTGAACCTCTGCAAAATAAATAAATAAATAATCTTAGTTCTGTTAATTTTAGTAAACAACCATATTTTGTTAGCTGTTTCATCATAGTCATAATTCATTTCACAGGAACAGACAAAATAGTCCTTATCCAGAAATAATCTTTACATCATACAAGAAAAAATTTAAAAATAAATATTGTTGTGAGAAATTATAAATCCGTAACAAAATCAACCAACGATAGTAAACATCACAAGCCAATTGAAAATCCAGCCAAATCAAAAGTAGAAAAATATGAGAGCTGTGGCCAATGTTACCTAAAATTTAGGTCAACATCAAGCATGGAATGGGAAAGGAAACTTGTAAATCTCTTGGAGTATAAAAAGGTACAGCGGAAGTAGACTTCTTTTAATCATCACGGCAACATAGTACAATCATGGACCATAAGATTGCCATTTTAGAAGAATAACCTGACCGTACAAGTGCAGCTTGTTTCTAAATGACACCCTCAACTAATCAATAATAATAACTTATGCTACTATTAATTTCAGACAAGAGAAGAGATATGGACCATCAAAACTCAGTTAAAAGGTCAGAGGTTAATTTGCATTTTTCACAATCCATTTATCTTACTAGGACAAGCCTAGTAACAAAAGTTAAAACAACTGAAACTCAAAAGAATGAACTTAATTCAGAAAATGCAGCTTCTTGAAGATTCCAATCTCATATTTCCCAGCACTAGAGGGCAAGAATCAATATTGTTGGACACAGACCAAAGTACACAAGCAAAAGGGATGATCATAGAGGTGGACGGGCCTAGGGAATAAGTTTTGGAAATAAATTGTTTCATTATGCTGTACGCATTTGTAGCTTGAAACTATCTATTGGGCAAGTCTTGGCTCAACTCACAGAAACCAAATTAGAATTTCTAAAGTAAATAACTAAAAGTTGCATGATGCATGACGTATCAATTCTAAACTATTATCCTTCCAGCTTCAAAACTTAAAAACCTTAAACTCTCTACCAATAAAGAAAGCAAAAAATCAATTTCTCTCTTTTTTAATGAAAGACGAATTATCAATGTAAATGGGAGAGAAGGATAAGTGGCTAGGTGAATTGAGAAATCCTCCTTTCTACAATAATAAAAAACAAGAGTAAAAAAAAATAGTTAGCAAAGCCTCCCAATCCAACTGAACTTCTACAAGAGATACTCCTCTAAAAGTCTCTCAGGGCAGAAACCAACTGGCACTCCAAGAGAACAATTTTATTCCTGAGCAATGCAATTTGAACCCCGAGTAGCATCTTCCCTTCCTAAGGCATAACCTAATAATGATTTGTTCCATGCAATGAACTATAGCTTTTGCTTACGGCTCTATACCTTGACCTTGAAAAGGCAAACTTATGCTGCACTTCTTTCATTAGATGTTATTTGTATCTCAGAGCATAACATGTCAACAAAAATATCTCACATTCCCTACAGACATCTGACTAACTGGGATTCATCAAACCTATTACAGTTCAGCCACCAAATTACACAGCCTAAAATATAGCATTAAGTCAAGCATCAAAGCTGCCTAAGTCTGTCCAAACTTCACGTAATGAATAATCATACAGCTGCATCCAGATTATTACATACTCTTCACATTTAAGCCCTGAGGATAGTTGTCTTATGTTGGCTTCAAATTTTGTTATTCTCCAACATGACTTTTCTTTGCATGCCAAAAGAATCTCCATCCAAAATCCAAATATTCATGGTCTTGGCAATAATTGACATTTCCATAACATAACAGCAAGTTATCATTCTAACCCACCTTTATGAACCACAATTTCCAGCTCTATTCCATTCAAAGCTTATTGCAGTATCATTATCCAAAACTGAAAACTCCTAAATGTGCAATAGAATAAACTAAAGGTCAAATTACGGCCATAATCTATAAATGTAGATATTTCTCCCTTCAGCATCGGTACTTCACTACAGTGCTGCCTTTTGACAACAATCAATGCAATCTACATAATTTGATAATCCTGTTTGTGGATGGTAAAGATCACTAGGCTTTTCCATAACGTATAAAAGGATAAAAGAACCCAAGTATCCAGATAATTGTAATATGGCACGCCAAAAAATAACAGCATGGTGACCCGTAAATCAGCAAGAAAATAGTCTAATAGCACATTTAGCCAAGGGAGAAAATTATAAGGTGCACTAACCATTTTGAAGGGATTCCTGCACTGATTGGAGGGTAATTAGAGACTCAACCAAAGGATCTTGATCTGTTGAAGGACGATTATTTTCGCTTCTCTCTTCCTTACCCTCCCAGGAAGCATCTGCAGCTAAATCATCCTGTGAAACATCTTCTGCTTCTCCTACATTCTCTTGGCCATAACCAATCTGAACTTCCTCGCTAAACTGTTGCTCACCTCCATGGACATCATCACTATTTTCTCCATCATAATTCATTGATCTTTCGCTTTGATTACCGTTACTGGTCACAGAATAAAGACCCTGCGCAAAGACAAAATTGGAGCTTCTTGAGTCAGATTCCATGCTGGAATGAGAGTTTTCCTTCTCAATTTTGACCCTTTCTCCTCTAGGCTTCTTACTACTTTCCACCCGTGCCTTCCCTTGTTGAACCCGTTGAGTTGAGCTACCAACACTCTTTCCACTCATATTCTTCATCTTGTTCTTTTCTCGCATGTACCCCCAAACTATAGGGAGATCATATCTCAGCCTTGGAGCGCTGGCAGCTGTCGAGGACTTGCTACTTCGATCCTCACTATTCTCAGAATCTGTCCCAAGAGGAAAAGCAGATCCAACAGCAAATCTAGTTTCTAGATTAGACCCAGGGGTCACCAATTCATCAATGACACTTACATTTCTTAGTACATTGACAGATCCAGTAGAACCCTCACTATTTTGCTTGTTCTCAGTTGACACTAAGTTTGTAGGTTTGGTGGGATTCCCAGAAATAGACAATCCACGCTTCAAAACTTTACTGATATCCACACTTGCACTAGCATCCTTAACAACATCTCTCTTAATTCGCTTCCATTTTCTCAAACCATACCCTTTAGTCATAAGAGGTGACCCCAAGGTAGGAGATTTAGCCCTTGAAGGCTCAGATATCACAGAATTCTCCACGTGCTCAAATCCCACACCTTTAACTTGTTCATCATCACTAGGCACAGAATTATTATCAACAATTCTTCTATTACCCATGTCGTGAATTTCATTTGAATATGAGCCATTAGCCTTAACCTCATCATTGATGTGATCAGGATTCAAAATTCTATCACCTGGGTTGGTAGTAGTCAATTCATTATCTTCAACAGATTCAAGAGCAGAATGTTCACTTCCCAAATCCATCAAGTCTTAAAAGGGTCTCTTTGGATCAAGATCAAGAACAATAAACTATCATTCCAGCAGTATCATCATGTTCAAATCAACTCACAATCTGGAAAACAACAAAAAATAGATAAACAAAGATTAACTCACTCTAATTTAATCATTTTCTTGAAATCAAAATTCAATTCAATTTTTCTTTCAACAAAAGTTTATTACCATAAAGATCATATATTTACAAACTGAAAAGTGACTAGAAATTGAGAATTTGGCAATTAAAGTTAAATATTTGAAATTGACCCCAAAAGAGAAAACCTAAAAAAAAAGTGAAATGAAGAAATAAAGGACGCACCTTTTATAAGTATCCATAAACAAAAATGAAGCTTTGAATTGAAGATTGAAGCCTGTAATTAGATGATGATTGATGATACCCTGAAACATCAAATTCCAAGGAAACGGAAACCCTAAACTATGCTTGGATTTGCAGTTTTATAGCCGTGAAATTATTCATTAATTTTTCAAAAAAGAGAGATCATTATTAATTTACTGAGCCTCTCCAACCGTGCGCCAATTTCCATTATAGCGCACGATTTTAACTCCAACCAGTCGTCATTTATTGCTCCATTTTGAAGATCAGCTACAGTGTTGCACTATATTTGGTGCAGTACTGTAGCTGCACCATTTTGGTTTTTTTAATTTTTTATTCTTTTTTATTTTGAACTCAAAACTTTAAATATTTTCTAAACAAGTCCTACTTTATTATTTTTTAAGTAAATTTTTGTAATTAGATGTTTATTTTTTTCACTCACTCAATATATTATATTATTTATTAATTTTATATTTTAATAACTAAAATGTAAAATTTTATTTAAATAAATATCATGTAAAATATGAATTGTATTTATAACAAATTATTTTATTTATAATACATAAAAATAAAAAAATAAAAAAAATACTTTAGCAAATCACATTCACAATTCATAAAGGAAGTTAATTAAAATATTCACAATTCATAAAGGAAGTTAATTAAAAAAAATACTTTAGCAAATCACATTCACAATTCATAAAGAAACAGCTAGCTGTTTATGGTCTCAATGGTAACAGCTAAAGCAAAAAGAAACAGCTAGCTGTTTATGTTCTCAATGGTAACAGGTAAAGCAACAAGAAACAGCTAGCTGTTTATGTTCTCAATAAAAAACAGATGCTAAAACAGCTAGCTGTTTATGTTCTTAATGGTAACAGTTAAAGCAATAAGAAACAGCTAGCTGTTTATGTTCTCAATGATAACAGCTAAAACAACAAGAAACAGCTAGCTGTTTATGTTCTCAATAAAAACCAGCTGCTTAAACAGCTTGTTGTTTATGTTCTTAGTTGTAACAGCTAAAACAACTAAAAACAGCTAGCTCTTTATAAATAAATAATAATTTGTTGATTATTTTTTCTCCTCATATTCAAAATTGATTTTTTCAAATAAAAGACTAGTATACTTTTATTTAATTTCAAAAACTCTAATATAATCATATTATTTATATTTAATATTATTAAAATATATATTTTTTTATAATTAACATATAAATTATCTATCATCATTAATATACTATTTATATAATAGTTTCAATAAACAGGTCTATTAATTATTAATCATTTATCAATAGCTTATTTATCCAATTTTAATAAACGATTCACAACTTATTTTAAACAATTTATATTCTATAAATATATTATAAATAATAAATTAATAATCACTTTTCATTTAAAATGATACGAAGTTTTTAAGTGAAATGGATAAATAAAGTTGAAGTAAAAAAATAATATAATATTAATGAGAGAGAAGAATCTAAACAGAATATTCTTTTTTGTGATAAAAATGGTGCAGATGATTGGAGATAATGTTGCGCCATTTTGGTATTTTACACTATTTTAGTGCAAAAAATAATGCACATGATTGGAGTTGGCCTTACATATAAATTTAAGTATTCATACACTAAAAAAATTATTATAAAATTAAGAAAAAAAAATTGAAAAGTGGACAAGATGAGACACAGCTCAGCCGCGCAGAAGTGGGCATTGCTATGCTGCTGACCATCTGATCTGGAATACAACCACACATGTCATGGTTTTACTGTTCTAAAATTACGAAATTACCCCCGCTATTTCAATTACTATTATCCTGCTGACAAGTGACAGCCGAGTGGCCAGTAGGATAAGTTAAATTTAAGCCATTGAAATATGCAACAAGAATTGAGCGATACTACAAAAATGTTCCTGAAATTTAGATGAACTTGTGAAAATTAAAAGTAATTTAAAAAAAAAGATTAATATTTTTAAAAAATATCTTTTCTTTTTTATATTTTTTAAAAAATCTATTAAATGCATCATCTTAATCACAAAACATATCTAATTCAATATGTATATATATAATACAAATTAATAATTTTAAAAATGTATTAGAAAAATATTAAATTTTAATTTTAATCAAAATATTATTTAATATAAAATATTTTTAAATTTATTTAATTTATTTATAAATAAATAAAAATATTATTTTAGAGTATAATTAAATAAAAAAATCAATATCAATCTATAATTTTATACAAACTTAAGGAGTTTATTTATATCTTTCAATGAAAAATTATATATACAGTAAATAACAGTTAATTTTAAGTTAAAAGAAATGGTTAATTTTTTATTTTTAAAATTTTAAATTTATAAATGAGCTCAAATAATTTTTAAAAATCAATCCAAATATTAGCATAAATTTCAAAAATATTTTTGTGCCTTCTTTCATAAAAATTTTATTTATTGTATTTTTTATTAAATTTAAAATTAATTATAATTATTATTATAATTAATTGCGATCTAATGTATTTTCTTAATTAGGCATTTGAATTTTTTCTAGCATCTACTATAATTTCAGGTTTTAGTTCAAGTTGTTTTTAGGCTTTAGCAATATCTTCAAGTATTTTATTTTTTAGTTTTTTCCAATGTTTTTAGAACCGGACCGGAGATCAGACAGGCATCCCGACTGGATCACTGATTTTATTGGTTGGACCGATTCAACCGGGTTTTTGACATTTTTAGAACCGGCACTATTACGCATAAAAATATTAAAAATTCTAAAAGGGAGACCAATTTGTATAATATAAAATTAAGGATGAACTAAATTATATTATAAAACTATGTCATGATAACATATAAATTATATAATTAAGTAAAGAAACTAAATATTTAACGTCTTAAACATTAATATTAAGATCAATATCATCTAAATTAACACCGAGATTTTCATCTTGCTCAATGTCATCATATTCTTCTTCTCCAACTTGAATTGGATTCTTCTCTTGATCTAAAAATTAATTTGTGTAAAACATATATTAGTATGCATTATTTAATTGATTGCACTAATTTAAATATAATAAAAAAATCAACAATTACAAACCATGAGAGATTTCATTAAGAGGTTCATCACCATCCTTTAGATACTCTTCTTGAATTAAATTTTCCAATTCATTATAATCAAGTTCAGCTTCTTCGTCATCTTCCACCACCCAAAATTCGGTCTTGTCAATTGATTCATAATCAATTGGATCATATTCCCTCTTTGACTTGGAAAACCTTCAAATTTTGAGCAAATATAATATTAGAATGCAATCTATATTGAAATGAAAAGAGATATGAAATAAAATCTCACCAATTTTGTAATCGCAAGTTATAATGAACAAAAACTAGATCATTAAGTCTTTGATGCTCTAGTCTATTTCTTTTCTTAGTATGTATTCTTTCAAACACACTACAATTACGCTCACATCCTGAAGCAGAAGCTATCTGACTTAGAATCTTCACCGCCATAGTTTGCAAATTCGGAATATCATAACCAAATGTCTTCCACCAATCAGCTTTTACATATAAATCATACAAAACATGTAAAGGTTAATATAAATGCATAAATTAAAATTTGAAATAAATTGATTAAATATTACTAGGTGATGTGGTTTTGCTACAGGAAAGTGCAGTAGCCCGGGAGAAACTCAACTCACGCTCTCGAAAAATTCTAGTCTCATCCACCATTTTTCTTCTCAACAAATAATCATCTGTATACTTGTCAATCATATTCAAAATACCATCCTTGATCTCACGCTTTTGGCAAAAGTTTTCTTGATCATATTGAAAAGATGGATTCAAATAATAAGCAGCTGCGTGAAGATCTTTCTTCAGCATGGTGTCCCACCTGTTTTTGATAATAGTAGTGTAGGGCTTGTAATATTTTTTCTTATATTTAAACAACTTTTTGATCCCCAAACGAGCCCTATGCATGCCCTCATAAACATATCCCAAAGCTGGTTTCTCATCCGTATCACAAATATGTAATAACCGAATTAAAGGAGTCATAATTTTCACAATAATCAAGCAATGGTTCTAAAAAATCTCATCCAACACAATTTGTTTCACTTCTCTACCTTTTTGCAACTTCACAAATTTTTTAAATTCATCACTTACTACTAAAGCTTGCAAATGATCTTTATGAGCACATAAACTTTGTAGTGAAATAAATACAGTTGCAAATCGAGTAGCTCCTGGACGAATAATTTCTTGCCATTTAGGTCTTTTTCTCAACTAATTCAAAGTAGCTTTATGGTTATAAACAAAAACAGTCACTTTAGATGCTAAAAGTGTGACATCATCTACTAACTTAATAGCTCCTATATCTTTCATTATTAAATTCACACAATGAGCAGCACATGGTAACCAACTTATATGAGAATATCTTGCAACAAGTCTAGCTCGTGCAGCTTTGTCATTGGCTGCATTATCTGTCACTAAATGAATGACATTTTTTGGCCCAACAAACTCAACAATTTCACTAAAAAAATTGCACAACGATTCCGCATTTGTCACAATATCAGAGGCATCTACTGATTTAACAAATGTGATTCCTTTTGGACAATAGACGAGAAAGTTTATCAATGATCTTTGTCTAGTGTCAGTCCAACCATCGCCCATTATAGTGCAGCCACAATCAATCCAAGTACTTCGAAATGAGTCAATGATAAGTTTAACATGTAACTTAGCATCATTCAAATGATTAAGCCTCAATGCATGATATGAAGGACCCTTGTACCCATGACCCATACTAGCTACTTTACTAATAGCAACATCAAAATATGGCGAGTTCACAGCATTAAATGGAATACAAGCATCATAAAACCATAGTGCAAGTGCCATGTCAGTATCATGCCATCTTTCTTTGCTTTGCATAGATGCTTTAATACTAGGTTGAGATAGATCACTTACACCTCTTTTGAAGAATGAATCGATCACACCACTAGCTTTTCTCTTTCCCTTTGCAAGCATTTGCACTTGAGGTAAAACTTCTTGAATTTCATCACCTTCTGACTCATCAATTAAAATTTTATTTTCTTTGCTTTTTCTAGCAATCTCATCCATAGATTCTTTCATTTGGCAACGGACATCGGCAGGTACTTTTTTGCATGAATCAATATTGCCTTTAATCCCAGCTAAATGTTGTTTCATTCAGTTAATCCCTCCACCTTGTATTGTTTTTTGGCAAAAACTGCATATCAATTTCCTTTCCCCTTCATCATTTCTTGCATCTATGATGTACTTCCATGCTATGTTCTTTTTATGTCGAATCGAACGATCTTGCAAATACAATATAAAATATAAATATTAAAAAACATGCATGGCCATATGTAAACAATAGTGTACAGTATTATATATTAAATAGTACAACCTTAACATTCATGGCCATATATAAGCAAATTTGGTAAAAAAGTTTGGCAATCATAATGAACAAATAAAACAAGCAATATTTTCTCTTCAAAAAAAAAGCAATATTATATTAACAATTAAATATGCGTGGTTTCCTAAAAAAAAGAAAAAAAACAATTAAACATGCATGGCCTGTATAAATTATATATTATATATTATTTGGCCTGTATACATTATACATTATATATTATTTCTTATATATTATGCATGGCCCTGTATATATTATTATATATTATTTCTTGTACTTCTATATTATTTAAAATGCATGGCCAATGGCCATAGAGCTGGGCATGACCCAACTTATATCTTCTCTGTTATATTATATTATATTTGTCAATTTCACCTGTTCTCAACTAGTTTCTTCTCTATTGTAATTAGTAATTACGGTACAGTACCACCAGATGAATATTACTTTCTAAAGGGATAAAATTTTGTTTCAAACTTTTGCACAACATAACTTTAAGAACATATGCCCAGCAAACAGCATAACTTTTCCAAAATTTTATTTCAAACTGATTAATATTATCTATTTGTACTCTCATACTCTGTTTTCTTTTCTTACTTCTGTCTGTACGCAAATTAGGAGTGCATTTTATGGGTTTTTAATTTAACCATTATTAATCATGATTCATGAATTTATGACAAAATTTAGGATAATAAGTAATAACTTTAATGAATTATCATGGCAAATTCATGATTAAGAAGAGTAACAGAATACAAAATATAAACAAAAGGCTGAAAGCATTCAACTACCTGGAATCTCATCTTCCTCCGATGACGCCATGAAGGTCGAAGGATTGCCGTCGGTATGAACACCAAATCGGCGAAGGTTAACGAAGAAGACTAGAAATTCAAAAGTTTCGCGATTGAGATTGACGGCAGTAGAAAAGAATTAGAAGACAAATTGTTTTGGGAAGCAGAGGAGTCTTATCTGGGTATTAAAAATTTAAAACAAACCTAATTAATTTTAGAATAAAAATTCAAACCAGTCCGGTCCGGTTCACCGGTTTTATCCAGTTTCACGGTCCAACCCGATTTTCATCCTATATCCGGGTTAATTTACAAATCAGACCGGACAAGCAGCCGGTTTCTGGTTTTTCCGGTCAGACCGGCCGGTCCGGTTTTAACAACACTGGTTTTTTCAAGTGTAGTCATTTAAGAACCACAATATTTTTAGCTACAGCAAACAAAACTTTTTCCAACGCTGTAGCATTGTTTTTTAATTTGATATTGCTAACAATATTTGTTAATTTCACGTAAATTAAGTGGATGATCTACTAATCTAGTATTTTATTTTTTTATAAACTTATCTACTTATAAAAATTGTAGCCAACTAAACTATCCATTAAAATAGAGATAACTATTATTAAGATAGGAAAATGTTTTGATGGAGTGGAAAATCCTTTTTTAATTTAAAGATTAATAGATAACCGTTCAGTTTTTGCTGAACAAATTCTAGCCCTCATCTCTTATCTATAAAATGAGCACAGAAAATCCATTGTGACTATGATTAAAAAATTTCATCAATTACAGTTTTTAAAATTTTTGTGCATAATAGTTAGATAAAGAGAAGAAGAGTGTTTAGAATTAAAGGTTTCAATCAAAGGGGCTCTTCAATTCTTCAATGGCTGCTTCATCAATTAACGGTATGTCAATTAATTTATTATTTCTTAAGATATTTTGAGTTCAATTAAATAGGGCATCAAATTTATTTCCACATTAAAATTCTTACGGTTAGTAACAGAGCCTAATTGAATTCAAATATCTTTGAATTATAGTTTTATATTTAACAATTTATTGCGATATTTATTGTTGTGTTTGATTTAATTAATTTTTCTTGTGATTAGAATTTATCCACAAGCTAATTAAAAGTTTTATGATTGAACGTTTGTGAGTTTTGTTGCGAACGAATTTTTGTTATTACTAAACACATCTTTATTATTGAAAATCCGCAGTTTTGATTTGTACGAATTGATGTTCAGGCTTTACAAATAATTTATCTTCATTATTAAAACTATGACTTTAGTTTCTGTAACAACAATATATATATATATATATAAACCTTCATATAGATTGGTTGTTTTGATTTGTAACCATAAATTAAAACGTGATGATTACAAAGTTGAAGGACAATATCATATTTATGTTTAGATATTCTCACATGATTATATATTCTAGACATATTACTCTACTTGTATGTCAGTACATATATACAATTACCATCATATGTACCATTACAATATTTACATAATTATATGCTATAATATATTAGCATATATGTTTGAACCGTACATGCATCATTTTATTTTGGATATGAATATACTAATAGAAAAGGTATAGACATATTATGTGTTTAATTAGTGTGTCATATGCTTAAACAGTATATTATATATTTAACAACTTATATTGCTTATATGTTTTAAAAGCAATATAAACATGAGACCATTGTTTGCATAATTAGTATGTGAATTTTTATGCAAATTATGTTAAGTAGTCTTATGACTTAAGATTCACTAACTTAGATTGTTATCAAAGTAACTTAAGTTGATGAGTCTTATAATAGTTAAACTACATAAAAAAAATAAAATATTGTTAGACAATTTATAGATATATAATTCACTAGTTTAGATAGTTGCCAAAGTGACCTAAATTAGTGAGTCATATGTCTATTAAATTACATAAAAGAATTAAGTGAGACTTATAAAGAAATAACATCTTTAATAATATTTATAATTAGGATATTGGGACTAGCCTAAAGGAGAGTCACATTCTACTAATTATAAAATAAGAGTTTTATTTTGTGTTATTTAGAAAGGTAATATGGATTCCCAAAGGTAACATATGAATAACATAAAATATTAATATAATTTTAAAGCTCCTTCGAATGAATACTAGATATGCTATAGTTTTATCCAAAGGAAAACTATAGTGATATCAATAGTTCATCGTTATATATTAAGTTTGTATTTGAGGTCTTATTGTGAGCATTATTCTATTTTTTATATAGTTTCCACTTTCTTATACTCCCTTGCACCTGGAATGATAACATTTGACAGGTCAAATTTTTATGAGTGGTATGAAAGGGTTCAATTCTCACTGGGTGTATTGTATCTTAACCTAGCTTTGATAACTGAAAAGTCATCTGAAGCTACCGATGATAGTACTTCGGAGCAAGTGGAACAATTAAAGGCTTGGAAAAGGTCAAATAGACTCAGTCTTATATTTACGAGAATGACTATTGCCAATAATATCAAGACTTCCCTCCCTCAAACCGAGATCACCTCGAAATTTTTAAAGTCTATTGAGGAGCACTTTAAACATGCTGATAAGTCCCTCGCAGGCACACTAATGGCTGAAATGACGACCATTAAGTATGATGGTCAGAAAGGTATTCAACAGCATATTTTGAATATGACTGAAAAGGCTGCGAAACTGAAAGCACTGGGCATGAATATGGATGAGTCCTTCTTAGTACATTTTATACTTAACTCACTTCCATCACAGTTTGCTCCATTCAAGATCCACTATAATACTAACAATGAGCAGTGAAACTTGAATGAGCTTACTAGTAAGTGTATTCAAGAGGAAGTGAGATTAAAATAAGATAGATAAAATTTTTCCCTCGCTGTAACTCATGGAGCCTTGAAGAATAAAGGCACATTCAGAAAAGAAAAGCACAACCCACCAAAGAAAAATAGACCTGGAGAAAGTAGCCAGAGTCATGAAGGTAAATTCATTGTGAAATGCCATTTTTGTAGTAAGAAAGGACACATGAAGAATGAATGCAATAAACGTAAGAATGGGTTCGAAAAGAGAGGTATAAATCTTTCTTTTGTATATTATGAATCAAATCTTGCTGAAGTTCCTTCTAATACTTGGTGGATTGATTTGGAGCTACAACTCATGTTACTAATTTAATGCAGGGATTCCTTACAACCCGAAAACCAAAGAAAAGTGAAAAGTTCCTCTATATGGGAAACCATCTCAAAGTAGAAGTGGTAGCTGTTGGTACTTATCACTTGCTTTTAGAGACTGGTCATCAGATAGATCTTTTAAATACTTTTTATGTACCTTCGATTTCTAGAAATTTAATTTCTTTATCCAAATTAGATGTTGTTGGATATTCAGTTTATTTTGGTTGTGGAAAACTAAGTTTGATGTTTAATTCAATAACAGTTGGTTTTGGCATTTTATATGATGGTTTATATAAAAGTTATCTGAATTATGAATTTGCACAAGCTTTAGTTACCTTGCATTCAAATATTGGTTCAAAACGTGGCTTAATTAATGAAAATTCTTCATTCTTATGGCACAAAAGACTATGGCATATCTCTAGGGAAAGAATCGAGAGATTAGTGAATGATAGAATTTTACAAAATCTTGACTTCACTAATTTCCAAGTATGTGTGGATTATATAAAAGGAAAACAAACCAAGCATACAAAGAAAGGTGCCAAGAGAAGTAATGGACTTCTTGAGATAATTCATATAGATATTTGTGGACCACTCTCCATTCTTTATTTTACAGGAGAGAGATATTTTATCACCTTTATAGATGATCTGTCTCAATATAGATATGTATATCTAATGCATGAAAAGTCTCAAGCCATTGATATCTTTGAGATGTACATCACAGAGGTTGAGAGACAATTAGATAAAATATTAAAATTGTGAGATCAAATCGGGGTGGTGAATACTATGGTAGATATGATAAATCAAAACAAAATCCTAGTCCTTTTGTCAAATTCCTAAAAAAGCATGGCATTTGTGCTCAATACACAATGTCAGGTATGCCACAGCAGAATGGTGTTGCTGAAAGACATAATCGCACATTAATGGAAATGGTTAGGAGTATGATGAGTTACTCTGCTGTACCTATTTCCTTGTGGGGTGAAGCTGTAAAAATCACAATGTATATTCTAAATAGAGTTCATAGGAAAGCAGTTCCAAAAACTCTTTTTGAGTTATGGACTGGTAGAAAACCTAGTTTGAGACATATACATATATGGGGTTGCCCAGCAGAGGCAAGAATCTTCAAGCCACATGAGAAAAAGTTAGATTCAAGAACTATTTTTGGATATTTTATTGGTTATCCAAATAAATTAAAAGGGTACATATTTTACTGTCCTAACCATAGTGTGAGAATAGTTGAAACCGGTAATGCCAGATTCTTAAAGAATGGCGAAATTAGTGGGTGTAATGAACCAAGAAAGATAAACATTGAGGAAATAAGAGTGAATATCCCACCACCATTTTTCTCTTATGAAAATATTGCTCATCAACTTATTCTTCAAGATGAGGAAAATGAGCAAAATAATAGAAATGGTTTATTACCTCAAGAAACTATTGCCATTGAAAATATTGCAGAGCCACCACAACCGGCTCTTTAGACAAGATCTTAAAAGAAAAGAAAATCTGCCATTTATATGATTATGTGGTGTATCTATAAGAATCGAATTTTGATATTGGGATAAAGAAAGATCCAGTCTCATTTTCACAGGCCATGAAAAGTGATGATTCTTATAAATGAATAGAAGCCATGAATGAAGAGTTGAAATCTATGGACCATAATGATGTTTAGGATCTTGTTGATTTGCCTGATAATTGTAAACATGTCTGCTGTAAATGGATTTTTAAGACCAAGCGCGATGCCAAAGTCAATATCGAACGATTTAAAGCTAGACTAGTGGCTAAAGGTTTTACTCAGAATGAGGGAATAAATTATAGAGATACTTTCTCTCCAGTTTCTAAAAAGGATTCGCTTAGAATCATTATGGCCCTTGTAACTCATTTTGATTTAGAGTTAAATCAAATGGATGTGAAAACTGCCTTTATGAATAGGAATTTAGATGAAGATATCTATATGGTTCGAAAAGAAAGGAAAGGAACACCTAGTATGCAAATTAAAGAAATCCATTTACGGTCTTAAACAAGCTTTCAAGCAATGGTATATTAAGTTTAATGATACCATCACATCTTTTGGATTTAAAGAAAATACTGTTGATCAATGTATATATCTGAAAGTTAGTGGGAGCAAGTTTATATTTCTGATACTGTATGTGGATGATATTTTGCTAGCTAGTAGTGATTTTGGTTTATTATATGAAACTAAGGAATATCTCTCTAAAAACTTTCAGATGGTTGATATGGGTGAGGCAAACTATGTTATCGACATAGAGATCTTCAGGGATCAATCTCGAGGACTACTAGGTTTGTCTCAGAAAGATTATATTAATTGAGTTTTAGAGGGATTTAACATGTAATAATGTTCAACAGGTGTTGCACCTATTTCAAAAGGTGACAAATTAAGTAAATGATAGTGTCCAAAGAATAACTTTGAGAGGGAGCAAATGAAGAAAATTCCTTATGCATTAGCTGTAGGGAGTTTGATGTACGCTCAAACTTGTACTAGACCGGATATCAACTTTGTTATTGGTATGTTGGGAAGGTACCAAAGTAATCCAGGATTCGAACACTGAAAGAATGCAAAGAAGGTTATGAGATATTTACAAGGGACAAAGGATTATATGCTCACATATAAGAGATCAGAACAATTAGAAGTGATTGGATACTCAGATTCAGATTATGGTAGTTGCTTGGAAGCTGAAAATATTGCTTGTTTTGAAACCTCAAATCATGCTTTGTGGTTGCGAAATTTTATCTCAGGGCTTGGTGTTGTCGACGCTATTGCTAGGCTGTTGAGAATTTATTGTAATAACACAGCAGTTGTTTTCTTTTCTAAAAATGACAAATACTCTAGTGGATCAAAACACATGGACTTAAAGTACCTCGTTGTTAAAGAAAGAGTCCAGAAACAACAAGTGTCAATTGAAAATATTAGTACCACACTTATGATTGCCGATCCATTGACTAAGAGATTACCTCCAAAGACATATATGGAACATGTTATAAGGATGAGTCTTTTGAGTAATCCATAATATGTACGATGGATATTTTAGTGGTTATGTAATTGACATTTTTGCGCATTAACGTATGTTTTTGTTCTTTCCTGCTTTTCAATTATGGGTGCACATTTTATTATTTGATCAATAGAAAATGTCTTGACAAAATAAATTATAGGGGCTGTTTTGGCTTGATGAACTGAGTTTGCAAGGGTTATTGATGTGTAGTACATAGAAGGAAATATGATATTGAAATTATATAACCGCTATGACTCGCATTTATAATCTAAATTTATTTCAGTATTATAGTGTAGCACTTTAAGTTTGTTGGTTACCTTATTAAAATTCGTGATCACGTGTCAAATTCTTTTATGAAATTAAATAAATATATTTTGATGTAAAATAAATATATATATTATATAGTTTTCATAATCGGTTTCGTGAACCAAGTGGGAGAATGTTAATTCCACGTAAATTAAGTGGATGGCCCATTAACCTAGTATTTTATTTTTTGTAAACTTATCTGCTTATAAAAGTTGTAGCCAACTAAACTACCCATTAAGATAGAGATAACTATTATTAAGATAGGATAATACCTTGATGGAGTGAAAAATTATTTTTTAATTTAAAAACTAATAGATAATGGTTATCACGTTCAGTTTTTGTTGAACAAATTGTAGCCCTATTCTCTCATCTATAAAATGAGCACAGAAAATTCTTTGTGACTATGATTAAAAAATTTCATCAATTACAATTCTTAAAATTTTTGTGCATAATAGTTAGATAGAGAGAAGAAGAGTGTTTAGAATTAAATGTTTCAATCAAAGGGGCTCTTCAATTCTTCAATAGCTGCTTCATCAATTAACAATATGTCAATTAATTTATTATTTCTTAAAATATTTTAAGTTCAATTAAATATGACATCAAATTTATTTCTGCATTAAAATTCTTACAATATTAATTTCAGCATCCTTAATTAGGCATTGCTTTCGTCTACATTTTATATTTTAACATCATCCAACTTTATTTTTAGTCTTCTATTATTAAAATTTATGGTCATATAAATTTGGCCTCTGTAAAATTCAAACCAACCATTAACAAAGAAATACAAAATATTTTAGGTTAAAAGTTAATTTTATCGTACATAGTTGAAAAAATCATTCATTTGGCCTGCATGCAATGTAGGTTTTTTTTTTCCTGAAAGATGCATGCAAATTTGCAATATGCAACAAACAGTCCTAAACTTTTCTATTTTGTAATATTGATTTTTTTAAACTTCAATTTATTTCGATAATATATTTTAATTTTAATTTTTTTAAAAACATTTTGACTTTATTTTTCGGCCAAAAAATGATTATGTGAATTTTATGTACGTCTATATGGAATTATGTTTACAAAAAAAAAAATGAAAAAAAAAACATTTATGTCATTCTCCCACACTTGTGTAGAAAACATTATTTTTTCGTTTATTTCTATTTGATCAATATACTTTTTATATATTTTTTTTAAATGAATAAAGAAAATTAATTGGGATTGTTAACTATATCCCAATTGGATTGTCGTCGGTGGAAGTATAGGATATAAAATAACACAAATTTTTTTTATGGCACAACATAAAAGACAACTAATCAATTAAATAGATTGACTATGGATAAAATTTTTTTTAGTTAAAATCATTAAATTTAGATAAATAGGCTAGAATTATAAAAAAAAAAGTCAAAAAATTTGAGATAAACATTAAACTTATAATATAAAAATTAAACTTAGAAATTATCAACATAAAATTTTAATTATAAAAAAATTTTAAATATTAATAACTTAACTTTTTTTTAAAAAAATTTGCAATAGAAAATAGATTGAGAGTCGAGGTATTTGAAAAGAAAATGAAAATAATAAAAGAATTAAGTCATTATTAGACAGTTTCATATCTTTTATGATTATTGCCCTTGCACACATAATCTGTAACTATATACTTATGATATTAAATGATTAACTATTGTTACGTTATTTATAGTTAGTATTCTTTTACCTTATAAAAAAATAAAAATTATTAAAATTATAAAATTTAATATTATAATCCAAACAACTTATATTAAATTTTTATAAATTTTAATAATACACGTAGTATCGCACAAATTTTTTTTTTCTAATTATAACTGAACTGGATAAATACTTACAGAGTTAATTCAACATTAATGAAACTCATAATAATCCAGTTCAAAACAAAATAACGAAACTCATAATAAATTTAAGTTTCATATATATTTAAATAAATCTATGAATTAGATTTAAGGCTAAATAATTATGAATTTCATGAGGTTTTGCAAATTATATTAGTTAATTTTTCTATTTTCAACATCTAATTTTTATATTTCTATATTTTTAAAAATTAAACTGTTTAGTCATTTTATTCATATTTTCATCCTAAAATTATTAGTCAACTACTTTGATATTATAAAATAACTTATTTGTCTTCGTTTATATATATTTATCTTTGTTATTTATTAAATTTATTTTATTTTAATTTTTTATATATATAGATCGTCTGTAAAATAATAAAAAATATTATTCATATTATTTAAAATTATTTTTTAGTAATATCTATAAAATTAAAATAAATAATATATATGTATTGTCTGTAATATAATAAAAGATATTATTTGTATTATTTAAAATTATTTTTTAATAATATTTATAAAATTAAAATAATTTATGTGTAAAAAATATAAATAAAATTAAAAATAAACATGATTTAACAAATAACAAAAAAAATATATATATATATATAAAGAAAGAGCAAAAAAATTATTTAATAATATCAAAATAGCTTATTAATATTTTTATGATGAAAATATAAACAGAAGGACTAAACATTTTAATTTTTAAAAACAAAAGGATGCAAATATTAGATATTGAAAATACATGAACTGATTTGTATAATATATAAAATCTCGAAAACTTTATAATTATTTAGCCTAGATTTAAATTTGAAAAGAAACCTTACGTGACATTGCACTTGTTATTGATATAATTGATTAGATTTTAATATTAGAATTTATAATTTTAGTAAATTTTTATTTTTTTATTAATAAGAAAAAAATTAAAAAAATCAAGAATTCTATAAAATAATAAAATATTAATATAAATAAATAATAAAAAGTCGTTCAAAAATTATATAATATAGGCTGCTATATGCAAATTATATAACTAAATAGAAATTTTTTTCTATATTTACAATGAAAATCACATATATAATTAAATTAATAACAATTAAAAAAATTTCCAATGAATATCTTTGAAACACTGATTCATAACAATTATTTCACAAAAAATAATAATGGTAAAACACTACTTATTTTAGAAAAAATATTGTTAAAAATAGGAGAGGAAAATCAATTTGACAGATGATGCATTAAATTATAATTGGATAAACTTTTAGTGCGAAATTATTTAAAAATTTAAAAATTAGATTTTTTCATTAGTTGAATATTATTTTGTTAAAACTACATAATGACTTTCATATACAATTAATCTAATAGACATTTTAAGTAATTTCAGGTGCCTATTTATATAAGCATTTTCTATAATCTCAATTTTTAGTCTTCTAGCACTGTCACTTTTACAGGACATCTCATAATAACAATTAGTAAGCATGAGGTTCACAGTTTACACCATTAACCATAGCAATAGAATTTCAACAACTATATTTTACTTATTAATTTTTTAATTATATTTTTTTATTTTAAATATAATTTAAAAATACATTTTATTTTCATTAAAATTAAAAATATATTATATGATATTGTATAAAATATGAAATTCTCATGAAAATAAAAAATTTGAATATAAAATAGAGTAAACAGGACAAAAAAAAAGATAATAGATTTAGCTTGACTTTTTTAAAATGTACGTTAGTTATATATGATTACTTATGATTTTAATTTTTAATTTTAATTAGATTTTAATTTTTAATTTTAATTAGATTGGTATAATTTTGTATCATTAGTTTATTTAATTTTAATTTCTTAATATAATGTAATTTGGTGAAATAAAATTCTCATTTCAAAAATTTGTTATCTAAAAAGTACAATCAAAAGAAAAAAAAAACTGATCATATAAAAATAAAAAATGAGTAATAAAGGATTCGCGATTGATGTTTTAATTTCACGTTCATCAGTTAATTATAATTATTACAAATATATAAAATTGTATTTAATTGATATAAATTTTAAATTTTTTGAAAATGCTATTACAGTTTAGGTTTTTTTTTTCTTTTTTTTTTTCAAAATCTTCCATTGTGAAAAATATTTCCTCATTAATAAAATTTTCTTAAAAAATATTCCCTCATTTCATTTTTTTAAATAATCCAATAATTTCATCTAATTATTTCATTTTAAATGTAGCAGTTCGTTGTGGAAGCTATGCATTTCGATCTTCAATAAATCATTTTTTTAAATATGGTAAAATAAATTAACTTGGAGTAATAAAGAATAAGTTGTAATTATTTTGAATATGATAAATACTCAATCAATAAAAATTTATATCTATATTTCATTAAGCAATAAAATATATGTTAAGGCTAAATTACTTATAACCTTTAGGATTTGACAAAATAAATAACTATTACATCTTTGTTCTTTTTAACATTTAAGTGAATTAATTGATTTTAAATATTTTGAATAATCAAAAACTTGTTGCGCTCGAATTAACTCTACCACAAAGCGTCACTCGCAAGTATACGAGGTAGCTGTAGCAAAGGTGATCGCCCCAAGGTCGTCTCACAAGGAAGCTAAAGTGGCTAATTGATTATCCGATTATAAATAAAAAGTAATAAAGAAATTTAAATTGCTAAATAATGAAGAAGTTTGATTAAAGTTTAAAACAAATAAAAGTAAACTAGAACTTATGTTTTGATTCACTTGATAAAAAGGTCTAGGGTTTGCACTTCTCTACTACTTAAATGTATGAACGGTTATTCCTCTTAATTAATTTAATTTCAAAGATTAAATCTCAAACAACTTAATTAATTGAGTCAAGGAAATAAGCTCTCGCATTCAAACCTATTACAACTAATCTTGTTATAATTGAAACAATCTTTTTAATAGGTTATATCTCTAATTCACCTAAGTCCCTAATTGAATTGATCCAGCATTAGACTTCATCTCTCAATCCATCATCTAATACTTAAAACACATAATTGGTGACCAATCAATTATATATTAAAATATTTCATTCAATCAAGGCTAAAGAAATTATTAGCTAAGAGAATAACCAATTCATACAATCATAGCAGATCCATACAAACCCTAGACTAGATCAAATTAGTTCATGATGCAATCAAACATATTCATCTCATTAATGTTCAAAGAAATCAAAATAGACATGATAATATCTGTTAATACAATTTCAATGAAAATAAAGAGAATAAGTTCGAGAACAAAACCAAGTTACAAACTCCTTAAAGCTTCTGAAGAATCTCTTGATCAAATCTTGCAAGAAGGATGAATCAATGGCATGAACAATCTAATCTAAGCTAGTTTTGATCCAAAGTTTAATCAAAATCAAAGAAAAACAAAGTTAACAAAACCCTAATCTCTTGAACGGCTCAATTCTCTCTCAAAATCACCAACAGTCCCTCAAACCCTAGCTTCTTTTTCCTTTTATATGAATTGTCCGTTTAAAATTCGCTGCGTGTTTGGTTCATGAGGGACACGGCCAAGTCAGAAGTGACTTGGCTGTGTGAGTGCTTTTTGGAGGGACATGGCCAGTGACTTGGCCGTGTCCCTTGCATGTGTCACCTACCGCTTGCTTCTCTTCTTTTTCTTCTTTGGTTGAGTGACACGGCCAGTTGGAGGTTGACTTGGCCGTGTTGGACCCTTTTGGAGGACACGGCCACTGACTTGGCCGTGTCCCTTGCCTGTGTTTGCCTCTGTGAAATTTAGTCTTCTTTTCCTTTGGAACCAAGTGAGACACGGCCAAGTGGGTATGACTTGGCCGTGTCTGGGCTTCATTGGAGGGACATGGCCAGTGACTTGGCCATGTCCCTTGCATGTGTCTCTCTCTGTGATTTATTTCCATCTTTAGCTTAGTATGGGACACGGCCAGTGACTTGGCCGTGTCCTCTGCCTGTGTCAGTTACTGTCCATTTTTCCTTCAGTCTTGGTTCATTGGCTTTTTTAACCTGAAACAAAACTTGAACAAACTTTAAACAAGAATTAAATAAACAATAACCAACAAAACATACACACACTAAAAACTAGGACAAAAACGACAAAAACACTGAAATAAACTAAAATACCATAATTAATGAAAACATTAAACAAACCGATTAAAACTAACAAAATACGTAAATAAAACAATAATTATCATAATAAACAAGACACAAATCTATAACAAAAACTAATAAAACAACTCTTTCCATTTAAATGCCATATACTTTAGTTCTTATGTTTTAATAATAATAATAATAATAATAATAATAATAATAATAATAATAATAATAATAAAGTATTATTCATATTTTCAAATAAAAAATTCAATTTTTTAAAAAATAAAAATTAAATTATAAGATTATAAAAAATACTTTTAGAAACATTTTTTAAAGAAGGATCTTTCAAATTCGAAATTTGAAAGATAAATTTTAAGAATATAAATAATTTTTAAATAATATTATTATTTTTAAGATTATAAATAATATGATTATAAATATTTAATATTTAAAAAATTTTAATTTAAGAAAATTTGAGGGAGGGACATATGATAAAGTATTATGCTAGTGTCCTTATATTTAGTATTATATATAGATAGATAAGTGAATTCAAATAAATTTTTACTAAATTTGCGACTCACTCTATACTCTTTAGTGCCTCTGGCTACCGGTGCATTAACTGGATCCAGAAAAATTCAAAAGGCCTTTTTTTTTTCTAGTTTATTATTTCCTTTTGAACTGATTATCTTATCACATCATTAACATCCATGTGATACCCATTTAAATTTATTTATAATTTCTCAAGTCACAACTAAAATTAACCTTAAATAATGTGGTTCATATTAATTGTGCATAAATAATTTTTTTAATATTTTTTCACGAAAAAATTGTGTCATTATGATTTTGATATTTAGATTTAGAGACATCAAAATACCTTTTTTTTTTTATAAAATATATAGTAAATTTATAAAGAGGAACAAAAAATATATAAGAAGTTTGTAAAGTAAATAAAAAATATACAATGAGTTTATAAAGAGGAGCAAATAACAAGTTTATAATATTTGCTCCACTTCACAACCCTTATGTACATTTTTTAGACAAAAAAAGAGAGAGAGAGGTGGATATGTGTCATTAAATCTAAACATCAAGATTGTATTTGCACTTTTTTTCTTTTATTGTGGAAAGTATTAATTATCTAAATAAATAAAACTATAAATTCAAATTTTTATTATGTCTCCAATAAAAGCAGGATATGCCAGTTCTCAACTATTTCTTTAGGGCTGTCATTGGCCAAAAGGTCGATAATAACTCTAGTTTCTTCTTCTCTTTTAGGATTTTTTTTTATCTTTTTCAGTTTTGTGGTTAGCTTATTTTCAGATCTCACAAGGACAAAGTTCATTTTATTATCTGTCTAAACGGTTGGAGGAGCTTTTTGTATAGATATGATTTCATTTCTAGGATAGGATACGATGGTTTCTTTCTTTCTTTTTTTTTTTATATGCTTCAAGCTAATCCTTCTACATTTAGATGCTTAACATAAGTCCTAAGTTATTTTTCAAAGTACAGAAGCTTTTCCAATCTACCCTCTTCCTCTCTAGAGGTTGTTTAAGAGCTCTTTTCCCCTATTCGGTATATTAATTCAAGATCGAGGAGGATGTCCATTGAGCGCCGCATGTAACATCTATGTTTTGGCTCAGCTTCTATGAATATTTTATTTTGCTTCCTCGATGGCCCTATATAGGATGTTTGATTCTTGTTTTTTCTCATTTGCTTCATTATCTGAAGATGTTTGAGGTGTTAGATCAGCTAATGTATTCATCTTTTTATGGATTATTCGATGTTTGTGTTCAAGCATATTCAACGCTCTGCTTCTAATTCTAGATCTTGGCGTTTTTCTTGTATGTCAACTATGGCTTTTGATTGAGAGGATGCTCTCTGTCTCTTTTACTTCTGAGGAGAAAATTGTGTTTTTCTAGCTTCTTTTATTTCTGTTTGTCTTAGGATGTATTTCTTTATTTGTTTAAAGAATTTCTCTTTATCTTGACAAAAATAAAATAAAATAAAACAAAAACCAACTATTAAAAGAATAAAGAACATATTTTTTTTTTGAGAATTAAAGGATTACTTTATTAAACCTCCAAACTCAAAATACTTAATACAAAAGGAGGGAAATCTGAAGTCCACTCCCCAACGTTCACTGTGGAACGAGCTGCCTGAGCAACACTATGGGCAAACCCGTTAGCTGAACGAAAGACATGAGAGAAAACAATTGTACTACTGCTTTGTAAACAAAATAATTTAACACACCTAATAATCTCACCAAAAATAGAACATTCCTTGAACTGTTGGTCTTGAAGAGCTAGAACTGTCAATAGGCTATAACTCTCACATATCACCTTAGACCATCCTTTGCCCTCTATCCAACTCAAAGCTTCTTTGACTGCCATTGCTTCCACCTCACGAGGATTTAATACTGCCTCAACACATCTAGATTTTACCCTAAGCAAAATACCCTCACAATTACGAACTACCACCCCATAACCTGTAAAGTCTTCATTTCCAGCCAAAGCAGCATCTATATTCACTTTTACCCACTCAACCTGTGGTTTCTGCCATGCATGGGCAGTGAGTGAAACTCGGGCAACATCAGGAACCTTACTCACTCGTTGCCAATCCTCCATGAAGCGCCATGCACGTAACCAAGTTGACATAGCCGAAGAATACCTCTGCTTCTAGACCACGTCATTGCGATTCTTCCAAATTTGCCAGCATACCACAAATGCCAAGCCTACATCCTCATCATTAAATAACCCATAAATTCTGCCAACCCATTCTGCAAAAGAACTAACAACAGGCAAAAACCAACCCAGAAAAGATGTATCCCATACCTGCTTTGTGTAATTACAATGCACCAATAAGTGTACCGTTGTTTTAGGTTGTAGGTTACAGCACAGACATTAGTTAACAACTTCCACCCTTCTTTGTTGAAGATTACTGCAAGTAGGAAGGATGTCATTGATAGCTCTCCAAATAAAACTAATAACCTGTGGAGGGGCCTTAACCTTCCAAATCTTAGTCCACATTCTGCATAAGTCAGAATCCATCCCAGAAGTTGAAGGATTAGCTAGCTCCTTATAAGCAGACTTTACACTATACTCTCCCTTCACCTCCTTACGCCAAACTATCTCATCCACCGCTCCCAAGATTAGAGGCATACTAACAATTATTTGAGCATCACGTTCATTGAAAACACTACGAATCAGCTCTACATTCCATCTCCCTCCATTGATCAAATCCTTGACAAAATAGACACCCCCAAGTGGATCAAACGGAGTGGAGACATAAGGATCTTCATCCCGTAACCAAGGCTCCAACCAAATAGCCACACTACTCCCATTACCCACCTTCCAACAGTACCCCCTTTTTATTAAATCTTGGCTCTCCCTTATGCTTCTCCAAACATAACTAGGGTTCGAACCAATTGGAGCTTCAAGAAAAGAGAAATTAGGGAAATACCTAGCTTTGAGCAGTTTAGCAACCAAGCTATCAGGTTCCTTTAATAACTTCCATCCCATTTTCCCAAGCAGTGCAACATTAAATTCTCTTAGTTGCTTGAAGGCCAACCCTCTCAACGTTTTCCTCTTACACAAACGTTGCCAACTCATCCAGTGTATACAATGTCTATTGTCTGTAGATCCCCACCAAAATCTGTTCATGATACTCTCCATTTCAGCACATAAATTCTTTGGAAGCAAGAAGAGCATCATCACACAATTAGGAATTGATTGGAGGACCGTTTTCATTAAAACTTCCTTTCCGACCTTCGACCAATGTCTAGACTTCCACGAGCTCAGCTTCTTGAACAACCTATCTTTGACAAATCCAAAAATCTCCTTCTTATTCCTTCCCACAGACATAGGTAACCCCAGATACGAACCCATATTATCATGTTCCATCACCTGTAAAGTCGAGCAGATTCGTTGTCTCTCAATTGCAGCAGTATTCGGGCTAAAAAGAATAGATGACTTATTGAAATTTATGGCTTGTCCAGAAGCCTCCTCATACTGCTTCAAGACTGAGCGTATAACATTGGCCTCATTAATCTTAGCTTTAAAGAAAAAAATACTGTCGTCCGCAAAGAATAAGTGTGAGATCACCGGTGCACCCGTAATAATCCTGACCCCATGGAGCAGCCCAGCAGCCTCACGTACTTGAATTAACTTCGATAGGACCTCTGCACAGATAATGAACAAAAATGGGCTCAATGGACATCCTTGCCGTAACCCCCGCCCAGGGATGATAGGACCGATAAGTCGTCCCTGTTGAAGAATCTTATAAGTTACAGTCGAGATACAAAAATGCATTTTGTCAATCCATCCTTTACTAAACCCCATACGCTCCATAACTACCTTTAAGAAACCCCACTCAAGCCTATCATAAGCCTTGCTAATATCAACTTTTAAGGCTGCAAAACCCGTATTACCATACTTTCTTGCTGTAATGTGATGAATAAGCTCATAAGCAATAACAGTATTATCCTGAATATGGCGCCCCGCTACAAAAGCACCTTGAGTAGGTGAGATGATACCAGGAAGAACAGATCTCAATCTGTTGGCATACATCTTAGCAATGACTTTATACAAAACTTGGCACAATGCTATGGGTCGAAGCTCAGTCATACACTCTGGGCGTTACTTCTTTGGGATAAGAACAATTGCAGTTTCATTCAAGCTAACTGGGAATGAACCTGTATTGGCACAATTAATACAAAAAGAAGTAACTTCTGACCCAATAACATCCCAATAAAATTGGTAAAACCCTGGATTAAAACCATCCAAACCCGGTGATTTATCTCTGCCCATACTAAATACTGCCATTTTAACCTCTTCAGCTGTGAAAGGACCATCTAGCATGCCATTATCCTCATTCGTAACACAATTGGAGATCAAGTTAGCCACGTTATTCGATACACATGCCTGGGAGGTATATAGATTTTGAAAGTAATTAAACATTACCTGCTCAAGACCCATATCCCAACTTCGCCAAGTGCCATTGGCGTCCCTTAATTGGTCAATGTTGTTCCTTCTCTGTCTAGCACTAGCCTTGGCATGAAAGAACTTTGTGTTACGGTTGCCCTCTTTAAGCCATGTTTCCTTATCCCTTTGTTTCCAGAAAATCTCCCTCTGCTCAAATAACTCCCCTAACCGCCTTTTTGCCTTTAAAAACTTCCTACGCTCTCCAATAACTCTTCTCCCTCGAAACCTTACTATATCAGCTTTATAATCCTCTATTTCACGTTTGAATTTACAACGAAATTCAGAACCCCAAGAATCAAGCAATCTGCCACAGCGAACCAACTTCAATAAAACATCATTTGAACTGTCAGTAGCACAGCATTCCTCAACCACACGACGACAGTCAATCTCTCTAGCCCAATGGTTTTCAAACCGAAACATATGAGGACGTTGCCTTGGAACATACGTCTTAATTTGGATCCATAGTGGAAGGTGGTCCGATGTTGATAAATCAAGAACCGCTCCCTTAGTCATAGGAAACTTGTTCCTCCATCCACTAGATAATAAACATCTATCCAGCCTAGCCTCCACTTGATCAGCACCGTCCCTACCATTATCCCAGGTAAACTGGTACCCATCTAATCTGAGATCCATAAGCCCCGCTTCATAAATGGCATTCTGGAAACCATGCAGTAAGTAGGCTGGTTGTGGAAGACCTCCTTTCTTCTCATAGCTATATAAGATGTCATTAAAGTCCCCCAAGCACACCCAAGGTAAGGTAGATACTCCAGCTAAGTTAATTAGGGCTTCCCAAATATCATTCCTCCTATTTCGGTTCGCTTGTCCATAAAAACCAGTTACACGCCATTCGCCTAAATCTTGCATACAAACTTCAACATCAATAAAATGTTGTGAAGAACTCAAAAGAGTAACACTATCAACATGTTTCCAAATAAGGGCTAATCCACCACTGTGGCCTCTACTGTCAACAGCAAAATACCCATCATAACCTAAGAGAGTTTTTATTTCGGAAATTTCATTGAAATTACATAAAGTTTCAACTAAAAAAATAAAGTTAGGCCTCTTATCTAATACAAGTTGCCTTAAGTTTTGAACTACCCTGGAATTTCTGAGACCACGACAGTTCCAACTTAATAGACTCATGTCGTTCGGCGGGCCTGGGAGCCAGAACCCGCCATGTCCCCATTTTTTGGATTAACAGTCAAACCATCATCACTTCCAGCCAGATGGGCCGTAGCAGCCTCATGTTCAGGGCCCATGTGCCGTCTCTTAGGGTCTATCAAAATAACCCCTTCAGCAGATTTGGAATTCAAACTCTCAGGAAGATTGACCTCGTGATTTCCTCCCTTATCTCTTACTAAATTAACTCCCTGATTAGCTTCCGTATTCACTCCTCTATCCACATGCCGATTCACATTGGATGCAATATTGTCGCCTGCAACTTCGGGATTAGCATGTTTTGCTCGGACCCAGCAGTGTACCAACTCCTCTCACCAGTGCAACCACCGGGACCACCGTACCCTTCGTCACACAGCCATCTTGAACCAACATTAGTCATAGTCCGACGAGAAGAAGCTCGAAGGTGAGGGCTAAATCTTCTATGAACAGACCTTCCATTAGACAAAACAGGAGTAGGGCAAAAACGTTCATTATGGCCAGTAATTCTACAAATGAAACAGAACCATTCGTCCTCATTCTCCTTTCGCAACCTTATTTCATCCTTAATTGGTTTATTGACATCCCACTTCAGTTTAACCCGAAAATAATCTCTCCTGCTATTTGTGAAGTTTTCTGGATCAGATTTGATAAACATTCCCAAACCATTGGACAATTTTTCCAGGACAAACTCAGATTTATAACCATCTCTCAGGCCATAAAATTGAATCCAAAGATATAAACAGGAAAGAGGAACTTCATACGGATGAGCATAGCCTGTCATCTTCTCTAGTAATAATATCTGATTATTAAAGGTCCAGGGGCACATGTCAAGTACCCTTTCCAAATCAATAGGATGATAAAACTGAAAAATATAAATACCACCTTCTAGTTTTTTAATCAGCATCCCCATCACCGGCTTCATAAGAGAAGCCAAAGTTTGTTTCATAGCCAAGAAATTAATCGATCTATCTTTTAAGAACCTCCCCACAAGTCTCAGATCAGCATCACCCTCCTTAATATCATTGGTTACCTCATCTGGCTTGAAAACGAAACCATCAACCTCATCGTCATCAACAGATAGGCTTGCCATGTCTATTGATATGTTATCATCCTCCATAGGTAAACTGTAGAAAGAAAGAAAGAAAGAAAGAAACCTTGCCAAGGACGGCAAGACAAAACCCTTCTCAAAAGAGAAGACTTCTACGGGCTAATTTTTCAAGAACATATTTTATTGGGTTAATTTTTTTCTTAGTAACACAAAATTACCTTAAATTAAAAATTATAATAATCAACCAATATCATGAGGTAAAAACAAAAAATTAGAGCAGAAAAATATTTTACATTTAATATAATAATTCAACTACTCATTGATATGAAATACAAATTAATAAATATATTATGTAAATAGAATTTATGTCATTTAAACACCTAGTTAATAGAAAAATTCAAAAAACTATAATAACAACTTAATAAATTCATAAAATTAACACATAATCTTCCCTTTGGATTTTTGGGATAGAAATATAAATTATAAAAAATTATTACTATTTTGAGTGTAAAAAATAATATTTTAAAATAGTTATTATTATTTTAGGCTATTAATTAGTTCGAGTTGATCTGGAATAAAATTCGCCTAAGTTGAATTGGAAAAACTTCTCAAACTTAATTTTTGTGAACTATATCAAATCCAATTCAATTGATGGCTTACTCTTTTTTTTTATTAATTAGTTCGAGTTGATCTGGATTAAAATTCGCCTAAATTGAATTCGGGTTGAAAATTTTCAAAATTTTTGTCAAAGATCAGGTAAAAATTTAAATTTTTTTAGGTTGTAAAAAAAAATCACTTGGAAATTTATCAATCAATTCTTTTAATTAATTTTATATCATCTCCGTTATATTTCATATGATTTAAATCTCTGTTTGATTTTATGTGAAATTTATTATATATTGAGCAAATAAAAAATAATAAAAGATATTACTGTATTGAAATCTTATATTTCAATTGAAATCTACTACCTAAAAAAAGTAATAAAATGAGTTCATAAATAGTTTTACAATTTTAATTTTAAATAAAATATGAGGTTTGAAATTATTTAATTAATTAAATATTAAAAATTTTATATATGAAATTAATTCTGAATGTTAAGGACCATAAAAGGAATTAAAACAAGTTTTGCGTTCGATGTTGACAAATACTGAATAGGCATGATAATGAATTTTACTCTTCCAATTTCAATTTGTCATTTTCTCATCTCAATATTTACAAAATCAAAATGTCTTTTTCTTAAACTTCAAAGAAATTAAAACCAAAATTTTTCCAAACAGGATTTTGGAGTTATGATCCAAATTTTCTAATATTAAGATTGCATTTTTTTGAAATTATTTAATATATTAATTATTTTTGCTCATAAATATATAAAATTTGTTTTAAATTAAAACTAAAAGTAAATTTGTATATGTAAAATGCATTACACTCGTTCTATTGAATTAGTTTTCATATTTTGATCAAGCAAATATGTTTTGTAAGGATTAGAGCATATCACAATTTGACATTTAATTTTAAATTTTTTTAAAAATAATATATACATATGATTTAATTTTATGATTTTCTTATATTCTTTTATTTCTTTCTTAAAAAATTACATAATATTTATATACATTTAAATATATAATGATTTATTAAAAAAGAAAAATAAAAAATATGACATTTAATAATAAAAAAATTATATAACTTGTATAAATGATCTAAAACATTTTCTTTTTAGAATAAAATAAGTGAACTTAAGTTTGTCTTTAATTACCAAAAGAAGAAAATGATCTCAACCTATCATTAAATATAAACAACCATCATATCCATTTGTATCCTTTTATTTATTTACTTGCAAGCAATAAGATATAGAACTGTACTAATTATCCTAACAATTTCATAAATACTTTATTTTCACTCTAAAAGAAAATTCATCACTAAGAATACAAGGCTATCAATTTAGTGGTTAAAGCCCTAAGAATATGAAACCAAGTGCATATATTCATACATGTTGGTATATTTGAGTTGAGTTCGCCCATGTATAGATCCATAAATCAAAGAAGAACTAATTAAATATATAAAAATATTTAATTGATAAAAAATATTTGGATTGATTTAGATAATAGCAATGAATATTCTATATAATTTTTTTATTATCCAAAATCATTATAAAAGACTTACATCTTTCCACTTTCTTCTTCCTCTCTCTCAAAAACTATTCCCTATAAAAATTAAGTACAAACTATATGATGGAATTGGTTTTTATACTGTAGTAAACAAAGTCTTTGTAATTTGATGATTGCCCTCCAATACTGGTGACACAAATAGGATTCAAGACTCTTTAGATATTCATTTGAGATAATATTAGTTCACTTTATTCGTATATAAATGTTTTCCAATATTAAAAAAAACATATTTTAAAATCTTCATTTTAGGATGAACGTCACATATATGTGATAAAGTTGGGACACACTATGGCTATTGCCTTGTATATTTAATATATATGTATATGATGTTCCTTGGTAGACTCGTAAGGGTTTATTTGAATAGATATACTAAGAGGTTTAATAAAGTAAAATAAGATATAATACAATATAGTACTAATTTTTATCATGTTTGAAAAGAAAGTATAATATATGAAAGTTAAATATCTTTTGTTTATTTAGTTGACAAGTATCATAAGGTAAGGTAATATATAAAATTATAAATATATCATTTACTGTATAACTCTTATTTATCTTGAATAATATTAATCTCATTATTTTTTTATTTTCTTAAATAATATCAGTCTTAATAAATCTTTAATATTGATATATTATATTTTAAATAAGGTTAATATACTTGTCAAATTAATATTTTATAATATTAGTCTCAATAAATATTTAATAGTCGTTTCAATAAATATTAATTTTTTCATACAGTAACATAAAATAGTCAAAATTATGTAAATGAGTAAAAATTAATCTCACAGTATATTTATAACAAGCGATTATAATTAACAATGAAAATATAAACACATGCTAATAATTACAATTCAAGAATTTATACTAATATACTAATAAGTTCATCCATTAATTCATATTAAACTATTAATTATAAATTCACAGCCCATTGTTGGATTCATAATCCAACACAAAAATTAATTATCCTATTATTAGATCATAATTCTAAATAAAAAGTTACTCTATTGTTGGACTCATAATCCAACTCAAATGGTTCATACCATAATTGCAACTATTCATAAAAATTAACCATATAGAAACTCATTATCATTAATTATTTACCTAAATATTAAGGGATTTGGAATCGGTTTTTTGAGGACTCAATTCCTGTGAGAAGGGAATACATAGAGTCTCCTTGTATCTACTCTAGGGATTGATCTTTATTTATTCTTTGTCTTGTTAGGCAAATTTTAGAATAATTGGGGAATTTATCTTATGTTTCTAAGTTTATATTTTTTGGACTGTTTACTTAACATTTTTAATTAATGATAAATGCATTGAATTTCTTAATTAATTTTTTGTGTAATTAATTGATTCATGACATTAATTAGATTAAAATGATTAGTCAAAATATAGTTTGGTTTAAATAATTAGTTAAAAATGTTTTTACATAAATTATTATGTTAATATTAGTTATTATATATAATCGAGACAATGATTGAAAACGTAATTGACTCTTTCACTATAAGTTGTATAAATATTATTATTGATGTATGTTCAGTTGCAAAAATATGATGACATGTTAAAATGTGATATTAATAATGTTGTATATGTATTGTCTAAATATAGATTGGAAATCTACTAGCAAATGACTTATGCTCCCAAAAATATAATTGCTAAACTTAACAAAGGTGCTAAATTATTTGGAGATAACTATGAAATCTAAATAATGAAAATCCAGTATATGCTAGAAGAGTAAGAAAACCCTCGGACCTCTGAATATAATCATGGAAGAACCTAACCAAGAAGGTACTGCAACCCAGCACAGGTTAGATCACGATGCTTATGTGGACTAGAAGAGAAAAAATTTATTAGCTCTCATCACATTACTCTGTGCTATGGATGATGACCACTATAAAGGAATATCTCTTATAAAAGCTTGTTCATAGTGTGATGGAATATCTTTTATAAAGAAATTTAGTGAAAATCTACCAAATTTCTCTTTCAATGCTATCCAACATGCCCATGGCATGTCTATAACAAGAGTTCTCTTTCATAACGTTAGTATCCATTGCACTGAGTAATGTGATATGAGCTAATGACTTCTTTCTCTTCTAGGCGGTATATGCATTGAGATCATGTCAATGTTGGGTTGTAGTGTCTTATTGGTTAGGTTCTTCCACAAATAGATTCAAAGATTCAAGAGCTTATTGGTCTTCTACCTCATACTATATTTTTCATACTCCAAATTTCATAATTATCTACAAACAACTTGGCACCTTGTTAAGTCTAGCAATTATATTTTTGAAAGTAGAAGACAATTGCAAGTAGATTTTCAATCTATATTTAGATAAAACATATACAATATTATTAATACCATAATTTAATATGTCATTACATTTTCACAACCAATCATATATTAATAATAGCATACATAAAACCTATTGTCAAAAGGATCACTAAATTTTAAATAATCATCTTGATTATATGTAACTAATAATATTAACATAATAATTTATATAAACATTCAACTAATTATTCAAACCAAGTTGTCAAACCATATATTGAATAATCATTTTAATATAATTAATGACATGCTTAAATTAATTACAAATAATTCTGAATTAAGAAAATCAATACATATATCATTAATTAAAAGTATTAACTACATAGTCTAAAAAAAATCATAAACTTACAAATATAGGATAAGTCTATCAATTATTCTAAGACATGTTTAACAAGGTGTAATGGTCTAGCCTAGCTTAACTTTAAGTGCACATGTTACAATTAAGTAATATAAAAGTGAGTGAGCATTGTCCTACGATGAAGGAAATTTAAGTGCCAAACAATTAACTAATTAGTATTTGGATAAAAGAGATTTGTATTTAAGATTTAAATAAATTAATTAAAACTAAGACTAAAATTTCTTTTGGTTAAATTTAATATTTTTGGGTTTAAAGCTAAACTACTTTAATTTATTAACTATAGATTTTCTAAGACATTAATTCAATTTTAGCTTTCCTTTAATTATTAGTTAGATTCTCTTAATTTAAGATCTAGTTTCTCTCAAGTATTAAACTCAATATTTAACTTAATTTTATAACTACTCTCATGATCACAAGTAAAAATTTTTATCAACCTCTTAAGTGTTTACCTTATCTCTAAGTAAAAACTTAACTTAAGATTGTTATCTCCTTGAACTAATATCATACTTTCACTCTCATTCCATCACATAATTTTTTAAATTAAATGTTTATTGGCCAGATAAATATTGTATTAAGATCAAAGATAATAAAATAATTAAAAAAGAGAATTTTAATTGAATCAAATAAACATGAATGATTCTATAGATAAATCAAAATAAAGTTCTAACCCTAATTGGATTTTTAGTTATTCATAATTGAAATAAAAACTAAATAATAAAAAGAAGTATGAGAAGACATGATTAAACTAAAAAATAAAATAGAAAAGTCAAACTTGAAAACTTTGGATTAAATGGAGCTTCTTGATATTGAATTTCCTCTTGAACTAAGCCTCTTTTTCTCTTCAAAGAATTCTTAACAAATAAACATAAATTTTACAACTAAAAATTGATTTCCCTAATAAAGGAGGAAGCTTGACTATTTATAGGGGATTTGGGACTTCTTTCCTAAGTAGGAAAATATTTAGGACAAATTTAGAGAAGTTTAAATTGAATAGTAAGTAAAACCTTAAATTATTTTCCTTAAAAATAGGTTTTCAATTGCCTCCTTATTTTTCATAATTGTGGCCTTAAGACCCCACGATCGTGCTTAACTTCATCTAGTCAGCTTGAAAAATTCTTTCTCGAGACAGTGGCTGAATGAATTCCACGAGCGTGATCTTGAAATGCCACGAATGTGGCTTTGAGATGGCCTTTGGAATTTCGTGCCTTAATTCCTTTTTTCTTGAGCAGAATCTAAATAGAGTCCATGGAAGTGGCCTTGACATGTCCCGACTGTGGCTTTGGATTTTCTTCTAGTTCTTTTACTTTTCCTCTTCTTTTTCTTTGGCAGGCTCTGGATGAAGTTCATGGGTGTGACTTTGGTCTTCATAGGAGTACTCGTGAGTTCTCTTCTGCCAGTTTCACCTTTTCCCTTCAACTTTTGATTAAATTGCATCTAAAACTATATTTTGCAATTTCTAGGCTAAATCATGAAGATTAATTCTATCTCATAATAAAAAATTGATTAAATTCAATTTAAAATAATAAAAATAGAGTTAGAAAAATCTCAAACAATAAGTAAAATACGATTTTATCATAAGACAATGAATAAATAAGGATGAGTCCCTAAACTACATATGAGAAGATTCTATGTATTCCCTCCTCGTAGAATTGAGTTCTGAAAAACTAATTTTAGATCCTCTAGTAAGATGTGTAGCATATCCCCATAAATAATCTTTTCAATTACCAACACTCTTCCATTGTGAAAAGTCATCGTCAGTTGCCTTTTAGGCTCAAATCTTACAACTCCTGACACACGTATAGCCTTAAGGAAATAACGTATGATCAATATAATATGGTCTCTGTCCAAAATCCCACTTATTGTTGAATACCTCATAGAGTTTAGGGTGCTCTAAAGAAAACCTCATGACTAAATGTAGAGACCTTTCTATTTTCATCTCATATAACCAGTTAATAGATTGACATATAAGATGCATACACAAGATATATTTTAAATGAGATCTATATCATAAATGTATCCATGTGATGCATTTTGAGTTTCTTTAACTTGCCTTTAAGAACTCTGATTTTTGCATTCAATCTGACGTTATGCTCAGCCATATGTGTCACAACGGTAATTCTAATTCTTACCATCATTTTCTATATAACTTTTCACAAAAATATTAGGAGTAAAATATTATACACAATTGTACAATAATTTTTAATATAGAATCCATACTTTATTATGAGAATAGCACAAAATTAAAAAATTCATTCATAATTTTATTTAATTTTTCAAGTCATAAAAAATTATTATATTAATTTTCTTTTTCATAAAGATAACACATTATTTTAAAGAAAAAAATATTTTTCAAACCTTGAAAAATTATTTAAAAATTTCCAAAAAACATATTTAGAGTTACACAGTGGAAAAAGACAAAAAATAAGAACCAAAAGTGGGCCAACACGCTATCATGTATTTGGCATATAGAGTGCCACTTAGCATTAGCAATGCCTAGAGGGAGGCATATGGGCTCTGTGAAACGACAACTAATTCAGCAAAAATGATTGGTCGTTTTGCACATTACAACCGAAGGCTAACAAAGGTGGTCATATTTGCGGCACGTGACATCAAGGTCCAAAACGACACATCATTTAATGACAATGATAGAAACGCATATTCAACAAGACATTTTCGCTGCTGTAGTAGAGCACCTTCACCGTACACGGTGCGTGAAGGCCACATGCCACCTTGTCTATCGATTTCAAAGATCATAATTTTTTTCGGCTGGGTTTTTAGGGCCTAGGCTCTCGCAAAGGTGGTCGATTTGAATTAAATGACACTCTAACCTCAAGATTCAATATGCATTAAATTACCGATCAAAAAAAAAATATATATGCATTAAATTCAACCAGTAAGAATTTCACATATTCTAGTGGCCAACTTTGGCACTTATATCTAATTCATTTTAATTTTGATTTAAGCATAAAATATATCAATTTTTAAAGCTCTATATGTATACTTATATATTATATGATGAAATAATAACAAAAACACTAGTTACAGATGCTCAAACAAGCTAACTTGGTCATGGAGGGAAAACATAGAATTAGATAATTTTTTTAAAAAAACTAAATAAACATATTTAATCATCCTCAAATATGGAACACAAGCAATCAAGCTCTAATGCCAATATTGGAAAAATACTTTACATAAAAATATGGGTGAAAGAGCCACCCTCCAAAATCCCAAGAAGATGTAAACCTCATATTTTTGAATTGATTGTGAAATGTAAATTTCATCATATTTTTTTAATTTTTCTTTTTTTTTTTTGTGAAATTGTGACCCTTAAAAAATTCAGATTTATGTCAAAGAAAAATAATAAGACGAGTTTTGGTGTAGTTACATGATGAAAATATGAGTAATTAAAAAGAACAATTATACCCACTCTAATGAATTGAAAAAAGATACAAAATTGTTTTTTTTTTAGTGAAAAGATACAAAATTGTTTTTAGGAGATGTTAGAGAATATTCAAAAAGATACAGAGAGTTTAGTGCAATTGATATTTTGATATTTTTGAGCTAACTAGAATACCTTTAGCTTTTATCTTTGGTAATCTAATTCTTTATATTTTAAGAGATTACTCGTTATCCCACTAAAATATCCTAATTTGTTTTGAATTTTAAATATATATTTGTAATATATTAATTAATTATAATTAATTACTCTAATGATCATAAATCCATACTCCTGTCATAGACATATCCGTATTAAACCATTATTTCCAACAATAGTTATGAAGAAATTAATAATTTATATTTTTTTTTCACATTTTTCAATGTGTTTTTTCACATAATTTATTAATGAATACATCCTAAATAAGAATTTAATTATGAACTATCTTTTGACATTAAAAAAAGTGAGTCTCTAGCAACAAAAAATAAAATAAAAACTAATTCTATGGAAATAATCATCATAAATAGAAAAAAAAAATACTTGACAAACAATTTTGATGTTTGAAAAGTACAAACTGAATTCAGAGTCATCATCTCATTTTTGGCTGTTTATAATATTTGATTTCTTTTCAATTTCAAACTGTCATTCATTTGCTGTTGAATGCACTGTCATTTATACGTAAATTGCCCCATAATCATTTACTATTTAATAATGAAAAATCATTATTTTTAGGGTGGCCAAGATCCTTATTTGATTTTTAATTTAAGAATGAAAAATCATTACTGAAGAAATATTCTGGCAAATATATATATATATATATATATATATATTAGAATTTGAAATTTAATTATGAATTAAAATAGTTATAAATAAAATATTCACTTTGCTTTTCAGACTTTGCTCTGTTTTACAATAATATATATTACATTTTTGTAAAGAAATACGCATGGATTATGAGAAATATTTTCCTTCATATTTTAAATTTATTATATACTCTCTCCATTCACAAATAATTACCATCATAGAATGGTAAATTTTATTCATAAATAATTATTATTTTATAAAAATTAAGGTTATTTATATCTTTATTTCAAATTTATTTTTATACAATAATAATATAATGAAATGGGTAATAAATTTTAGTATTGGTAATTAATTAATAATATATTACCAATACTAAAATTTCTGCATCTTTTTTTTATTAGTAAAAGTAATAATAGATTAAAATTAACTTCAGATGACAACAAAATCACAATCCTGGGGAAGGAAAACCATGACTCGAAGGAATCTTATAAACAAATCAGAAAGAAGCCTAGCAAATACATTTGAATAATGAGAATAGAGTTCATGGATCATCCAAGAAGGAAAAATCAGGCTAAATAGATAAGTGAAACAACTTACAATGATTTTCCTCTGGGAAGCAAATTATCTAAAGAAAATCCACAAAAAAACCCAGTTGCAAACTAAGAAGAAAAAAGCCGTAGATGACTATAAGTGAGAGGCTCTAAATGGATGTGGCAGCAAAGCAACATCATCTTCAATCCAAGATGTCTTGAAAGGCTCCAAATCAAGCAAACCATTGGTGTTAGAGCCAAGGAATAAGCAGTCATAAAAGACCATTATTGGACAAGAGTGGACGGAGTTTAGCTAAGATCGGAAAGGATCTAAAGCAGCCAAAAACAAAATCCAAATAAAAAGGAATGCAAAGCTTCTGACTCTAACTCGTAAGCTTCAAATACAATAGGTTGAGAAAATGTCAAAACTAGACGTAAGGTGCCAGCCAAGGAATGCTCCAACATTGGGGTAAAGCTACCAAAAAGATGGAGAATAAAAAACTACAATGGTTTGGATCTAAGATATCCATAACTCAAACCTTAAATCTATTAACAAAACTAAAAGAAAAATCTGAGAATAATGAAGATCTAGATTTATCGGTGGTCAGAAAGTCATCGGCAATTCTAGATTAGAAGAGAGCTTAAAAGAGAACCAGAGAAACCCTAGCTAAGAAAGAGAGACAAAAAAAAAGTACTAAAATTTCTACATCTTGAATCATGATTTTAGTGAATTGGGTCCAACTTGGAGAACAAGTACCTTGCCATTTATGCTTTTAACTTTGAAAAACCATCTGAAATGAAGGGCCTGAAAATGCTATTAAAAACACTGAAACAATTTTTAAATCTTTATTCATAATATCTTGGAAAATTGAAATACATGTTCGACCTACATTAAACTTGTTACTACTTAGAATAAATATAAAATTTTAAAAATATTGATGACCAAAAAGGTAAAAGAATAAAAATAATAAACATAGCCATTTATTCACTTCATACGATGATATTTATGATCAACTTTAAAAAAAATAGCTAGTATTATAATATGAGAGGAAGAAGTTAAATTTAGATCTATTTTGAAGATGATCACTTACTGTTAGGTTATGTTTCAGTGTGCAATAGTAAATTATTTAGTAATATTTATTTTTAAAAGTTTTAATTAAGCTAAAATTATTTAAAATAATAATTCTAATAAAATATTTAAAATGATAATTCAAAATTTTTATATTAAAATTTGTGTTGAATATAATAAATAATTAAAAGTTTAAATATTTTATAATTTTAAACATTATATGATTTATTTTATTCATCACATAAAATTTTCAACATTAATTTTTAATTTTATCAAATCTACCCAAACTAAAATTCCTATTAGAAGAGTTTAAAAATATCAAATTCCGCTCCAGTGAAATTTATTACTTATTAACGAGTTTCAATAAATTCTGTTTATTGATTATAAAAATAAAAATAAAAATTTAAGTGAGTAATAGAAAATTACAACAATAGAGTAAGTACTTTAGTGGGGTATTCTCTATCAATAAGAAAAACAATTTGCAGTATTACTATCTTTTCTCCAAAAAAAATCATAATAATATTTTAAATTACAAATTTAAAATTAATTTAAATATACAAGGAGATAATTACTCCTGAAATTGCCAAAAATTTTCTGCAAAATAGTAATTTTCTTCTTTTTCTATTTAGTTTGTGAAGCAGCAATACTTCTAAAATGTGAATTTTGACCATAGTCTTGATTTATTACAATAATCCAATGGAGAGTAATATATATATATATATATATATAAGATAAATATTCGATAATTATTAGAGTATATTCTGAGAGATAAACATTGAAGCATTATTGCTGAGTGGTTATTGATGAGTTTGAAGAAAATTAGTGTTTTTCTCTGCCAATTATACTGAAATAAGATGGAGATTCCACATTTGCAGAAAGACTTTATATACTAATGATACAGATTTATAATAATAATAATAATAATAATAATAATAATAATAATAATAATAATAATAATAATAATATGAAAAAGAGGCTAATACTGTCGCCTTTTCTTTCATGCTAGGCCACCGTATACATACATACATACATATATATATATATATATATTCTATTTGTTAATTATCTTTTATTTAGTTTTAAAAAAGCACTAACTAATAAAGATTAATTGAGAGCTAGACAGCTGACACGTATGATTATTATTAAAACAGCTAGCTTTTGCTAGTTAAACACTAAAAAGGCAGTTTGAATTTAACTATAACAAGTTCAGGAAAGCATACAAGTGGATTCATACACTTGGCATATTAAATATAGGGAAAAAAAAGGGTCGAATTTAAAGGCTAAATTAACAAAGATTTTTTGAAGTTTATGATATGTGTGCACCTAGCTAATAGTGTAGTTATTGAATATCTTAAAAGTGTAGTTATTGAATATCTTTCTCGTATTAAAAGAAAAAGGCACAATATATTTATAGTCTCCTATATTTATCTATTTTAATTATTTTACATTTTATATTTAAGTATTTGCCAGATTATTTTTTATATTTATCTATTTTATTCTAATAGACACTTATATAATCAATTATTAATCACTTTATCTTTCATTGACAAAACTCATTTAGATTTTGTAGAAAAAATAGAATCCAAAAACTATAATCAGACCAAGGATGATCCTAACTGAATTGATGCTATGCAAAAAGAAATAGTTGCTTTAGAATATAATAATACTTGACAAATTATTAATTTGCCTGCAAACAAGATTCTTATAGGCTGTAAATGGGTTTATAAGATTAAATATAAACATGATGGTGCTATTGATAGATATAAAACTAGATTGATTGCTAAAGATTATAACCAGACTTCAGGAATTGATTATCATGATAGTTTTTCCCGGTAATCAAATTGATTACTATCAGATTGTTTCTTGTTGTGGCAACCATTCAAAATTGGGTTATTCATCAGTTAGATATTAATAATGATTTTTTCATATTTCTTAGGTGAAGAAATTTACATGGCATTGCCTGCTGGTTATAGAGTTGCTAATGAAAATAAAATATGTAAGCTTAAAAGGTCTCTTTATGGCCTTAAGCAAGCTTTCAAACAATGAAACCTTGAATTTAAAGCTATAATACAAAAATTGAATTTTTTCCAGTCCCCAACTAATCACTGTTTGTTTACTAAGTTTGCTGGTTCTATATTTTTGGTCTTTTATTTTCTATGTTGATGATATTCTCATCACTGACAGTGATGAAGTTGCTATTGTATCTATTAAGAAGGATCTGGAAGATGCATTTACTGTAAAAGATTTAGGATATGCTAAATATTTCTTGGGTTTAGAAATTCATAGGACAAGTAAGAATGTGTATCTTAACCAAAGAAAGTATGTTCTAAATATTATATCAGATATTGGCTTATCTGGTTATAAACTTGCTAAGACTTCCTTGTCTCCTGGTTTAAGGTTATCTGATGAGTCTATTAGTTTTTTCTCTAAACCAGATAAGTTTAGGAGACTGATAGATAGATTGTTATATTTGAATATTAGTAGACTTGACATTTCCTTCTTTATTTAGCAGTTGAGCCAGTATATGAATATTTCTTGACATTCTCATTGGGATGTAACCTTGCATATTGTCAAATACCTTAAAGGTACTCCATAATCAGGGCTGTTTTTTCCTGTTAGTTCTGATTTGTCTTTAAGGGCTTATTGTGATGCAGATTGGGAAACATGTGCCTTAACTAGAAAGCTATTACTAGTTTCTGTATTTCTCTGGGTTCTTATTTAATTTCGTGGAAAGCTAAGAAGCATGTTATAGTGGCTAGTTCTTCAACTGAGGCTAAATACGAGAGTATGACAGCTACTATTTGTGATTTGGTGTTTTTGAGTTAATTGCTTAAGGATTTTGGTTTGCCAGTATTGCTGCCTATTTCTTTGCATTATAACAATCAGACAGCCTTGCACATTGTTACAAATTCAGTGTTTTATAAAAGGACTAAATACTTGAACATTGATTGCCATATAGTTTGAAATAAGCATCAAGAAGGCTCTATTTCTACTACTCATATCTCCTCCAAGCTTCAACTTGATGACTTGTGTACCAAGCCCTTGTCGGTTACTACTCATCATTCTTTGATATCTAAGATGGGATTACTTTATCAATCTTCATCTTGAGGCGAGACTGATAAATTATATATGTTGTAACATATCATTTTTGTGTTTTTACTCTTTTATACATGTTATATTAGGGTTTTCATTTTTTAAGGGCAGTTTTAGTAATTTTACTTTTGTATATAAAGAATATGATGGCTTCTATTCACTCTAGAACATTCAATACAAATAATAGAATTCATTTATTTTCTTTTCTTCTCTATGGTTTCATATTCTGTAACCTTAAATATTGTTTTTTTATAGTATTTATATATTTTATATCAAATAGATACTTTTATATAAATATAACATTATTTTTATCTAGGTATATGTTGAGTATGAAATAAACAAGTATAAGGAGTCAAATAAATAAAATAAGCAAGTATAAGGGGTAAAGTAAATTCTATATATATATATAGGTATTTATTAGTACGAAATAGACAAGTACATTAAGTAAAATGGTAAATATATAAATATAGGGGGGGTCAAAATGACTAAAATGAATAAGTATACGAAGTTGTAGATGTATTAGGCCTAAAAAAAATAAAAAATTTGATAATTTTTATATCCAAAAATTTGATTAAATAAAAAATATTTTAAAGATAAAAATTAATTAAATACATAAATTTTATATTTTTTTTAATTTTATCACAAACTTTTAGTTTTAACAAAAAAAAAATACATTATTTGCAATGTTATCGTATAAAAATACAACCGGTTTAGTTATAATATAATGTATAAGACTAATTAACAGTGTAATAATTGGACATCTGTCTCGTAATTAAAAAAATATAAATTTTAATAAATTTTTCATTTAAAAATCTGTTTAAATAAAGAATATCTTAAAAATAAAACTTTAAATAGTTGTAATATAACATTTGCGAAGTTGTGATACAAACAACAATATTAAATAAATAAGCCTATGCAATTGCAATATGACTATGATTGGACTAGCGAGTTTTTGCTAGACAAACACTCGAGTCTAAAAGGTATTTCAATTTTTTTGGTAAGTATAAAAAGTATTTCAATTTAACAATGGCAGTTTCGGAAAAAGCAAACCAGTTGATTAACATATTTAAAGAATAAAAAGAAAAAAAAGTGCAAATGTTAATATAATTATTACACTAAAAGCTAATTAACAAACACTTGGAACAAAAAATTGGATACTTACCGCTAATTTTAGTTTAATAATTTAATTTTTTTTGTTTTATATAACAAAGAATTTTAATATTTAAATTCTGATAATTTATTTCATTAAAAAAATTTCCAATAATAAAATAAAAAGACGAGTGTATGATGCTTTAGGATTATTGTAATCGGTAATGATTAACAGTTAAAACACACAATCTCAGTGCAGCCTTCCCCAGCTTGATCCTAATAATCATATAAATAAAAGGTATGCAAAGAGGCACTCTAAAAGGTTTAATTATTATTATCCATACTAATAAAAAAATTTGACTACAACCACAAGGTATAGTTAGGTAGAGCTGTTTATCCAGTCAGAAAGCTGGCTCCACTCGGCCTCACCCAGCCGGGTTAAAAAACCTTTGGGCGGAGTTTCAAGTTTCCTAAGGGAAATCCAAGTTCCCTCGGATTAACCCTCCGGCCTGACATAGGCCCGGCCTAAGGGCCTAATTATTTTTTTTAAAATTTAATGAAAAATAAAAAATAAAAAATTATTTTTTAAGATTAAATTCATTGATTTTAAAGATTATTTCCTCATTCACAAGTTTGTTTTTAAATGATCTATGTATAAAAGTGTTAAAAAATACTCAAAAAATCTAAAAATTTTAAAATTTCAATTTCTTTTTAAAAAATTAAAAAAAACCAAATGGCTCACCCAATTTTCCGCCCGAGCTGGGTTAGCCCAACCAAGCCTAGAAGCAAGCCACGGGCTAAAAATTTTAGCTCGAGTCCCTCTCTGATCAGGCTGTGGACTAGGATAAAAGCTGATTCGGCTAATAAACAGTCCTATAATTTAATAGCCAGGAGCATATATTGTCCCTATCTAGATTTCAAGTTAAAATTTTAAATGTCTTTCTCCCCACATATATGTCAATTAAAAAAAATTGACTGCAAGTAGAAGAAAAACCTAAACCTAATTCTTAATTAAGGCATTATAGAGTAATTAAGAAACAAGAAATTGGGGAGTTCAAATAAAAAAAAGCAACAAGAAATAGGGTTTTCACAATCATACCATAACCTCCCATTTTTCTGAACTTTTAAATTCAAATAAGATAATTATAGATAAGGTGGAAAATAAGAAAATTATGAATTAAAGGCGGATAAAACCAACCCTATAAACTCATATTATAGTCTTAACATTTAATCTTTTTTGTTTTAAAAACACCATAATATTACTCTTTGGTTTGCTAGTCTTACTAGTTGTTATATAAAATTTTTTAGTATTTTATAGTACTGGTATTGGAATTATTTTCCAAAAAATATATATTTTGAACAAATTGACACTGAATATTATAAATTTTTTACACTGTTAAACATAATTTAATAATAATAATGCATGCCTCAATCAAACTGTAAAACAAAAACAAAGTAATGAAGTAAAAAGATTATAAAAAGATAAAAGAAAATTTTAAAAAAATAAGGGAATGAGGTAAAAAGATTATAAAAAGATAAAAGAAAAAATAAAGAAAAAGAAAGAGAGAAATTACTATGTATGAAAGTTCAATCTATTGAGAAGATCAATAATGGTAATTCAGTCATTAGTTGGACTGGTCTTTGGTCCAATTTCCAGCGCATAATAGTATCAAAAATTGTCAGAAGAGTACAATACATTTCATTAGAAATCCTAGAAAATTAAATTAATCAAATTCTAGTGCAAATTTGAAGACCCATTACTGCCATTATCATCAACAACAAGGTCTGAGTAATAGTTCTCCTCCCAATGCCCTTTTCTCTCGGTTCTTTCTGACCATTTCATTGGCTTCTGTGACAAAATAAGAACGTATTTGAATTTTAAAAAATTAAAAAATTTATAGATTATAATGGTCAATACATAAAACAAAAAGAAATAAGCTAAGCCCAAGGCAACAATTAAAATAATAATAATAATAATATTAAATGTCTCCCCATTAACTCTTTACACATTCTTTTTAAGCACTTTGCTTAATATTTCTTTATATTATAATTTCAAAACCATACAGATCTAACCTATACATTAGATTCCCTCTTCTGCACAGCTTGTTATGATACATAGAGAGACAGAGAGAGAGAGACGGATAGAGAGAGAGAGAGAGAGAGACAGAAAGAGAGAGAAGGGTTTTGATTTTTGATATTAGAGTTTTGAGTTTTGAAGAGTTTTAGCAAGGGCTTCTTCAATCTTCCTCAGTGTTTCCAACTAGAACAAAGCAAACATAAAGGTAATTTAAATGGTTCTCGAGAAGTGTTTTTGTTCTATTTATTTCTAATTAATGAAAGAATTCCTAACTATGATTTTAATGATGAAAAATGATCTATTAATTTCAGAGAGAAAAAAAAAAAACAAAGAGGAGTGGATGCTTCCCATCAACAAGCATAAGCATTGATGTATGGACAGGAAGGAGCTATTCTCTCATGTGTCAATACCATTTAGTCAAATTAACTCTCAATAGGCAGAAAAAAAAAACAGTCAAATGGCTCTGACTGAAAGGCCCCACCATGAGAGGTGATATATGTATAACATGACATGCAGATTTCTCGCATATGTCTTATAAGCATTTACTTACTGTTGCATTCATCTTCTTTCTGGCAAATATAGTCTGTTCAGAACCACTAACTCAATTAAATGTATCTGTCAGCTTCAGTGTGAGCAAGCAAGAGAATCCAATCCAATGGAGAAAGAGCTAAAGCTTCTCAGCCAAAAATGGTTCTTGTAAAGATAATAATGAAGCCTCTTTGTCACCTTCCAGTCTGTGACATTATTCAAAGTACACCATCCACAGCTGTCTAGAGGAGAATATTTTGAAGTTTAGCTTTCTAAGAAGAATTAACTGAGATCTACTTCAGAAATCAAGATTTTAAAAGCTTCTTCGTTCATGGTCATGGATGATAAAGAAACATCACTCTCTGATAAACTTCCTCAAGAACCTGAACCTCCAACTGGGCTCACCATCAAAATTTCTTCTTCTTGCAGCAAAACTGGTAAAGGCATCTTAAATCCTCTCGCTTCTTCAAATTATGATTTGCCTTCTCCCAACTTAAAGAACTCAATTGAATCTCCCCCCTATAACTCTCCTTCCCTTGTATCTCCGCCATCATCAGCATTTGTTTCAGCTTTGCAATCACCATACATATCACCTAGAGCCACAACCCCAAAACCCCAAGAGAATCAGTCAACTCCACCGGAGAATCCAACACAAGTCACTTACACACCATCACCACCAGTCTCATCATATCGTGGCTCACAATCAGATGACATACCAAGCAGCTCCTATACTCCCCCATCAGACCAATATGAATATTCGGATGAACCGACTGATGCAAAGCTCAAGTATGTGACCAGTGTTTCCGTCCCAGATCCTGCCCCACCACGCATCTCCTTCTCCTTTCCTGTCCCTCGTATTTCTTTTAAAGGTTCCGTTTCGCCTGCTTCCAATGACAAACTCAGGAGCTGTGATGTTTATATTGGCTTCCACGGCCAGAATCCTAATCTAATTCGCTTTTGTAAATGGCTTAAATCTGAACTGGAGCTTCAGGGCATTGCTTGCTTTGTTGCTGATAGAGCCAAGTACTCTGATCAAAGCCATGAGATCGCAGACAGAGTTATCTGTTCAGTCAATTATGGAATTGTGGTGGTGACTAGCTCAAGCTTTCTTAGCCATCTGAGCTTAGAAGAGATTAGATTCTTTGCTCAGAAAAAGAACTTGATTCCACTTTTCTTTGGCACTGAACTCAATGAGATCATGGGTCTTCTCTACTGCAATTCAATAGATAAAGGGTGCAAAGAGGCAATTGACGGACTCTTGAAGTCTCATGAGTTCAAGCTGGAAGCCAATGAAGGTAACTGGAGAAGCTGTGTAGCTAAAACTGCTGGACTATTACGAGCAAAGCTCGGGCGAAAGAGTGTAGCTGAACAAGATGTAGTAGAAGGATTTGAGGAGCTTCCATTCGCACAAAACAGATTTTTTGTGGGTAGAGAGAAAGAGATGATGGAGATTGAAACTGCTTTATTTGGATGTGGGGATAGTCCTGAAGAAAAGCACTCCATTCCAGTCATAAAAGGCGAATCCAGTGGCCAATATGAGGGCCTTGCAAGTGAAGAAAGTGAGATACTAACCTCCCAAGGAGGAAGATATATTAATTTGGAATTGGGAGGGAAGTGTAAAGAACCAGCATTAGAGGCTTGGGTAGAACCAATTATGGGAAGGAATTCGTTGAAGAGATCAAAGTACAAGAAATCAAAAAGTGGCAATTTTAAGAGCCAAAGCAGTTGCAGTGTGTTTTGTATAAATGGTATTGCAGGCACTGGAAAGACAGAGCTTGCACTTGCATTTGCTTATAGGTATTCTCAGAGATATAAAATGGTCTTGTGGGTTGGCGGGGAAGCTCGATATTTCAGGCAGAACATACTGAATCTCTCACTCAATTTGGGATTGGATGTGAGTGCGGATGGTGAAAAAGAAAGAGAGAGAATTAGAAGCTTTGAAGAGCAAGAATTTGAAGCATTCAAGAGAATCAAAAGGGAGCTATTCCGAGATGTGCCCTATTTGCTTATTATTGACAATCTTGAGACAGAAACAGAATGGTGGGAAGGGAAGGACTTGCATGATTTGATTCCAAGAAACACTGGAGGGTCACATGTGATAATCACAACCAGACTACCCAAGGTAATGAATTTTGACATGATGCCGCTTCCACCGTTGACACTATCAGATGCACTGGTCTTGATGAGGGGAAGAAAAAGAAAGGAATACTCAAGTGAGGAACTAGAATTTCTTCAAAAATTTGATGAGAAATTGGGCAGATTGAGTTTTGGTTTGTGGGTGATTGGATCCCTTCTTTCAGAGCTTTCAATCTCTCCATCTGCACTTTTTGAAGCAGTGAATCAAGTTCCACTAGAAGATGGTTCTGCATACTCCTACATGAGCATAAATGATGAGCAATACTGTAAAAACAATCCTTTCCTAATGAAGCTTCTACGCTTTTGTCTCATAGTCTTGCAGCAAACCAATGGAACAAAGAACCTTCTTGCCTCAAGTATGCTTCTTGTTGGTGCTTGGCTTGCACCAGCACCAATTTCAGCAACTTTGCTAGCAACAGCAGCAAAGGATATGCCTGCTATTGGAAATAGATTTAGAAAATGGACTAGATGCCTAAGCTTTGCATTTCGCTGCTGCTCTGGTTGTGGATTAGCACCCCAAAGTGAAGAAGATTCAGCTATTCTTCTTGTTAAACTAGGACTAGCACGAAAAGCAAACAGACAACCTGGTTGCTGGATTCAATTCCACCCCATAACTCAAGTTTTTGCAAGAAGAAAAGGTCTGTCAGCTGCCAAGGCCACAGTACAAGGAGTAAGGAAAATTGGTAACCCCTTAATAAACTCTGATCATTTATGGGCATCTGCATTCCTTGTCTTCGGATTCAAATCTGAGCCCCCACTCGTCCAACTAAAGGCAGTTGATATGGTTTTGTATATAAAGAAGACAGCACTCCCTCTAGCAATTAGAGCCTTCACAACCTTCTCAAGGTGTAATTCAGCACTGGAGCTTCTAAAAGTGTGCACTAATGTGCTTGAAGAAGTAGAGAAGTCATTCGTTTCACAAATACAAGACTGGTGCCATGATTCACTCTGTTGGAAGAAGAAAATACAAGGTCATCAAAGAGTTGATGAATATGTGTGGCAAGATGTTACATTGTTGAAGGCTACCTTGCTCGAAACCAGAGCAAAGTTGCTGCTGAGAGGTGGGCATTTCGATAGTGGAGAAAAATTATGCAGAACTTGTATAAGTATCCGAACAGTAATGCTTGGCCACAGCCATGCTCAAACCTTGGCTGCGCAAGAAACACTAGCAAAGTTGGTAAGGATGAGAAGCAAAATATGATAACTCTCTTATAAATTATAATACTGGGGGAGTTCAGTTTTGTTTAAATTGCAATCATTTTAGTTAGAAAATATAATCATAAATTTGCTTATAAGCTAGTTGTCTCTCCCTTTGAACATTACCACTTCCAAGTTCAAAAAACATCAATATGATAATATTTCATGTTTGATACTTGTAAGAGAAGATGTTAAATTAAGAAAGTTCCAAAGTTATCAGATATTGACACAAGCAAAGGTAAAGGATCATTCAAAGGGTTGAAAAGGACAGCCAGGAAAGACAAGCGAAAATGGTGGTTGAGAATAGTTAACTTGTTTGTCTGAATCTGAAATCTGAATGATCAAAGGTGCAAAGGTCCCATTAAAGATTGAGAGTACATGGAGGGTGTCCTGGTCTACAATAAATGCTCCATAATATAAAAGCGTTACCTTAACCTTCATTGTGAATAATTTGATACCAAAATCAAAATAAATTGTAAAGCAGATTAGTAATAAGTTAAAGCACCAGGATTCCACAAACTCAAATTCAATATAAATTCAAGAGAAAAAAAGGAGCTACAGTTGTTGAGTTGAATCACGAAAAAATAAATAAACTTTAAAAACAACACAATCCCCAAAATCAATCCTAAGAATCAAAACACACTTGGGCACACATAAAGAAGAAAGAATAAGAAAAAATTTATAGCTCACCAGTATAATTTCTAAGAACAAAACTACTTGCAGGTACCTCCACTAAAAAAACACACACTATGGAGGTTCACTAAAGAATCAAACAATCAGAGTTTTAGAGCAAGTGGATCAGTTCTATTACAGTGAAAATTCACCACGATCAGGTACAGAACCAGAAACAGCCCCATATCCAGACCCAGAAACTGAACCGATCAAAGGTCTAGAAGCAGCTTCTTGTTCATCAACAAACAACCCATCTGAATTCCTTAAACCGGCATGAACCCCGCACATCAAAACCCCAATCGTAACCCCTAATACCAAACTCCAAAAGCCGCCGCTTAACCAAATCGCCACAATTGAGACCAAAATTAGACCTATAAAAATCAGACGATCACTCGCTTGATAGCCCCATAAGACTAGCGGGTCTTCTCTAAAAAAGTAGAGGAACAACCACAGTGCAAAGGTAAAGGCGAATAGGATCAGAGCAATAGGGGATCCGATGAGAGATAAGCCACCGCAGGCTGAGACGACGATGGCGTAGTTGATGAGAAAGTAGCGGAAGTTAGTTTGGAGGCGGGTCAACGCGGTGGAGAAAGAGTCAGGGCGGCTGAAGACTTCGGATGCAATGAGTTCGGGCCACGGTCGGAGGCGAGAGACAGTGGCGGTGAGGTTCTGTAGTGACCGAGAAATGACGTCGGTGAGGGAGATGGGGATAGTTGTGTAGGTAGTTGGGGTGCCGGCACCGGCACCGGCGGCGGTGCTGGCGGCGTTTGCGGATTGTGTCATTTGCCTAGTAATTCGTTTACGGTTAGGTTATGGAAGTTTGACCGGTTCGACCACAACTACCATTCAATTCTTGGCATGGACTGTGATTGGGAAAGTTGTCAAGTTATTGAGGGAGGGAAATGATGGGACCACTTGTAGGCCATGTATTTGGCTTTGTGGGTCCTGAAATAAGTGAATGCCGTATATTCCTTATTTATGTTTTTTAACTTTTATATCATTTGATTAAGATTGCTTTCGATAAAGAAAAATGTTAATCAGAGTAATTTTGAAAAGTAATTATTTAATAATTTTTTATTAATTAAAAAATATTTATTATTAATATTTTTTTATAAAATAATATTTATCATTCAACTATATTAAAAAAATATTTAAAATATATTATAATAATTAAAATTAAAATTTAAAAATAAATAAAATACATAAAAAATAAAAATAATATTTAAAAAATTATAAAATAATTATACTATTTATTTATTTATATTCAATTGATAATATATTATGATAATTATATTGGTGCTTTTATTTATTTGTATTTAATTAATAGTATATTATTTTTAATTTTTAATTTAGTTTTTATCTCTTTAAAAAATATTTTATTATAAAATAAAATTTGCTATGAAAAAATTTTATTACAAAGGAGTTATATATTATTTTGATTTGGCATGTTTTTGTAATAAAATATAATTTTAGTATTTAAAATCTTTTCTATTCCTTTTGGATTAAGCAAAATGTAATAATATATAATTATTACCATATTTTTTTTAAGTTAAATATTATTAACAAAACCCTTTTTTTGAGTTATTCCTTTTTTTAAATTTAAAACAAAAAATTTTATGTTTTTGTGGAACTTCATACTATAAAAAAATATATGATAACAATAATAATAATAAAAAAACATTAAGCATCTTATTATATTTTTTAAAATTTTATATTTTTTTAGAGACATTTATATCATTTATGAAAATATATAATAAACACATGATAATCTAATAATAAATAAAAAATATCTTATCTATATTTATTATATAATAAACTTATAATTAATAATTAATAAACTTTATATATATTATAAGAAACATATAAATTTAAAAGTTGATCAAAATTTTTTGTTAAATTTAATAATATTATTTTATATTGATAAATTTACAATAATTTGACAATTTTGTACTAAATTAGAAGATATATGCAAACACACGTGAGGGCAACAGAAAAAATGGTGCAAAATCACTATCAATCTATAGTAATTTTGCACCTCTTTTATTAGTGATGAGTATTGGGCGGTTTAAGCAGTTTTTTGGTATTTTTTTAAACTAAACTAATTTGAGTGGTTTGAAAAAATATCAACCCAAACCAAATTACTAAATAAAAATAAACCAAACTAAACCAAACCATTTTGAGCTGGGCGGTTTGGGCTGTTTAAGCGAATTTAAAATTATCTTAACAACAGAATATTTCAAGTTATAACAACAATAATTTACTAAATGTTACAAGTAATAATTAAAAGACAATCCAAAAATATAACACAAAGCCACAATATATTATAAAAAAAATATAAATAAACTATTCAAATATAACTTGAACTCTTGAAAACCAACAAATAAATTAAAGATTAATTTTTTTATTAATATGTATATTTATATAATATATATATTTAAATAAAAAATATATACATATAATATATGTATGTTTAAATAAGAAATTTATAAAATATATATAGCGGGCAGTTTGGACGGGTTTAGGTTAAAAAATTTTCAAACCCAAACCAAACCACTCTAAAAAATAGTTTAAAGAATTTTAACCCAACTCATACCTTTTTTAAGTGGTTTAACAATCCAAATCAAACAGTTTGGGCTATTGGCAGGCGTATGAGCAGGCTGAGGAGTTGGATGCTCATCCCTATCTTTTATTGATACATTTATAATAATGTGACACTTTTATACTAAATTAGAAAGATATATATATATATACACACACATACATGTCAGGCAAAAATGGAAAAAGATATATACACAATGTTAGGGCAAAAATGAAAAAAGTGGTATAAAATCACTGTTTATCTACCGTGATTTTGCACCTCTTTTAAATAATATAATAGATTTAAAAAAAAATGTTATAATTTTCCATTAATTTAACTTCACTAATTAAGTATCAAACAATTTATAAGATATTAATTAAATATAAAAAAAATAAATCAATATAAATTCAAACTCAATATAATTAGAAATTAAATACAAATTTTTTGATTGATTAAATGTTGTTCTTAATATTTCGTTTGAGAAAATATAAAAAAAAAATGATTGAACGTGTTTAGCAATATGAGATCCACAATTTTAACGTGGCAATAACAAATCTCATTTCATTATTTATTTTATTTTATAAAATCCACCCATGTGATATTAAAATTCTAAGAAAGTGTTGTGATCACTCATAACAACGGCGTTTGATTGGTAAGAAAAAAAGAAGGAAAGTGAAGAGAAAGATTAGTGACAAAGACGAGAGTAGAAGAGAATAGAAGAGAGAAAGAATGAGAATTGCTGCTACTTAAATATTCTTTGGACATGCTCATTTTTCTTATGTTGCAATCCTCATACAAAGATTATATTATCAACTACTTATCATTTATAATTAACAAATTCAAAAATAATCTCATATTGAACATTAATGAATTATTCAAGAATGGTTATTGTTACTCTTTTGTAACTATGCTCTTCATAGGAAGAATTTACTTTTCCTCGAGAAAATTAGCAAGAATTTGAGACTATAAGAATGATATATCTTCTCCATGGTTTCATTCGGAGACATTGGTCTATTACTTAGGCCATCTCCAACGCTGCGCTATTCTTTAGAATAGCGCAGCAAATCTATTTTTAATTCCTTCAACCTTACGCTATTATTTACGTTAGTTTGGAGTTTTGCTACAGCACTACTGCAGCACACGCTAAATTTTTTATAGTGAAATGAATAAATAAAGTTAAAGTTAAAAATTAATATAATATTAATGAGAGAAAAATATAAAAAAAATATTTTTTTTGTTTTAAAAATGATGCAAATGGTTGGAGATGATATTATGCTATTTTAGTATTTTGCATTAAAATGATACAAAAAATAGTGCAAACCGTTGGAGATGGCCTTGCACCAAAGCCTAATTCATCAACTGTTTGTTTCTTTTGATTGTTCTCTTATTCAGAATAAATAAATGGTCCCACCAGCAAGTCACCCTATTTGGAAACTATAAGAAGTCGGACTGAAAGACAAGCTAGTAGGTACGCATATGTTTCTTGAGGAGACTGAAATGAAAAATAGGGTAAATTTGAGCATAAGCAAGTAATAAGAGATGATAAGCAACAAATCCCACTCTCTCTAGTGCCTCAAGTGGCCTACAAAGTTTGACTAAGAGCTTCAAGTATTTCCTTAAAGCAATTGAACTTTGTTTGCAAGGCTGTAACTTCAGATCCACTAAATCAACAACAACAAAGGATCTTAAGTCATGTTGCATTTTGCTCCATCCTATCATGTGCATCAAGAAGATTAGCCTTAAGATGGCCACAATGTTAAGTGGAGTGATATGATACATAACAATATTAAAATGGAGAGGTTCATAACCATATAGAGCTTTAAAAAGAGTCATCCCAATACTGTTATGCAAAGTGGTATTGTACCACCACTTCGCCAAAGTAGGGCCAGCTTTATAGTAAAGCCCCTAAACTTTTGCTTTATGCCCTAAAAAATTTTGGTTAATATTCTTTTTTTTTAAAAAAAAAAATTTAAAACTACGTATGGTTATTACTTCTTCAAAATCAGAGATTTGATAATGATTTCCCCAATTGGTAACCAATGCTATGCATCGTTAAGCATCATAGAAATAAAGAATTTGATTGACTTTTTTTAATTTACAGCTATGCAATTCTTTTTGTCTGTTTAATTGTTGCGGGAGAAAATAAATGATATGATACATGAATGGTTACTTTCCTAATTCATAAGTATTGCTACATGTATATTTTTTTTTATTAATTACTAATCAAAAAAGTTGACGTTGTTGCCGGTCTGTTATTGCATAATAGTACTTTAATTTACATACCTCTCTAATTTGCAAAGATACTAATCCATAGCAAAAACTAAAGTTATATTTTTTAAAACTATGTATAAATTGAAATTCTTTTTTTTTAAAAAAAAAAAAACTTCTCTCTCTTTCATTCTTTAGCATTCATGTAAGAAAAGCAAACAAATTTCTATATTTTTCTCATTCACGCTATTTCATCAAAAGCCAAAGTTAAAAAATTTGCAATTTATTGGTTTGAATTTGTGGCTGGCAAGAAGTTTATTATTCTAACATTTTGCTTTCTTTTCGCTCCTTAAATTTTTAAGAGGTAGCAAAAATGATAAATCGGAAAATATTGGTGATTGTTCTTTGAATGAACAAGTTAACAACATAAATCTAAATGAGAATGAAATTATGGAGGGATAAGAAGAATTAGTTAGTGAAAAAATTTATAATGATCTTGAAACTCATAGTGAAAACGATCAAAATAGTGATTTAGATGATTCAATTCCAATAAGAAATGTTAAGAGATATTAACTGTGAAAAATCTAATAAATAATCTTGCATCTCAAAAAAGTTAGAAAAATGAATGTTATATGACAAATTTATAACTTATATATAACATACCAGAAAAGACCTCATTTTTTAAATTTCCTTTAGGTCTGTATATATGTCGAGACCCTACACCAAAGCCAACCATTTACACCATAATGGGGGCTTTTGAAAAGTCATGCACCTAAGATAATTTTAAAGACACCGGAAGACATCTTTTTACTTTTTTCTATTTGATCATTTATTACAATATTCTTTGCTTGTAATGAATAGAATGTAATGAAGGGTCAAAACCTAGAATGCAAGTTCCAAATGATGCAACTGCAACTCCTAATTAGAGTTGGAGTATCTCATCAAAGAAGACCATAATGAATTTCCTTAAGAACGGAGCAAAATTATCTTTCGCGAGGGCCTAAAATATAGTTGGGGCATTAGTAAGCCCAAATGGCATGGCTTTAAATTCATAGTGCCATTTGTTGAAAGTATACGTCGATTGCTATAGAAATCAAGAAAAAGCCAAATAAGAACATTTAAATTTAAAAATAAATTAAGTAGTTTTTATTTGATAAGCTAATATCAGATTTTATATATTCTGTTTTGGTTTTTTATTACTATTTATGTATAAAAATACCATAATGTAAAAATAAAGTTGAGTGAGCTTCATACAACTCCATAAACAAAACAAAAAGTGGTATCAAAGCTTAAATGATTTTTAACAGACTTGTAAAGTTTCTATTTTCATACCCATAACTATACTCATATTTATAATTATAACCATAATCATAATCATAACTATATCTATGACTATAATCATAAGCACAATTATAACTATAACTATAATCTATGTAGATACAAAAATTTGATGAAAACTTTTTAAGTCTTTAAACTGAAAATTTGATGAAAATTGCAAAAATTATGAAGATCAGCATATGTCAAAACTGAAAAAAATGAAATGGCAAGCATATTTATAAACTGCAATGAAGAAAAGAAGTTAAAGGACTTAGAGCATGTCCTTAAACTATTGAAATTTTCTGTTATAATGCTATGAATCGATTGATTTATCTGGCTTTTCTTGTTTTTTAGAACTAAAAAATTTTAGAAGATTTTGAATGTTCAAGGAAGAGTACTATTGTTAAGGAGGAGCTTAACATTGAAAAGTTAAATTTGAAGCCATGATAAAGGAGCTTTAAGCATGCAATAAATAATGATGCAAGGAGTAGTGTTGAAAATATGTCTCAAGCAGAAAATCAAGCAAAGGACAAACAAGAAAATTTGAATTTAAAAATAAATCATGTAATTTTTATTTGATAAGCTATATCTCAATTACTACAGAAAATCAAACAAAGGCCAAAGAAGAAAATTTAAATTTAAAAATAAATCAAGTAATTTTTATTTGATAAGGTAATACCATATTTTATGCATTTTGTTTTGTTTTATTTTTTCACTATTCATGTATAACATTCCATAGAAATAAAGTTTAGTGAATTGCATACAAACTCTACCAAAACACCAACACCATTTTTGAGTTATAAAAGTAGTTTTTAAAATAATGTCTCATGTTCTCATTCTTATCTAATAGTGTGTTGCTCTTAAGTTAATCTTAGAGAAATATAAAGCTCCATGTGATTCGTCAAAGAGGTCTTTAATAATTTGCCCTTGAAACTAGGAGTTTAATTGTCTATAATCAATATAGAGTCTCCATTTTCATCCTTTTTCTCCGCCAATTGTGAGGCAAAAGGTTATGGCCAGATTAGATAATAGGATTGTTCAACTTGGCCTATAAACCTGGTTGACCTAGTCCAAAATGGCTTGACTCGATTGGGTGGACCAGGTTAGAAAAGGAGCGGGCCAAGATTATTCAGATTAGGCCTCATACCCGATATAAATTATCTTGGGCCAACCTGGCCTAGCCTAACCCAAAATTTTATTATTATTATTATTATTATTATTATATATAATATTTTTTATAATATTCTATATAATTATATAATGTATATTATATAACATAAAATACATAATATTTTATATAATAATATTATATATGTAATAATATATATATAGCATATATTGCAATATAAAATGCAGTATATTTTATATGCAATATATATACCACAAAAAAATGAAAAGAATTTATAGGAAAAATGCGAAAAAAAAAAAGCAAAATTAAAAAGAAAATGAGAAACCCATTGGCCTTACTTGTTGGTTCGGCTGGCTTGATGAGCCAGAAGTATTTTGGTGGTTCGAATCTAGGGTAGGGCTATAGGCTAGAGGTAACCTAGCCTAATCCGACCCAAGTATACCCTTAACAAAATACGATAACACTTTTTACTAATAATAATTCAATATATTCTAGTACAAATATAAAATGCATGTATTATATTAAAAAAATTATATGATTTAGCAGCTAAAAAATATTATAGACACAAGAAAAAAATACATAACGTAAACACGACTAATACAAAACTTAAAAGAGAATTATATCGTTTAAAGTTCAATATATTTCACTAAAAATATGCAACGTATTCATGGTATTAGAAAATATTATATGATTCAACACTCAAAATATGCCATGAATGATATATAAAAAAAGACATGACACAACATACATAAAATTTATATAAAACATTAAAAGATAATTATACTTCTTACTATCTATAATTCAACATATATCAACAAAAATACACACATGTCATATTAAAAATATTATTATATTTTTTAAAAGTTAAAATATGTCATAAAAAATAAAAGAATATATATACATAACATACACACAACAAATGCAAAAATATTAGAAGAGAATTATACTTTTTACCATTTGAAATTCAATATCTATTAGCACAAACATACAATATATATATATATATATATATCATATTAAAAATATTATATGATTTAGATTTAAAATACATCATACATAATAAAAAAAATATCTAATTAATATACATACAACTTATAATATTAGAAGAATATTATACTTCTTACTAATTATAATTGAACATATATAAATACAAAATACATAATATACATCGATTAATTTAAAAAAATATTTACATAATATATACACAACTTGTACAAAACACTAAAAGAGAATTATATTTTTAACAAATTATAAATCAACATATATATGTACAAATAATAACATATACATCAAATTAAAAAAATATTACAAGATTCAATAATAAAATACATCGTACATAATAAAAAATAAATTATTTACATAATATATATACAACATAAATACGAAAAACAACAACAACTAAATCGAATTAAAAACATATATACAAAAACACAAAATAAAATTATAACAGAAAATCAAAATAAAATAAAAAATAAAATAAAAACCATAAGGATTAAAAAAATTAATAAAAAGGAATAAAACCCAGAAGAATAACAAAGGAAAAAAAGGAGAAAATAATGACCAAAAGAAAAACAATAGTAGAGAATGAAACAAAAGAAAAACTTAAAGAAAAAACTAGATGACTAAGAAAAGGAAAAAAAAGAAGAAGATAAAAACAAGAGCAAACATAAAACAAATAAGAAATAGAAGAAATAAGAAGACTTTTAGTTTAAAGAAAAAATTATATGACTAAGAAAAAGAAAAAGAAAAAGAAAACCAAAACAAGAGTAGACATAAAACAAATAAGAAATAAAAGAAACAAGAAGACAATCGGTATAAAAGAAAGAACAAAAAATAAAGAGAAGAATGTGATGGAAATTGTGATAGGAGCCATATTTTTGAAAAAGAAAAACCAAACAAAAATAAAAATGAAAAAGAGTTAAAAATGTTAAAAAAATATTAATCACCGTATTTTTAAAAAGCAAAAATAAAAACCGAAGTAAAACATGTAAATTCATCCTTATTATATATAAAATAACTAGTTATATACATGATAAGCGAATTAAATCTTTTATGATGTTATAGAAAATGTTACGATGAACTAATAAAAATTAAATATATAACTCTACTATGAATATGAACTTTTAAAATGCTTACTATAGAATATTATAAACATTAGTACAATTATGACAAATAAAACATAAATTTGAGTCAACTTTATATATATATATATATATATATATAATTCCAATTCATATATTATGAGAGACACAAACAACATAAAAATAAGTAAAATAATTGTAATACACGATATTTTTAAATAATAGCCTATATTTCTTTTAATTTTTTTATTTCAGTTAATAAATATATTATACATAAGATATTTTATATTAATATATTAATGATTAAATATATAATATGTTATTTTCATATCAGTCAAAAAATTATTAATAATTAATATTTATTAATAGTTAATTATTAATAATTAATAATTTATTAAATATATGATATTTTATTTTTATATATTAATCTTTTTAGGTAAAGATTTATTAATAATTTATTTAAATATATAATTTTTAATCTTCACATATTAATATTTTCAATTAATAATTTTTTATTTATAATTAATTAAAAATATGAACCTTTATTTTCATAGTTTCATATACTATTGATTTATTAAATATATAATCCTTTATCTTCATATAATAATAGTTTTAGTTAAAAAATTTATTAATAATTATCAATTTATTAAAAATTTATTAATATATATTTGATCTTTTATCTTGATACATTAAAAGTTTCAAAAATTTATTAATAAAATAATTATTACCCTTTAATAATTTATTAAATTTATTAAAAAATCTTTTATCATTATATATTAATAGTTTTGATTAATAATTTTTGAAACATTATGACACATGGCATTTTATTATTATATACATATTCTATATTTCTTTCATTTTTCAATTTTAGTTAATAAATTGACTATATATAATGCATTTTATATATTAATAATTTATTTAATACATGACCATTTATTTTTATATATTACTAATTTTAAAAAATATTCTAATAATTGTCAATTATTTATAATTATTAATTTATTAATAATTTTTCTAATATATGATCTTTTATATTCATATATTAATAATTTCAGTTAAAGATTTATTAATAATTTATTAACTTTATTAACATTTGATCTTCTCATATTAATATTTTTAATTAACAAAATTTTATTAATAATTTGTTAAATTTATTAATTATATGATATTTTATTTTATATATTAATAATTTATTAAATATACGATTCTTTATTTTCATATATTAATAGTTTTAGTTCACAAATTTATTAATAATTAATAATTAATAATTATCTATATACGAAATTTTATGGTCATATTTAATAATTTCAGTTAAAAAATTTATTAATAATTATTAATTTATTAATAACTTATTAAGTACATGGCATTTTTTTGGTGTACCATTAGTTACATTAAATATATGACTTTTGGTATTCATATATATATATATATATTAATATTTTAAGTTCACAAATTATTATTAATAATTTATTATATATAAAACCTGTTATTTTCATATATTATTAGTTAACAAATTTTGAAATAAATTACTATGGTTGATATTTTAGTATTATATGCATAGATCACGTGAAACCTTATATTTTTACTAGTTTGCTCAATTATACATCAATAGTTTTAGTTAACGAATTTTGAAATAAATAACTCTAAAGTATATAACAGATATTAGATAAAATTATTATAAAATTATCTTTTAAAATATTATTAAATATAATGGTAGATTATTTAATTAAAAATTTGTCTTTATTTCTAATTTTAATGATTTGAAATTTTATTGAATTATAAATCTAAATGAAAATTGATATATTTATTTTTTTCAAGCATAACTTATATTTAAAAAATTATATAATACATTTTCAACTGGGCATCCCATAAATTATGGTGCTCAGTTAGGTTTGCATGGATTCATAAGGTTACATGTTTTTTCTTTTCTTTTTTATTTCTTTTACAGCCATAATTGTGATATGAATTTAAGTATAAGAATATGCACAATGCGTAGTGTAAGTGCATTCATTGTACTGAATAATTTCAATTTGTTCATAAATGTATGTATTGTGAATTGTGAAAAATGGAAGGCGAATCGATCAATTGGGGGGTCAAGTTACGAGAAGTACTGTCTTTTTCTTTCTTCAAAAGCAACAGAGAAGTTGAAGCAAATATCTTTCTTTTTAATACATTCTAGTGCCTGTACTACATAAAGCTTCCTGTAGCTATTTTCATCTTTCATGTGTCCGTCTCCTTCCTTTCCGGCTAAGAAATAGCATTTCTCTCATATGGGTTTTAAAGGGTGAAAGAAACAGAGAAAGTTTGTCTGTCTTCTTTATGTGTCTCTTTCCTCTATTGCTAAGAAATAACACTTCTTTCTTATATGGGTTTTAATGGGTAAAACTAAAGTGTATGTTTTTCTTTTGGTATAATTGATAGGAGTCAAGGAGACGAGTGAGCGAACAAGTAGTTGAGACTTGAGAGGGAAAATGATGGAGGGAAGAATTTCAAGCAAAAATAGAGGAATTTCCAATGACCGTGATTTCGTTGCTACTATGTTTTCATTGTCTCTTGAGGACATTTACAACGATAATCTTTTGAAGGTTCAATTTTTCTCAAACTACCGCATGTCCAAACTGAATTAATGCTCATTGCACTTGATTTTGTATCTGCTGCAAACTTAGTTTCTGTATAGAGTGCTGAAGCTTTGGGATAGTAGCTCTCACTTATTTTATTTTATTGTGTTGATTGTAAGTTTGGTAATGTATCAAGATGTTTTGGGATTTTTTTAATCTATTTTTGGGATGATATAAACTGAGAATGTAAGGGATTCGGATTTTTTTGGATAGTTTGCATCTCATAAATATGTTTTTTTCCCCTATCTATGATAATAAAATAACTAATTCTATAAAAAAAAAGTTCAATTTTTCTCCTTTTTGTTAGAATCTTGTTCAGCTTTTGGAGTTCTTCTTTTTTTAATCAGCGAATATTTTTATATTTGAAGTCTCTCTATATTCATGTGCCTTTGTCTTTCCTTCTTCTAAAACACTATTTAGTGTAAGTAGTTCTTTTACGTATACTGTTGACTCTTGAGAAGTGACTCACTAGCTTTTTATAAGAAGGCAGTATTTGATTTTTATTTTAAAATTTTAGGTGGAAGCTATTCCAGAAGTGTTTAAATCAATTGAGCATTATTTTTCTTTATAAAAACTTCCCTTATTGGAGGAAACATGAGCAAGTCTGCATTCAAGTTTGGAGCTTATTTCTAGAGCAACAATTGCAGAAGTTATTTCTTTGTCCCGGCGCAGACGTAATGAAACATTACATTATGATATTAAGGTCGATTATTGGAGAAGCAGATTCAGTGATCGTGGTAAGGAGCCTTACAAAACATAATTGCTTGGAGTTGTTCTGGCAGATGCTAAACCTGAAACTGTATCTGACTTGGAAAGGGTGGGAAGGAGGTGGACTTTAGCATTGGTCACTGGTATTCTAGACGATGAGATTATCCTCTACTTCTTTTAAAGTCAGGCTATCAGAAGACATTGAATTTAGTGATGAAATGCAATCATTGGTGTTGATTTTCTTGACAAATATGACCACTAACCGAAGAATATGGAATGGGTTTCACATGTGTGGAAATATGGATGTCATTAAGGAAGTTCTCTGTTGTGATTCTGTGGTAAGAGATTATAATATATTTCTTGTGAAATGTTTCGTAAAATTTACTTAAAACCTTTAATAGATTAGGCAATAAGTCATTTTACTTATCGTGCTCTTTAACTCCTTTTTTTTTTTAATCTTATTGATACTGACATTAAAAATCTGATTTAGACGCAATGAATCCAGTGCTTATTCGTTCCTCAATCATAATTATTAAGTTGATGTCCTGGTTTGTACAAAAATAAATTTATATTTGATTTTCTGCTATATATTGAAGGAATTAAATTGAAATACCATGTAATATCACAGGTTGAAGAAAAAAGCAGTCTTTGTTCTATACAGGGTAATGGAATCTGGTATGAGAATATTGTCAGGAATCTATCATCTACGTTGAATGAATCCCAAACTCAGGCAATTTTGTCTTGTCTAAGTAAAATGCAGTGCAATCACAAGTCTTCTGTGGAACTTATTTGGGGTCCACCAGGGACAGGGAAAACCAAAACCACTAGTATGTTTCTCTTCACTCTTTTAAGGTTGAAATGTAGGATCCTGATTTGTGCCCCAACCAATGTTGCCATAACAGAATTGGCTTCGAGGGTCCTAAACCTGGTGATAGAATCGAATCCTCCGAAACGGACTGTCGAACTGATGCTTTGTTTTGTTCTTTAGGGAATATTCTTTTGTTTGGGCACAAAGACAGGCTCAAAGTCAATTCAGAGATTGAAGATATATATTTGGATTATCGTGTTAAGAGGCTTACAGAGTGCTTTGCACCTTTGACTGGTTGGCGGCACTGTTTCACTTTGACAATAGATTTTCTTGAAGATTGTGTTTCTCAGTACTCTGTTTTCTTGGAAAATGAATTGATCATAGACCAGGATCATGATCAAGAAAGTAAGTGCAAAGAGAAAAGTTGCAGTAATGAAACCGATAATTGCAGTGGGAAGCATAAATCATTTCTTGAATTCATGAGGGTGCGATTCTGCTATATTGTATTGCAATTGAAGAAGTGTATCTTTATTTTAATCACTCACATACCTGAAGACTACATTCTGAAACGTAATATTCAATATATGAAATCCCTTATTGGGTTTCTGGAGTCTTTTGAAACTTTGCTTTTTCGTAATGATGTAATCTCTGAAGAGCTTGAGAAGCTTTTTGCAATGCAGAAAACTTTCTGAAGGTTTTGCCGATATTTCATTGTTGCTGTACTTGCACAGAGCCAGATGCGTTACCAATTTAAAAACTCTCCGCGATTCTCTTAGTAACATTGATCTGCCAAGTAGTATGAGCAAGCATTCCATTGAAGAATTCTGCTTTAAAACAGCATCGTTAGTTTTCTGCACAGCGTCTAATTCATATAAACTACATTCGTTGGTGACTAAACCCACGAACTTGTTGGTCATTGATGAAGCAGCCCAGTTAAAAGAATGTGAATCAGTAATACCACTACAGCTTCCTGGTATTAAGCATGCCATTTTTATTGGTGATGAACGCCAGTTACCAGCTACTGTTCAAAGCAATGTGTTTATATAATGCTGTTTTTATACATTTTCTCTTTTCCTTTTAAAAGAACTCAAAGTTTACTTTCATTATCTTCACATAGATAATATATCATTTCTTTAATTTTCTGCAGCTTTCTTATGATGCTGGCTTTGGAAGAAGTTTATTTGAAAGGTTGAGCTTGTTAGGTCATCCAAAACACCTGTTAAATGTGCAGTACAGTATGCATCCATCAGTTAGCAGCTTCCCAAACTCGTATTTCTACTATAATCAGATCATCGATGCATCAACTGTTACAATTAGAAGTTGTGAAAAATGTTATCTGCCAGGGCCAATGTTTGGTCCCTATTCATTCATAAATGTAACTGGTGGAAAAGAAGAGGTAGATGATGTTAGTTGTAGCCGGAGAAATATGGTTGAGGTAGCTGTTGTGTTGAAATTAGTGCACTGTCTGTACAAAGGTACGGTTAAGTGGAAGTTTGATATTTTATTAATGTGCTGATTTTGATATTGTAATTCACTATTTATAGTCTCATGTTTTTTCCTGCCTGGCATATGATGTTATTACATTTTTTATCATTGGCATATGAAGTAATAGTTTTTATTGCATTGATATGCTGGCTTTGCTCTTCCATTATTTTCATTTGTTTGGCCTAATATTCACAAACAAAATGACCATGTTATATTGCAAACTAGTTTGTTTGCTTGATAGAATTCTCTGTAAATTTACGAACTAAACTTGGCCTTTTCAGAACCAGTTACTGTTTTTTTATTTACTGAATTTTAAATGGAAAAATGATCAAAGTCACACTTATGGACTTCTATTCATTTTTTCTATAGATAGTTTTTAAGAGAGATGCAGTTTATTCTTGTAGTCTTTCTTTTCTTTTCTTTTCCTGAAGTTGCTAGTTCAAGTATTGGTACTTAAGAAGGACCATCATCTTCTTGTTTCTGATATTGTGAATTCCATAGTTTCAGCAAAATATGTAACTATGCAATTTTTGCTGAATTCTTTGATAATTTTTGGTATGTACCATCGTTGTACTTTCTTCTTATTGTCTTTGTATCCTGATGCTTTCATTTTAATGGAAGTTATTTGCCAAACCTGTCAATAATTATCTGAGGTTTTTTTTTTGTTGCATTAACAAAGGAGAAATTATAAAATAGGAGCTGATAGTGTAGAAATTTGTTCTGGGTTAGAAGTCCAGGAGTATCATGAAGTTGATAAAATTTATTTTGCTTCTCTATAACGTTTTCATGCTAATATTGTCTTCTGTATTGAAACATATGCTGTCACTTTGTTCTGTTGTCATTGATTGTCTTTTGGCATCCTTTTCTTTATACAGAATGGAATCGCTCAAAACAAAATTTCAGTATTGGTGTCATATCTCCATATGCTGCTCAAGTAGTTGCAATTCAAGAAAAACTTGGTCCCAATTATGAAAAAGTTGATGGTTTTTTATTGAAAGTCCGGTCAATAGATGGATTCCAAGGGAGTGAAGAAGATATTATTATAATATCTACTGTAAGATCAAATAGTCCTGGAGCTATTGGGTTTTTATCCGACCCACGCAGAGTCAATGTTTCTCTTACAAGGGCTAGCTACTGAAGATTAACTCTTTCTCTATTGCCTTTTTTTTTTGGTTCTAATGGTAATTGTCAAAAAACAAAAAACATGTAAATTTTGTTAAGGTCATTTGCTTTGAAGTTTGGCATAATATAGACTTCCAACTTTTTTCTATTTCAGATCAAGCGATTTTTGTTCTAAAGGTTTGTTAATAGATCTATACATTAGTACTGGATTAGCTATAGATTTTTCATTATATTTTACACTCTACATTTTAATTTGAACCTTAATTTTGGCATTAAAATACTAAAATTTAGTTGTATTTCTGTCTTTAGATTGTCCTATTTCAAAACACTTTGGTCTTTTAAAATCTTAATACTTCACTAATGGCAGTACTAATTTGAAATAGTAGTTATTGATGTGTATGTTATGGAATATATTAGTTCTTCTCTATTATAATAATTTACTCTATTTCATTATGTCCATTTAGACATCATCTTTGGATCATGGGGAATGAAAGAACACTAGCTACAAATGGATCTGTTTGGGAAGTGCTACTCGTGATGCAAAACGTCGTCATAGTTTCTTTAATGCTGATGAAAATGAAGAATTAGCAGATGCCGTTCTAGAAGTCAAGAAAGATCTGGATCAACTTGATGATTTGCTGAATGGAAATAGCGTGCTTTTCAGATGTGCTAGGTGGAAGGTATTTAGCTTGTAGTTAAACTTGCTCTATTCCTCATATTTCTTTTATTCTGTAATCTCATCTTCAATTTTCATGTGTTTTGCACTAACTACAACAATTTTTTTTCCTGTTATTTCTATGACCTCTCAGGTTTCTTTCAGTGAATGCTTTATAAAATCTTTTGGAAAGCTGAAGTCAATTCAGAAAAAGTGTTCTGTTTTGAACCTTTTGCTGAGACTCTCTAGTGGATGGCGTCCAAGAAGAAGAAATGTGGATTCAGTTTGTAAAAGCTCTTCCCAAATCTTGAAACAGTTCAAGGTTGAAGAACTTTATGTAATATGTTCAGTTGATATCGTTAGGGATGAAAACTACATTCGAGTTTTGAAGGTTTGGGATGTTTTACAATTGGAAGATATTCCAAGATTGGTTAAACTTCTCAACGGGATATTTGAAAAATGCACAGATGATTTTATCATTCATTGCAATGAGAAATGTCTGGAGGCGTAGGTGTGTTAATATTAAATTCAATAAGCAGTTTTGTTCCTAAAAATACGTGAAATTCTCCTTCTCTGAAGTAACCAATAAGCATTATTTTTCTCATATTATATTTATACTTAATTTTTAACATTTTTGTTGTTTACGAATTTGCAAGTTTCCATAACATGGTCAAAATCACTTAACATTATCCGGTATAGGAGTCTTAGCTACAGTGAAGCAGGGAATGATTCAAATGTTGGTGCTTCCGATGATAAATGCTATGTGGAGAACTCCAAAGTGAGTGATAGTTTGTTACAGATGAAATTCTACTCTTTATCATCTGGAGTTGTGAAGCAATTGCTTTCTGACCTTAATGGCAGAGAATTAAAACTCCCCTTCGAAGTAACAGATGAAGAGCTGGATATCATAACATTCGAAAGAAGTACATTTATTATGGGATGATATGGCACTGGAAAAACTACTGTTTTAACATAGAAATTGTTTCAGAAATAGCAACACTTCCAGATGGCAACTGAAGGTTTTGGTGTAGACTTTGGCAAATGTCAAAGGATGCCTGCTGGAGAAAGCGTGTAGATGATGATCTTGATGGCAGTATTGGACAGACTGAGAAAATTGCATTGCGCCAGCTTTTTGTGACAGTTAGTCCTAGAGTTTGTTGCGCTGTCAAACAACACATTACACGGTTGAAAAGGTGGGTAGATATATATGTTGTTGAACAATTGCTTTCACATTATAAGTATGCAAGTCTCTATTATACTTCTATTGAACGCAAACTTTTTTGCAAATAGGACATGCTTGCATATTTTTAACATATTACATATTTGAATTTTATTAGCCATATCCGGGAAGGCATTGACATTAGGCATGTATAATGAAATCCTTCACTTCTCACTTGATCACCAAATCCAAGTGCTTTTAAGGTTTAGAAAATGCTGCTGCAAGCAGAGAATCCTGATGAAGTCAGTGGTTCTGAAAACATGCATATTTATTGTGGAGTGAGAACGAAGAGGGATGGATGAGGTGGACAACTTTCGCCCATCTGTTGATGAGTTAAGACTTTTCTTAGATATGCAAAAGATTATTTTGTTATTCCGTATTAGCTGTGGATATGATGTACTTTTGTTAGGTTAATCATCCCTTAAATTTAGGGCCTTGTTTACTAAGGCAAGAAAACTTCTTATATATGTGTATTTTGTATCGGATTATCCTTGTGGAATAAATTGAATGTATTTTGCCTTCACCCTTGTAATTACTTTGTTCTACTATGCTTTGTTCTATTTATTTTCTATCAAACTTCAATTAGCTTAATGTTTCAACCAAAAAAGAAATCCAGAGCTTCTTTTGAATTTTTGGACATGAAAATAGCATTTTTTTATTCTACTTTGATACCATGTTTTACTTTGTGTGGGCTTTCTGAGAGCAAAGCAATCTCATATGGTTGTTTAAGGCTATATAATAACTACATGCTGCTGTATTTCCAATCCTGGAATTTTATTGTAGCATTCTTCCAGCTTTCAGCTGTGACTTGAGTTTTACAACTCTACACTACATGTATTTGGCAAATGATCATTGGCATCTATTTAAATATCTATATTGGAACACCTCTTGCAAAATTAATCAGATCCAATAATAGACATTTCCATATCCGTTTAGATGTAGCCAACTCTTTACAATACATTTTCTTTCATCTATTTGGCCATGAATAATTGGTCGTAAGAATTTTATGTCTTCTAAGCTGATAGGATACATAGTTTTTACCTTTGTATATATAAATAGTTTTGTTGAATGGAAGATTTGTTTTCTTACAAAGAGGGTGTTTCTCAAAACTGGAGCTTTTCAGCTTATTGTGAATAAGTGATTTTTAGATTATAATCAGATTAAAAATAAGTAGTTAAGCGTTTCTGTAAATTAGTTAATAATCAGCTGATAATCAGTTTATAATCAGTTAAGTGTTTCTGTAAAATCAGCTTATAATCAGTTTTTAATTGCAGAAACTGTCAAAATGACTAAACTGTCCCTGAGTTTATTTATTGTATAAAAATAATTTTTTAAATGTCAATTCAAAATTTATTTTGTAATAATAATAATAATAATAATAAAATTTATTTAAGAAGAAACGTAAAAGAATTTTGATGGGAACTAAAGTGTATAGGGTGAGCAAATTTGAAATATTGAAGATTAGGTAGGGATAGTATAGTCTTTTACTTGGTCAAAACTGCTTAAAAAATAAGTGCTTAAAAAAAGTAGCAAAACCCAACTTTTAAAAAACTGATTAAAATCAGATTATAATCTACTATTTAAGTTTTCAGAAACACTTAAATAAACAACTTATAATCTAAAAACTGCTTATAATCAGTTTTGACCAGCTTTTAAGTTTTGAGAAACACTCTCAAAGTCTTTGTTATATATGTACAGCTTTGCACAGAGCCGTCTCGGACATTTTAGGGGCCCTGAGCAAAAACTTAAATATAAACTCTTAAATAATGACGGTTTTTTCTACTTAAAATTTTGCTTCTTCCATTGAGAACATAAAAAGCTAGCTGTTTTTAGTTGCTTTAGCTGTTACCATTGAGAACATAAACAGCAAGCTGTTTTAGCAGCTGGTTTTTATTGAGAACATAAACAGCTAGCTGTTTTAGCAGCTTATAAGAATTTTAAATCTATTACTGGATCAATCAAAAAATAGATAAATAAAGAAAACAGCAAGCTATATAAGGAAAACTAACTAACGTACAACTTAAACAGCAGGCTATATATATTATATAAAACATCCATATATAGCTAGCTGTTTTAGTTAGATCGATCCAGTTCTCTTTTGTTGGTGTCATATATATATATGTATATAAGTTTTTAATATATATACATATATTTAAAAAAAAAATAGGAGGCCTCACTTAAAATTGGAGGCTCTGAGCAATTGCTCAGGTTGCTCATGATAAAGGCCGGGCCTGGCTTTGCATATGGGGGAAAATATATGGCAGAAAGCAATTCAATTGAAATGGAAAATATCAACGATGTAGCATAGTTCAAGGATATCCTAGATTCTTTTGTTAACATTCCTTCCAACTTATACCTCTTGCAACAACTTTCTTCAAGTTTTTGATGATGCTTGATGTAACAATAGGCAAATCATATTTTGAAAGATTTCCTGATGTGAGGCAGTTTTTGCATGGAAAAATGGGCAACATGTAACCATTGCATTTCAAAATTTTATAGCAAGAAGGGAGGTTAATTATGACAGGTTTTGTTCAATTTATTGGCCCCTGTTTCACTACACAGGCAACAAGAAAGCTCGACTCTTCTAGAGTCTTTACTGAGATAATCTCTCATATAAAAGGAGGCTTGGGGGAATCTTGTGATGGTAGACTTACACAGGAGGATTATGTTATCTCTCTGAAGGTCGGACATCAACATTAAGCAAGAAGACGAGGGAGATGATCTATAACATTTACGAAGATTATGAAAGGATGAAGATGTTAAATGGTGATTTTGACATGGCTGATTTTGTGATTGATCTACATATTATGCTTAAAAATGGAAAACATGAAGGAGATATAATGGATTTTGTCTATATTGATGAGGTTCAAGATCTTACAATGAGGCAGATTGCACTTTTCAAGCATAATTGCAGAAATGTGAAGGAGGGCTTTGTTTTCTGTGGTGACACAGCACAGACAATAGCAAGAGATATTGATTTTAGGTTTGAAGACATAAGGTCTCTGTTCTACCATGAGTTTGTTTTAGGATAAAAAACTGAAGGATATGAAGGCAGGAAGGAAAAAGGTCAAATATCTAAAATTTTTCATCTGAGCCAGAACTTTCGTACTGGCATTCTCAAGTTAGCTCAGAGTGTTATTGATCCTCTTTACCGGTTTTTCCATTCATTTGTTGATGTTTTAAGCCACGAAACATGGAAGCCCCGATTTGGCTTGAAGCAAGAAATAATGAAAATGCTATTGTGACTATATTTGGGAACAGTGGAAATTGGTGGACCAAATTTGTTGGGTTTGGAGAAGAACAGGTGATATTGGTACGTGATGATTCTGCTAAGAAAGAAGTTCAATAATATGTCGGCAAACAAGCCCTTTTTTTTTACTATAATGGAGTGCAAGGTTCTAGAGTTTCAGGTGAGCATTTTCTTTTTCCTTTTATTTATTTATTAATTGTTTATCTTGTCAACTCTGCTGCAGATTGTTTATGCTGTTTAGAGGATAAATTGACATTTAAAATATTCTTTTTTGATTGTATTCTATTGCTTTTGTGTTTTGTGAACATATTGTATCTTCTTAATATATTATGTTAAATGATCAAGTCTCAATATGCCAAGATAATATTTAGTGGACCATGATTAAATATAATATAATGAAAAAGTGAATAAAATTTCTATGGAGTATTTAATCCCATTATGCGCATCAAAAATAGTGATAATAATTATTAGAACTCCTTCTCTTCCTCTCCGCATATTCTCTTCCTGGAATGGAGATGGGTTTTTAGTTTACTATTGATTGGCAGAGGTAAAGAAAACCCTGATCCCAAAGAGAGTGGTTTTGTACTTGTCACATCCCGTATTGCTGCAAATTATGTTGGTTTATATACTCAGAATTTTGTTATTGTTATGCATGTGACATTCTCCAAAGCCATTTGTTAAAAACTAAAATTCTTCTAAATTGTTGAAGACTTCCTTGAACTCATGTTCTATTTTTTATCTGCTTAATTTGTAATGTTATTCTTTGTATGTACTGCTGTATAACTTCTTTGGCTTGTCACAAATAAAAAATAAGTGGAGAGTTGTATATGAGTACTTGAAGGAACAAAATCTACTTGAGGAGTCCTACCCAATTTTCAATATGGCAAAACACAATGTCTTATGCTCTGAGTTAAAGCAATTATATGTTGCTATCACTCGTACTAGACAAAGATTATGGATTTGTGAGAATGAAGAAGAATTGTTAAAACCAATGTTTGATTACTGGAAGAAGAAGGGCCTTATCCAAGTCAGGAGACTTGATAATTCTTTTGCACAAGCAATGCAGATGGATAGCAGTACAGAAGAGTGGAAGTCAAGGGCCGATACGGTTTGATTCTTTTTTTTTTCTCACTTTGATCCACTTGCAGTCAAACGTGATGTTCTGGTTCACCATTTGTCATCCATACATCTAATATTAATTGCATTCAGGTTTTGTTATTTGTAAGGAACTGTATTAATTTCTGCATTTTTGGACTAGTTAATTTCATATTTTTGGACAAATTGCAACTCTTTTTCTCTATCTTTGCCTGTTGGAACGCAGCTTTTACGTGAAGGAAACTATGAGACGGCAACAATGTGTTTTGAAAGAGCAGGAGATGTACATGGTGAAAAAGTGGCAAGGCTCTTGGGCTCAAAGCAACTACTATAGAATATAGGACTTTTGATAAAAATATAAAAAAAATTAAAAAAAATTATAAATTTATTATATTTATAAAATATTTATCAAAATATTATAATTTATAAAATATTTATCAAAATACTAGATTTGTACTTAGTTTACAAATAGTTTATAATGAGTTTATAAATTTTATACAGTTTATTATGATTTTATAATAAAATAACTAAAATATTTCGGATGAAAAAATAAAAATTTTAAAAAATGTGACAGGCAGAATTATTTTTCCTAAAATGTATGGTTCAAATCCGAAAGTGGCTTTTATTGCCTGTAGGTGGGCCACGAAAATTTTTTAATCCATTAGCAAAGCTGCAGAATGTTATTATTTGTTAAAGGAGTATGAACAAGCTGGTATAATGCCATTTTAAATTTGCCTCTTATTTGCGCTTGTTTATAATCACAGGAAATTGCAGGAGTCGGCCTCAGGAGACAAACCTCTCTTAGAATTGTGCTCGCTAGCCTACTCGCGAATGAATTACAACATGAGAACATAATTCGTGAAATACTTAAAATTAATAGATTATGATTGACTCTTGACGGATTAATGGCATAAACAAATCGATCATTTTATAATACGATTTTAAACAGACAGTATAATGAGCTGACATATAAATATGTTATAATCCGTTTAACTAAAATAAAATGGATTTGATATAATTTAAAATTATGTCATTTTATTATTATAAGGGAATAAAAATAAGTTATATTTTATTATATTATTATAATTTTATTATTGTATAATATATTATTATTTTATTTAGAAATAGTTTATTTACATGTTCATCCTTATTAAAAACTTCTTAATTACCAAATTATTTTTAATTATCTTATTAATTTAATTATTGATTAATTAAAATCCTTTATGAGTTTTTGGAAATAATTTTCTAAATTAAACATTAAAAATTAAATAATTTTTATAATTTAAATAATCTATTTTTTTTTTATTTTATATCAATTTTTTTAATTTAGAATATAGAATAAAATTTATAAAAAAAATAAAATAAAAATTTAAATAAAAATAAATAATATTTGTTTTAAATTTTATTGCGAAATTTGTATTAGCAATTATATATTATGTCTTTAATTTTTTTATTATTAATTTCTACTACTTAAATATAATATGTATTTATTATTTATTTCGTATTGAGTTATATCTTTTATCAGAAGTGAACTTACGCCTAAGGTGGGAGGTCCCTGACCCCCTCAATTTTTTTTAAGTATATATATGTATATATTTGTTTATAATATATATTTTATTTTTAGGCCCCAATCAATTATTCAAATTCATGCATGCCACAAGTTTTCACTATTCACTCCATATGAAAATTATTTTCTTAGCTTCTCAGATTTCTTAGTTCCCTTCTCTTCCTTTCTTTGCTTTCTTAATTGTTTTTTTTTTCTTTTAAGTTGAAGATAATCCTTAAAATAAAGTGGATAATCAAGGCGGCTCTATAATTAGTAAGTAAATTTTTTTATTTATATATATATATATATTTTTTGTAAATCTTGAATTTTTAATTATTTTTAATTTATTTTTTTCTTAGATTTATTTATATAATTGAGCTTTAATAAAGATAAATAAGAATCTTAAAATAATAATTTTGCTAAAACTTCATTATATTATTAAATTCTAATTTAAAATCCTAAATTTTCATTGTTGAGTTATTGAATAATTTTTTTATATCCATTGTTTTTTTTTGAATTACACATAATTAGAAATGATATTTAATTATTCAAGCATGAGTTTAATTAATTAAAGTGATTTTGCAATTAACAAATATAATTCTACATGATGGAGATGGATTATTAGTAGAGATAATTTGTGGTTTTTAATTTCATTTTATGTTTCATATAGGCTATAAGAGATAAAGATGGAAAATTAGAGATATTAATAATGCTTAAACTATTTAAATATTATAATTTCTTAATTGTCATTAGGTGCTTTTTGTTTTAAATATTGTTGGTGGGTCAATATGACCATGAAGTAAAATTTTTCTTTAATTTAATTAAATTTGAAATTAGAGAGTTTAAATAATTAATTGATTATTTTTTATTTATAATGATTATTCTTTTTAATTTATAAATGACTAATTTGCATTAGTTTTTAGTCACTTGATTGATAAAGTATAATTAAGCTATTAAAGATACAACAATTTTTTTACCATGTTTTTTATTTCATACTAAAAAAAAATCCTTTTGGATTAGATGCATCTACTGTGAATGGGTTTCAGAATTAAAAAAAAGTGAGAGATAGTAAAAATTGTGCATTTTTGGCATATATTGGAAAAGATCTTACTTCTTCTCATCGAATGCTGAGAAAGTATGTATAGATCTTATGAATCAATCTTCACACATTCAAAAGCACTTAGAACACTTTACATCTCAATAAGGTGTAGAAAATAGAATGCGATTGAAAGCTTCATCGTACACATCACCAAAAATATAAAAAAATATTTACAAGTCATTTTGACCAAAGTAAAAAAATTCTATTTGAGAAGAAATTGGTAATGCTAAAATTTGTATAATTGTTGATGAATTTTGAGATGAGTCTAAGAATGAGCAAATGTATATTATGTTGAGGTTTGTTGATAAAAGTGGATGTGTGAAAGAGCGGTTCATTGGGCTTGTTCATGTTAAGGATACTGCTGCATTAGGATGAAATCCTTTTTGTCATTTCTTAACATAATCTTGATGTTCATAACATTTGAGGGCAAGGTTATGATGGCACAAGTAATATGAGAGGCGAGTGGAATGGGTTGCAAGTATTAATTTCAAGTCTTTGTCCTTTCGTTTATTATATTTATTGTATGACACATCGTTTATAGTTAGCATTAGTTGCTGCATCAAAAGAAGTTATCACTATTCATCATTTTTTTACTAAGTTGAATTCCATTATCAATATAGTTGGTGCCTCATGCAAATGTAATGATTAATTAAAAGCTGCTCATACTGCAAATATTGCTCATTATGTGCTATTAATGAGCTTCAAAATGGAAAGGGGCTTAATCAAATTGGTATTTTGTAAAAGTTTGGAGACACTCGATGGAGTTTGCATTGAAGATATATTTTAAGTTTGATTAACATGTTTACTGCAACATGTGAAGTTTTGTTAAACATCATTTATGATGGCACTACATCAGCTCAGCATGCAGAAGCAGATGCAACTTATGAGGTATTAACTTCTTTTGAATTTATTTTTATTTTACATCTTATGAGAAAAATTCTTGAGATTTCTAATTTGTTTTGCCAAACCTTACAGCGTCAATCTCAAGACATTTTGAATGCTATGCATCTTGTTTCATCTACTAAGTTACTCACTCAAAACTTAAGAGATGAAGGATAGGATGACTTGATAATTAAAGTAAAATCTTTTTTGTGAATCAGTTAATATACCTATCCCAGATTTCAGTGCTCCTAATGTTACAAGAAGAGGAAGGGCTCGCCATCAACTAGATGAAATCACAATAGAGCATCATAAAATCGACATTTTCAATGTTGTAATTCACTCTCAATTGCAAGAACTCAATGACAAGTTTAATGATCATACAATGATGTTACTTAAATTTAGTTCGTCTTTAGATCCTAAAGAGATGTGTGCATCTTTCAGAATTGATGACATTTGCAACCTAGTTCAAAATTTTTATCCACAAGACTTTGAAGAACATGAGATGATGCAACTAAGGGTACAATTAGAGCATTTCATTTATGTGTGACAACTTTCTTAGTTTGAAAAGCTATCAACTATATCTAATTTGTGTCAATGGTTGGTGAAAACAAGAAGACATGATATTTATCAACTTGTATGTAGATTGATTATTCTTATTTTAACTCTTTCAGTTTCAACAACAACTACGAAGCGGTCTTTTTCATGATGAATATGACTAAAAATAAGCTTCGTAATAAGATTGAAGAGGAATTCCTCTTTGATTGTTTATTTGCTATATATTGAAAAGAAAATTGCTGAAAAATTTTCTATAGATTCACATATAGAAGATTTTCATGATTTAAAAGAACGACGGGTTCTTTTTTGATATATTAAAAATAGCAGTTTAAATGTAATTTGGGATTATTTTCCAATGGATATTTATTATCATTTAATAGATTTTTAATATTTTTTAATTTTAATAATTATTTATCTATTTATATTTTTGCCTCCCCTCCCAATAATAAATCCTGGATCCGCCTCTGTCTTTTATTGTTGCTTATATTAAGAATTTTTTAATATATTTATATTTTAAAATTATTTTAATCATAATTTTATTATATGAATAATTTTTAATTAATTATTTAAGAATATAAAATTATTTTAGATTACAAATATTATGTGTATTAAACAGGTCTTGTAGGATTGCGTGATCCATATGTAATCCATTTAAGTAAACGCGTTGTATTTATATAACCATTTAATTTCATGTCATATTTTGGTCGACACGATTAATAAATAAATTGTATTCGTGTTGACCTTAATCGTGTGACCAAAGTGGGTCAATATGATATGAATATAATCCGTTAACCCGTTTTGACACCCCTATGATATAGTAATAGTTGAGAACTACTGATCACTGCTCTTATAGATCCTATAAATTTCTATATTTCAAGTGGATCAAGTCTTTTAAATTTATTAGATGAGAGGTAATATTTTGAGGTAATAGTTGACAAATATGACTAAATGAAGCTCGAATTTGAAGAAACTATATGCTGAATTAGATGCGAGGTAAGTTTGAACTTTGTGATCTATTCTGTAAACCCCAAATGTCTATTGTATTCCTTAAAATTTGCTTCTTAATTCAATTCAATCAAAGTATCTCTTACAAAAAGATGAAAACTTAAAAAGTGAGACATCAAAGATTAGCATTAAATTGGATGGCAAAAGTGATAATACCAGCAAGTCTAAGGAAAGCTGCAATTCAAGGAACAAAGAAAAGTTATTTAACATTTAAGTACTTACCAATGGACAAGTTTCTGGTGTATCAAATACTCCATGAAAGCACTTAAGGCATATGCCTTTTGTTACATCCTTAATTTTATGCCAATTTCAATTAATATATGCCAAGGTTATAACATTTTTTAACTTCATCTTTGGTTTTAAAGGTATATATTTTCATTGTTGGTATCAGGAAGCCGATTTACTACTTGAGGTTATTCATTGTTGGTATCAGGAAGCTAATTTACTACTTGAGGTTATGTGCCTAACATCATATTTTAATTCAAAATTTTAAATTAATAGGCTTATTTTCATTCACTGTAACTAGCTCTAATTTTGTATTTTACTCGCACTTGAAATTTCATTCTTTATTTTCTCAATATGTAAATATTTTTATTTTTTTTAAAATTTAATATAAAACATCATTTTAGAATAAAATACGAAAAATAATTTTTTAGACGACTTTAAATTATTTAAAAATTTTTGTCAATTACTTTTATTTTGGAAGTTAGATTTATTTATTGTAAGTTGATTTTTTTTATTGGAAGTTAATCTTTTTAATTTGATATTATTTAGAAGGATTTGTTAGATAAAACTTTTAATTCTTTTTAGTCAAGTAATTAAAAATCCTTTATATATAAACTCAAGATGTTGTATAAGTGTGGCAATTTTATAATTTTATTTTAAACTCACAGTGTGATTTATAATTTTATGAGATTGTATAAGACATTTTAGATATAATTGAGTTAAGGGTTTTGAGTATTCCTTTTTGATCTTATACTTTCTATTTGTGTTTGAAAAATATTTAAGTACTACTCATGTTTGAAAAATATTTAAGTATTTAAATTTCTTTAATGAGTTAGACTTTCATATTTTTTTTTATAATATACCTCTGTTTTAGAAAATTTTTTATTGATATAATTTTGTTTTAGAATTAATTTTTGATTTCTAAATTATATTGAATTGAATTGAAAATATCCAATTCTCAAACTAAACTATTTTGAATTTTTTTAGGACAAGATAGCTAAAAGAGATTATATATATATACATGTACACATATCAATTATTTGCATTACATTAATGATTAGGCATGGCAACCAATGTTTATACACATAGCAGTTGCAAGTGATAAAGATAAGTATAAGTAATTACAATAATATAACTATAACATGTGAATATTTAATTTTTCACCTCAAGGAAAATCCTCAATTTTGAATCTAAATGAAAGTTCATGCAATAACGAATCCAATGTAATTGGAATTGTACAAATTAGAAGTTGAACAGGCTTGAAATAGAAGAAACAAGCCAGAGCTGTTGCACAACGACTGCATGGTGGGTCGAACTACAGCTGCAACTCATGTCACAGCTGCATTTACACTTGCTCGGCTATTGCAATTTGCCTTGTGCAACCGCCATACTCCCATTTCGAATCCCACATTGAAAAATTATGTTTTTCACCCCTTTTGGCTTCTTTATAAATAGTAAGCTTCTCCCACTTCCAAAACACACTGAAAAAGCAAACAACTCTTATTCGCTACCTTTGTTTACTTTCTTTCTCCCTTTATATTTTTTCTTTAATTTTCTCTTACAAAACTTTTGGAGTGAAGTTGGGCCCAAGCCCAAGTCAAGTCAAATTGAGGCTAAGCCTTCCATCAAACCTAAATTCAAGAACTAAGTCTTCTTCTAAGTCAAGCATAAAGGCCTAAGCCTTCAAGCCAAGCAGGAGAAAATCTTCAAAGATGACATACCTAAACTTCGGTAGCATAACAAACTTAAATTAATCAACTCAAGCCCATTGCAATCAATGACATGAACTACTAAGGGCTTTGATTTCCATTCAAAAGCATATGTATGCACATCTTGGGATCTCAACCCAAATGGCGAGTCTATATAAAAATCACAAAATTAGTCCTCTTTATTTATTTGGAGAATGTGTGCCTAACATAACACCCACAAGGACTATAGTTAGGATCCTCTATTCTTAGATTTTAAATGTAATCTTATTTTCTTTAAAGCTTTATGGATGTTATATAGATATTAGCTCATGTAAATTACTATGTCATTCATCTTAAATGTCAATCATAAAAATGATTTTCAGAAGTTAAAGTTTTCTTAAAGGGAAATCAATTTTTACTTAACTTGAAAACCTAGTCAATGACATATTGTGATTGGTCTAATATTAGTACTCTTTTTAGGTTTAAAATATTTTGGAGTCAAAATTAAACATTTTTTTCTTTAAGTTTTAACAAACCAAGTAAATTAGGTTGGTGACTCATTAAAATGGTTTTCAAAATAAAGTCATATAAATCCTTTTCAAAATTAAAGGTATAAATTTTAAAGCAGCACTTACCAAGCTGAGAAGAGACTGTACACAGTAGTTTTGTGCAAATTTGAACCAAATGAGTATTTCGAATCCCTTAATGGGTCATACTGGTGCTCAAGTGAGGCCTCAAAGTTGATGATTGCACTAGGGGCTAAACAAATTTTTTTAAACAAAAATTAAATGAACTTTTTCAAGTAGGACTTGATTTTCCTTTAATCAAATTTTTTCTTTTCAACCATCATCTTACATAAAGGTTCATTATCCTTAGGTTAGATACCCCTTTGGATAGCAAGTAAGAAATAGTATCCAACCAGCGGTGAATCCTCAATCAATTAAGGGATAATAGACATGCAGTACTGCTGGACCATATGCCAAATTCTTTATTTGACATGTGGTTAAACATATAACTATCATAATGTAATGGGATATTTTGGACTAAGCCTACCCTAAGTTCATTCATGTAATCACTATAGACCCTTAGTCTTAAGTTGTATGAACCATAATAATAGGACATGATCCTATGCCATGACCTTTTTCATACATGCACATACGCATGCATACTATACATAAAATCTTCACACCCCTTAGAAAGTCAAACTTTAGGGTACTCTACCTTAAAATGTCATACATAGCCATAAGGGTCAACCATTAAACATGGATCACTCAAACCAAGCAATTTATCCTAGCCACATGGCTTAAACTTTTGAGATCATACCTAACTTTTTCTTGCCACATGACTTAAATTTTTGGGACCTCGTAGACCCTAACAGTAAGTCACTTTATTAGCCATAAGAGCTAAACCCATTCACATGGACAATAGAAACAAGGCCTAACCAAGGAGTTGCATGCCTTGGCCACAAAGGCTCAGGCATTTTTAGCCATGGAATAAACCATGCACCAATCGTAGTCATGGAACAAATCATGCACCACCCTATGCCCTGTAACAAACCATTCACCAACATTAGCCATGGAATAAACCATGCATCACCCTTGATCATGGACTAAACCATGCACCCATTTTATGAACCAACTTTAGCCATATACTATAACCCATGCACCTAACTATCTTACCACATAAACTATACCTAAGTGTACCAACTCTCTATAAAGCCATGCACCTGACAAACAGAAGCCATAGACCTGACTCATGCACCATGAACCATAAGCCATTAACCTAAGCCATGCATCATCCTTATGAACCCCTAAGCCATGGACCAAAGCCCATGCACCAATCACTAGACCATATGAACTAGACCCATGGGCTCCAACCTTTAAGTCATGGACTAATGCCCATACACTCTCATCAATATGTACATAGTCCATAAGTCACTTATATTCAACATTCCATCAAAACCATTGGCCATGAATATGACCTATAGCCATATAACCCAAACCATTGACCATGAACTCAACCCATGGCTTTATAATCGAACCTTTGACTATGAACCTAATCCATGGTCACATAAGCCATGGTGAAGCCGTTGAACATGAAATCAACCCATGACCAAAACTATTATGGACTCCTTTATGCAAGCCTTATAGTAAACCAAACCTATGGTATTGTAATAATAATAATAATAATAATAATAATAATAATAATAATAATAATAATAATAATAATAATAATAATAATAATAAAGAAAGAAAGAAAGAAAGAAAGAAAAAGAAAAGAAAAGAAAAGAAAAGAAAGAAGAGAGAGAGAGAGAGAGCATCAGACGAGACTTGACTCGGTCTATTGCCATTCGGTGATCGGTGATCAGTGATCGACATGCGTTGACCTAGAGTAATCATTCACCGATGACGAGTTTGGAAAGGGATGATTCACCACAGGAGGTCATTGGACGACGGTGCATGAGCCTTTCGATCATCGCGCCGACAGTGTTTTTAGTTGGATATTTTAGCCATTTTCTGCAAATCAAGTACCGTTGAGATCCTTTCGTTACGAGCTTCAATTTAACATATCATTTGTAAATTAAAGATGAGTTTTGAGAAAAATATCTATAAATATATATAAAAAATTAAATATAATAATTATGTAATATAAATTGAAATTGAATTTGTATTTGAAATTGAATAGTTATTAAATTAGATTAATTAATTTTAATTAATTAAGATCTATGAATTTGAATTTAATTTAGGAATAATATTATAATTAATTAATTAGTTAGTTGTGATTAAAAGGAAACTATTAGGATTTAAGAAATTAAATGAATTTAAAATATGAAATTTTAGTTATTTGATGAATAAAGTATATTGAGGAGAAAATAAAAAAAATAATAAAATAAATTATTTTATAATAATTATAAAGTTAATTAAATTTTGAAATAATAAATTTAATTAATTGATGAATTAATGATATAAAAAAGTAATTTAGAATAAATAAAATAAAAATGAATTAATAATCAAATAAATAAACAATAAGTGTTTATATATTAAATTTAAAATAAAAATATTAACGTAGAATGTGATTAAAACAAATTGAATATTTGAATTATAATTTTTTTTGTAATTTATAGAATAAATTAATTACATTTAAAAATATTAATGTGTATCAACTTTATAAGTTTTTATTAGAAAAGAAAATTTTAATTAGAAATTTTACAATATGGATAATATTATTATTATTTATATCATTTAAATTTTAATTTACTATAAATTATTATTATTATTATAAAGATTAAAATTATTATAAATGATTATTTGAAATTAAGATAAATTATTATTAAGGTTAAAGTAAATAAATTATGTAATATTTAATTTTAATTATGAATATTTAGAATAATTACTTTTCAAAAGAACATATATGGTAAAGTCATAATTTATTCAAAATTTAAAGAAAATATTTTGTATCATGATTAAATAAATACTATTAAAGTTTAATTAAATAAATTATTATTAATATTATCTCTATTATTACTATTAAATTATTGAAATAAATGAATTAAATAATAATCTAAGAAAGAACCTAAAAGTATAATACATGTGTGAATGTAAATGTAGATTTGAAATTACGACATAACCGATATGATATTATCGTTAGTCAAGATGAATCAAACTATCTGTGTTAAGATGAGTTATAGTGTTCATCTCTTCCTTTATTATTTTAAAGTTCTTTGATAAAATTTAAACTATTTGATAATTCTATTTTTTGTGCTCTTACATTTGAGAATTGTGAAACATAATGTGGTCTCTAAGCCTATGTGATTTAACTAAGCTAATTGTTTAGCCAATATAACAAAATTCCGACTTGATAGGGGCTACACCATCAGACTATGTGCACATAGAAGTTTGTGATTAGTAAGATAGAAGATACCACCCTTATGTGAATGTGATTGTGATAGCACTAGAATGTATATAGTACTGTGTTTTTTCGATGCTATTGCTATGTGTTTATCTGTCATATTATTTGATTTGTTTAATGATATTGATCTAATTATTATGGGCCCTTTTTGTGGATAAACGTTGGTTGATATTTCTTTATTGTGCAGCAACCTTGTGTTAGTATTATTTTTAAACCTTGAGATATTCCTATTGTGAACTCTACCCTTCTGACACTATAATCTTATTGAGTTGATGACTTACCCAATCATCTGTGTGGTTTTAAGTAGAGGTTGTTCAGGTTAATCAACTTCTTGATTTCTTCTTTCTAGCAAAAAGCCCGAGAATATTATATTTAGCTAATAATTGTTATGAGTAATTAATGCACCAAGTTTGTATAATAATGTAGTTGCTTCATGGTATTGTTTTGAATGATTTAGTTATTATTTGAAGATTAAACATAAATTATGTAATATGATATATGTAAAAGTACATTTATTGATTTTAGTTCTACACAGTGCCTGGTGGCCTTAATCCTTTCTGAACCCTAGAACTATCACATTTCTGAGAATGGGATATGACAAAGGTGGTATTAGAGCACTAGGTTTATACTAATATATAGGTTAAAGGCCTATAAATATAAATATGTAAAGAATTCTATGAAGCTTAGGAATATTTTGTCATGTGTTTATTTTCGTTTCTATTTAGATCTACGTTATCGTGCACCAAGTGAATGATTCTTTTTCCTCTTATATGTTAGGTATGACATCTAGAAGAAGATCTGTAATAATCAAGTTTAAGGGAGATAAGTTATTTATTAAATTATTTAAGTGTAAATTTTTTTCCCTAGATGACAACTAAGAGGGAGGGGGTTAATTGGTTGATATGAAGATATGATGACAAATTAAAAATTAAAAATAAGAAATAAGATGAAGAAGGAGTAGAGTAAAGAAGAAAGAACACCACAGATTTATAGTGATTCAAATCAAATTAATTCTATGTCCACTCCCCAACTTTAAGTTGAGAATTTCATTAATATTGGATTTTTACAAGTTCAATCATAACTTGGTGTTTTCACAAGTCACACTGAACTACTATAAAGTTTGAGTAACTTTCTCATAATCCAATAAGAGTTTTCCCAGGCTCACTCTAAAACCTAAGTATTTCAAAGCTCACACTCAAACTTACAATGGTATTTACTACTCACACCCAACACTCAAAGAATACAATAAGAAATTTTAATGCAAAGTATTAAAAGATATTTAACTTGGCTATTACAATCACAATCACAATCACTATGAAAAAAGAGGTTTCTTGAGGCATTTATAGTTTTCAAATATTAATATAGCCGTTTGAGGTGGGTGCCAACATGTTTGGACTTTGTCTCCCACTTTAATTATTGTCTGGAGTAATTTCATGATCGGACCATCAATTTCCCGGTCATACTACCAATGGTTCGGTCAGACTTTTTAAATTTCTGACAATAATTCTTTAACGGCTAGTACACACGTAGCATCCATTAATTTGGTAGAGGAGTAACGACTTTGAAATTCAAACCATTTTCATAAGGTCTGGTCAAAATGGGCATGGTCCTATCGGACTTCTTGGAGTATGCTAAAAAATTGGGAGTACCTTGCATCGTAAAACTCTCTGGATGTTTTGATAATTTTTCTTCCTTAGAGAGGTCTGATCAGACTAGGAATAGGTCTGGTCAGAATTCCTCTGGTACTCTGAAAATTAGGAGTACTCTTGAACATGAAGCCTACTAAAACTTTTTGCCAATACTTCAGTTGAAAGTCTGGTGAGACTAATCCTGGTTTGGTCGGCCTTTGAGTGGTCCGGTGAGATTTTGAGAGTACTTCTTCCCATGAAGCTTACTGTGGGATTTTTGCTCCAAGTTTTGCAAGAGGTCTGGTCAGGCTTTTCAATGGTATGGTTGAAATTTTGTTATTTCCTCCAAAAATTAATTTCCTGCAAACATTAGCGCATATTCAATTTGATTGCCTAATATCAAAATATGTTTAATTTGGTTAACGTTTTGTTTCACATAAATTTTGGCAAGAAAAAGTATCTTCTTAGGATAGATGATTATAAGTGAATTTTAAGAAAATTCAAGCAGTAGTTGATTAGTTTAAACCAATAAATAATGCATAAATGAGGAGCTTGTAAGATTAGATGGTTATTATAGAAATTTTGTAAAGGTTTTATTAGACCTAGCAATTCACTTTGAGGTACATCAGTTCTGCTTGTTAAGAAGAAAGATAATTCACTTCGAATATGTATAGATTGTTGATAGTTGAATAAGATGGTTATAAGAATAAATAATGTCTACCTAGAATTGATGATTTATTTGATCAATTACAAGAAATAAGATAGATCTTTGTTCTGGATGACATTAGTTGAGAATTAATAAGGAAGATGTACCTAAAATTGCATTTTATATTAGATATGACATTTATGAGTTTATAATATTATCTTTAGGTCTCATCAATGTATCATGGTAATTATAAATCTGATGAAGCGGATTTGAAGTTGTGCTCGGATAAATTTATGGTTGTTTTCATGAATAATATACTAGTTTACTGTAAGAGTTAGACTAAACATGAGGAGTACCTAAGGATATTATGGAGGAGTAAATAGTTGGATGGTACATTTAACAAATGAGAGTGTTCAAAACTTAATGCTAAGTTCCTTTTGTATGTTGCTTATTAAAGTTAATATATAAAGGATTAATCTAAAAATGGAAACTAAAAGATATGCAAATGATTTAGTAAATCTGTAATGTTAAGCTGGAAAATTTGATAGTAAATCACATGGAAGAAAAATGATATAAACTTAAAGAAATAAGTTGTAAAAGTATAGGATGATAAGTTATAATAAGGATTCTGGAAATCTTGAAGTGAATTTTAAAAGAAAATTGATTAATAGTTATTCCATTAAATGTTAATAATTTAGAACAGGAAGAATAGAGGAAGAATGAATTTTCTTTTAGGAGAAAACTGTTGATAGGAAATGAGGAAATCTAATAAATCTAAGAAGATAATTTAATAGAAAAGTTTAGATATGCAGTTTGAATGCCTATAATATACCTGACAGATACCTGATAGCAACACTTCTTAGTAATTTAAGATAATTTGTGCAATGCATAAGAGTGTTTTTTATGAATTAAACTATTGTTGATGATCAAGTTAGTTGAGGAAAAGAAGTAGCGTAACCATGAATTTAAGAAGAGAAAAGTTTTAAGGAAGAATATACACAACATATATACTGTGTTTTGAAATAAGAAAATATGTTGATAATAAATAAATGTAAAAGATATAATTACATGAACCACTAAGGTAATATATAAATTGGTGTGATTGAAAGAATAATAAAGGTTTAAATAGAATGTGTAAGTTGAAATAAAATTTTGTTAGATGGGGCCTTGAAAATTAAAAAGCAAGGGATGGATGATATGAATTTAAACAAAATTTATTATAGAAAATATGTAAATTTGAGTTTGAATTTTTCTAATAAAGCTAATACATGTAAAAAAAGTGCATATTTATATATGCATGTATGCAAACATATATGTATATAAAAATATATAATAATAATAATGGGAAATAAAATGGAATTTCCTAAAGTGATAATATAATTAAATATATGTATTGAAATGATTTAGTTCATAAATTGAAATGCATATATTTGATGAAATTATAAAAGAAAAGTTCATAACTTTTAAGTATGATTTTTAAAATATAAGTAATTAAAATAAGTAAAATGTAATGAATTTGGAACTGAGAAGTTAGATTTGAAAGACATTTTGAAGAGAGAAAATAAAAATCTAAGTTAGATAAAATCGAATGTGGAGCATGTATATGAAGTAACTAGAGTATAAATGATGAATTCAATTGTAGTGAGATTGATGTTACTTGCAAAGCCCAAATGGTTGAAGATCATGAATGGTTTAAGATATTTAAATTGAATAAGGACTTTAGAAGTGTTTAGATTAATAAATAATAATAATTGAGAGATATATGGAAAGTGGTTTTGGATATGTAAGCCAAGAATAATATTAAGACTTAGTATTGAATAAGATGATAGATAACAATTTATGAATTATAAGAGTACGGTAAACTTAAGTTTTACTGAGGGATAATATATGATGAGCATAAATGTGGAAATATTTGTGCTATCGGTATATTGACATATATTAATTGATGTAAATTGTTTTAAATAAATGATAAATATAAGACTATAATGTGACTAGGGTTATATTTATGATTATGAAAATAATATGGAATACACTAACGAACTAAATTGAGAAAACAAAATTGAAGATTATAGGTTGCTGAGTTTATAATTAGTTAAAAAAGCATATAGAATAGTGTGATATTTAGTTAAATTTCAGGCATAATGCTGAGACATAGTCAGTAGGAGTGAGTAGTTCCTATTTTAAGGTTTAATTTAATCAATTGATGAATTAAAGATCTTTAATATTTTTGTGCTAAAAATGGATTAGAATAAAAAAAAGGGAAATAAGATTAAAACTAAGAAGCTTGATGTATGATATCTATTTTGTGAAGAGGAATTAGGGTTGGCTAAATTGGACTATTTTCCTAAAACATTTAGATAAATTCAATTGACTTGAAATTTCTAGTACTTGTTTGATATTTTTTTTAAAAAAAATAGAGAATTAAGATATGCTCAAATAAATTTTGTGAAGATAGAAACACAACTTGTAAAGACCAAATAATTCATGTAGTAAATGATTATAGTTTGTAATGAAATTTTACATATAAATTTGTAAGTAAAAATTTTGCAAATTATATAAAAAAAATGAATAAGTTACTAATTAATGAGTGTAACAATAAGCATTTGCTTATAATAAATTTAATAAATTGAAATTATGATGAAGATGTAAATATTGTATACGCTTATGGATGTTAAATATGCGTATTTCTTTAGTTTATTAAGATCAGAGTATAGATTATATTAGAGAATTGTACACTATGATTTTTTGTATTCTTGTGAGATTCTTGAATTTTATCTAGTATTTTAGAAGACAAGACAATTAACATATGAAAGCTATTAGTTTTTAGCAAGATGGATCACTAGTAAGTAAAGAAAATTAAAATGGATTTGATTTTCTGAGATAGAAAAATAAAGAAGGTAGGTTGTTCAGTAAAATTAACATAAGACAAAATTGTATAAGTGCATGAAATGTAAATAGTTAAGGTGACAATAAATTTTAGTAACTTGTTAAAATTTTGCATACAAGTTTATATATATGTTGAGATAGCTTTTGGGTTAAGAGTATGATTTAATAAATAAATAAATTGTTATTTAGAGATAGTACAAATTGTTGAAATTCTAGAATAAGTTTAGTATATGAATTTGAAGTGATTAAATTAACTGTAACTGAATTGATGTGTTTAAAATGTGGGAACTTAGAGATGATTAATATAAAATATGATTTGAAATGAATTCATAAGTATAAATAATTAAGATAAATAGATGAAGATCTTGAACATATACAAAGATATATATTAAGAATTGGTACTCATTAAGGTATAAGAATAGAGTTTATGAATTATTTTGGATAAAATGTTCCTGGTGGTGACTAAGAGTATATGTATAAGATTTAAATTGATTGACTAATGTGAAAATTAAACAAACTGTGAAGATTTGGTAATGGCTTGAGTAGAATGGAAATTTTCGAGAAAGATATATGGAGTTATTATAATGAATATAATATTTAACTTTATTGTGGATGATATCCTTAATGTAAGTGAGTTGTTATTGCTTGGACAGTAAGATTATAATATAATCAACTAGTAAATTTGAAAGTTAAGTTTGAATGGATATTCGAGCATTTTGAGATAAATTGTGATAATAATTAGATAAGAATTTTAAAGAGATAGTTGATTTGAAGAACATTAAATGTAATTCTTTACAATAAGATATCAAAGTATACATGCATAGTGAAGCGTGAAGAGTTTGACTTTCAACGTAAGCGCATACCTTAATATGAAAATTTGAGAATGAATTTTATTAAGGAGGAAGATTGTAATAACATAAACATAATAATAATAATAATAATGATGATGATGATGATGATGATGATGATGATGATGATGATGATGATGATGATGATGATATAAAGAAAGACAAAGAAAAAGAAAAGAAAAAAAGACCTTTGATGAGATCTAGGCTCTTTTGCCTGTGCTATGGCACCATTGTTGTCACAATAAATGTCCACAGGATTTGCAATGCTAGGCACCACTCCTAGCTCAGTGATGAATTTCTTCAACCAGACTGCTTCCTTAGCTGCATCTGATGCTGCTATATACTCAGCCTCTGTTGTAGAATCAGCCACAGTGCTTTGTTTTGAACTCTTCCAACTAACAGCTCCACCATTCAATGTGAATACAAAACCTGACTGTGATCTAAAATCATCTATGTCAGTTTGGAAACTAGCATCTGTGTAACCATTTACAACTAGCTCATCTTCCAAACCTCCATAAACCAAGAATACATCTTTAGTCCTTTGAAGGTACTTAAGAATATTCTTGACAGCTGTCCAGTGACCTTCACCAAGATCAGCTTGAAATCTACTAGTTGCGCTTAATGGATATGAGACATCTGGTCTAGTACATAACATGGCATACATAATAGATCCTATAGCAGAAGCATAAGGAATCTTATTCATTCTATCTCGCTCATCAGATGTCATAGGACATTGACTCTTGCTGAGATGAATGCCATGAGACATAAGCAAGAATCCCTTTTTCGAATCTTGCATGTTGAACCTCTTCAACACTTTATCTATGTATGTACTTTGACTCAGGCCAATTATCCTTCTAGATCTATCTCTATAGATCTTTATACCAAGGATATAGGCAGCCTCACCTAAATCTTTCATTGAGAAGAATTCGCTAACCAAGTCTTAACCTTTTGCAAGGTAGGGATATCATTCCCAATGAGTAATATGTCATCCACATATAAGACTAAAAACACTACTGCACTCCTACTAACCATCTTGTAAACACAAGGTTCATCTTCATTCTTCATGAAACCAAAGTTCCTAACTGTTTCATCAAAACGAAGATTCCAGCTTCGAGATGCTTGCTTCAATCCATAAATGGATCTTTGAAGCTTGCAAACCTTTGTAGAATTCTTAGGATTTACAAAACCCTCAGGTTGTGTCATATACACATCCTCAAGCAAGTTTCCATTAAGGAAAGCGGTTTTGACATCCATTTGCCATATCTCATAATCATAGTATGCTGCAATGGCAATGAGAATTCTAACAGACTTAAGCATAGCAACTGGTGAAAAGGTTTCATCATAGTCTATACCATGAGTTTGCTTGAAACCTTTTGCAACAAGCCTTGCTTTATAGGTCTGCACATTCCCATTCATGTCAGTTTTCTTATTGAAAACTCATTTGCAACCAATAGTCTTAATACCCTCTGGAGGATCAATTAAAGACCAAACTTGGTTGTCAAACATAGATTGCATCTCAGATTTCATGGCTCCAAGCCATTTGTCTGAATCTGGACCTGACACAGCTTCTTGATAGGTAGTAGGCTCATCTTGATCTATGAGCATTACTTCACTATCATCAGTCACAAGAAATCCATATCTCTTTGGCTGACGACGTGTCCTATCAGACCTGCGAGGTATTTGTGTTACATCTTCAGACTCCACAACTATTTGTGGTTCTGAAATAGGCTCTATAGACGGCTCAATGATTTCTTGTGGTACTTGAGTTTCCTCAAGTTCTACTATACTCCCACTAGTTCTCTTAGAAAGAAATTCCTTTTCCAAAAAGATCCCATTTCGAGCAACAAACACTTTATTCTCTGAAGGAGTATAGAAATATTATCCTTTAGTTTCCTTAGGATACCCCACAAAATTACATTTGATAGACTTTGGAGCTAACTTATCTGAAACTGGTCTTTTCACATAAGCTTCACAACCCCAAATCTTAAGAAAAGACAAACTAGGTGTCTTACCTATCCATATCTCATATGGTGTCTTTTCAACCGCCTTAGATGGTACACAGTTCAGAATGAATGCAGCTGTCTCCAAGGCATAACCCCAAAAAGATAAAGGAAGATCCGCTTGACTCATCATTGATCGAACCATATCTAATAGAGTTCGATTTCTCCTTTCAGAAACTCCATTCCACTGTGGAGTTCCTGGAGGAGTCAGTTGTGAAACAATTCCACAATCCCTTAGATGATCATCAAACTCTTGGTACAAATATTCAGCACCTCGATCTGATCGAAGTAGTTTAATTGTTTTACCAAGTTGATTTTGTACTTCATTTTGAAAAGTTCTAAACATTTCAAAAGACTCATGCTTATGTTTCATTAGGTAGACATAGCCATACCTACTGAAATCATCAGTAAAAGTAATGAAGTATCGAAATCCTCCTCTGGCACTAATGCTAAAAGGACCACATACATCTGTATGTATCAAGCCAAATAATTCATTAGCCCTTTCACTATGCCCAGTAAAAGGATCCTTTGTCATCTTACCAAGCAAACAAGACTCACATGTTTCAAATGATTCAAAATCAAATGAAACTAATAATCCATCTTGATGGAGCTTAGAAATGCGTTTCTCATTTATATGGCTAAGGCGACAATGCCATAAATAAGTAAGATTTAGCTCATTTGGCTTAGTTCTCTTAGAAGTTATGTTATATATATCATTACCATTAGAATCATCAAGATTAAGGATATAAAGGCCATTATAAGAATTTGCAATACCATAAAGCAAATCATTTTTATCAAAAATAGAACATTTCTTATTCTTAATAAAAAATGAATAACCTTCATCATCCAAAACATATACTGAAATAAGATTCCTACTCATAGTAGGAACATAAAAGCAATTGTTCAAAATTAACAAAAACCCATTGGGCATAACAAGTTCATAAGTTCCTACAGCTATAGCAGCAACTCTTGCTCTATTGCCAACACGTAGGTCCACTTCGCCCTTCTTCAGCATCCTACTCCTTTTGAGTCCCTGCATATTTGTACAAATATGAGATCCACATCCGGTATCTAATACCCAGGAAAAAGGAATAGATAAATTAATTTCTATAACATAAATACCTGAAGATGTAGTCGCACTACCCTTCAACTTCTTTAACTCATCCAAATAGAGTTGACAATTTCTCTTCCAATGCCCAGGCTTGTTGCAATGGAAACAAGTCCCTTCCTTAGGAACTTTAGCCTTAGGTTCAGGTTTTGGTTTAGCTTGTCCCTTGGACCCTTTAGTACCTTTTGCCTTACCCTTGCCTTTAGTATCTTTGGCTTTCTTTTTCATTTGTTTAATATTGACATTCAATATTTGGGTAGGCTTTTTGATATTCCCCTCAGCAGTTTTGAGCATACCATGTAGCTCAGGAATGGATTTCTCCATGTCATTCATGTTATAGTTCATGACAAACTGTGAGAAACTGCTAGGCAATGAATGTAGGATCAAATCCGTGGAGAGTTCTAAACTCAGGGGATATCCAAGTCTGGCAAGGTGATCTAGATAGCCTTTCATCTTCAAAACATGAGCACTAACAGATTCACCTCCAGACATTTTGCAGTCAAATAATGCAACAGCGGTGTTAAACCTATCTTGCCTAGCCTGTTGTTGGAAAGCTTGTTTGAGATGCACACTCATCTCATAAGCCTCTAAGTGTTCCAGATCCTTCTGAAGTCCTGGACACATGGTAGCCAACATAAGACATCCTATGTCATTGGAATCATCCACATGCTTCTTATGCTTACTCTTAGCAGCATTAGAAGCATCAGCAGGAGGTGGATCAGGGACAGCTTCATCAAGCACGTAGGACTTTTTCTCTTGTTTGAGAACAATTCTCAGGTTCCTAAACCAGTCAACAAAATTAGTCCCACATTCTTTCAGTTTTTCCTTCTCAAGGATAGATCGTAGTGATAAGGTGGAATTGTTATTAGTAGCCATCTGTTGATAAATATGCAAAGTCAAATTTTAATTAATAATGAGATTAAAATTATTTAAACTTCTACTAAAAATATAACCCTCTAAAAAAAATATTTTAGTAGGCTAAGATCCGTATTTCACTTAATTCTAAACTCAGCTTTGGCGTGACGCTTAAAATCAAGTTATTTAGGTAGGTAACATCTTTACCAATTACATCTCATGTAACTCTTAGTAATTATGGAATATTGACATCATATGTCATAGCATGTTGAATTCCATCTAATGCCATAGGCCCAAAACCATTTTGATAGCCTAATTAAGTCTAACCAATTTTAAAACATATGAGTAGCACTATTACTCATCCTACTTAGCTAGGAATGTTTAAAGCATATTGCTTTGGCAATACCTACTTTAATACAATCTTAGTTTTGATAGGTGTTCAAAACGTGGATGGCATTTAGACTTAAATTATTAATGAGGGTTCAACTAAATTATTATCATGTCTTGCATTACATATCATTATATTTTAGCATCCTATATGCATATATATAATTTATCACATAAGCATCATATACCAAATGACAAAATATGTAAACGTGACATAGCATGGCCAAACTAAATATGATCTTCAAGAGACCAAATGAAGATCATAAAGGCAACCCTAGGTGAAAAACCTATCTATTACAACACTTGCAATATTACATATCTTCAAAACTTGAGCTTGTGCTTCCATCACCATGGAACCATCTTCTCCTTGGCATGAATCTCCATCACAAACATTGTAGCTTGAATCTTCATTTATTACAATAAAAGAAAATCTAACTACTAGTAAAATAAATTACAACAAAATAAACGACACGCAGGCCATATTTACCCAAAATTAAGATATGAATAAACCAATCACATAGGTCATAAGGCCATGCTATGCACCATGCCAAGACATCAAACAAACATAACATATTCATCACCAACATGTTAAATAGAAACAAATATATTGACATTCTTAATGTCGCGGTAACGAACTATAGGGGGCGAACATACGGCGGTCCCGCTAGCCGGTTAGCCGGCGGGGCTCCCGCTGGCCAGTCAGCGGGCGGGGTTGAAGGGCAGCGCCCCTCGAAGCCAAACAGAAACGTTAATCTCATTAACATTTTTCTTTGGCGAAACCCTAAAACATAATCGTTAATCTCATTAACCTTCTTACTGTTTTATTTCGAATATGAACAACCCATTACAGAATCATTACCAAATGTTTATATCACATATAAACTTAATCGTTTTCATCATATGAAAATCATTTTAATCAACAGATCATATATACGTGATCATCTCATGAAAACGAAATTAAAAACACCAATCCTTTCTCATCATATGAAAAACAAATTAGGGTTTTACAGAAACGAAACCAAAAACCAATCCTTTCTCATCATATGAAAAACGAATTAGGGTTTTATAGTTAACATGCCATACAAAATCAATATATCTCATGTAATCATATCAACATGGCATTTTTGACTTAAACAAAAACAACAAGTGGCTCTGATACCACAGTTAGGAAATCAAGGAGATCACTGTAACCAAAAACACGCAGCGGAAAAATTTTTGATCTCTGATTTCCCACCAGGATCCATGCTGTTCGTTTAATTTGATGAAATGTACAAAGAACTAACCTGTTGATGATTCGAAATCACAGTTTGGAAGAGATGCCTTGATCGCGAAACACCCTCTATCACGTATCCACATGAATGCTACCATCTGGAGTGCTAGCCCTTTGCAACGGCGAAGGCTGAAAAAATGTTTTCTCTAAAATGTATTAGGGTTTCAAAGTTTTCGTTCTCTTTTTATTTTCTAATGTTACCTATATGAAGACTTAACGTTTGGAGTGAATATAATCACTCCAGAATCCAATTCGAAATTGGATAAGGTAAGTCAAATTCAGAATCCAAATCTAATTAGGATTCTGAATATATTATCTAATAATATATATAATTGGATAAGGTAAGTCAAATTCAAAATCCAAATCTAATTAGGATTCTGAATATATTATCTAATAATATATATATAAAAAAATGAAAATAATAATAATAATAAATATTAATATTATTAATATTATATCCAGCCCAAAGCGCATTCTTGTGTGTGACCCGATAGGCCCATATTAATTGGCAGTCAATTTAATCTCTATTAAACCAACAAGTCATAATTGGCCTCTAGCAAGGCGTTACAACTACCCAATTAATATAAGGAATGTCCAATTTGCCTAATAATAGTACATGCATTAATCCCTTTGTCACACGATATCTAGCTTGAACATAAGTCATGGTCAACGTCATACTTATATTGTCCAAACTTATGATTACTCGATCTCCAAGTAGACTGATAAAAACAAATAAAATTGATCACACTATCAATTCATTTGAGCACGGCCATGCATTTCACAGTCTCACTTATCGAGGGGCCCAAAAGATATCTCTCTCAAAGAGAGGGACAAATTCTATCTTGATTGTTCATTATCCTCTACATAATTTCTATCATATATGATCATAACCTTTATTACTATCCAGTTACGGATAATGTTTGATCATGTCAAAATATAATAGTCCTTATATTGGAAACTATGACAATCTCAAGTCAAAGAATTAAAACATAACTATCATGAGATTTACTTATGACACTAACCCATGTAGTAATCTCAGGATGGGTCTATCCAATACATTGTTCTCTAACAAGTATCTATGAAATTGATTTGTATCACTATACACATAACCATCTGATGATTATCAAATCAATGTTCATACTGGTTAAGAATTATTTTTTTTTATCTCTATAACAATAATAAACCAGGGACAAATATCAAAATTGTGTAACATGCAAACAAACAATAATGATAATAAAACCTCATTTATTAATAATGAATGTATAACATAAAGATCCAAATAAATGGCCTAGGGCACATATACTAACACATATATCTGCCATTTAAGAAATGAAATGTCTGATGTACTATAGACGACCCAAGAATTCCTTAATTTCCTTCTTTGTCTTGGGTGCCGACATCTCTAAAATGGCTTTAGATTTAGCCGGATCAACCTCGATTCCCTGGGAACTAACCATGTGTCCCAAAAATATGCCAAAAGTTGCCCCAAACATACATTTGGTAGGGTTGATTTTTAAATTATATTAATGGAGTCTAAGGAAGAACTGTCTTAAAGTCTGTATGCAGTTCAGTTTTCTTAGTGCATCATGTCATGGAAGACTATAGTAGCCATTCTTTAATAGGTTACCCTAGTATTTTGGAGACCAAAGGTCATAACTCTATAACAATAAGTACTCCATTATACAACAAAGATTGTCTTTTCTCTATATGGAGGATGAATGAGGATTTAATTATACCCAGCATAGAGGTCGATTAATGAAACCACCTCAGACTTAGTCAATCAACCAACTAGGATATCAATATGAGGTAAAGGGAAGTCATCTTTTGGACATGCCTTGTTAAGATTTATGTAATCCACACATGTAAACTTTCTTACCTTTCTTTGGTACTGACACAATATTGGCTACCTATTGAGGGTACATGATAGGCTCTATGAACCTATTTTCTAGTAGCTTAGTTCCTTGATCTTCAAGGACCATTCTAGCTTAAGCCAATAGAGTTTCTGCTTAACTGGGTTCATGTGATCAAATGTGAAAATTTTATGAACTACTATACAAGGATCTAGTCCTTTTATATCACTCATTTCTCGTGCAAAACAATCTTGGAAATCTTCAAGAAGCGCCTTCAAATCCTATTTATGAATGAACGAGGATGCAATATATGTTTTTTTTGTACTTATAATGTTCCCAAATTTATTTTTTCTTTATTTTCCTTAATTTCATTAATATTGAATATTGCATAATGTTCATCACGAGACAAAGTGAAATAAACAAAAACCTTTAAGCTTTTATTAATGATGAAAAGATTATAAAGTTCTTTATTGCAGACTAACTCAGTATTAGATGACTCAAAGGAGTCAAAATATGAAATGATGAACTTGGACTCATACTTTGAACTGGTTGACTTAGACTCAGACGCGGTGCTGGAAACTGACTTGGTACTTGACTTGACTTTAAACTCAAGTTGAATTATTGGCTTGTATCTAACACAGGCAGGGAATCTAATCGGGTGACTAACTCTGGATCAGACTAGAGATCTAACTCTACTATAGATGGGGTAGACTTTGATGATGGACTGTCATTTTCTTCGACATACCAATTGTTGAGTATTCCTATAGCTAACCGAATCAAGTGGCTAAAATCTTATTCTATTTCTTCTTCTAATGCAGCTACTTGAAATTGATTGGGCTCAATGTTATCTTTAAAATCTTCTTTCGTCTCTAAGGCAGGCTCACTATCTTCTAAGGCAAGCTTGACATCAAAGAAACTTTTAAAATTTAAAGTTAGTTTATTAGTGATAGGATTTAGCCATCATTCAGGAAACCTATAATAAAGGGAATCTTCTCCTTCTTTAATAAAATATCCATTCAGAGTTTTGAAATAAGGTTTCATGGGCCAGTCAAATATTTCTCCCATCTTCTTACATGAGGATCTTTGCTTAGCTCTTTCCTCCATTTCTTCTACATCCTCTTGGGTTGGCTTATAGCCCAAACCAAATGGTGGATGGACTGAGGGGTAATAAGGGAACTATTGAGCTCCTTGTTAGCTCTTATCCAATCCCAATCCAAGAAAATAGTTCACGTGCTTAAGGATATTGGCCATTGTTCAGATCAAAATAAAAAAAGAAAGAAGTTCTTTACCTACATTTTCTTTAATGATCAGGACGGAGTCAAAAGTGAACCCATACAGAGCTATAACTGAAGGTTAATGGGCACTTAAAGAGGAAGGTTTGATTTTTCACTTAGGTCCCCTTTTACACTAACCACTCCATCTGTAACACTCTTTATACCCTATATATATAATATATATACCCCGTATACATAAAATATACATATGGAATATAAGAGTGCCACTGTAATGATCATGAACAACCCCTCTTTTCAAAATTAATTATATCAAAAATAATTTAACCGTTTAAAGATAAATGTAATAGGTAAATAAATATTTAGAGAAATAATTAAATGTTAAAAATATAGATTTAAAAGAAAATTTCTAGGAAAAATTTATCAGAGTTTTGTCTAAAATTTTTATAAATCCCAAAGAAAACAAACTTGACCTGCATTTTAAAAACACTACCAAAATACACATCTTCACAAAATCCACCATTTCTCCAAAAAATTTCTTCTTTCATTTTTAAGTAATTCACAAATATATCAAAATGTAAATTATTTAAATTTACAAACTATTATTACTTAATCTTAAAGCCTTACAACCTACAAATACATATAATGTATTTATCCATTATGCATATACATATATCTCTACATGATATGCAAACCATCACTAAGGTTAAGTCTACTGGCACAACTCAATCTTCAAACTCCAATCTCAGTTTTGATCATACCAGTCTGCACTTCCAATGACCTAAGTGATACACACTACCAAACTAAGCTCGAAAGCTTAGTAGTACATACTTTGATAATAAAAATTTTTGAAAAATAATGCATACCATGCACACAACACTCATTATATATATTCTTTGTCTCATAGTGACATCAAGTGCTATTACCGCATTGCATCCATTAAACATTTTTACATACTCATTATTTTGTAATTCATTTAATACCTTTATTTTATATTATTCACTTAATACAAACTTACACATCATATATCATATCACAAACCAAATCACATTAAAATTACAATTTAACATTCAATGGTACACTTTTTTATAAATTTTATCAAAATACCACAGTCACATGCATTGGACCCAAGTAACCCTATATAATAATCAAGTTCCAGAAATATTGCTTTGGATCAATTTTTGACACCCAGTGTTGGCCCGAAGGCAAATAACAGTGACGCCCGGCGTCTAGCCCAAAGGCAAAAAATAGTGATACCCAACATCTGGCCCAAAGGCAATCATAGGCATACCGTGTAACACCAAACACAATACTTTGGAAAATGATATTATATAAGGTTTCACACATTTAACATACATTATCACACTTTTCTCATACTTTGGAAATTATGCCATTTTTTATTCTCTTCCATCATTTTATGGTGTTTTCACACTTTTTCATCAGTTTTATCAATTTCATTGCCACATTTCGATGGTAGTGGAATTATGCCCTATAATTTGTATAATTTGATTTTTTCACAATTATATTTTGCAATGCTTTTAGCCATCTTTAAATGGCTTAATCATTCACACATTATGCAATTCATGCCTTTAACACTTAGCTATGCATTTTTCATATGAATTCTCACATCAAAGTAGCATAGTCTCAATATCATATAATAATGTAGCTTTCCAAACAAATGCATTTAAATGCAATTCTATCAAAGTATGTACTAACCTTTAACTAAGACAGCTTCCAAGCTATGTTTACCCTTTATCTTTCACTTTCCCAAAGTGTCCTTCACCACTTAATTGGGAGAAACTTAATCTATTCAATACCTAACCACGTTTTCAATTTAAATACTTCATTAGCATCACATTTCTACACACTTTAACCAATTAGACTTAATTTATCACATTCCTATAAAATTTTAACTTTTTACCCTAATGTATTTTAATTTTGAAGGTCTATTATAATCAATTCCAAATTGAGTTTTAAGCTCATTTATGTTTTTAAAATCATATTATAACACAATTTAGGCAATTAAATTCAACAAACACCCATTCTTTATAATGTTTTCATCAAAACCCTAAATTCCATTCTTCTTCTTTCAAACTCCATCCAAACCTAAACTAATCCATCAACCAATTATAAAATCATTGTCTACACATCTAAATAACACCATCCAAAACCATCTAAACAATTATTGAACACCCCATCAAAATCACAATTTCTATATAATCATAAACTTAAAGAAATCTTTCAAGAAATTATAGAAAACTTACCTTTTACTTGAAATTTCACTAAAACCATCCTTAATCCTTTAAGTTCTTTGGAAAATTTGGTGTAGAACAAAGTGAAGCACACTCTCCCTCACTCAACCATGGTGGCCAACCTAGTGGGAAGAAGAAGAAGATAAATAGTTTCTTTTATTTCCTTTCTTTTTTCTTAGCCATATATTTATATATATAATAATAATGATTTAGTTAATTAATTAATTAATTAAAAATTAGTTTTTATTCTCTTCCACTAAAATTAATTTCATTTTGATTTTTTTACTTTTTAACATTTTACTATTCACATTTTGACCTTTTCATTTTTAGTAACATTTATATTTTAAGTATGTTTCTTTTATATCTAACATATACATTTGTTATTTCCTATTTTCAACACCTTACTTGACCCTCCAAATTATTTATTTAAAAGTATTTAACATTCATGTGTGTTACACCATCCTTGTAAGGAAATTTGAGTTTTTTGGTGGAGAGAAGAGGGAACTACTTTAGCTTGGTGGATCCAGGGTCTACCAAGCAGTAGATTGAAGTAAGTTGGGACATCTAGAATTTGAAAAAGGATTTCATGTTCTACAGGGCCAAGCATTTACAATATGATATGATGGTATGAGTTCAGACATATTAATTCCCAAACAACTTGTAATTTTAAGTGGACAAACATTTAATGTTGAATTGTTATCTACTAGTACCATGGGCACTATTTTCTATGGGCTAAGACCATGATGTAAAGAGCATGGTTATGGCTTGCTTGCCTAATTATAAGGTCTTTATCTAAAAGGGAAATGACTATTGACTTGTTTATGAAAGCAACCAAAAGTTCAATAGTAGTTTCAATAAGCATTTGAATCTAACTTAAAGCTTTGCAAAGAGCTTGGCGATGAAGATAACTAGATTGAAGGAGGCTCCAAATAGAAAAACTAGGCTACGTCTTTTTGAGTTGTTTCAACATAGGGTCCTCTTCAAGTTTAGGAGTAATGTTTGCTTTTGGTATGGGCATTGACTGTGATAAGTCTAAGGGTAGTTGTGTAATTCTCCCACTTCTTATCATTGCATTGACCTCATCTATAAAGTCATTCAGGTCTAGCATACAATAATAATCATGGATAAAAAAGGTGGGATCTAATTCACCATCATCTAAGGAAATAATGGCATTTATGCCTTAGTGAGTTGGCAAAAGGTTAACAGTGATATTGGGTTGCCTTAGTGGTAGGATGGATCCATTATCAATGACATCTTAGATTCAGTGTTTAAGGTTTTAACACACATTTGTCTCATGGCTTGTGCTCTGATGGTACTCATAATATTCATTGACAATCCACTTTTTAGGAACCGAATTAGGAGCAGGCTTAGGATCAAAGGTTTGAATCAATTGGGCCTCTAGAATTTTCTTATACACCAAGCTGAGGGGCATGCCCAAATTGATGAATGTCCTTTGCTGCTAACTCCTTTCCAGATGGAGTTGTTACTCTGGAGTAATACTTGCTACCTCTTCACTCTTCTAATTGGTAGTTTGTGGGCCATTATGGTTTTAATTCTTTCTGAACCTTGACGAATAGGCCTTCTTATCCTTGATCTGACCAAAATGCATTAAATCTCCAATTTTAATAACAGTGGAAATAAAACTCCTAAAGGAAGGTAAATATTAAGTTTGAAGGTAGATCTGATAAACAAACAACATATTCTTGACAATGATGCCAATTTGCTTCTATTCAAAAAGACAATTAACCATATATGTTACCTTGTTAGGAATGAGGAGAAAGATTTCTTTTGACCTTATTTAGTTGTTTCAAGGTCCTTTCTTATGATGTCCACTTTAATGTTATAGTGGTACTATTTAGTGAAGGCATTATATATATCCTCTCATGTCTTATATTTCTTTTTGTCTAGGTCCATAAACCATCTGACAATAGCACCAGTGAGAGAACTCTGGAATAATTGAGCAAGGAGCTCATCATTGAGTCCCAAGAATTTAAGGGGTCTCACACACATCTTGAGGTGTCTTTGGGCAAGTACCACAAAACTTATCCATCTTAGGCATCTTGAATTTGTGCACTAATCAGACCTAAAGATATAGAGTAAAAAATTTGAGGTCTAAGATCTCATCTCTATGTTTGAAGTCTTTAATTTGCTTCTCCATTGCTTTTAGTTTTCCATGAGAATACGAGTTTTAGTGTGTTCTTCCCTTTAAAATGAATTTGTAGGGGATGCAAGTACTGGAGCCTTGGGTAGCTTAGTTCTAGTTGCTTGGTGAGTATGGTCAATGAGGGGTGCAGGTTGAATCGATGATGAACTGATGACTAGCTATCTTCCATACAACAAATTCTAAACCTCAATCATGATGGAGTTGTGTTGTGAACTTAGAGAATCAACTCGCCTTATTGAAGTCCGTTTGGTGGCTGGTGAGCATGTTCCTGAAACTCTCCTCTTGCCTCTTGAGGGTAGTCTCAATGAAAGCTTGCATTTCAAGGAAATCAGTGGGCTGAGCAATGGGTACCTTTGGGTAAAAAGCGAAGGTAAAATCAGTGTTTTGGATAAAGTTGCATTTTATGATGCATGGTATTGGGCTAATGCTTGCTCTATTATGGTTCAGACTTTGAACAAAATGGAGGTGTTTCATAGGTCTAGTTGATCTCATTTTTTAGAAGAGATGAAAGATGAAAGTTAGGAAATTTCTAGGTGATCCATAGAGCTTAATCTAATGTTTTCTCTCTTTTCTTGTCCGTCCCTTTTTTTCTCTCTTTTTTTTTCTAAAAAAAAGAATTTTCATTTTATATTCTGGTAAAAGGACTGATCATTAATGGTTTGGGCAATGTAGTTTAATACTGAAGCTCATATTTTGATGAGGTTAGGTGCCACCTGATTTTGGACAGTTCAAACCGATGTTTAAATTTAAGGAAAAGGTTAGGCCGGTGTGACCTTAACCACAATTTTAGATAACTGGCTATTGTAGTCTTTTGATGTTTAAGAGTGAACTAAACCGATGTTGTTTTTTCCTAAGCTCATGGGATCAGGTTTTATCATTTTGGATATATCAAGGTAATTTAGGTTTAATGTGGTTTAAGATTATAACTTAAATTTTAAATTGAATTTTAAGGGGATTGCTCTTCGTAGGAATGATATGAATGGAATGCATGCATGTATGCATAAATGAAAACCATTTATGAGGATGGTGTAGGATTATGGTACATACCTCTTAAGGGTAGGACCTTTTACATGCAAAAGACAGTTCATCATACTAGGATAACAATATACCTAACTACATGACAGATAATGAATCTTACGTGGGTCTGAGGTATGTGTATGTCTATTACACCTCAAAAAGATTGAGGATCATCATAGGTTGGATGCTTTCACTATCCCTAAACATACTTAATGAAGGTTGCCAGATGGATGCTACTTGCTATTTAGAGTTTCCTAAAACTAAAGGGTAATGAACACTTTTGCATGGATTAAAGAGAAAATCAATCAGAGATTCTAAAAAAAAATGATTTTGAAAAGAGCCCATCAAAATTTTATTTTGAAAATTTTAAATGTCCCTAGTGGAGTCGCTAGCTGTGAGGCCTTGCGTGAGCATCAATCTAGCCCACTCAAAAAATGGGGCCAAAATGCTCATTTGGGTTTCAGTCCCACACGATGTAATACCCATATTTTTATTAAATACAATTAAATAATTAATATGAAAGGTTAATTAATGTGTTGAAAGAGGGATATGCATAGTATATACATAATGTATACACGAGTTATACATAAAATATACATTGGACACATGATATATACATAGTACATACCTAATATATATAATTTCACTAAAAAATAAAGTTAGGTAAAAAGTAAAAATTAAAAATAAATATAACAATAATAATAATAAGTAAATAAAGGTTAAAATTAATATTGGATGGGAAGAAGGCTGAAAATATCTTAATATTTAATAATTTAATAAATTATTAATTATTAAATAATTATATGTATATTGTGGTTGTTAAGAATGAAAGAAAAATTAAAATTAAAAGTCTTTCTTCTTCTTCTTCTTCTTCTTCTTCTTCTTCTTCAACCTTAGGCCGACCACCACTAGAGAGAAAGGGGAAAGATTCATTTTATCACATATACCAAATTTCACAAGAATTTCAAAAGTTTCAAGGTGATTGTGAAGATTAATCAAGAACTATGTAAGTATTCTTTAAATTTAAGTAAGCTTTTCTTTAAATTCAAGGTATGTGAAATTTGGGTTTGTTGTAGAGGTGATTATAATTGTTGAAATGGATTGTTTTGAGGTTATTTTGATGTATAAGTATTGATTTTATGGTTAGATGATGGAAATGAGTTTATTTTGGTGAAGTTTCAAAAAGGTAGTAAGGAAATTAGGGTTTTGTTGGAAATTTGGTTAGAATTTGTGTAATTAGTAGTTATTTTATATAAAAATTAGTATAAGTATGATTCTAATTGAATAATTTAACTTTTTATTTGGATTACAAGTGTTTAAGCCAAAGAGGGCCAACTGGAGGAATTTAGGGTTTGGTAAAAGTAAGGTTTGGAGAATGAATTTGGGTTGATTTTGGAGCTAAACAAAGTTAGTGCATACTTTTTAATATTTAAATTGAATACTCATGCTTGGCATCATCCATATTGGCATACTTTAAAGATTGTTGCTTTTTTATAAAGTGATATTATTTATTACTTTATAAATTATTATAAAAAACATGGTTTGCACATTGATTTAGATTTAGAGAATATTGTTTTATGGTGAATGGTAATATTTTATACAATACATTGGTAATGTGAAAATGAATCACATTGTGAATGTGATCAAGGATTGTTTTCAATGTGGTTTAGAAATGTGGAAATGGTTATGAAATATTGCGGAAATTATGGAAAGAAAGATACTGGGATGAGAATAAGGAAAATGTGATATAATGTGTGATGTTTGTTTGCCTAGCACAATTACTTATTCCAGAAAATTAAATTTAGTACCGTCGAGTTGGCATGCTAATGATATGCATGATGTTTTTTATACCCCTAGGCAAGATATACTGGTATCATTTTTATTTTACGCCTTCGGACGAGGCACACTGGTGTCGAACACTTTGTGTTAAGGAGATATCCTTCGGGCAATAGTGATATACTAGTATTATATGACACTTAGGTCTTTGGTGTCAGATCTTTGAGACACGATAGGCCAAATCAATTTTGTAGAAGTTGAATATTATATAGGGACTTGATAGGCCCAATGTATATGATTGTGATACTGTAGACCCTTAATTATAGCTTCTTAATATGTGACCCCTTAATTTGGCCTTGAATGAGTTTAGTTCTAATTAAGAGGACCAAATTAAGTCCAATCCAATTTTATGAAGTTTAAACTTAGTCCAGTCCATTTTTTAAAGCTCAAATTTAAACTCACCCTATTTTTAAAGCCTAAATAAACTCGGTTCGATTTAAATAGGAATGGGCCACCTTAATTCGATATGAGCCTTGCTCATATCGAATTGGACTTGTCCAAATTCGACATGAGCCAAATTAGAGCATGTATAATTGAACATGAGCATGCCCATGTCAAATTTGGGCATGTCCAATTCGACATAGGCACCTACTCATATTTAATTTCACCCAATTTGATATGATCTCTTAATATTGGCCTGTTTAAGTGTCCTAATCAGGATTAAATTGAAGGTGATGAAGTTTTCTAGTAGGTTTGGGGTTTGGAAAATGGAATTAAGCCTTAAGATAATCTTATAAATACCAGAGATTAAGAGCCATACAGAGGGAGATAATGATTAATAAAAAAGCACAGAAATGACAACAACAATTAAAAAGAGCAGCAACAATAATTAGGTTTAGCAGAAAAGAGAGTCATAATAATTAGGAACCTTTAGCAAAGAAAAAAAAACTGAGAGACAGTAGCTAACTTGAGAACGGAAATAACAATTCATAAAGAGACATCAAGAGTAATCCAATAGGGAGGATTCTGTGAATCAACAAATAATCATTGGATTATTTGGGACAATAGTCGAGAATTAATTGACCCAAGCCTTTCAATAAATCAACAGTGAGCGTGGTTCAATTGGAATATTTTGGTGGAGCCAACAATGCAGGTAAAATTACTATTAACCAATTTAATTGAATATATTGATTAGCTTCAATACTTCATTTACTGTATTATCAAATTATAAATTGAATTGATTAGTTATCTTCAATACTTCATACATTGTGTTACAAAAATTATAGATGGGATTTTGTAAGTTCTTTTACAACAAGCTATAGGTTCAAATCTAAAATTAATCAAAGGATTAATAAACTCTAACTTTGAATCCAAAACCCTAATTCCGTTTTATAACTTAGAATCATATTATAAGACCTTAGTTGCATCTTAAACCCTAGCTTGTATGTTTTACTTTATTTTTCAAAATACTAATATTATATTGTATCCTAGTTTAGGATTAAATCTCGGTATTGCATGATCAAAACACTAAGTTAGCACTAAAACCTTAAAAATTTTGTCTTTAAAACCCCTCTTAAAACTATGATTTTAACCCTAAAATCTTAACTTATACTTTAGAAAACCCTAAGTTAACACTAAACCCCTAAAAATCCTATTTTATATTAATAAACCCTAATTCATAATTTTACTTATCTATTGTTTAATTTAAGATCAAAACCTAAATTTGGTTACTTAATTTGTTAATCTATGTTTATGGTGGATGATTTTCTTTTATTTTGTTTATGGTAAACGTTTGAATGATTTACTTATATTTGTTTAATTATTTAAACTTCAAGGATGTAAAACAAATGTTTCCACTTTGTGGGTATCTTATTTGTTAAGATCAATGTAATTTAATTTATTTTAAGTTTCGGCATTCATGTAAGGGACATGTTTCCACCAAATTATAGGTGTCCCATTTTATTTAATTATGTTTTGGATATTATTATAAGGACATATTTTCATCTCGTATTGGTGCCCATTTTATTACTTAGTTTGAACTTATTTTGATTTTAATACAATAAAATATTTATTTCAATAATTGCATGTAGTATGAATAATATTATAATTTTTAAGAGTTCAATAGTATTTAGACTTGAAAATGAGGCCGGTTCCAATGAACCGGGTGTTATGGGTGTACTGGGCCATTTCTTACCTTCACCATGCATATCCAACTTTTTAAACCCAATAAAGGGTTGGGGGTTCCTTAGGAATTGAGTCATTCACCCCTTTTTTTTCTAGCCCATCTAGGCGGAGACTCTATTTTCTCCTGGTTTAGGCCCATGTTCTTTAAGACTCTAAGCCTAACAATATTCAAGTTGCAAGAACCATTCTACCGGGAGTAGGGGCATATATCCTCGCTCATAGTGGTGACTTCACTAGGGATAAGAGAAGTTGATTCTGATGGTCTTTATATTATTTTATTCTTTCTTATTATAATATTATCCATTGCATCACTTAGATTGCATTGTGTGTATGAATTAGGATGCTCTGTGTCACCCGTGTTATGTTATGATATAACCACTCATTGCCTCGTACCTTTTAGTATATACTTGCTATGGGAGCCTAAACTTTTCAACACAAAGACTAAAAAGTCTATGTAGTTAGCCTAGTAATTTTCCTTAGGTTTACCCTAAATGCTTGGTGTTTGACTATAATTAATATATCTTGGTTTGAGTTATGGCCCATTTGGTTTATTTTATTTTTCCTAATATGATCTAAGTATGAAGTAAGCCCAAAATGATTTTTCTCTTTTAATACCAAAATAATTTTACTCTTTTAAGGCCTAAAATGAAAACCCAAAAGACTAAATTGTTTTCAAAAGTTGTTTCAAGATGGTCTTTAGATGTAAAACTTTTTAAGATTTTTTTCTACATCATGACCTAAGCTCAAAGCCTAAAGTTTACATTTTAAACCTTTTTACAATGGGTTTTTAAATGTTTTATTAAACTTTGAAATTAAAACCTTCTTCTCAAATGGGCTTACAACTAGTTAGGTCAATTATGAAATATTAAAATCAATTGTGGGCCTGATTTATACCAAGACTTGTTAATCTTGGATTTATTTATGGAATGAATCATTAGTTATTTTTTCAAATGGGAAATCTATTTATGATAAACTCTTTAATTTAGTTTTAATCCAAAATATAGCATAAAAACTATAATTTTTGTTTGCCCAATGAATTAAGACTTAATTAATGAGAATTATCATGGACTGACTTCTAAATTCGAAAATACAACTATTGGTTAAATCATCCGAGTGAATTTTCCAAAAACAAGATGTCCCATGTTGATATTTTATTGACCATATGCCTAAGAAAAGAGACTTGTCATTCATGTGTGGGTGATATAAAGTTGGAAGAGTCATTCTTACTCCTTTTACTTGTTTGTTATTTATGCATACATGTATTGCATTACATGGCATTAATATTTTACAACTCACATACCTAGAGAAGAGCTTGCGACAATCCAACCTACACCAGTGACATAGAATCCAGTAATGACTAAGTTAACTTCACTCCAAAAGCAATGAAACCTGAATAAATTTAGAAGTTGGTGGATGATGCCATCAATTCTAAGATGGAAGAATTGAAGGGGGCCCTAACTGAGACCATGAAAAGCGAGCTAACTGGCAAGTACTACTGAAGCATCTACTAGTACTTAGAAGTAGAAGGACAAGGGAAAAGCTAAGGTTGGAGAAGTAGCCTTTGATGATGACAAAGTGATAATTGATGATGATAATGACTAGGCTCAATATTTCTAAGATCCTCAAGATGAGAAGAAAGAAAAGAAGGCTATGGAGAAAGTGGCTATGGAGAAAATTAAAATTGCTGATGATGAGAAAATTATTGATGATTTAGAGAAGAAGTTTGAAAAGAAGCTGAAGACTGAAGAAGTGTCAGAAGTGGACAAGTTGTTTGAACAGGATGAAGAAGTTCCTTATAAGTTCAAAATGCCTTCCTTTGCTAAGTTCAACGAAACTGGGAATCATCATCTACATGTCAAGTAATACATCACTACAATGTAGTCTGCTCGAGCTACTAAGGCTCAAATTCTTAGGTACTTTATGCTCTCCGTAGATCCTATTGTGCAGAACTGATTCAACACCATAGAGAAAAGTACTCAAAAGAATTGGGATTCACTGTACAAATCCTTCTTCTAGCAGTATGGATACAATGCCAAGTGAAGTTACTTTGATGGAGGTAGAGTCAATCAGGCAGAAGTAGAATGAGAACTTTGTTGATTATATGAAGAGGTGAAGGAATAAGGCTACACTGCTTAAACAGAGGCCAGATGAGTTTGATCATATTAGGATGATAGTGAGAGATGTTCTACCTAGTCTACATGAATCGTTGTCCCATGCCTTCATTAGGGACTTCAAAGATCTTTTTTAAGATGGCTTATAAATAGAAGAATGGAAAAAAAAAGAATAACCATTTTTTGGAAGAAGGAATGAGAAGGGAAATTATCTGTCTGGCAGTTAGCGTATATAAAAATCAGTGGATGTTAATGCAACAACTGGTCAAGCAAATAGAAGATAATTTTTAGAGTTGGGAAAACTTCTATCTTGGGTTTCCAACAAGTTATAGTAAAAGGGATTATTACAGTCATAGGCTCCTCGACTTCTACATAATCCTCTACCATCAAACTTCGATGCTAAGGCCTTCTGTCAATTTCATCAAATGCAAGGGCATGAGATAGATAAATATGCTCAATTAAGGCATGAGATCCAAGATTTAATTGATAGTGAAAAGTTACCAGAGCCCGACAAACCTAATAGCAAAAGCAATCTTTTGCCTAAATTTGGAAGAGTGCCACCACCAGCGACCTTCATGATAAGGGAGGATTGAAGGAAAGAAGAGGTACTACTAAGCAAGCTTGAACCAACTACAGATGATGAGGCGATGACTATCATTGATGATGAAAAAATCCTTGCCCTTGATATGTCCAAGTAGATGAAGTATTTTTTACTCCAACTCAATAAACTTCCCTTGGCTTTTTTTGGCTTTTGTTTCATTTTCTTTCTTTTGGTGTTTTTTGGAACAATTATATTTCTCAAATTAAGATTGTTGGAATAAATTACTTTCATTAAATTTTCATTTGTCTTTGTTCATTTTGGTGCGCAACCGATGACGAGTCTAGCTTAATATTCATAAATTAGTGTATCTATGCATCATAATCTAAATGACTTTACTAGGTAAGGGAGTTTTTTCTATAACATTGAGTTGCGTATGCTTATTTAGAGAGGGCTCCTGCAAAATTACCTCTGTCTCAGTCCTAGTTGATCTTAGAACATTCTTTGATGAACTTTCAAGGTGAAATTGAACTCTGCTTATTTAAGAGAGAGATTATCTAGGCATTGTTTGATGAGCCAACATCTAGAATCCACCCTATTAATATCAATCCTTAGTTTGTCCCCTTGAAACTTTATAAGATTTTAGCTTGCTCTTTATTGTCTTGTGAACCCCGACAATCTACCCAGAGCTATTGTGATATTTATGACAAGTCTGATGATCACTAGGTAAAGGGGCAAGTAGATCAAGGAAAAGGATGTATAGTAAAAACCATAAAGATAGTTGAATTTTACCTGAACTAGACCTAATATCTCCGATCTCTTTCATCATAGAGATAAATTCAAAGGAAAAAAAGGATTTATCCACACTGAAGCAAACTCATCCCACTCTATCCATTCATAGTCAAAAGTATAAGATGGTGCAAATAAGACAACTCTCTTGGAGCTAGGACTTAAAATAAAAAAAAAAGAAGAAAATGACGAAAATAAAAACAGAAAAACAAAAGCAAAGAAAAAGAAAATAAAAAAAGGAGAACATGGAAGAAAAATTGGGTTTCAATTTTTTAAAAAGCAAAGATCTTCTTGATCAAATCCCAATTGCTGCCAAGAGGATAAGCTCTATCTTTTCACAAAGCGAGATTTCAAGCTCTGTCTTTTTATGAAGCAAGATTTCAAAACTTGTCTTTTCATGAAGCAAGATAACAAGATGCCCAGAAGGTGACAATGGAACCTCTAATAGTATACAGTCCCAATAAGAAAGTTTATAGCATAAAGATTTGTCCTTAGTTTCATATCAGCTCCAATTTGAAAATGGCTTTTACTTAAACCATGTCCCTTATAGACCCCATTTCAAGTCTATTAAAGACGTATTGATCTCTTTTAGTAGGTAGAGTCTATTAGTGAAGATTATTTTAAAAAAAAGCATGCATATGAGATAGATAATATGTAAACCCAATAAGACCTTAGGCCAAGTAATGTGTATGTGCTTATATGTAGTGCAACGGTTCTTACTCAAATAGAATTGATTCTCGAGTTGAGTATGGTAATTAGGGTTGTCATATTATAGATATGTTAATCTAGAAAATCAAGCCCTAAGGTATGATGACGTTGATTTAACAAAGCCAAAATGTGATTTGAAAATTTAAAGAAATTTGTGTTTTTTTTTTTATCATAATGAGCCTTTAAGTTTAGGGAAGTGTGTTGCACTATCAAATCTCAAAGGACATTGGGCAAAAGTGGGCTAATGAAAGGATCAGTTGTAAGGTCATATGGTATAGAAGCTACTGTAGACCTTTGATTTTGTCCCTAAGCTAGTTCGGTCCTAATTAAAGATGTCCTAATTGCTTATCGGTCTAATCTTAATGGCTTACACCTATTTTGATCTTTTATCTCGATTGGTCCAATTTTTATAAGGCCCAAATGAGTCCAGTTTCATTTTTAAACCTTGAAACAGTTTAAAAGCGTGTTTTAAATCCTAAAAAATAGTCTACAAGTCATTTTAGTTCGATAATGGATCATGCATGTCGAATTGGGCATGTCTGGTTTGATATAGATGGTCCATATCAAACTAGGACAAACTTAGTTTGATATGGGCATGTCCATATTGAACTGGACAAGTCCCAGTTCGATATGGGTGTCCATGTCAAACTGGGACTTGTCCAGTTCAATATGGACACTAGTCTATGTCGAATTAAGATTTTTTTAGTTCGATATGGTCAGGTTTTAGCTCGAATTCAGTCTGTTTTAGTTTGACATGGTCAAAGTTCATTACGATTTCAAATTGTTTATATGCTTCAGATAAAACTGTGATTAAATAGGAAACTGAGACTCGTTTAACAGATTTTAACCTAGTATTTTCTTAAAAATACATGGGCTAAAATAAGCAGCTGGAGGGAGCAATTATGAAGCCAGCAATTAGCATGGTTTAACAAAAAGCAACACAAAAGCAATAATCAAGCGATCTCCAGTCAAAAACTACAATTAATCCAGGCAGGCAGTAACAGAGGGCTTGTTTTAATTCATTAACTTTGGTAGAATCTACAAACGAAGGTGTGTCTTTATAACTTAATCCATTTAAATTTACAGTGAGTTAACTTATTATTATTTCATCTATCAAATTGTCTTTGTTTAAATTTCATTCTTTTAACTTTTAATTTATATACAAATATACAATATGCACAATAACTTTTTTTTAATATTTGCATGATCATTAGCTTGTTCCATAGCATTAGATTATTCAAACAATATTTAAATGTTCAGTAGCCATATTACAAATAAGTATTTATCAAGAAATTATATTAAAGTGGCCTTAGGGTTTTTATAATAATCATATTTTGATAAAACCTTAATATGTGTTTCTAAAGACCAATAACCCTAAACTTGTTTTCTCTAATTTGCAAAACCATAATCTGTTTTCCAATTTCTAAAACCCTAAATTAGTTTTCTAAATAATCAAAATCCTAATTTCTATAAAATATAAAACCTTAGATTACATAGAAATCCTTATTTCCTAACAAAATCTTATCTTAAATAGCGGGACTGCCATACGTGATCTCTCGTCAATGGGGTTAATATTTATTTGTAGATTATATTCTTTGTTATTTATTTTTATTTTATTTTTAATTAAGCCCTCATTTTATTACTCTTTATGTTTTGAATATTTATATGTTTATCAGTCTACATTTATTTTGTTTGGATTTAAAGGGAATTGTAAAAGGCATGTTTCCATCTAGTGTGGATACCTTATTTATTTAGTTTATGTAATTTAATTTATTTTAAGATTTTTGGGACTATTGCAAGGGACACATTTTCACCTATGGAGGGTGTCCCATTTTATTTACTTTGTTTTCTTTTGTGGACATTTGGAATTTATGTTAAGATTTAATTTATTTAGTTTATATTTCAAAAAGTTATATAATTGGAAGTTACATAATAGCTCCCTCAAAACCAATGCATTTACATAATTATTGATATGTAGTTTTTAGTTTTATGAGTTTTTTTTCAGAATTATATAGTTTTTAATTATATTTATGTAGTTTTTGCTTCAAAATGTTATATAATTGAAAGTTATATAATAATCCCTTTGTAATATTCCTAATTTTTGAAAATCTCTAAAATTTGAAAATTAAATAAAATTAATTAAAATTAAATTAGATAAATTAAATAAATAATTTTAAATGAAAAATAAAAGGATTTTAAATAAAAAAGTGGAATGCATATGTGAAATATATATAAAATATACGTAATATATACAAGTCAATAAAAAGTCAACTCTTTTAAAAGAAAAGTCAAAGTCCAATGATATTTTTGTAATTAAACATGAAAATTAAAATTCATAAAAATAGTTCAAAAATATTTATTTTTGTATGGAAGAGGAAAATTAGTGTTTTTATTAATTAAAAAAATTATTAAATAATTAATTAAAATATAATATAACAATATATATATGGTTAAAATGTGAGTGGAAGGAAAGAGAAATTATTCTTTTTCTTCCTTAGTTTGGTCAAACTCCATAACCATCCAAGCTCAAAGATTTTGCTTCTTCTTAGCTCCATGATTTGAATGATTTTCAAGGTTTCAAGAGAAGATTTGGTGATTTCCACTTGAATTAGTAAGTTTACTCACTTTTTCTTTGGTTTTTCATGAAAGTGTGGAATATGTTAGATTTGGAATTGTGAAGTAGTATGTTTTAATTGTCTATTTTGCTATGAATGAAGTTATTTTAAGAGGTTAACAATGATTTTAAGGTCGGATTGAAGAAATGGTTAAGTTTGAGTAAAGATTGGTGAAGAGAGAGAATTTAGGGTTATGGGAGAATTGAATTTTTGGAATCATGTGATTTAATTGTGCAATTTGATTCTAAATGAGTTATTTTGATGTATAAACAAGTATTTTGAAGTCAAATGATGGATTTAGTTGAGTTTGGATAGAGTTTGGAAATGGAAGTGGTGATTTACGGTTTTGGAAAATAAATTTTTCAAAGATGGTGAATTGTTTGATTTTATTATTTAAAGCATGTTGTTTGATGATATTAATGATGAAAATAAGACTGAAATGATAATTGGATTGAGTTGAAATGAAAAACCTTCAATGGTGAAAGTTATGCCATCTTAGGATTTTGGATATAAGCATGTGTTTATGTAATGTAATTATTTTAAACAAGTTAAAATGTGTTTTTAATAATATAAATAAACTTAAAACACCAAATTGAATGGCTTAATATGGTTTTCCAAAGTTAAAGTAAGGTTAGGCTTAACTTTGTGGTTTTGATTTGAATGATATTTAATTATGGTTTAAGATTGAAAATACCTTTAAATGTGATACTAAATGAATATTTATGATCACATTTTATATAGGCGTTGAGAGGAAGTAGTTTAGCCAACTCAAGTGTTGAAGGGTAACTTGGAAGAGAAGGTTGGAGGTTGTTTTTGAGCTTGCATTTGGTTGCTTTTAGAGGTAAGTACAAACTTTAGATAAATTGGTTATGTTTGCATTACATCGGGCTTAAAATATTTGGATTGAAAAATATGTTAAGCTACTTGATAAATTGAACATTGATGAACAATGTGCTATGACATGTGGTTTGTCATGAATGCATTAAATGCATTATGAAAAGCCATTGTTAATGACTAAATTACATAAAATGTGAAATATAGGCATAATATGAAAATGACCCAAAGTCTTTGGGTAATGTGACATGTTATATATGCATTAAATGTATTGTAAAAAGCCATTTTTAATGGCTAAAGTGCATAAAATGTGATTTATATGAAATTACCCAAAATGTTTGGGTAATGTGCTTTAATGTAAAATGTGATGCATTGTGATGATATGTTAAAATATGATGAAATGAAATGAAATGATATTGATATAAATGAGAAAAAAATGAGAAAAATGAGAAAAGTAAGGAAAAAAAAATGAGAAAATAAGGCAATATGCCTAATTGATAATAAGAAATGAGGCAAAGTGCCTAGTTGATTATAGAAAATGAAAAAAAAATTGAATATGAAATAATTGTGCACCTAGTATGTTATTCAATTTTCAGAGTTCTGTGTTTGTCGGCATGCCTATGAGGTTATTCTTATTATTTGCCTTTGGGGCTAGATTTTGAGCAATTATTTAATTTGCTTTCGAGGCTAGACGGTTGGCGTCAATGTGATTTGATTTGCTTTCGGGGCTAGCTTTTGAGTAATTATTGTAATTTTCCTTCGGGGCTAGACACATGGTGTCAATTTGGACCAAAACAGTAACTGAAATTTAAATAGCATATTAGATCCTTTGGGCCCATACTTGTGTTTGTTTTTATGTGAATTGTAAAAGGATTTGAAAAATATGTTTAAAATAAAATGGTATTTCACATGGTGGCATGATATACATAAGCATTGTGCATTGGCATTGCATATAAGTTTTATTGTTATCAAAGTTTGTACTGCTAGGCTTTTGGCTTAGCACGATTGTAATTCATCACGCTGGTGATAGGAGTAATCTGGTCAAGCCGGAGAGTTCTTCTAGACTAGTCGGGTCTAGATTTGAGTTGATTTTGGACATCAAGATCAGAGACACAGCCATGTGTACGTTTTATATTGCATTTTGATATTATGTATATTATATTATGTTTTGGTGTGTATATTATAAATAAAAAAAAGAATGTTTTGGATAAATATTGTAATGTGGTTTTTATATGAGTTTTTGATATATATATATATATATATGTATATGCATATTTATAAATGCTTTGAGAAATGTGGAGAAATTGAGGAGTATGGGTTAAATGTATGATCGGTTTTTATTGTGAGTGTTTTTCTTTTGCAGATTGTGGTTTGTTGTAATTTGGGGATGTCCAAATTACAGACAAAACTTTGGCAAATTTTTTTTAGAGATTTTTATGTAAAATGGTTATTTTAATAACTATAATAAATAAGTATTTGAGAATTTCATTTGAAAGGTGAAAATTTTTATTTTTACCGGGTCGTGATATTTTTATACCGTATATGCATATTTTAGATATATTGGGTGTATGTATTATATGTATATAAGGTATAAGGGTGTTACATTTATTTTAGTATCAGAGTCTAGGTTTGAGGTTTTTGACCTAGGTGGGTTGTTAGAAAGAGAAAATAGAGATTTTAAATATGATTTTCAATTGTGATACATGCATTGGCGCTGGCAGTTTTTGATCTCTGATGTGGCAATTTCTGCTGTATTTGCAGATATAGGTAGTTATGGCATCTCAAACGCATCAGCCTGCAGAGGGTATTGTAGAGAGTGTAGCTCCTGGTGAGGGTAGAGATGGAGCTAGAGTTGAGACTGCTGGTGAGACGTCTGCTTTTTTGCCAGTGAGACCAGCAGCTGAGGAGATTTCACCGGGCTGGGTATGACATATGGTGGAGCTGTTGAGGCAGGCTCCGATTCAGTAGCCACAATCGCCACCACAGCCGCAGCTGTAGTCGTAGTTGCCGACATAAAAATATGACAAACTGAGAAAGTTTGGAGCTGAAGATTTTGTTGGCACTATAAACCCTGCGGTAGCAGAGCAGTAGTTGGACAGGATCCAGAGAGTGTTCATCCAGCTGTAGGCTAGTCTAGAGGAGAAGTTTAATTATGTCAGATCTCTGTCATAGAGGGATACAAATGAGTGGTGGAAGACTATACCCCATGCTATAATTGATCCTCCAGTGCTGACTTATGACGATTTCCTATGAAAATTTGAAAATATACTACGAGGGAGTATAAGGATGCAAAAAAGATAGAGTTCCTAAGTTTGAGGCAGGACACCGGACAATGATGGAGTATAAGATTGAGTTTATCCAGCTGAATCAGTATGCTGAAGGGATTATTTCTGATAAGATTAACTTGTGTCGGAGGTTTGAGCAGGGGCTAAGACCCTCTATCATGTGTCTTATAGAAGACTCTTGGTATTAGGACTTTTCTCAGTTAGTTATAGCTACCAGGAGTGTAGAGAGAGCACGAGATCTTGCAGCAGTTGCTAGAGCCAAGGAGAGCAAAGTTAGGAGACCCCAGGGTGAGGCAGAGTTTTCATTAGTGAAGAGAGGTCAAGAGGGATATCCTCAGAGATTCAGTAGGAGCCAGGGGCAGTTTGGCAGGTTAGTACAGTAGTAGAGATAGAGACATGTAGCCTCAGTGGCTAGTGCTCTGACTCTAGTGGCTTAGAGACCTGCTCCACCTACCTGTGTTCATTATGGTAGGGCAAATAGAGGTGTCTACTGGAGGATAGGTGCACCAACAGTGTCTTACAGATGTGGTTCACTATACCATTTTATCAGAGATTGTCCAGAGCCACCAAATGACAGACAGACAGATACTGCAGCTTCTAAACTAGTGCCAGAGGGGGTCGTGGTGGCAGAGGTTTTGGTAGAGGTGGTAGATTTGGGTCTGGTTAGAGAGGAGGTTCTACTGCTGGGAGTAGACCACATGAGGCAGAGCCATCACAGTGGGCCAATGTAATGCAAAGACAGTCGAATGCTTCAGCTATTATTGCTAGGACTTTTACTTTATTCGGTACTTCAGTTCTTTCATTGATAGACCCTGAGTTGACTCATTCTTATATCAGTGCATCCATATTACCTATGAGTGATTTGCATTCTGAGTCCCTAGAATTTGATGTTTTAGTAACAAATTCTTTAAGGCACAGTGTTGTGGTTAATAAGGTGCACTGAGATAGCCCAATTATTGTTCAGGATGAGGAGTTTCTGGGTGACATGATTGAAATGCCTTTCAGGGAGCATAATCTGATTATGGGCATAGATTGGTTATCTAGGCATGGGGTTGTGGTAGACTATCAGCAGAAATGTATTACCCTGAGAACATGTGATGGTAGAGATGTGATGGTATCTAGTGAGCAGAAACATCTTTCATCCATGTTTGTTTCAGCTAGGAGGATGATTCGAAAGGGATATGAGGCATATCTTGCTCATGTTGTCGATACCATAGTAGTGGAGTCCCAACTTGACAGTATACTCACAGTTGCCAAGTTTCTAGATGTTTTTCCTGATGAGTTGCCAGGGGTACCTCCAAAGAGAGAGGTGGAGTTTGGTATTGATCTGATGCCTGGTACCACTCCCATCTCTATTACCCCTTATTGGATGGCACCTGTAGAATTGAAGGAGTTGAAGGTGCAGTTGTAGGAGTTGCTTGATCCGCCCTAGTGTGTCACCATGGGGAGCAACTATTTTATTTGTGAAGAAAAAGGATGTCACCTTGAGATTATGTATTGATTACAGACAGTTGAATAAGGTAACCATCAAGAACAAGTATCCTTTACCTTGGATAGATGATCTCTTTGATCACTTGAAGGAAGCAACAATATTCTCTAAGATTGATATGAAATCAGGGTACTATCGGTTGAGAGTCAGAGATGTGGATGTGCCCAAGATAGCTTTCCACACGAGGTATGAGCATTATGAGTTTTTGGTGATGCCCTTTGGATTGACGAATGCACCAGCAACATTCTTGGATTTGATGAACAGGGTGTTTAGACCATACTTAGATTAGTTGGTGGTCTTCATTGATGATATTCTAGTGTAATCATGTAAATGTGGACCATGACAGGAATGGCAGGAATTTATGGATTGTACTACAGACTTTAAGAGAGAAGCAGTTGTATGCTAAGTTGTTTAAGTGTGAGTTCTGGCTTGATCAAGTGACTTTTCTCGGTCATGTGGTATCAGCATAGGGTATTAAAGTTGATCTGAGTAAAGTTGAGGCTATTTTGAATTGGAGTCCACCGAAGTCTGTGATAGAGGTTAGAAGTTTTCTGGGTTTGACAGGCTATTATTGTCGATTTGTGAAGGATTTTTCTATGATAGCTACACCACTCACAAAATTACTTCAGAAGCGAGTTAGATTTGTATAGAAAGATCGATGTCAGGCGAGTTTTGAGTATTTGAGGGAGATGTTGACTCAGGCTCCCATCCTTACCCTGCCTGTGGAAGGTAAACCATATGTTATATACAATGATGCTTCACATAGCGGTTTAGATTGTGTTCTGATATAGGAGGATAGAGTCATTGCTTATGCCTCTCGATAGTTGAAGCCACATGAGCTGAATTACCCAATTCATGATTTAGAGCTAGCAGCCATAGTTTTTGCATTGAGGATTTAGCGACATTATTTGTATGGGGAGAAATGTTTCATTTATACTGATCGCAAAAGTTTAAAGTACCTGGGTGTTTAGATAGAGCTGAATCTTCGGCAGAGATGGTGGTTAAAGTTGATTAAAGACTACGACTGGTTGATTGATTATCATCATGGCAAGACAAATGTTGTTACTGATGCTTTAAGTAGGAAATCTATGGTAGGTTTGATTGCTTATTCGCTCTAGTTTCTTATTGAGTTAAGAGTGTTGCATGCCAAATTTGAGTCTTATGATGATGGTTCTTTGATAGCTTAGTTACAATTGAGGCCAATGCTGTTGGATTGGATTAGAGAGACCTAGTTGGCAGATGAGAGAATTCAGAAGATTGTGATGGATTGCTAAAAGGGGGAGAGTCGAGACTTTCACATGAGACATGATGGCAGTCTATGGTACAGAGATAGATTGTGTATTCTTGATGATGCAGGATTGAAGAGGATGATATTGGAGGAAGCACATCAATCACTCTATGCTATGCACTATGGTAGTACTAAGATGTATTAGGATTTGAAGCAGCATTATTGGTGGTCAGGTATGAAGAGGGACATAGTAGAGTTTGTATCCAGATGTCTCACTTGCCAGAGAGTAAAGGTTGAGTACCAGGTTCCTTCAGGGTTGCTTCAGTCATTATTAGTGGCTGAGTGGAAGTCGGAGTGAGTGACGATGGATTTTGTGACTGGACTGCCTTTGACCCAGAAGATGCATGATACAATCTGGGTGATTGTGGATTGAATGACAAAGACAACTCATTTTCTTCCAATTCATATGGATTATTCACTTGAAAGGTTGGCTGAGCTATATATCAGTGAGATAGTGAGGTTGCATAGAGTTTCAGTTTCTTTGGTGTCGGATCGAGATCCCCGATTTATCTCGAGGTTTTGGAGGAGTTTGCAGAATACATTGGGTTCTCGATTATATTTTAGTACTATTTTCCATCCTCAGACAAATGGGCAGTCAGAGAGAGTGATACAAATTCTAGAGGATATGTTGAGGAGTTGTATCATTAATTTCACTAGGAGCTGGGATAGATTTTTTTCACTGATTGAGTTTGTTTATAACAACGGTCATCATTCCAGTACTGGGATGACACCTTATGAGGCCTTGTATGGCAGAAAATGTAGGACACCTTGGTGTTAAGATGAGGTTCGAGAAGGTAAATTAGTCAGCCCCAATTTGATTAAGGAAATAGAAGAGAAAGTAAAGGTGATTCGGGGTCATTTAAAAGCAGCTTCAGACCGACAGAAATCCTCTATCGATTTTAAGAGGAAAGACATAGAGTTCAGTGTGGGAGATAAAGTATTCCTGAAGGTATTTCTATGGAAGAAGATTTTGAGATTCAGTCGCAAAGAAAAGTTGAGTCCTTATTTAATAGGACCAGATGAGATACTGGAGAGAGTTGGTCCAGTGGCTTATAAACTGCTCTGTCGCCTGAGTTGGATCGGATACATAATGTCTTCCATGTCTCTATGCTTTGGAGATACAAGTTATACCTATCTCATATCTTGTCAGTGAAGTCTATTGAGATGAGTCTGGATCTGATCTACAAGAAAGAACCAGTGATAATTTTGGCACGTGAGGTAAAAGAGTTGAGGAAAAAGAAGGTGCCACTTGTGAAAGTTCTTTGCAGGAATCATGCGACTGAGGAGGTGATATGAGAGAGTGAGCAGACAATGCAGAGTCAGTATCTCCAATTATTTTAGAATTGAGAACAGATAATTTCGAGGGCGAAAATTTCTTTAGGGGAAAAGAATTATAATATTCCTAATTTTTAAAAATCTCTAATTTTTAAAAATTAAATTAAATAAATTAAAATTAAATATGTAATTTTAAATGAAAAATGAAAGAATTTTAAATGAAAAATTGGAATGTATATGTGAAATATACATAATATATACATAATATATACAAGTCAACAAAAAAGTTAACTATTATAAAAGAAACGTCAAAGTTCAATGGCATTATTGCAATTAAACTTTAAAAATTAAATTTATAAAAATAATTCAAAAATAATTTATTTTTGTATGGAAGAGGAAAAATAGTATTTTTATTAATTAAATAAATAATTAAATATTTAATTAAAAATATAATATATATATATATATGGTTAAAATGTGAGTGGAAGGAAAGAGAAATTAAAATCAATTTTCATCTTCTTCTTCTTCCTTAGTTTGGCCGAACTCCATAAACATCCAAGCTCAAGATTTTGCTTCTTCTTAGCTCCATGATTTGAATGATTTTCAAGATTTCAAGAGAAGATTTGGTAATTTCCACTTGAATTAGTAAGTTTACTCACTTTTTCTTTGATTTTTCATGAAAGTTTGGAATATGTTTGATTTGGAATTGTGAAGTAGTATGTTTTAGTTGTCTATTTTGGTATGAATGAAGTTATTTTAAGTGGTTAACAATGATTTTAAGGTTGGATTGAAGAAATAGTTAAGTTTGAGTAAAGATTGATGAAGAGACAGAATTTAGGGTTATGGGAGAATTGTTTTTTTAGAATCACGTGATTTAATTGTGTAATTTGATTCTAAATGAGTTGTTTTGATGCATAAACAAGTATTTTGAAGTCAAATGATGGATTTGGTTGAGTTTGGATAGAGTTTGGAAATGAAAGTGGTGATTTAGAGTTTTAGAAAAGGAATTTTTCAAAGATGGTGAATTGTTTAATTTTATTATTTAAAGCATGTTGTTTGATGATATTAATGATAGAAATAAGTTTGAAATGATAATTGAATTGTGTTGGAATGGAAAACCTTCAATGGTGAAGGTTATGTCATTTTAGGGTTTTGGATATAAGCATGTGTTTATGTAATATAATTATTTTAAACAAGTTAAAATACATTTTTATTAATATAAACAAACTTAAAACACCAAATTGAATGGCTTAATTTAGTTTTTCAAAGTTAAAGTGAGGTTAGACTTAACTTTGGGGTTTTAATTTGAATGATATTTAATTATGGTTTAAGATTAGAAATGCCTTTAAATGTGATACTAAATGATTATTTATGATCACATTTGGTATAAAAATTGAGAGAAAGAGGTTTGGCCAACCCAAGTGTTGAAGGGTAACTTGCATTTGGTTGCTTTTAGAGGTAAGTACAAACTTTGGATAAATTGGTTATGTTTGCATTACATTGGGCTTAACACATTTTGGATTAAAAAATGTGTTAAGTTACTTGATACATTGAACATTGATGAATAATGTGCTATGACATGTGGTTTATCATAAATGTATGAAATGCATTATGAAAAGTCATTGTTAATGGCTAAATTACATAAAATGTGAAATATGTGCATAATGTGAAAATGTCCGAAAGTGTTTGGATAATGTGATATATTATATATGCATTAAAGGCATTGTGAAAAGCCATTCTTAATGGCTAAAGTGCATATAATGTGATTTATATGTGAATTATATGAAATTACCCAAAATATTTGGGTAATGTGCTTTAATGTAAAATGTGATGTATTGTGATGATAAGTTGAAATATGATGAAATGAAATGAATTGATCTTGATATAAATGAGACAAAAATAATAAAATTGAGAAAAAAAAATAAAAAAAATAAGGCAATGTGCCTAATTGATAATAAGAAATGAGGCAATGTGCCTAGTTGATTATGGAAAATGAGAAAAAAAAATTAAATATGAAATAATTATGTGTCTAGTATGTTATTTAATTTTTAGAGTTTTGTATTTGGCGGCATGCCTATGATGTTATCCTCATTATTTATCTTCGATGCTAGCTTTTGAGCAATTATTTGATTTGCCTTCGGGGCTAGACGCTTGGCATCACTGTGATATGATTTGCCTTCGGGGTTAGCTTTTGAGCAATTATTATAGTTTGCCTTCGGAGCTAGACACATGGTGTTAAATTTGAATCAAAATAGTAACTCTGGAATTTGAATATCATATTAGATCATTTGGGCCCATGCTTGTATTTATTTTTATGTGAATTATAAATGGTTAAAAAATATATTTAAAATGAAATGGTATGTCACATGGTATCATGATATACATAAGCATTATGCATTGGTATTGCATATAAATTTTATTGTTATTAAAGTTTGTACCACTAGGTTTTTGGCTTAGCGCGATTGCAATTCATCGAGCAAGTGACATGAGTGATCCAGTAGAGCCGAAAAATTCTTCTGGATCAGGTTAGGTCTAGATTTGAGTTAATTTTGAGCATCAAGATCAGAAACACTGCCAGCATGTATATATTTTATATTGCATTTTGATATTATGTATATTATGTTATGTTTTGATGTATATATTGTAAATTAAAAAGAATATTTTGGATAAACATTGTAATGTGGGTTGTATATGAGTTTTTGATAAATATATATGTATATATGTATAAATGTTTTGAGAAATATGGAGAAATTGAGGAGTATCAGTAAAATGTATGATCGATTTTTATTGGGAGTATTTTTCTTTTGTAGATTGTGGTTTATTGTAATTTGAGGATGTTCAAATTACAGACAAAACTCTAACGAATTTTTTTCTGAGATTTTTATGTAAAATGGTTATTTTGATAACTATAATAAATAAATAATATTTTATTACTAATTATATATATTAAAGTATTTGAGAATTTAATTTGAAATATAAAAATTTTTATTTTTACTTGATCATGATATTTTTATACCGTATATATATATATATATATTATATTGAATATATATATTATATGTATATAGGGTATAAGGGTATTACACCCTTAAAACTATATATAAGTCAGTCAAAACTACATAATTCTTGATATTATGTAGTTTTTAATTTTATGTGATTTTCTTAAAAAATTATGTAGTTTTTAATTACGTTTATGTAGTTTTTACTTTAAAAAGTTATATAATTAAAAATTATATAATAGTCCATTAAAACCACATATAAGTCGGTCAAAACTACATAATTCGTGATATTATGTAGTTTTTATTTTTATGTGATTTTCTTTCAATAGTATATAGTTTTTAATTATATTTATGTAGTTTTTGCTTTAATAAGTTACATAATTGAAAGTTACATAATAGTCTCTTAAAATCACATATAGGTCAGTCAAAACAATATAATTCTTAATATTTTATAGTTTTTATTTTTATGTCATTTTCTTAGAAAATTATATTGTTTTTCCTTACATATATGTAATTTTTGTTTTAAAAAATTATATAATCGAAAGTTACATAATAGTACCTCAAAACAACATATAGATCAATCAAAATTACGTAATTGTTCATATTTTATAGTTTTAAAAATGACATATTGACTAGTATAATTTACATAATTCTTTATATCATGAAGTTTTTTTTTTAAAATTTTCTAATAAAACTACATATTTGTATTCTTTAAATTACATAATCAATATTTTAATTAGAAAATTTTAAAATAAAAAAATATGATAAACTTACCATGTTTTTAAACTTACCATGTTTTTTAAGTGGGCACCGTACTGTATATATTTTCAAAAGTTGGTATCAAGTCTACTGTACTAAACTCATTTGAGAATGGTAGTGTTTTTAAGTTCCAAGTGCTTTTATTCTTCCGATGGCTTCAGTGCTTGTCTGTAATAATGATTAGCAAATTGTAGTTTTGAATAATTATAGGTTTCAGCATACTAAAAATAATAAAAATTTTATAAATAAATGAAATGGTTTTCTAATATATTTGAAATTTTGAAAAACTGTTCCAGACTCTACATGTAGGAACACAACTTGTCTTGGCCTATTCACAGGTCATAAATGGGGAGTGGGAGTGCTTTCCTTTTACAAGGTATAACTTCTTACCAAGTAATGCTTCTACAAGTACTTGTCAAAGAACTGGTTTATCAAGTATAACAAATATTCCAAGAATGCTCTTAAGGCATATGCCACTATTTACACCCTATGTTTTTAATGGGTTGCTGAGGTTTCATAATATATAATGCGGTTTAATTCTTGTTTATTTTGACTTTCACCTTTTATTCATAATTTGTTTTTCATAGTAATAATCTCATCATTTGATTTTCATAGTAATAATCTCATGATTTGAAAACTAGAAAATTTCAAATCATGAATTAGCAATTTTTCTTGATTTATAATTTTATCTTTCAAAAATATTCAAAATAAAATTTTTAAATACTAAACATATGATGATAAATAATTTTTCATCATTTTGATATATAAAAATTTTAAAATATTATCAAATCAAATAAAAATATTTTAATTTAACCATACTATACCATATTATTTTTCTAAATATGATAAACATTGTTTATAGTATCATATCATATAATACTATATATTATTAAATCATACTATCAGACGTCAGCCATCCAAACAAAGTGTTAGTAATTTTTTGTCATTCTTAATTTTGAACAAATAACTAATTATATGCTATGTATACATTTATGTACGCCAAGATTATAATATTTTTTTTTACTTCACCTTTGGATTTAAAGGTTAAAATTTTTCATATGCTAAGAAATGAACTTTTCTTATACCTATAATTGAAAATTAAATATTTGTCATGAAAGGAAGGGAAAAGAGGTATCAAATAAAAAAATACATAATATTTTCAAAGTTAGTAATAAGTAGAAAACCAAAAACCAAAAGTTATCTCTTCATTAAAGGTGTAACTAATGAAAACTAAAGCAAAAATTATATTATTGGTATTTGTACTTTTTAATTTTTTTCTTTTGCCATATGTATAACTTTTTTTGGCCAGTTTAATATTTGAACTTTAATTTTTAGTATTATTTTAGTTATTCTAGCTGATTTTATCCTAAATGGCATGCTGACTAGCCGATGTGAGGCCAGATTTTTATTTAAAATTGTGTGATATCAAATTATAAATTATTGGTTGACCAAAATACTCTTATTCATTCAATTTTTCTAAACCCTAAATCATATTTTTAATTTTAAAGAAGAATAAGCACAAATAAAATAAACTCACATTTCATTAATGAAAGCCCAAGTGCATTTGTGAATAAAAATCAAAATCGAAAGATTTTTAGAATATTGTTTTAGCTATTGCCATTCTGCAATTGTAGTTGCAAAATTTAATTTATTTATGCAATTGTCATTCTCAGTGCAAAGGAAGAAAAAATTCTTCCTATTTTTAACCATCCAAGCAAAACATACACAAGATTAAATTAAAAAACAACAACCATAAATAGCTCTTTCTCTTTCTCTATTCAAAGAAGACCCACAAACACAAACAAGAATTAACCAAACCCAAATAACAAAATACCAACAATACCGAAAAGTACAGACATGTATAATTTTTCCAAAACTAAAATGTCTCTTCAAATTTAACAATTACTGCACCAAAATAAAAAGATTTAGTGAAAAATTTAAACACACCAGATACTTGAAATCACTGCGTTTTAATAATTAACATGCCAGATAAATCGATCTTAATTGAAATCATTGCGTTTTCTTTGAATCTTTATCAAGCATGCAAATAAGAGTGGATAAATATATATCCAACACCAACTACGTACTTATCTAATATAAAAATAGAAATTAATAAAATAAAAATAAAAATAAAAATAAAAATAAAAATGATATATAGTATTTATAGAGTTGTTTGGTTATATATACACATATAGACACACACAAATATTGAATTAGTATTGAAATTAGACATGAATTTTATAAGTTAGAATAAGTAATTTTATAAGTTAGAACAAGTAATTTTAAAGTAAAGAAAATATATGTATCTTATTTATTATGACAAAATAAATGCTTAATTATTAAATTATTATTGAAACTAGACATGGATTTTATAATTTATATGAAAAGTAAATAAATAATTTTAAAATAAAGAAAAATATATATTAAAAAAAGGTTTAATAATTTCTTTTTGAGGGAATAATACAAATTATTATACTATGATATTTGATGCTTTGAAGCCAAGCATGATTTACTCACTTGATTAATGAAATGTGAGTTTATTTTATTTGTGCTTATTGAAATATCTCAACATTGGTCTGCTATGAAGATTTTACTGGATTTTGGCCACCTAACGAGATATATATATATTGAAAATTTAAAATTAAATGACCTTATTGTATATTATTAGGTATGTTAGTTACTAACCCGAGTTTTTTTTCAATTAGAAAGAAAGGATTTCATTAATAGAAAACATAAGTACATAAGTAGAGAAAAAAAAAAAAAAAAAGCAAAACAGAGAAACCAACTTAAAGCAACAGAAAGCCAAAGAAGAAAGAATGGAAATTGAACAAAAAAAAAAAACAGTATAAGAAAAAGAACACAGACAGCCATTACAACATCAATAAACACAAAAAATCTTCAATAAAATCCTTATAGAAAGGCACAAAACTTAGCTTGAAGGCATCCTCTAGAGAATGGCCAAAGACAACAATAGCAAGGCTAAGAACAAATAGAATCTGTAGAGCTAAGATGTAGATTATCCACCATAGCTATGTTTGTTCTTAGCCTGATATAAAAAGTCAATAACTTCCACTCCCCATGCAGTTTTGTTGACTCAGAGAATGAACCAGTGATAGCTGCTCTCATTTTGCAAAAATATAAATTTTGTTAATATCAGAAGCCCATTTTCCTTACCTGAGCTCACCATTTTCGAATTTATCAATGGTGTTAGGAGGAATCCTTGCATTCCTTAAATCAATACATTTCCTGAACTCGTCATATTCATTCTGGAATACCATCCCAACACTGCAATCAGAACATATGGCTCGTTGAACCATGTAAAAAGGGCATAACCCCTGATTTTTGTGAAATGTAATACAACACAATATTCATCTCCTGCAACTCAAATATTGAACATCATATGTACAAACATAATAAGCAATCAAATATAAGTAAATTATTCAACAAAAAATAGTTACTGTTAAATAATAGCTCATAAACCAAATCAGTTTTGCACTAAAATTTCCAACAAAGAGAAGAATTATCAATTTTATAATAGAGTTTGAATAGGAAAAATATGTTAGAATAAAAAAAATATTTTCTTAAGAAAAATGATTTTCTTATATATCTAGGGTAAAGTAAATACTATATATAGAGCACCTTAGATGTTAAATAATATATTGAATTGTGAGAAAAGAAAAACCTCACCCTTGGACGTAGGCAAATTACCGAACCACATAAATCTTTGTGTCTTGTGCGATTACTTCTCTTATTTTTCTCCTTAATTTTTCTGTTTATAGATTGATCTCTTATTTTGCAAGTTCTAAAAGTGCAAGAGTTTTTCTAACAATTGGTATTAGAGCTTCTAGTTAGGATGAATGAGTTTGGAACACATGCTAAGTTGAACAAATTCGATGGAAAGGAAAATTTCTTTGTATGGCAGATGAGAGTAAATGATCTGTTGACATAAATGAAGATTCACAAGGCGTTAAAGGAAACAAAGCTGACAAACATGGATGAAGAGGATTGGCAAGATATTGAGTCAATCGCCTTCAATATAATCCGGATGTGTTTGGCAGATTCAGTAGTATATGACATAATCGACTAGAAGACAACCAAAGGTTTATGGACAAAGCTGGAGAGTTTGTTCATGTCCAAGAACGTGACCAAAAAATTATTCATGAAGCACGATCTATTCTGGTTTAGAATGGAAGAAGATGGAGATCTAAGAAATCACATAGCCCAAATCAAAAGGTTAGTTATTTATTGCGTGTGGATGTTAAATTGGATAACGAGGATAAGGCGTTGATGCTCTTATGTTCATTGTCACTATCTTTCAATTAATTCAATACGACATTGCTATATGAAAAGGAGACACTGGACTACGAGAAAGTGGTGAAAGCTCTAAGGTCTCATATTTCAATGCAGAAGTTAAAGATGAGAAATTCGCAAGTTGAAGGTTCGTTAGTCAGTTCAGAATGCGGAAGGGGCAGTGTAAGGAACAAGGAGCAGAAGAGAGAAAAATCAAGAGGAAAGTCAAAGTCAAGAGTGTCAAAGGAATAATATTTCAAGTGTCATCAGAAGGGCCACTAGAAAAAAGATTGTCTATCATTAAAAAAAATTAGAGGGCTGGTAAGAAAGAAGCAACTTCAAGTTCAGCCAGTATAGCTGCTGATACTTCAGAAGAGGGAGATCTCTTAGCAGCCTCGACGATAAGGAATGATTCAAAATCAGACACATGGACTTTGGATTCAGTATGCTCATCACATTATACTTCTCATAGAGATTGGTTCCACAATTACAAGGCATGTGATATTGGCAGTGTAACATTAGGTGGCAATTATACTTGCATAGCAGTAGAGATTTAAACTTTTAAAATTAAAATGTTTGATTGTATAATCAGAACATTGGAGAATGTCAAACATATTTTTGAATTAAAGAAGAATATGATTTCTTTAGGTTTATTAGAGAAGAAATTGTGTAGATTTTCAATAGCTCCAAGTAGTGGAGTTCTTAAAGTATCCATAGGAACTATGACTGTAATGAAGGGGAAGAAGATAGAAAATAATTTGTATAGGCTAGAAGGTAGTACAGTTTTAAACAATAATTCTGCATATTCATCAACAGAAGATAGTTTGGATGCATCAAAGCTATGACATATGCGATTAGGGCATATAAGTGAGCAAGGTTTGCAAAAACTTCATAAAAGAAAATTGTTGAATGGGATAACATGGTATGAAGTTGGATTCTGTGAGTTTTGTATCTATGGGAAACAAAAAAAGAGTTCAATTCAAGACTTCTTCACATAAAAGCAAGCAAGTATTAGAGTATGTTCATTTAGATATTTGGGATTTAGCACAAGTTACAACAAAAGATGAAGCCAATTATTTTGTAACATTCATTGAACACTTCTCCCAAAAAGTTTAGTTATATTTTTATGAAGAAGAAAGGTGAAGTATTCTCAAGGTTCAAAGAGTAGAAAACCAATGTTGAGAAACAGACAAAAAAAAGTGTGAAGTGCTTAAGGTCTGACAATAGAGGTGAGCACACATTTAAAGAGTTCATAGATTTCTGTAAGAAAGAAGGAATTGAGCGACACTTCACAGTTCCTAAGATACCTTAGCAGAATGGGGTAGCAGAGAGGATAAATATGACATTACTAGAAAGAGTCAGAGCAATGAGATTACAAGCAGGGTTACCCAAACAGTTTTGGGCAGAAAGAGTAAATACTGCTTGTTTCATCATAAAAAGGTCATCTTCAAGTAAGTTAGAGGGAAAGTTGGCACAACAGGCTTGGATATGTAAAGATGTCGACTATTCTCTACTCAAGATAATTGGATGTTCAGCCTACACATTAATCCCCAGTGATGAAAGTTCAAAACTAGATTCAAAGTCAAGAAAATGCATCTTTGTCATATATAAAAAAGGGTAAAAGGATATAGACTATGAGATCTTAATGCGAAGAAGGTGATAGTTAGTAGAGATGTAATCTTTAATGAGTGGGTTATAATAAATAAGCAAGAATCATCTCAAGAAGTTGAAGAATCAACCTCCAAGATAGATGTGAAGCTTGTGTTGGATAGTCCTTAAAAATCAATTTAACCAGTAGTTGAATCTGAAAGCAAGGACGATGATTCATAGAGTGCAATAGTGCAACATCATCAACATGATCACAGTATTGTCATAGATAAGCCTAGACGCATAATTAGACCTTCAACTAGATATCACAAAGATGATGATTCACTCTCCTTTGCTTTACTAATAAGTGAAGGAAAATCATATTTTTTTCAGGTCTAGAAAAAAAAAATCATTTTAATTTATTATTTATTTAAATATTTTTAATTCTTTAATTTTCATCTACCACCCATAAATAAAATTATTTTTAAATTATTTAATTAATTTATTTTTAAATTATAATTATCATTTGACCCTTTGATTTTACTATTCACTTTTTGTCTTATTTTTACTTATTTTTTACTTCATATGTATTGTATATTTCTTATATATATTACATATACATCACCCACTTCCCGCTTCCAACTCATTATTTGTCTTTAAATTATTTATTTTAACTCAATTAAATTTTATTTAAATTTTGTTTTAGCAAAAATATTGATGTTACAATAATTCTCATTCATAATATATGATCCGATACAAATCTTCACTCTCTATATACAACAAAAATTGTAACTGAGTCTGGAAACTAATGTCAATCATTAGCATATAATGGTAGCTACTATAATACTGACAAATACAAATAATAATTTTTATTTCCCACATCATCAATTTTCCTCTATTCCTTCCTCTGGAACTTTTACCTCAATTGCAATTGCTTCTCCTTTGGATTTGGGCCACCACCTTTCATCTTATATTATAATTATACGCTTTCTTCCAATCCAGCATCTCTGGCTTTGGTAATACCTTAGTTCCTGATTACTCTTCCAATTGAGCAAATCCTCATCCTCAAAGATGAAATTTGAAAATTGAATATCCACCATTTTAAAGAATTTGGTTAGCAAAAGTACTGCTTGTGTTTGTGCCTTATAAGAAAAATCCATACCCCTTTACTAAAGTTATCAACAACGGTTAGAAAATAGTGCCATCCATCAAAAGAACATTGTGCATTTAGGTCTCATATGTCCATATGTATGAGATTAAAAGGTTTTTGAGTTATTGAGGTGCTAATGGAAAAGGTTGTGTCCTTTACTCAGCCAAAGGACAGATATTACAAAAGAAGTTTTCATATTTATTAAGGCCAAATATATATATATCTCTCCAAACTTTACTCATTTAGTCTATTTATTTTTGGACTTTCAATTTAATCATACAACCTTTTGAACTCATGTTTTTCTAAACTTATAACCACAAATTTACTGTATCATGATTGAGCCACGCGCGCCGAGTTCTATTTTTCTTAACTTATACACACTTTTTTTCTCTCTCTAAATCCATTTCTTTCTAAAATCTAATTTTTAAAATTAAATTCATAAATCTAGTCCACACTTATATTTTGTCAACACATGATTTTTTATTAAATTTTTGAGATTAGATCTTAGATGGAAAGGAATTTAGAGATAGAAAAAAAAATATATTTATAAGTTAAGAAAATCGTGACTTTTCGAGTATTTATTTATAAATTAAAAAAAATATAAGTTCATGAGAGGTTATATGGTTAAATTAAAAATTCAAAGGAAAAAACTTATTAAACGAGTAAAGTTTAGGAAACTACATATTTATTTTGACCTTTTATTGATGAAGCTTAAAAGTGGAAGTACTACATTAGAAGGGTAGACTTAACAGCTAGGCCATTGGATAACAAAAGATAAAGTAAGTTGATTGATAAGAGCTCTTTTTGGATACATGGGATTGAAAACAGTATTACTGGATTTATTAAAGAGTTGATAAGAAGGGTTGATGTTCAAAATATAAAGGTTTCCCACTACTCTTCTAACAGCTAACACACTGCTACTCTTCTGGTCTTGTAACAGATAAGTGGTATTAGTGAAAAGGAATTGTAATTTCTTTTGTTCTGTTAGTTTTCTTATAGAAAGAAGGTTGTGTATGAATTCTAGAATGTAAGTTCAGTTAATAATATTTGATTATTGAGAATAACTATGCCTAACTACTTCAAAGTTAATGTCGTGCCGTTGGACAAGTGTACTTTTACTGGTTTTTGTGTAAGGGTGAGGGTATTAAACATCTTTTTAGCTAGATGCCCTATATTTATTATCCAGTACCATTGAGTTAATTTCATAGAAAGAACATGTATATTACGTGCAAAAGCTTTTGATAAGGTATCCCGAAATTTAATGAAGCTTTCAGTAGGAATTTGGACCTGATTGCTTTTAATATGCTTTGTAACCTCTGATTTGATCCACTCGAAAAGTTTTCCAACCTTGATCTTCAGAATCAGTTTCAACTTCATCAGCCTTTTCTGCCTAATTCACATCAGCCTTTTCTGCCTAATTTAATGAAGCACATACCCTTGACATGACTAAGTCATTTAGAGTAGTCACTAAACTTATCATTATTTTTATTATAACCTCCATCATTCCTATTAGGACAAAGGTCTAATGTAGTTACTGAAGCATTTACGCAGGTCCAGATTAGCCCCTATAAATTTTTTAAAGACAAATACACAATTTTTCTATCAAACACAGCCCAATTTGCTAATATTTTAATGGTAAAGTTAACATCTGTTAACAGATATTATTTCGTGGGTCCCAACACCTCTCCATCTCCTTCATCACCTACTCCTCCTATCTCTCTTTACCTATATCCTCATGGTTTTCATATCTTAGCTTATTGTGCTTTCCCTCTTTGGTTGCATATCTTGGTACAATTTTGGAAATTAGCTTTCATTTATTTTGATTCGTTTAATTTCCTTTATTGGGTTCAATTTTGTTGCTTCGAATTGGATTTTTGTTTGGTTTTTGAATATTTTTCTTTGCAATGTGCAATCTAATATAGATGGTCCCTAGCTTCTTCTTTGTAAGAGTACCTTCGACTTGAGAGTTTCACTGTTTCTTTTTCTTTTTATTTTTTTTAAGATAACATGAGTGGGCTTAAAGCCAGTTTGACATACAATCAAACTCTTTTTGTTCCATACAGGCTACTAATGACATATGAGAATCGAAGATCCATTAAGGTTTCTTGATATTTCACTTTAAACTAACTAAAGCTTCAAGACACTGAAATTTTTAGTCTCTATAATGGGAGTTTTAGAGAAATCATATCTTGTGGTTGCAGTAGTTAGCGTATAAAGGTACAAATAAGTTGTCTACCATTTTCTAAAGAAAATAATACAAAATCAACCATTCGTAAATCACACATTAAGCAAATGAATTTATTATAATTATTTAAATCCTCAAAAAAATGTATAACCTCTTTTTATTGACAATTTTGCTACAAGCATGGCAGGTGAATATGTCGTTATAGCCATTGTTGTTGTGTTTACAAATCTTTTTACAGTATTTAGTTTAGCGTATGCACTTTTGTTTGTGTAAAGAGAGAGAATAGTAATGGGTGATGAAGGAGATGAAGAGGTGTTAGACCTATAAAATAACATCTATTAACAAATGTTAACTTTACCATTAAAATTTGGGCAAATTGGGCTATTTTTGATGGATATAGTGTGCATTTGTAAAAAAAAAAAAAATGGATATGGGCTAATATTGACCTATACAAATATTTCAGGTGTTAAATTAGACCTTTATCCTTCTTATTATAACCTCCTTGATGGGTGTCGAATCCACCAAAAATAATAAATATGCTCTTCCTACAATAGAAAACTTATAAATAGGGTGAGAATGGTCGAACCCAAGAGACTAGCCTTGCCCAAGGCTAACCAAAACCTGACCTGCTGTAATTTAAGAAAAATAAAATAAAACTAGGGGAATTATATTTATGAAAAATAAAACGAAATTAAGTTAAAGAAGTGATCAAGAATGAAATTAGGACAGCAAAAATAATTAAAAACTTGAAACAATGGAAGACAAACTCAGTCAAAGGTAATTCGCGGTATGAAATTCATTTGGATTGATCATCGATTTCAAGATAGCTTTTCAACTCATTATTGTAGACAAGTTATAGTAAAAAAGGAACGTCCTCCCAACCAATTCTATCTTAGTATTAGATTATTAAGGTACGACCTAATAATAATCCCTAATTAACTAGCAAACATAAGTACGACGAAGGATTTAGCCGTTAACAGCGTTAAAAAATAATAGAACCCTGCCCTGACCAACAAAAACTACGAGAATCCATTTAGATCAGATTATGTTTTCCCACAATATTACCCTAAGGCTTTGACGCAATTGAATTATATTGACTACCACTTTTATCAACTCGGATTAACAATTACGGATTAAACCTAATTGATTGGTTTTGCAGAAACCTATTAGATGAATAACGGGCCCTGTTAAAACAAATAATAGATATCCACTATGGATGATTCTCACCTCAATAATCAAAGAGAAAATACAAATACATTATGAATCAAAAAGCAAAGATAAAGCACATTAAATCTCACAATCCATTAGAAAATCAACGTTGAATTAACCTTCGACTGAAAGAAAGAGTTTAGCCACACATGGCTATGGAAGAAAACATTGTAAAATCTGTCAAAGAAAACTGAAATTCGTATCTATCAAAGATGAGGCAAAAAGTCCCCTCCCAAAACCCTAAAAATAACTTAAATACTTAATAGAGGGTGGGGCCAACCTAATATAACAAAAAGGCCCACTAAAAACTACTTAAATCCTATTACAAGTCGGTTTAAAAGTCCTCAAATACAACTAAATCGCGTGGGCTCGTCACTTAATTAAATCAGCCCGTTCAGGTCTACCTGGCCGTTAGTCTTGGGCAAGGCTAAGGCCTCTGCTGTCAATCTGCCTCCACAAAGAAAATTCAGCTCCATGCCATTTTGCTCCAATGCTTCCAATCAAACTCCAAATAAGCCTCTTTATTGCAAATCCACCATTCCTGCCCAAAATAATAAAAACCAAGTAAAAGCTCTTCTTTTCAATATAAATAACATCAATTAAGCACAAAAACAAAGTAATAAACATGTTGGATTTGCAGCCTATCAAATATCCCCACACTTATCCCATGCTTGTCCTCAAGCATGACTCAAAACTCAAAATCAAATCTATAAGGAGACCACATACTTCACCAAGAACCCAATCAAACACACATAAGCTCCCCAAACAACTCAACATCGCAATTAAGAATCCAACCATCAACATCATTCCATCATTATGAACTCAATTGAAATAGGGTACATTAAGAATTCTTAAACACGCACACACACATTCGAAGTTTGAATCAACAAGTGTTTTATCGAGCAAGTAACAAAACATATAAAAACATTTTCATAGCTTCATTAAAATAGAATTAACGAACAACCATAGGCTCCCCTCTAAACTCCCTCTCCACTAATGTAGGTCAAGTCTCAACCAAAGATCATTAGGTCTTTACATGGGTTAGGCTAGGTGATGGTTACAAAAGATAGGATAATGTAAGGCTAAAAATAACAAGAAAATAAGTCTTTTACAATTAATTTCAAAAGAACAATGCACGAACTAACTAATGGCGACAAATGCGACTTAAACCAAAGAAAAGCTTAAACTAGAGAAAAACTAAAACTGAAATTGAATACATTTCTTTTTTCTTTTTCTTTTTTTTTTTCTGATTTTTTTTTCATTTTTTTTTCTTTTTCTCTTTTTTTTTCTTTCTTTGTCTGAATTTTCTTTTTTTTTCTTTTTTTTTATGGAAGCTAAAAATATCACATGACTATTTACAACCATCTCAAACCCCATAAAAATTAAAACACAAGTCAAAAGGACTATTTATTCCCACAAACTAGACTCAAATCAATGACATTAAACAAGAATGCAATTGCGCCAATTCTTAATAACTTACACATGTGCATGCTCAACAACGACTAAAAAGACTATTTTCTCGACCAAGGGTGGTAGGCAAAGGGCTTTTTAGTGTATATGGTTATATTGTAGGCTAAGAAAAGAAATTAGAGTACGCATTTAGCATACTTCATAGGCTAGAAGGGGTGAAAAGAACGGTAATGTAAAGGTGGAAAAAATATAAAAGGATTAATGAATCGACCAAAAGAATGCCTAAATCATCTCAAAAGTCGAGACTCGCCTAGGATTTCGCCTCAAGGGAGCGTAGAAAAGAGTTCTAGTGTTCGGAAGCTATCCTAAATTTTAGCTTTGGGAATTGCTTTCAAAAACACTTATCGAAAGAAACTAAGTTTTGCAATATAAAACTTTTAGAATTCAAAGTGTAACAGTTTGCAATCAAGATTCACAAGTGCAGTGATGGTTAATCTCAAGTTAAAGTTCTCGCTTACTAGTCTTGTTATTCAAGGTTCTCACATGTGTTCAACTAGGTTACAAAGGCAAATTACTCCTCTCTAGAATTTCCTAAAAGCTCTAAATCATATTCAAGGACACAATAAACCCATTGAGTAAATCCCAAAATCAGTATATAGTATCAACCAAACAAAAATTTTACACAAAAATATCATGGGACAAGTGTCTTAACTTCTAACTCATTAAACACAAACTGAACAGCCAAGTTTTATTTGAAATTAAGCATATGGCAGCAGCAAAAACACATGAAAAATTAATCAAATGCCATTCATATAGCTGAAAAACTTGACCAAAACGGAGCATAACCAAAGAACAAAATAATGGCAGCAGCTATTAATCAATAGAAAGCTCAAAATTTCAGCAATATAACATCAAAATTTCAGCTGCTCAATCACATAAATTAGTCCCAAAAATTGCAGAAATTTCAGTTGTCTCAATAACATAAATCAGTCCCAAAAATTGCAGCAAAAATATTCTCATATCAAATCCCCTCCCCACACTTATTTCACACATTGTCCTCAATGTGGACAAATCACAATGAAACACAAATGGAGGATCTCAAGCAAATAAAATTAAAAGAGAGTAGGAGTTAAGAAGTACTGCCCTGTTGGTGTTTTTGGGTTGTTGTGATTGCTTATAAGCAAGCTTCATGGGTGGTGGATTAGGAGTAATTTTTGTTCGAGCCATATGGCAGAATTACTGAAGTGATTACCTGCAAGAGTTAAGTGCAAAATGCAACCAAAACAAACAACGAACAGGCACAAATAGGTGCAACGATAAGTAAGCTCCACATTCAACAAAAACTCTCAGTGGAACCAATCTGAATTTCAAGGTACAGCAGCGACTAGATAAAGATGACAACAATCAAACTTCACAATGCAATATTAACTAAGTTCCAAGTTTAAAACAACCAAGCATGAGATAATTATAAAGTGTCTTTGAATGCAGAATTTCTACCTCAAATCAAACCAAACTCATCATTGTTGCTCAATACCAGCAATAAACATTATAAATTCATTCAATTGATTCTCATTACGGCAAACCAAAAGTGAACCTAACTGTAATCATCAAATCTTATTCTAACACAGTGTCAGCATCCAAAAATTCACAATATTCAGCTCATCCATAGCAACTAATCTCAATACTCAATAAAAATGTCAACAGTTTGGCCTCCAAACACATTCAATTTGCTCATCAAGGAAAACAAAACTCAGATTTCAGAATACCCATGGAAAAGTGACGAAAAAAAATAAATTAAAAACTCACCTGAAACGCAGGAAGAGGGAGTGTCGCGATTTCTGGTTTGCAGTTTCTGGTTTGCAATTTCTGGTTTGAAATTTCTGGGTTGCAGTTTCTGGTTTGCGATTGAGATGGTGGTTACTGCGATTTCTGGTTTGCAATTGAGATGGTGGCTGCTGGGTTTTCGATTGAGGGAGAGAGAGAGATAGATGCTGGGTTTTCGGGAATGGAAAGGGAAAAGGGGGCTGCTGGATGGTGGCTGGTCGTGGTCTTGAGAGAAAAGGGTTGAGCAATGGGCAGCGGTGAAGAGGGAACCGTGAACCCTAGGTGGAGAGCTATCTTGACTTGAGAGAGAGCGAGGTGGGTGGGGTTATTTAGCTGTTACTGAGCTGCAAAATAAAAAAAATATTAGGAGAGTAAGTTAAAAGAGAACAAAGCTGATGGTTAAAAAAAAATAAATAAAGAAATAAAGAAATAAAATAAAACTTCCTACTTCTTTGAAGCATTGTAAACACGTGAGTAAGAAGTTTACTGCCAATAACATAAAACCACCATTAAAGACCAACTATTAACTGAACCTTACGCAGACATTAGACAGAAAAATGAATGCCAAAGAAGAAGACGACACTGTTCATGGCAAATTTTTTTTTTTGAAAAATAAAAACAAGTGCAGGAAATTCAAATAAAAAGAAAAAAAAACATAAAATTTATTAGGCTTGGAAAAGCCTAGCTGGGTTGCCTCCCAAAAGTGCCCTTGTTTAATGTCTTAGGCTCGACATTTCCGAATTTTCAACCGGGCTCCATCCAGGTTCCATAGGCAGCATGTCCTGCCTTTCTACACGCATCTTTGTACTCATTGCACACCTGAATTAACCTCTTTCCTTGCTCACTACTTAATCCTTTGGGCACTATCAAAGCAATTGGGTCTTCATCATCAATAAACAAATATTTTAAGCGATTCGGCAATCGCCTCAAACCCAATTTCATTGCCTTCTTCTCATTCTCAACCTACAACTTCTCATCAAACAAAATTTTTTCTTTGAACTTATTAGTACAATCAATATCAGAATTATTGCAAGAAACCACATTTAACTCACTTTTATCATTCAATTGAGAAGAGTTTTCAATACCAGACTCAACATTAGATATAGCATTCACATTTGACACAACACTAACATCCTTAACTTCACTATACATATTAAATTTGACAACTTCACCATCCAGCTCCATGGTAAGAATACCATCAAAAACATCAATTTTAGTCCTAGCTGTCCTAAGAAATGGTCTCCCTAAAATGATTTCAGAAGAATTTGAGGATTTAGGATCCTTCATATCAATAACATAGAAATCAGCAGGGAAAATTAAATTATTAACTTTCACTAACACATCCTCTAGCACCCCTTCTGGATAGATTACGGACTTATCCGCCAATTCAATGCAAATACTAGTTTTCTTTAAAGCACCTATATTCAAAGAAGAGAAAATAGACAATGGCATAACATTAATTGAAGCGCCTAAATCACACATAGCTTTCTTAATTTGCACATTGCCTATTCTACAAGGGATAGAAAACATACCTTCATCCTTGCATTTTGGTGGGAGTTTTCTTTGTAAAATTGCAGAGACATTCTCCCCCACACTCACCTTCTCAACCTCAGCTTGTTTTCGCTTACTTGTGCAGAATTCCTTCAAAAATTTTGCATAACGAGGTATTTGCTTAATTAAGTCAAGTAAGGGAATATTTACCTCGACCTTGCGAAAGACTTCAAAGATATCTTTCTCTTCTTGTTCCTTCTTGCATTGCTTCAACCGCTCGGGAAAAGGAGGTGGAATGACAATTGGTTCGGACATCCATCCTTGCACTTGCTTGGTAGGTTCATCCTTCAAAATCTCAACCTCTTTTTCATCTTCTTCCTTGGGCCAGCTGCTGTTTTTCTTTGTAGCTGCTGTTTGTAGCTCCTTTCCACTACGAAGAGTAATGGCACTCACGTTCTCCCTCGGATTGGCAATAGTTTGAGAGGGAAGCTTCCCTTGCGTTTCCAATCTGCTCACGGAGGAGGCTAGCTGGCCGATTTGGCTCTCCATATTTTGGATGCTCTTCTTTGTTTCGCTTTGAAACTCTTGCATGTTTTGCTGGAATGCTTGTTGGGTAGTGGCAAGTGATCTAACTATGTCTTCCAAAGACATGTGTGAGTTGGAAGATTGTTGAGGAGGTGGCCTAGCTTGCTGAAAATTCTGCTGCCTATTCCCATAGTTAAGATTCGGGTGCCTCCTCCAACTATCATCAAAAGTGTTGGAGATGGGAAAGTTGGATCTTTGAGGCTGCCCGAAAAAACCTCCAATAGCGTTGACTTGCTCTTCTCTTGCCAAGATGGGCATGCATCGGTTGGGTGGTCATAAGAAGTGCATGCTTCACACGCTCTTTTATGACTATTAAGTCCTGCAGTAAAATTTTTAATCACAGAAGTTAGCTCATTAAGTTTAGCTTCAACGGAAGAATTACTTACCTGATAGAGCTTGCGTGATGGCTCTTCAATTTGTCCAAATTGTTGCGTGTTTGCAGCCATGGTTGATATGATCTCTCTTGCTTGGGCTGGAGTTTTGTTAACAAGAGCTCCCCCACTTGCAGCATCGACCATTTTCCTTTCTATATCCAGCATCCCTTCATAAAAATATTGGAGAAGTGATTGTTCGGACATCCCATGTTGTGGGCAGTTTGCACACAACCTCTTGAATCTCTCCCAGTAATCATGAAGACTTTCTATATCTTTTTGTTTGATCCCACTAATCTCCCTACGAATGGTGGCTGCTCTAGAGGCGGGAAAATACTTATCCAAGAATGCATGAGCCATCTCGGGCCATGTGGTTATAGAACCCGGTGGTAAGTTAAGTAACCATTCTTTGGCAGTATCTTTTAATGAAAATGGGAATGCTCTTAACTTGATTTGTTCTTCCGCCACACCTTGTGGCTTCATGCTTGAGCACACACCATGGAACTCTTTCAAAAAGTTGTGTGGGTTTTCATTTTTCATCCCATGGAAGGTAGGGAGCTGATGAATCAAACCAGATTTCAACTCAAATGGTGCATCCAAGTTTGGAAAAGTAATACACATGGGCTGCTGGTCTATAGGGGCTGCCTGTAGCTCTCTAACGGTGCGATTATCAGCCATCTGTTCCTCTCTTTCAGATTCTGTTGAAGTTTCTTCTAATTCAGGATCAAATTCAGTTGAAGATTCAACTAAATCAGTAATTATAATTTCTGGATCAACTGTAGAAGCAGTTGCAGCCCTTTTTCGTAGCCTGGTTTCCTTCGTCAATGTACGGGCTGTCTTTTCTATCTCAGGATCAAATTCCAATTGCAAATTTTCAGATCTGGTCATTCAAAGAAGCAATAATAGTAATGTAAACTAGTCCCCGGCAGCGGCGCCAAAATTTGGTGAGTGTTGAATCCACCAAAAATAATAAACCTGCTCTTCCTACAAAAGAAAACTTATAAATAGGGTGAGAAGGGTCGAACCCAAGGGACTAGCCTTGCCCAAGGCTAATCAAAACCTGACCTGCTGTAATTTAAGAAAAATAAAATAAAACTAGGGGAATTATATTTATGAAAAATAAAATGAAATTAAGTTAAAGAAGTGATCAAGAACGAAATTAGGACAGCAAAAATAATTAAAAACTTGAAACAATGGAAGACAAACTCAGTCAAAGGTAATTCGCGGTATGAAATTCAATTGGATTGATCATCGATTTCAAGATAGCTTTTCAACTCATTATTGTAGACAAGTTATAGTCAAAAAGGAACGTCCTCCCAACCAATTCTATCTTAGTATTAGATTATTAAGGTACGACCTAATAATAATCCCTAATTAACTAGCAAACCTAAGTACGACGAAGGATTTAGCCGTTAACAGCGTTAAAAAATAATAGAACCCTGCCCTGACCAACAAAAACTACGAGAATCCATTTAGATCAGATTATGTTTTCCCACAATATTACCCTAAGGCTTTGACGCAATTGAATTATATTGACTACCACTTTTATCAACTCGGATTAACAATTACGGATTAAACCTAATTGATTGGTTGTGCAGAAACCTATTAGATGAATAACGGGCCCTGTTAAAACAAATAATAGATATCCACTATGGATGATTCTCACCCCAATAATCAAAGAGAAAATACAAATACAATATGAATCAAAAAGCAAAGATAAAGCACATTAAATCTCACAATCCATTAGAAAATCAACGTTGAATTAACCTTCGACTGAAAGAAAGAGTTTAGCCACACATGGCTATGGAAGAAAACATTGTAAAATCTGTCAAAGAAAACTGAAATTCGTATCTATCAAAGATGAGGCAAAAAGTCCCCTCCCAAAACCCTAAAAATAACTTAAATACTTAATAGAGGGTGGGGCCAACCTAATATAACAAAAAGGCCCACTAAAAACTCCTTAAATCCTATTACAAGTCGGTTTAAAAGTCCTCAAATACAACTAAATCACGTGGGCCCGTCACTTAATTAAATCAGCCCGTTCAGGTCTGCCTGGCCGTTAGTCTTGGGCAAGGCTAAGGCCTCTGCTGTCAATCTGCCTCCACAAAGAAAATTCAGCTCCATGCCATTTTGCTCCAATGCTTCCAATCAAACTCCAAATAAGCCTCTTTATTGCAAATCCACCATTCCTGCCCAAAATAATAAAAACCAAGTAAAAGCTCTTCTTTTCAATATAAGTAACATCAATTAAGCACAAAAACAAAGTAATAAACATGTTGGATTTGCAGCCTATCACTCCTCTTCTATAGGTAAACCTTCCTCCAAATAATCTATCATTTACATTAGATATTGTAAACATGGCGTAGCCATTCAGGTCTTCTTCCATGTGCATATGAGTTAGCCTCTATCTCTCAATGCTTAAAACCAACAAATATACCTTACCTACTGTAGGTAAGGATCTGACATTACGATCTGATTTTTACTTCATTAAAACTTTTATTCAAGCCCATAAGAAATTGTACTAATCTGATTATAGAAATTAAATCTTCAATCATCTTGTTCATTCCATACTCACATTTTCCACATGTACAATACGGGGATTGACTTTCATCCATAGTTTTTAAATTTTTATATAATAAGCACTTATAGGTAGGTTTCCTTACTAAACAAATGCAATTTCTATTTGTAGCTGGTAAATTTGAGAGCCAATATCCTTCCTTGGGGTTTGGGTTTACGTACCTGCAAGATAAGATAAAGAAGAAATCGAACTCCAGTGGAGAGACTCTGATACCTAAGTCAAAGCTCGGTTTATCTGTAAATAGGAGATTTGTGAGAGAGTGTAAAGATCCTTTACCTACAGGGGGTTTACTCCTATTTACAGTTGATGGAAGGAGACAACTTCTAATGAATGTCAACATATATTAGGGACATGGCAACGCAAATCACGGATGTGTCAAAAGTTTATACTTTTATGGCAGAGAGCTTGGTACCTGAGGCTACAGATTGGCTCAGTGCTGTAACTTTATGTATTTGTAAGAGTTTAGATAGCAATGACTAGTGATGCAAGTCGAACAAGCAGATCATTTATAGTACTTGGTACCGGAGTCTGGTAACTATGGGAATGGTATCATTAGTTCCCTTCGGTGTTCTAGCATGCATGCCAAGCATGGTATAGCATTTTGTACAAGCGTATAGGGCTACATTACACATATTCATGCTCCATCGTTTCACATCTTGGAGTGGCGAGAGTGAGAATTTCAAATTTTTACCAGGTAGAGTTAATGCACTGGTTCACTTCTTAATGGTCCTATGTATGGGGCGACTTACCAACCATTTCTTACATTTTCTATATGTGAGATCTCAATTAGTCTGAGAAGTTCCTTTGTAATTTAGTAAGAAAGCAATCAGAGTTCATCATCATGGCATGGTATTTTCTATTTGATCGAGGTCTCTACTTCTTAAATAAGCTAGGTGAGCTTTTGTAATTGTTATATTCTTTTTCATTAAATATAAATAAAATGAGTTTGAGTAGTATTATTTCAATCGATGAGAGAGAGAAGCAACCATGAAGTTCCTTTATTATAGTGATCCGAGATATATGGGGATGACCATTAATGAGGAAGGGATGAGCCCTTCCTCTGAAGGCCGAGAGATGAGTCTAAGCAGGAGGCCTCGAGAAGAAGCATCTGGTATGGGGTATAAGGGAGTAAAGGGCTTGGGGAGTGGTAGTGCTACTGCAGCAAAGTAATTGGCATCAATTAGACAAGTTACTATAAACTGTCCTAATACGGTAGATAAGAAGGAGGAAGGCAATGAAGAAGATGATGATGCCCATGCTGTTCATCTTGAGAAAATCTGAGTGAAGTATATTCACTTAATCCTAACCAATGTTGACGTGGAAGCAATCAGGAGGAAATATCATATTCTTGACGAGTATGAGCTATGATTGTTCGCCACTATATACGAGCTAACAATGATCCCATTGAAAACTAGATCATTGTCTATGAGGATCAAAGGTAGGGGTTACATTTCCCACCTTGCTTATTTCAAATAGAGTTCTTAAAGTTTTTTGGGATCTCCCCCTGTCAACTTAGCCTAAATACCCGACGTATAGTCACAGGCTTTGAAATTCTTTATGAAGATTTGAATATAGTGCCCTCTGCTTATTGAAAGTGGGCTAAGCATTGGACAAAGACTTCATCTTCCCTTAGGGGCATCCATAACTTGGACTTTTTATTAGGAAGCCTGACTCCATAAAGGGATGGAAGAATAGATTTTTCTTATTAGAAAATGAGGGGGTGGCTTGTACTGCCGAGGCACCTAGAGTGAAAATATAAGCGGAGCTCGGGTAATGAGGAAAATCTAAAAGGCCGTGAGTTTAGCATATTTAAAGCAATAAGGTAAGACATCCAGCAAAACAAAAGGAATGTCATGCTGATAAGGAGGCAATATCCCCCTATAAGAGCCTCGACCTAAAAATAGAGCTGATATATATTGTAACTATGGTAAAGTTATAGTTGTTCAATTTTATTTATTCAGACTTTTATAATTTTGTGTAGGTATGAAGAAGGGAGCTCCAAAACTCATAGAGTCTACCACAACCAAACTTAAAAGGATGGAGGTGGAGGAGTGTTGCGCTCAAATTAACTCTACCACAAAGCGTCACTCGCAAGTATACGAGGTAGCTGTAGCAAAGGTGATCGCCCCAAGGTCGTTCTCTCAAGGAAGCCAAAGTGGGTAATTGATTATCAAATTTAAAGTAACAAATAATTAAAGAAATTTAATTTGCAAAGTAATAAAGAAGAATGATTTAATTTGAAAACAATAAAAATAAACAATAGCTTATGTTTTGATTCACTTGATAAAAAGAGTCTAGGGTTTGCACTTCTTTACTACTCATAAGTATGAACGGTTATTCCACTTAACTAATTTAATTTCTAAGATTAAATCTCAAGCAACTTAATTAATTGAGTCAAGAAAATAAGCTCTCGCATTCAAACCTCTTACAACTAATCTTGTTATAATTGAAACAATCTTTTTAATAGGTTATATCTCTAATTCACCTAAGTCCTTAATTAAATTGTTCCAGCATTAGATTTCATCTCTCAATCCATCATCTAATACCTAAAACACACAATTGGTGGCCAATCAATTATATGTAACAATTTTTCATTCAATAAAGGCTAAAAAAATCAATAGTTAAGAGAATAACCATTTCATACAATTCATAGCAAATCCATACAAACCCTAGACTAGATTAAATTAGTTCATGATGTTATCAAGCATACTCATCTCATTAATAATCAAAGAAATCAATTTAGACATGATAATGTTCATAAACACAATTTCAATGAAACTAAAGAGACAAAGTTTAAGAATAAAACCAAGTTACAAACTCCTTGAAGCTTTTGATGAACTCTTGATCGAATCTTGCAAGAAGGATGAAACAATGGAATGAACAATCTAATCTAAACTAGTGTAATCCAAAGTAGAATCAAAATCCAAGAAAACAAATGTTTAAACCCTAAGATCTCTCTCAGACGGCTAAACTTGCTCTCAAAATCGTCAACCCCTCCTAAACCCTAACTTTCTTTTCTTTTATATGAATCGTACGTGTTAAAAATCCGATGCGGGCTTGGAACATGAGGGACACGGCCAAGGGATGAGGGACACGGCCGTGTGAGGCTTGATGGAGGGACACGGCCAGGTGACACGGCCGTGTCCCCTGCATGTGTCCTCCTCTGTTGCTTTTTGGTCTTCTTTGCTTCTTTGTTGAGTGACACGGCCAAGTGGAGCTTGACTTGGCCGTGTGAGTGAGTTGTGAGGGACACGGCCACAAGACACGGCCGTGTCCCTTGCCTGTGTTCGCTTCTGTGTAATTGTTGATCTCCCTTTCCTTTGGTAACAAGTGGGACACGGCCAGGTCATGGTGACTTGGCCGTGTTGCTCTTCTTTGGAGGGACACGGCCAGGTGACTTGGCCGTGTCCCTTGCTGGTGTCTGCAACTGGGACTTGTTCTTCCTTTTAACTTGGTATGGGACACGGCCAGTGACTTGGCCGTGTCCTCTGCCTGTGTCAGCTACTGCCCATTTCATTTTCAATTCGTTTCCTTGCCTGTTTTTAACCTAACACAAAACTCAAAACAAACTTAAAACACTAAGTAAATAAACAATAACCGACAAAACATAAACACAAACTAAAAACTAAATCAAAAACGACATAAAACTAAAAATAAACTAAAACTACACAATTAAAGAAAACACTAGACAAACCGATAAAAACTAACGAAATACCTAAATAAAACAATAATTAACATAATAAACAAGACACAAAACTTATAACAAAAACTAATAAAACAACTACCCCACACTTAAAACTTTGCTTGTCCTCAAGCAAATTCACATGGCATAAATTAAAAATTCAAACAACCTTAACTATAATTCCAGAACATAGATGAAATACTTTAAGACATCAGACATAAATAATTGCAATTTCCTTCAATCAAGATTTTCTTAACTCATTCATTGATCCAGACATACAAATCTTATCTCTCAACTAAGTGTTTCACTCGATTTCAAAGGTTAATCACTCATACCACTCATGAGTGCATACTGCCATAAACATGCTTAATTATCCAATCTCCCTCACTGATTTTCTCAAGAAATAATCCGAAGGTCTTTTATTTGGATGTAATGGGGCTAAGGTAAGGTGTGAGAAAAGACATTTAAGCTGGAGCATCAAGAAATGGAATATCTAAATTAGACACTACTCTTGCTAAGAATTTCATAACTCCTTCAACTAGCATACTCACCAACCCTTAACAATCTTACATACTTGCACACTAAAAGAAAAATACATGAGTCGACATTCCTCTTTTGATGACCGATGCTAGAACATATTTGACTTTTGTATATATATATCTCTTTTTATTTTATTTATTTTCTCTTTTTCTTTTTCTTTTATCATTTTTTCATTTTTTTTAAATATATATATACAAAATATAAACTTGCATAGAACATCTAGCTTAAAATGTAGAAGAAAGGAATAATCAACTCTTAATCCAACACAATGTGCAAAGTATGCATTTCAACCCCAAATAGCAATACCATTTTTTTTTTACTTACCCCACACTTGAAATAAACTACCCTATTGTCTAATCATACAACTCCATTCCTTAATGCATAGGTATGATGATAATAAGAACATGTTAAGTTGAGAATTATGTTAATCAAACAAGAAACGGTCAATGGCTCAACTTGGCTTACTAAGGAAATCAATATAAAGGGAAGTCTCTTTAAACTAAAGGGGCTAACCTAATTTGCCTTCATCATTTTAAAACTTGAGATTAAATCATAATGTGAGTTCAATAAGTATGCAAAAGCAAACTCTAGAGATGCAACATCATGAAGGTGCACACTTAAGAAAAGAAAATTAATTGACAAAAATATCAAATTTTATGAGGCTCAAAGCTCACACAGGTGGGTTCACAAAGATTTACATGTCATGAATTGCAGAATGCGAAAATTAATCCCGAATGAATTCAAATGCTCATTTCTATGCTGATACCAAAGTCTCAACTATAATGCTAGAATCAAAGAAAAGATCAATAAATTTTCAACAATTATACCATGCACAACAACACAATAAACAAAAAAAAAAACAATAAGCAAAACAAGAATTAAAGGAAAGCTTAAAGAGTACCCCACACTTAAAATTGACATTGTCCTCAATGGAAAACAAGAATAATAAATAAAAAGAGTTAAAGGACAACCTGTCTTCCATCGTACCTGGTCAGGCAAAATCCTAGCTTTCCATCACAAACACAAAAGTTTTATAACAAAAGTACAATAAAATATCCAAACACAAAAGTTTAAATATGAAAAACAAAAACGAAAAATAAAACAAAAGTACACTAAATAAAATAAAATAAAGCAAGGAACACAAAGTCTAAGGAAAAGGCGGGCGGGAAGATGATGCAGCCGAGGGATGAAGACTCAGAATTTTGGCAAGGTTGCTGTTAATCTGATCCATCTGTTGCAACATCTCAATATGGTTTCGGTCCACCGTGCCTGTCAGTCCATCTACCTTTCCCTCCAATCGATCTACCTTGCCCTCCAGGGCTTGAATCCTCCGAAGAATCTCTAGATTCTCTGAAACAGGAGCATCCTCATCTAAGTCAAGAGAATCCGAGTCAGACTCCTCTTCGACCCGGGCTCTCTTCTGCCTGTCCCCCGGTGCTTCAGGCTCAACTGACGGCATCACAAAGGTCCCTCTTCTATGCACCACCATGTGCATCTTCGCCAGTATAGCTAAATCCAAGGAATCATTACCCAAAATTCGAGTCATCTGAGTAGTACTCGGGTCAAAATCCTCCACAAGGGCTACTGCTAATGTAGTGATTAATCCTCCAACACAAATAGCCCCCCTCCTTTTATTAGCTACAAAATCAAAAATATCGGCTAACCAATAGCCGGCACTAATATTCATTTCATTCAAAACACAGTCCAAGAAAAATAGCTCACTCGACTCAACCACACCCGGGCTCTCCTTCCTTGCAAAGAACCCACATGACATAAACCTGTGCAAATATCTCAAAGTAGGGTTCCGCAATTTAGATGCTTTGGCCGATTTGGCCACATAAGTACCCGAGCCTAAGGCACCCCAAGCAAATTGTTGTCTAAAATCTTTGGGTATCGATCTTTCTCCATGGTGATGAAAACCATATATATCATTCAACTGATCAATAGTAAGCACAAATGATCTACCCATTAATTTAAACATCAGTCTCCTACAAATTTTCTTATCATCCCTTTCCACCTTAAGAGTTGTCAAAAATTCTAGGGTGAGCTCCTCAAACTGTAGAGGTCTCAATGAAACAAAAGTCTCCCACCCAAGATATTGCACATATCTATAAAAAGCAGTCCTCATTTGCAAAGCATCTAGAGATTCGTCATTCACATACCTTGTGGGGAAAAACCCCCGAGCCAAAAGACTTGCCCTCTTGTGAGATAAGGTGGAAGAAGATGACGAAGCTCCTTCGGTTCCAGATTTCTTCTTCTTTCGGTGTGGTACAATTTTAGTTCTCGGCGACATGAAATCTGAGAAAATAACACCCAAAACTGAATTAAATCAAAATAATACGAGCAAAGAGCAAGTTTTAAGTGATAATCTCAAGTTTTGTTGGAGTAATTTGAAGTTTTAACGGAAGAGATGGAGATTTGAAAATAAAAATCAAGGGTTTGGTGTTGCAGAGAACGAGAGAGCGAGAGAGAAGAAGATAGAAAAGTTAGGGATTTATGAAATAAAACTGGGCAAAATCGGGCTTTTTTAAAGGCAAAAATTGAAGGACACGGCCGTGTGTGTGCTGACTTGGCCGTGTCTGTGTGTGAAAGTGAAGGGACACGGCCAAGTAGAGAGCAAACGGCCGTGTCTCATGGTTTTTGGGGGACACAGCCAAGTGACACGGCCGTGTCCCCTGGGTGTGTCCAAGTCTGTGCAAAATCGATCAATTCCATATATATATATATATATTTTAAGAATTTTGGCCGTGTCCAGTGAGTGACACGGCCAAGGGACACGGCCAAGTCCTTTGGCCGTGTCCTCTTCTGCCATTTTTAACTTTAAACACTTTTTTTTAAACGATTTTGCAAACCTTCTTCTTTAAACACCCTGAAACACAACGTAAAGAAAAACCGATCAATGCACAGTCCATTTACTGAAACCGAACAGAAATCAAAATTTGCTAAACTTAAAATTACAACTACAAAAAATAAATGCAAACCGATGGGTTGCCTCCCATATAGCGCTTCTTTAATGTCATATAGCTGGACATCATGCAAGGCCTAGGGATCATGAATCAAAGTACTGTCAATGACCCACACTTCCTGAAATCCTTCATTGTATGGCTTAACTCTCTGTCCATTCACTTTGAAAGTCTCACCTGTTCTAGAGTTAAGTAATTCAATTGCACCAGAAGGATATACCTGTGTTATCTCGAAAGGACCACTCCATCGAGACTTGAGTTTACCTGGAAAAAGATGGAGTCGTGAGTTAAAAAGTAAAACCTTCATACCTGGACTCAATGTCTTTCGCACTATAATTTTATCATGAAGTGCTTTAGTGCGATCCTTGTAAATTCTTGAGCTCTCATAAGCCTCATTCCTCAGCTCATCTAACTCTGAAATTTGTAGAAATCTTTCTCTCTTCGCTTTGTCCAAGTCCAAATTCAGAGTCTTGATTGCCCAATATGCTCTGTGCTCCAACTCCACTGGTAAGTGACAAGCTTTTTCAAACACCAATCGATATGGACTCATACCTAGAGGAGTTTTGAAAGCAGTCCGATATGCCCATAGTGCATCGTGCAATCTACTTGCCCAATCCTTCCTGGATGTGTTGACTGTTTTCTCCAGAATTCCTTTTAGCTGCTTGTTGGATGTTTCCACTTGTCCAGAAGTCTGTGGATGGTATGGGGTTGCCACCTTGTGCTTCACACCGGATTTATGCATTAACTTCTCAAAAAGCCTGTTGCAAAAATGACTCCCCCCATCACTTACTATCACCCTTGGTGTGCCAAACCTGCTAAGAATGTTTTCCTTCACAAATTTAACAACAATATTAGCATCATTAGTACGGGTGGGGATTGCCTCCACCCATTTGGAAACATAATCAACAGCAACTAAAATGTATTCATAACCAAAAGACTTTGGGAAAGGACCCATGAAGTCTATTCCCCACACATCAAACAGTTCAACAACAATATATGACTGAAGAGGCATTTCATTCCTCCTTCCAATGTTACCTACTCTTTGGCAACGATCACAGTGCTTACAATAGTCTTGAGCATCTTTAAATAAAGTAGGCCAGTAAAAACCACTTTGAAGCACCTTTTCTGCAGTTTTTCTTCCTCCAAAATGACCCCCACAGTGAAGGTCATGACAAAATTGAAGAACACTCAGTTGTTCTTCCTCAGAAACACACCTGCGAACTATCTCATCTTTGCAAATCCGGAATAGATAAGGTTCATCCCAAAAATAAAACTTACTCAAGTGTAGAAACCTTTTCTTTTCCTGAAAAGACATGTTAGATCGCAAAATACCACAGGCAAGATAGTTAGCAATATCTGCAAACCAAGGTGCATTAATTACCACAAACAAATGCTCATCAGGAAATGCTTCTAAATTTTTATGAATGTTATCAGATGCAAGATTTTCACTAAAGAAGGGTAATCTAGATAAGTGATCAGCAACAACATTCTCACTACCCTTAGTATCCTTGATTTGGAAATCAAATTCTTGCAGTAACAACACCCATCTAATTAAGCGCGGTTTAGCATGCTGTTTTGTTAAAAGATATTTAAGAGCTGCATGATCAGAATGAACAATAATTTTTGACCCAATTAAATAAGCTCTAAATTTGTCTAAAGCAAAAACTACAGCTAACATTTCCTTCTCAGTTGTTGTGTAGTTCATTTGTGCACTATTCAGGGTTAGACTAGCATAATATATTACTCTCAAGTATTTGCCAACCCTTTGCCCAAGAACAGCTCCTACTGCATGATTAGAAGCATCACACATGATTTCAAAAGGTAAAGACCAGACAGGAGCTACAATCACAGGTGCACTAGTCAATTTTTCCTTAAGAGAATTAAAAGCTTGCATGCATTGTGCTGTAAATTCAAATGGGACATCTTTCCCCAATAAATGGCACAATGGTTGGCTTATTTTGGAGAAATCCTTAATAAACCTCCTGTAAAATCCTGCATGCCCTAAAAAACTTCTTATTCCCTTAACAGAGGTAGGTGGGGGTAACTTAGCAATCAATTCAATTTTAGCCTTATCCACCTCAATCCCTTTACTCGACACCACATGACCTAAGACAATGCCCTGAGTAACCATAAAATGACTCTTTTCCCAACTTAAAGTGAGGTTACATTCAATGCATCTCTCAAGCACACGAACAAGTTTATTGAGGCAATTATCAAAAGAATTACCAAAAACAGAAAAATCATCCATAAATACCTCAATAAAATCGTCGATCATATCTGAGAAGACAGACATCATGCATCTCTGAAAAGTTGCAGGGGCATTGCACAAGCCAAAGGGCATACGACGAAATGCATAAGTCCCAAAAGGGCAAGTAAAGGTTGTCTTTGACTGATCCTCTGGAGCTATTGGCACCTGATAGTAACCTGAAAGGCCATCCAGAAAACAATAATGTGAGTGTCCAGAAAGTTTATCTAACATCTGATCAATAAAAGGAAGAGGAAAATGATCTTTCTTTGTAGCATTGTTCAACTTCCTATAATCAATGCACATTCTCCACCCAGTAGTAGTCCTAGTAGGAACCAACTCATTATTCTCATTTTTTACCACAGTGATTCCAGATTTCTTAGGAACTACATGTACTGGGCTCACCCACTCACTATTAGCAATTGGATAAATTACTCCTTCATCCAGCAATTTGAGCACTTCCTTCTTAACCACTTCACTCATATTTGGGTTAAGTCGCCTTTGGGTCTCCCTCACAGGTTTAGCTCCCTCTTCTAAAGTGATTCTATGCATGCACATAGAAGGGCTAATACCCTTGATGTCACTCAATCCCCATCCTATTGCTCTCTTTAATCTTTTAAGCTCACTCACCAGCCTCATCTCCTCCCCTTCACTAAGTTCACTAGATATTATCACAGGTAAAGTGTTATTATCCCCTAAAAACACATATTTCAGGTTCTTAGGTAACTCTTTCAGCTCTAACTCTAGTGAGGGGTTCTTCTCTTCTTTTTCAATGGGGGAAGGTTCAAAAATTGGGTCATCCTTAAACTCCTCTATTTCAACATCCTCTAAGGTCTCAAGACAACTAGCTATTTCTGCATCAAAAATTTCCAAATCACTATCCAAAGTTAATGCCAGCTCCAATTTGTCAGAGGAACCTGTCTGCAAGAAAACATCTGAAACAACTGCATCAACACAATCAATGAAAGAACAATCCTCATATAAAGCAGTTGTAGGAATAGGAGAAGTGTTAAAAATAGAAAATTCCACAGTTTGTCCCAAAACAGTCATTGATAATTTTCCATTCTTAACATCTATCTAAGTATTGGTAGTCGCCATAAAAGGCCTACCCAGCAGAATGGTGTGTGCAGATGGTGAAGAATTACTTACCTCCATGTCAAGAATAATGAAATCCACAGGTACTATCAAACCACCTACTTTAACTAACACATCTTCTATAACCCCTTTCGGGAATCTAAGAGATCTATCAGCTAATTGCAACACCATTTTTGTTGGCTTAAGTTCCCCTAATTCTAAGTCAAGGTACACAGAGTAAGGCATTAAATTCACACTAGCTCCCAAATCACACATGCCATCAGTACATTTTCCATTCCCCATAGCAATTTGAATAATAAAGCTTCCAGGATCCTTTAGCTTAGGGGGTAGTTTATGCTGCAAAACAGCACTGGCTACCTCAGAAACTATCACCTTTTCATTCGGCTTTTACCTTTTTTTCTTGGTATTCAGTTCTTTGAAGAATTTAGCATAAGCCGGCATGTTCTTAATTTCTTCAAGTAATGGTAAGTTGATACTTACCTTAGATAGCATGTTGAAGATATCTGAAAACTTCTTATCTTTTTTATCATCCTTCAACCTGCTAGGGAATGGTATAGGTGGCCTGTATGGATTGCTTGCCTTGTGCAAATCTGGTGTAGGGGTCTTTTCCATTGATCTTTCTTCAGCACCTTTGTTCTCTACTTCTCCTTCCTTTTTCTTCTCTTGCTCACCTGCATTCACAGAATTATTTTCAACATTGTTATTAATTACCTTGCCACTCTTAAGAACAGTCACTGCTTGTGCCTGCTCAGGTTGACTTGGAAACTTCCCCTTTTGTTGAATCTGCATCTGTTGTGCAAGTTGCCCCACTTGGGTCTCCACCTTCTTAAAAGATGCCTCCAAGGAATCCAGTCTCTTGTTGTTCATCTCTTGGTTTTGTGCACTGACTTTGATGAAGGCTTGTAAACTTTCCTCCAAACTATCTCTCTTAGACTGCATTTGATTTGAGGATTGACCCTGCTGCTGGTTCTGTCTCTGGAGCAAATGGAAAGGCTGTTGAGCATTATTTGTTGTCCAAGAAAAATTGGGGTGATTCCTCCAGCCAGGATTGTAAGTGTTAGAGTAAGGATCATTCCTGGCTCTTGGTTGAAATCCTCCCATAGCATTAACTTGCTCAGCTTCATTCCCAAAAGTCTCATATGCAGAGGGACATATATTTGCTTCATGCCCACATGTCCCACAGATTCCACACACTTCTTGAGTAGATGAAGAAACATTGTTCTTCATGTTTAACATCTGAACCTGTCTTGTCAACTCAGCTATTTGACTAACCATTTCAGTATTGGCTTCCAGTTGATTCACCCCCTTGTTTCTTCCCCTTACACTCTTTTGTTGAGAATTAGCTCCCAACATCTCAAAAATCTCGTAAGTCTCATCAGCTGTCTTTTCTCCCATGGCTCCCCCAGCTGCATTATCAACAGTATTCTGAAAATGCTGGGTGAGACCATCATAGAAAAACTGATTAAGGAGTTGAAGTGGGTAGTGATGATGTGGACACTGGATCAATAGCATCTTGAATCTGTCCCAAGCCTTATGAAATGGCTCTCCTTCAAACTGAGAGAATGTAGCAATCTTCCCTCTCAACTCAGCTGTCTTTTGGTGTGAATAGAACTTGCCCATGAATTTATTGTAAACTTGCTCCCAAGTTGTCAGTGAGTTCTCAGGCAACATCATGAGCCAGCTCTTTGCCCTATCCTTCAAAGTATAAGGGAAACATCTCATCCTCAACTGATCTTCTGTTAGTCCTCCCAAAGGAAAAGTGTTGAGGGTGGAGTAAAAATCTCGAATAAAGTTTAAAGGATCTTCATTTGGAACTCCATAGAATGATGGCAGCATGTTCTAGTGAATGTTCTTCAACTCATAGTTCCTTGCTGCATCTGTCAGTCTTATGCAAGAAGTGGAAGTCCCAATTACAGGTCTAGCAAAATCTCTCATGGTTCTTTGCCTTTCTTCAGCCATCTTTACAGATTTTTCAGATTCTAACTCAAAATCCGAAATGTCTTCCTCTGAAGTATCAAATCCTGTGAAAAACTCAAACTCCTCTCTGCTCCTTTTTACTCTCTGAATTTCTGGAATGAATGGATGCAGTTCTCCTTCAAGTGATCTCCTGCCTTGCATAAACAAAAATTTCTAGAAAAAGAAATATCAAAAGCAAAAGACAAAGACAAATTAAATAAAATGAAAACAATGAAAATAATCTGAAATGTAATTTTTTTTTATTTTTAAATGAACAATTACGCCAATTAGCCTCCCCGGCAGCGGCGCCAAAAACTTGTTGCGCTCAAATTAACTCTACCACAAAGCGTCACTCGCAAGTATACGAGGTAGCTGTAGCAAAGGTGATCGCCCCAAGGTCGTTCTCTCAAGGAAGCCAAAGTGGGTAATTGATTATCAAATTTAAAGTAACAAATAATTAAAGAAATTTAATTTGCAAAGTAATGAAGAAGAATGATTTAATTTGAAAACAATAAAAATAAACAATAGCTTATGTTTTGATTCACTTGATAAAAAGAGTCTAGGGTTTGCACTTCTTTACTACTCATAAGTATGAACGGTTATTCCACTTAACTAATTTAATTTCTAAGATTAAATCTCAAGCAACTTAATTAATTGAGTCAAGGAAATAAGCTCTCGCATTCAAACCTCTTACAACTAATCTTGTTATAATTGTAACAATCTTTTTAATAGGTTATATCTCTAATTCACCTAAGTCCTTAATTAAATTGTTCCAGCATTAGATTTCATCTCTCAATCCATCATCTAATACCTAAAACACACAATTGGTGGCCAATCAATTATATGTAACAATTTTTCATTCAATAAAGGCTAAAGAAATCAATAGTTAAGAGAATAACCATTTCATACAATTCATAGCAAATCCATACAAACCCTAGACTAGATTAAATTAGTTCATGATGTTATCAAGCATACTCATCTCATTAATAATCAAAGAAATCAATTTAGACATGATAATGTTCATAAACACAATTTCAATGAAACTAAAGAGACAAAGTTTAAGAATAAAACCAAGTTACAAACTCCTTGAAGCTTTTGATGAACTCTTGATCGAATCTTGCAAGAAGGATGAAACAATGGAATGAACAATCTAATCTAAACTAGTGTAATCCAAAGTAGAATCAAAATCCAAGAAAACAAATGTTTAAACCCTAAGATCTCTCTCAGACGGCTAAACTTGCTCTCAAAATCGTCAACCCCTCCTAAACCCTAACTTTCTTTTCTTTTATATGAATCGTACGTGTTAAAAATCCGATGCGGGCTTGGAACATGAGGGACACGGCCAAGGGATGAGGGACACGGCCGTGTGAGGCTTGATGGAGGGACACGGCCAGGTGACACGGCCGTGTCCCCTGCATGTGTCCTCCTCTGTTGCTTTTTGGTCTTCTTTGCTTCTTTGTTGAGTGACACGGCCAAGTGGAGCTTGACTTGGCCGTGTGAGTGAGTTGTGAGGGACACGGCCACAAGACACGGCCGTGTCCCTTGCCTGTGTTCGCTTCTGTGTAATTGTTGATCTCCCTTTCCTTTGGTAACAAGTGGGACACGGCCAGGTCATGGTGACTTGGCCGTGTTGCTCTTCTTTGGAGGGACACGGCCAGGTGACTTGGCCGTGTCCCTTGCTGGTGTCTGCAACTGGGACTTGTTCTTCCTTTTAACTTGGTATGGGACACGGCCAGTGACTTGGCCGTGTCCTCTGCCTGTGTCAGCTACTGCCCATTTCATTTTCAATTTGTATCCTTGCCTGTTTTTAACCTAACACAAAACTCAAAACAAACTTAAAACACTAAGTAAATAAACAATAACCGACAAAACATAAACACAAACTAAAAACTAAATCAAAAACGACATAAAACTAAAAATAAACTAAAACTACACAATTAAAGAAAACACTAGACAAACCGATAAAAACTAACGAAATACCTAAATAAAACAATAATTAACATAATAAACAAGACACAAAACTTATAACAAAAACTAATAAAACAAGGAGGTTGCTAAGAAGGCTACATGAAAAAAGGAATGATCAAGCATGGTGAATTCCTAGAACTAGAAGCTCATTAGCCCTATCAAGTCATCTGAGGTAGGTCTTTAGTGTGGTATATATAAATTTCATTTAGTTTTCTAATATGTGTTTTTACTCGAGCTTTATTATCTTGTGTTTTATTGGTGTTTCTCAGCTCATCAAATTATGTTATGACCTCAGAGACCACGAAACTAACCTATCCCTTGAATTCAAATCCCTTTATTTAGGGGACTATGATAAGGAGAAAAAGAAGAGTGCTAAGGCTAAGAATGACCTACAAACTGAGAAGCAGTGCAACACCCCTATACTCTATATATATACTGTACATATATACCCCATATATGTTCAATATGCATATAAGACATAAGGATGCCACGTTACAGATCCATTCAAACCTTTCATTATATTATTTATACATATATATATATATAAGAACATAAGAACATTTTACATTATCAAATCTTATTCTTCAAAAGTAACATTTCCAAAATCATTAAAACTTTTCATTTAATTACATATATACATTTATACATTGTCTTTCCAAAAATTTACTTATATACATATATATATGATCAAACTACAAAATAACAAAATGTATATGCATGCACCACCTTCTAGTTGGTCTTTAGCACACCCTCAATCTTCTCGTGGCAGAAATATCTGACTCTTAGATCAGCAATCTACTTACCTACGCTATTCATACAACCGCGCTAAGCTTCAAAGCTTAGTGGTACATATAAACAATATATACATACAAATATACAAATACAAATATCACATCCTTATCCACATATAATATACAACAATACAATATTGGGATTCACATCCCACTTACACATCATTGCACAATTGGAAATCACATTCCATATTCGTACATGACTATTGGGCTTCACATCCCACTCACACATCATTGCAATTACTAAGTTGAGCTGTCACATTATCAGTTTCTCGACCTAGCGCTTCTCGAGTCTATTTTCAATTTCAATCACATGACCTAGCTCTGCTCAAGTCAACCATCATCTCAAACACATGACCCAGCACTGCTCGGGTCAAGAACTAGCTCTACTCAGGTCTATTAACATATGCACCTCTAGGCCTAGCTCTACTCAGGACCTCTCGTGCATATCCAATTAATCTCAACACAATTAGACAAGTATTGATATAGGTTACATGTATACAACATCACTTTAGTTTATACTTTTCTAGTAATCATCACTACTCATAATCACATCACATTACCAATACTCATCTTCCATTTCTCTCATATTTTCTCATATTCAACTAGGCACATTGCCTCATTTCTCATTTTTCTCATTCATTTCAATATCATATCATTTCATTTTATCATTTCAATGTCATATCATCACAATGTATCAAAATTTATGCAATCTAGCCATTGCTAATGGCTTTTCATAATATCTTTAATGCATATACAACAAACCACATTACCCAAATACTTTGGGTCATTTTCACGTATTGCACATGTTTCACTTTATACTCAATTTAGCCATTATCAATGGCTTCATAATGCATTAAATGCATACATGACAAATCACATGTCATAGCACATTGATCATCTCATCTGTATCATAATAATTATTCATTTATAATTCACACTTGACATCCAACCACATTTCCCCATTTTATACTTTCATCATGCAAGCATGAGCCACACTCACTATATGACTCATCAACTTACAAATATGTAGCATAATTAACATATTTTCTTATAATTCTTCAAGTGACACACTCAACTTCTACACACTTTGACACGCCTAGGGACATGAGTGTGTCACTGCCCGTGTCTTTAATGTTGCCTTACAGTAGCTACAACACGCCCAGGGACATGGGCTTATCACTGCCCGTGTCCTTAATACTACCTTACAGTAGCTACGACATGCTTAGAAATATGGGCATGTCACTTCCCGTGTCCTTAATTTTATTTTACAGTGACTATGACACGCCCAGAGACATGGACGTGTCATTGGGTTCGTCAAGCTAAATCTCTGGGTATGTCCATGACATTGTAAAAACACTCTTTCATTCCATTTTATCAATAAAATACTCACACATCACATAGCAACTCTAACCAATGTTAAATCAAATATGCACAATCTCAAAATTATAGATATAAACTCAAGATCATATATACAAACCAAAGAAGTTATATATACAATCTTTGGTTATTCCAAGCTTACTCTTCTTTACTTACTTCTTGTTAATCTAAACACAAAATCATAATAACAATCATCAAGTATTTTATTCACACCATCATCCATATATCAATTCGCCCAATCCCCAACTCAACTTTACCAAACCCTTACTCTTTTCCTCAATTCCAACTACTCATCATTATCTTCAACATCTAACCATATTTAATTCATCTATGCATTAATTCAACATATATATACACTTTAATATATCATTATCATCATAAAATTAATCATCACTTTCTCTCATGAACTATATCATACATATATATAATCCATAAAATAAGCTCAAGAAGAAAGTACTTACTTAAATTACTTGCCAAAACTTGACTATTTTATTTAATCCCCCTTGAATCTCTTATAAACTTTGATATGTAGTATGAAAATTCCACTCTTCCCACTCTCTCTCTCTATCTCACATTGAAAGAAGAAGAAGAAGAAGAAGAAGGAGAAGAAGAAGAAGAAGAACTTCCCTATTCTTTATTCATCCTTATCCTTATATAAATAAAATATTATAAGTAATTCCACTTTAATTCTCCACCAATCATCTTCTTCCTTCCTTTGACTTTGTCCTCGTCACTTATCATTAGTACTATTATTATTATTATTTTTAATTAAAATCAACTTTCCCTACAACTAATTATACCTCATGTATATGTGGTGCATATGTTGGATATATATATGTCTTATATATGTCATGTTTATTTTAAATATTTATAGTACATATATAACATTCATCATAAACATCCATCTCATATTTTCTCTACCCATTACACCCACATACTCTCTCGTATTTACTATTATAAAAAATATCAAAAATTAGGATATTACAATTCTCTCCCCCTTAAATAATTTCGTCCTCGGAATTATCTATCTCAATGAATAAATCCCATTAATACAATCACTAATCTCTACTCTCCCCCTTATGCACATCCTCAAACATTTATACCAATATCCCAAATAAATTTAAATAATCCTCAATTCTAACAATTTCATCCAAGAAAGCACACATGAAATCATTACACACCTAATAATACTAGATAATCAAGTTTTTACCTTCATCTATCTCTGGAATATACTACTCTCCCAGCATCGCATACATCCTTTACATTGTTCTATCTCTTTCTGATCTATCCATGGTTGTAGACCTTCTCTCTATCTAAATCTTGCCCTGCCACCTCTACCATCTCTGCCTCCTCTAGAACCTGGTCCAAAATCAATAGTCTCCACCTGACTGTTAGTTGGTGGCTCTAGACAATCTCTCACATAGTGCTCCTGTAATCCACATCTATAACATCCTCGAGAAATGACTCCACAACAAACACCTCTATGAGCTTTACCGCACTGACTGCATGTTAATGGAGCATGTCTCGGAGAACTAAAAGTAGGGGTAGTAGCTTCTGATGATATGGGCCTCCGCCCCGACTTAATAGTCCTACTAGGTTGTCCCTGACCCTCACTAACACTCTGAGGGTATCCCCCTCAGCCTCTCTTCACTAATGAAGACCCTGCCTCACTCTGGGGTCTCCTACTTTTGCTCTCCTCGTCTCTAGCAATTGCTGCAAGACCCTGTGCTCTCTCAACACTCCTAGAAGCTGCAATCAATTGAGAAAAGTCCTAATACTGAGAGCCTACTATAAGATACATGATAGAGGGTCTCAACCCCTCCTCAAACCTTCGACATCTGTCAATCTCATCAGATATAATCTCTCCAACATACTGACTCAGCCGGATGAACTCAATCTCATACTCCGTCACTGTCCTGGTGTCCTACCTCAAACTCAGGAATTCCATCTTCTTTGCATCCTTATACTCCCTCGGAGTATACTTCTTCTAAAATTCCCATAGGAAATCATCATAGGTCAGCACTGTGGATCAGCAGTAGCATGTGGAACCGTCTTTCACCACTCATAGGCATCCTTCTACAGAAGAGATCTAGCATAATCAAACTTCTCCTCTAGACTAGCCTGCAGCTGGATGAATACTCTCTGAACCCTATCCAGCCACTGCTATACTACAACAGGGTTTATAGTACCAACAAAATTCTCAACTCCAAACTTTCTCAGCTTGTCATATTTTCTCGTCAGCAATCACGGCTGAATCGGAGCCTGCCTCAAGAACTCCACCATATGCCGTACCCAGCCCAGTGAAATCTCATCAGCTGCAGGTCTCACTGGCACGGAAGCAGATTCCTCACCAGCAATCTAGCTCCATCTCTACCCTTACCAGGACCTACACTCTCTGCACTACTATCATCTGGTATTCGTCATCCAGATGCCATTACAACCTATATATGTCATAACAAATAAACACAAATAATACCACATCAAAGACCAACTTAGGTGCCAATACAAATGCATGTACTATAACTCATTTCACATTTCAAAGCTTTAATTTCCTTTCTTATCAGAAAACACACTTAGGCTGAGAATCTCCAACCTAAGCTCTGATACTAAAATAAATATAATACCCCTATACCCTATATACATATTGTACATATAAACCCCATATATGTATAATGTGCATATAAGACATAAGAATGCCACATTATAGATCCATTCAAACCTTTCATTATAGTATTTATACAAATATACTTATAAGAACATAAGAACATTTTACATTATCAAATCTTATTCTTCAAAAGTAACATTTCCAAAATTATTAAAACTTTTCATCTAATTACATACATATATATATATTTATACATTGTCTTTCCAAAAATTTACTTGTATACATATATATGGTCAAACTATAAAATAACAAAATGTACATGCATGCACCACCTTATAGTTGGTCTTTGGCACACCCTCAGTCTTCTTGTGGCACAAATATCCGACTCTCAGATCAGCAATCTACTAACATGAGCGATTCATATAACCGAGCTAAGCTTCAAAGCTTAGTGGTACATATAAATAATATATACATACAAATACACAAATACAAATATCACATCCTTATCCTCATATAATATACAATAATACAATATTGGGATTCACATCCCACTTACACATCATTATACTATTGGAAATCACATTCCATATTCGTACATGACTATTGGGCTTCACATCCCACTCACACATCATTGCAATTACTAAGTTGAGTTGTCACACTATCAGTTTCTCGACCTAGCTCTGCTCAGGTCCATTTTCAATTTCAATCACCTAACCTAGCTCTGCTCAGATCAACCATCATCTAAAACACATGACCTAGCTCTGCTCGGGTCAAGACCTAGCTTTGCTCAGGTCAAGACAGCTCTGCTCAGGTCTATTAACATATGCACCTCTAGACCTAGCTCTGCTCAGGACCTCGTACATATCCAATCAATCTCAACATAATTAGACAAGCAATGATATATGTTACATGTATATAGCATCACTTTAGTTTATACTTTTTCAGTGATCATCACTATTCATTATCACATCACATTACCAATACTCATCTTCCATTTCTTTCACATTTTCTCACATTCAACTAGGCACATTGCCTCATTTCTCATTTTTCTCATTCATTTCAATATCATATCATTTCATTTCATCATTTCAATGTCATATCATCACAATATATCACATTTTATGCAATCTAGCCATTATCTTTAATGCATACACAACAAATCACATTACCCAAACACTTTGGGTCATTTTTAAATATTGCACATGTTTCACTTTATACTCAATTTAGCCATTATCAATGGCTTCACAATGCATTAAATGCATACATGACAAATCACATGTCATAGCACATTGATCATCTCATTTGTATCATAATCATTATTCATTTATAATTCACACTCGACATCCAACCACATTTTCCCATTTTATACTTTCATCATGCAAGCATGAGCCACACTCACCATATGACTCATCAACATACAAATATGTTGCATAATTAAAATATTTTCTAATAATTCTTCAAGTGACACACTCAACTTCTACAAACTTTGACACGCCCAGGGACATGACCATGCCACTACTCGTGTCCTTAATACTGCCTTATAGTAGCTACGACATGCCCAGGGACATAGGCGTGTTATTGCCCGTGTCCTTAATTTTATATTACAGTGACTATGACACACCCAAGGACATGGGCGTGTCATTGGGCATGTCAGGCTAAATCTCTAGGTATGCTCATGACATCTCAAAACACTCTTTCATTCCATTTCATCAATACAATACTCACATATTACATAACAACTCCAACCCATGTTAAATCAAATATGCACAATCTCAAAATCATATATATAAACTCAAAATCATATATACAAACCAAAGAAGTTATATATACAAATCTTTGGTTATTACAAGCTTACTCTTCTTTACTTACTTCTTGTTAATCTAAACACAAAATCATAATAACAATCATAATGTATTTTGTTCATACCATCATCCATATATCAATTCACGCAATCCCCAACTCAACTTTACCAAACCCTTAATCTTTTCCTCAATTCTAGCTACTCATCATTATCCTCAACATCTAACCATATTTACTTTATCTATGTATCAATTCAACATATATATACACTTCAATATATCATTATCATCATATTATTCAATTAATCATCACTTTCTCTCACTAACTATATCATACATATAAATAATCCATAAAATAAGCTTAAGAAGAAAGTACTTAAATTACTTGCCAAAACTTGACTATTTTCTTTAATCCCTCTTGAATCTCTTTTAAACTTTGATATGTAGCATGAAAAGTCCACCTTTCCCACTCCCTTTCTCTCTATCTCACGTCGAAAAGAAGAAGGAAAAGAAGAACTTCCCTCTTCTTTATTCATCCTTATCCTTATATAAATAAAATATTATGAATAATTCCACTTTAATTCTCAACTACACATCTTCTTCCTTCCTTTGATTTTGTCTTCTTCACTTATTATTATAACTATTATTACTATTATTATTATTTAATTAAAATCATCTTTCCCTACAACCAATTATACCTCATGTATATGTAGTGTATATGTTAGATATATGTATATGTCTTATATATATTATGTTTATTTTAAATATTTTTAGTACATATATAACATCTATTATAAACATCCATCTCATATTTTCTCTACTCATTACACCCATATGCTCTCTCGTATTTACTATTATAAAATATATCAAAAATTAGAATATCACAAGGAGGCCCAATTAGCAACTTGGGCCAAGCTCTAGAAGCTTAAAGAGGATCTAGCCATGGAGCACTAGAAGAATAATGATCTTTTGGACAAGAACAAAGAGCATTATGCTCGAGGGGTTTTCAAGTGCCAACAACATGTGCTCAGAGTCTTAGGATAGACATATCCTGACCCAAACCTTGCATAGATGACGAATATTAATATCTATAAGCTAGCTTATGAAGAGCCCACTGATGAACCTATAGCTCAATATGGAGGAAACTTAAGGCAGGCTTGCTTCTTTTATTTGGAGTTTTGAGCATAGTTAGTTTTTTCATTTTTTTGCTGCACTATGTATAACTTTCTTTCTTATAGAAAGCCTTTTTGTTTTTGTGGGGGCGGTCTTCTTTAAGCATTATAAAGGTTGAACCCTAAATAGAATGAACATAGTGCATTTATGGATTGTCCACATGTTCTTTTCTTCCATCTCCTTTTACATTTATAGTAATGGCATGCTTAAGTGACTTATGAGATCTAAAGTCCCATGGTTGGTGGGCAATGTTATTGTGTTGTTAGGGCATACTTGACACATTTATTGTGTTTGGGACACTTTATATACATGAGTTTATTTATGTCTTAGCGTACACTTAGGAGTGCTTGAGGCCCTACCTTTGCAAGAGCATGAAGCACTTATGTTTTAGGCATGCTTATTACACTTGTAGGTGTGTATTTAGCACCTGATTAGGTTTGCACATCGCAATTGGCTAGATGCGCACTAGGAACTTTAGCTTTTAAAGTTATCCAGACATTTCCATTTTACTTTTAGTGTGCATATGGAGTTCTAGTTTGAGCATGCTCTGGGAACTTTAAATTAGGAGGGCGCTAGGCACTTTTTTGCTTGTTAGCTACATAAGTCTTTTAAGGTGTACATGAGGTCTTTTGAGGTATGAGTGAGGCACTTTTTTGCTGTTAAGCTTATTGATTGGTTTGTGTTGAGCTCACTACTCGGTCTATTATCTATCTGCTAAGCACTTAATCTAGCTGAGCTCACTGCTCGGTCTTTTTGTTAGACCAACGAGAAAGATTTTTTTTAACTTAGTGGTTATAATGAAGCTTGGTAGGTGAGGCCCTATTTCTCTTTCTTTCATAGCATTTGTACATTTTACATAGATGTTTTCCCAAAATAATTACAGATTTGCTTAGACCCTCAATTAGTAGTTTGCCGGCTAGCTAGAAAATATGAGACACGAAAGCCAAACATGATAAAGTACAAGGTATAAATTGTTAGACTCTTGGTTGCCTTAAAAAAGAAAGGGTGCTCATGAGAACTTCACTAGATAGTCAGAGTAAAAAATGAAAAGGCTGACAAACTTGCTAAAGTTGCTGCTACTAGAAAGGTTGAGCAGAGTGCTCTCACGGAAACCATTCAGAAGCAAAGCCATGAAAGTTAGATTGCCATGGCAATAAAGACCATGGAGGGATGGAGATTGCCTATATTTTAGTTTCTTAACATGAGAAAGCTTCTATATGACTCAGTAAAGGCAAAGAATGTAGTTTAAAGAGCCAACAAATATGCCATTCATGACAACTTGGTATATAGGTAGTCATTCTCTCATCCTTGAGATGATGTGCTTATGAAGAAGAAAGTGATTATATACTCAAAGAAATCTATGAAGTTGTCTATGAAACTTATGAAAGAGTACATGCCATAGCCCAGAACGCATTGTTACAAGGGTATGTTTGGTTATCCATATATAAAGATGTAAAAACCCTGGTCCAAAAATGTAACAAATGCCAGAAGCATGCCAACTTGTAGTACTAACCTTCAACCTAGCAGAAATTCATCAGGAGTCCATATCCCTTTTCTCAATGGGGCATGGAAATACTGGGCCCTTTCCCATATGCCATAGCTCAAAGGAAGTTTTTAGTGGTAACAATTGACCATTTCACCAAATCATGCCAACCTCTATAATCAAATTCTTCTAGAAGTCCATTATAATAAGGTTTGACATCCCACACATCCTGATAACTAGTAATGGTAAGTTGTTTGATTACAAATATTTGAGAGAATACTGTGGTGAGCTCAAGATAGAACTTCAGTTAGCCTCTGTTTATCACCCTCAATCAAATTGCCAAAGAGAGATCACTAATTGAATCTTCCTCTATGGACTAAAGAAAAGGCTTGATGAATCTTTAGGTCTGTGGGTGCAAGAGCTATATAATGTGCTATTGGCATATCTAACATCATCAAGGTATGCCACAGGAGAAACTCCCTGCTCCATGACTTATGGTACTAAAGCAGTCATACATGTGGAAATAGTTATTCCTTCCAGTAGAACCGTTAATCACTGCCCTAATGTCTAAGAGCCCACCACTAGATACCATCTAGACATGCTTAAATATGAGAGAGAACAAACAGGGAAAAGTAGAGGCATACAACACTTGGTAGTCACCTTTCACAACAGAAGGTCAAAGAATCATCTCCACTCATAAATATGTAGGCCTTGAGAAGCTCAGACCAAATTAGGAAGGTCCTTACCAAATAGCTGAGGTGTGCCGAGCCAGAGCCTATAAGCTTCAAACAACAAACAATCATTCTTATAATGGCAACAGATCTCGAGGACCTAGAATGCCAGTAACTTAAAGGTGTACTACCAGTTGTCCACTCCAAACTTGCGTCATTACTTCCCTTTTAATTTTTCTTTCTTTCCTAATCATTCTTGTAATCTAATGACAAGCCAAAGCTCTAAATATAGAGCCTCGTACTCAACTACATTATTAGAAGCTTTAAAGTTGAGTCTAGTTGAGTACTTAATGAGAATCTTTCCTAAAACTCTAAGAACCACTTTAATGTTATGTCTTTCCATACATGAAGGCCCAACAATATTAAAGAGCCACACCTCCTTAGGGGTGAACTCAGTAGGCTCTTACTATAGTTCAATTAGAAAATTAGCTAGGACTTATGCTTCATGGCATTCTAGGTTCATATCGGATATCAAACTACCTACATCCTATTTTGTGAGGCAACTCGAGATTTCAGGCATTTGCAAAATCTTCTTCAAGCATGAGTTAGTACAGACCACTATGGTATGGGTGTCAAAGTATAGTCGTAGCTTAACGGAGGAAGTCTTTAGGGCCAGTGCTAGTTTTTCTAAAAGGGATATCTGGCTCACATAATATATAGAGAATTATTGGCTCTCATCCTCTCTGACTAAACCAAGCTAATCATTGTTGGGGTCACTGCCAAGTATAAATACAAGATTTCTCCTTGGTTGGCTCAGGAGTGGCCATGAGCTTAAGAACTTCTTTAGCTCAGTAAAGGCATGTAGGCACTCATCTATCCACTTGAAGTGCTTCAAATCTTTCAGTAGTTTATAGGATGTAAGCACCATTAGACAGAGTAGTATATGAACCAGCCTAGTGCTTTGATCTTGCCATTGAGCTTTTGGACCCCCTTTATATTATTTGTGGGCTTCGTATCATCACAACTTTGATCTTTTCTAGATTAGCCTTAATCTCTCTTTTGGATATCAAGAATCTAAGAATTTCACTAACAAGACTTCAAAAGTGCATTTCTTTGAGTTGAGCTTCATTCCACATATCCTAAGCATCTTAAAGACCTTCACCAAGTCAGAAGGGTGCTCTATTGAGGTTTTAGACTTTATTATCATATCGTCCATATGTACCTTAATGTTAAGGCCTATTTGCTCTTGAAGGAGTTTGTTGACCAACCTTTAATATGTAGCCTCCGCATTTTTTAGGCTAAAAGACATCACCTTATAGCAATAGGTCTTTTTACTTAGATGAAGAAGGACTTCTCTTGATCTTCAAGTTTAAGCGGATTTGGTGGTACCCAAAGAATGCATCAATAAAGTTGTATTCTTTATAGCCCGTTGTAGAGTCTATTAGGTGGTTAATGTTGAGAAGTGGGCTGGAGTCTTTGAGGCATGCCCTATTGAGGTTAGTGAAATCTATGAACATCCTCCACTTCCCATTAGGCTTCTTGACTAGGACTATGTTGGAAAGCCAATATAGGAATACGACTTCCCCTATGAAGCACGCTTGTAGGAGCTTTTCCACTTCTTGATATGCAATTATATGTTTCTCTAAGGGCCTACACTTCCTCTTTTTCTTCCTTATCGAGGTGCCTGAGGGTCTATATGGAGCTCGTGCATCATGATTTTAGGTGGAATCCTTTTCACATTTGATGAAGCTTCGGCAAAGACATCTTGATATTGCTGAAGGACCTCTGTCGAGGTGCACTCTTTCTCAGGACTGCTGGAATTTACAATTTCCATTTTTTTTCTTCCCTTACTTATAAATCCTTCAACATGTCCACTGACTCAACTTGGGACTTTTGGTTGCTATGAAGGTCTAGAAAATCCACTAGTAACACCAAGTTAGCATCCTTCAGGAGAATAACATAGGAATCCTATACTACTTATTGGCTATTTTTTGGAATCGCACTCTATCGCATGTTAGACCTTTATAATCAAGCTCCTCATGGAAATCTAAGCATTTACACATGTTAAAAGAGGTCATCCAAAGATGACATTATAAGAAAAATACATATCTATTGTGAACACTCAAATTTTGAGGCTCGGAAAGCCGATTTTCTCAGACTGCTGACGATCGGACCGGACCGGAGGTCCATGGTAAAGTTCACCGGAAATATATCAATATGGTACTTGAAATGTCTGGGACGGCGTGAGGATCACGGATATGGTCCCGGAATATTTTTCAGAGGCTCGTGGCTGCAGAAAAATCAGTTTTGACACCAGTAGCGCGAGTCGGCACCTCTTTTTGGGGCCAGAGCCGGCGGCCCGGCCGCCATACAGTTCGGTTTTTTGCCTATAAATAGGCTTCAGATTTTCAAAAAAAAGGAGTTTTTGGAGATCCCACGCCCGGGTACTGACGAAATTTTTATGCTTAAAAATTTCTAATATTGTGTTGTAAAAAGCAAGAATCATACTTAAAAGTGCAAAGAAACAAGATCTGGAACTTAGAAGTGGAAAAATTCTAATCAAGGTAATATCATAATTCATCTTTGGTCAATTCGAGCATATCATAAGCATTCTAATCTTCTTCTTAATTTCTTCTTGGTCAAAGATCTAATCCTTTTAGATCTAGAGGCCTAATGGATTAATCAATCAACCTTTCGGCATCAAGCCGTGAATAAAATCAATCTTTTGGCACGGAGCCTAAATTACATCCTTTAAATACGAAGTATTTAAATATTACAATTAAGATCAAAATTGGGCATGAAGCCTAAATCGAACTCTTTTGATACTAAGTACCCTAAATTATACAATTTTTGCACCAAGTGCTAAAACTCACAACTCTGGCAAAATGCCTGAAAAATGCACGAAGCATACACACACATGCATGAAGCATAAATTTCATCGCCTTTAAATAGGCTTTTCCGAACTACATGGGCTTTGATCTCCCATTCAAATGGGAGTATGTAGGCATATTTGGGATTCACCCCAAATAGCAAGTCCACAATTTACCAACAATCAGTCCTTTTTCTTTTTCTTCATCCCTTTTATATTTACTTCTTTTTATTGTCAAGTTAGTCAAATGCATGACATAGTCCCCGAATCCTCATTGGGTTCGCAGACTAGAAGCCTTTACATTGGATGCATTATTGGAGTCAAACAAGGGTTTTCTTAGTTTTCCCCTTCGAACAAAATAAACTGAGTGGCGACTCCCGACAACAAGTGAACGTTCGCCCGAATCCTTTTCGGGCGGAACCCGAGGTTCACAGTTTGGCGACTCCACTGGGGAACTATAAAAATGATTTATGGGATTCTAAGTGGACTACTATTGCTTATTTGATTAATTTGACACTAGGGACCATAAAAACGATTTATGGGATCCTAGTAGATTGTTATTATTTGTTTAACCGATTTTCCCTTCTTTAGGGTATTTTTGTTTATTTTACAGGGTACCTTAGCAATATATATCCTTCCTTTAAGAATATTGGACTGAAGATTGAAGAAAGGAATCTTTTTCCTTTGATGGATCTATTGTTTGACTACTTGTGCATTTATTTTGTCATGCAGAGAATCTTTTTCTCTTGCATATATGGGGGAATCATTTTCCTCCATTGCATAAAAAATTATTTTCAAATGAATTTCTTCTCTTTCTGTTCAAAGTTCTGAGTCTGGATAGCAAGTAGCGCTGACCGGCAGGTCTCCTTGATTATGCCGGCGGACAGCCAAAGCGTCCTCCCTGTTGTCGCAAACCATTCCAATCCTTTTGGAGTGGCCCATGAGTAATCGTACTGTTGGACCCACGCGAAACTCCTTGTTTCACATGTGGTTAGGTATATCTTACTCAAGACTCAAGTGTCCCTATTATAAGCCGATTCTTTATTTTTCATGTGCCAATAGAACCTTCCCTTAGGTTGTATGTACCCAATGATAGTGCCACATTCCATTAAAATGAATTGTGATGTGATGAGGTGCATTCATGCAACATAACAACATTGTTTTGGGGAAAAATTTTTGATGTATATAAGTGGACCAAGAGTTTTTCCTACCCTACACACCACCCTGATCTCTTGCCCTTAACCTTTGCAGGTACCCACTGTCCGTGTGCCTTCACCTACACCAGACACACCAATACCAACTGTGCTATCCCCTACAAATTCTACTACCCCAACTTCACCAACTGCTCCAATTACTGAAATGGCTACTATTGAACAGATTAAGGCCTTGCTGGATGGACAGGTTAAGGAAATTGAAGCTAGAATGCAAGAGAGGATTGATGAAGCTTTAGCTGCCCAAAGGGTAGCCATCCTGGCTGAATTGGGAGGAGTACCAAAGATAGCCAATACTTCTGGAAATTTAGGGAAAGAACCTATTGTAGGACAAACTAGTACCCCCATGACTGCTCAGAATACCCCTGTCATCAATTTGGAGGATCCACCCTCTAAGAATGTCACTGAAACGGATGAACTGAAAAGAAAACTTGAATTGCTGGAAAGGTCAATCACTGCCATGAAAACTCATAAAGAGGTGGTAGACATGGATTCTTTATCCTTGTTTCCCCAAGCTAGATTGCCTCCAAAATTGAAGATGCCTGGGATGGATAGATTTGATGGGACTACTTGCCCTAAAACTCACCTGAAAATGTATGTGGGAGCCTTAAGTCCTTGGGGTTTAAATGATGAGCTCTTTGCTCAGTTATTCCAACAATCCCTGACTGGTGCTGCCCTTAAATGGTTTGTGAGTCTAGATCGTTCCAAGATTAAGACATGGGAAGACATCTGCAATGCATTTAACTCTCAATACCACTACAATATTGAGGTGGATGTCACTAGAAGAGAACTTGAGACCACCAAACAAAACAACAATGAACCCTTCTCCTCGTTCCTTACGAGGTGGAGGGCAAAAGCCGCCCAGATGATCAATCGCCCTTCAGAACAAGAGCAGATTGATATCATAATCAGGAATTTAAGACCTACATATCAGGCTCAACTGCAAACCCAATATCTACCTACTTTCAAATCGCTCATTGCGACTGCAACCAAGGTAGAAGATTTGATACAGTTGGGTAAAATAGTGGATGAGGGGGCTGCTTCGAAATATAAGAAACAAAGCCAAACTCCTTCCTCAAGCAAGGTCAATCAAGTGGCCAATATTGCCCCTGTGAATCCTTTACGTGTGGGCAATCTTGGGCCGAGAAATCAGCCGAGAAGGCAATATACTGACCTTGGAGTGCCCCTTCATTTGGTGTTTAAAAAGGCTGTGGAAGGGAAATATTTGAAGCCTTTGGACCCAAGACCTCCTCCAAACCCATTACCTTCCAGTTATAAAGTCAATGAATATTGTGAATACCATCAAGGGAATGGGCATAAAACAGATGCTTGCTGGACACTGAAAAACCGCATCCAGGATCTGGTGGATAGTGGTGACATCATTCCTCTCAGGAGGCAACCAAACATTAACACTAATCCTTTTCTCAATCACTCCATCCATGCCATTACTGTGGAAGAAGAGTTGTTTGATCCTTTTGACCTTCTCTCAGAAATGAATGAAGTGTGTGTGTTAGATTTGAACGACCTTGCTGAAGAGGTCAGTGCTCTGACAAGAAGTGGAAGACAATATCAGCCACTTGACTTGGGAAAAACCCCTACAACCTCAAATCACCCCCATAAGAAGACTCCAGAGCCAAAAGAAGACCCTGTCCTTACTCAGCTTAAGCAAACCCAAGCTAAGGTGTCAATTTGGGAGCTCCTTGCTTCCTCATTCCAACACCGCCAGGCTCTCAGCGAAGCTTTAAGTCAACTTGATACACCAGTGGACACAAGCCCAGAAGCTTTGGTGGCCACTTTGACCCAAGCAACCAAGGCATTGAGTATCAGATTTTCTGATGTAGATTTACCAGAAGATGGTAAGAAACACAATGATGCTCTATACATCACCATACAGACTGGGGGAAAGACTGTGCCCATGGTTCTCATTGATAATGGGTCAGCCTTAAATGTGTGTCCTTTGAAAGTAGCAAGCTATTTGGGGTTGGAGACTACAGATCTTACACCTTCTGATCAGATTGTGAGAGCATATGATAACACTCGAAGAGAAATTTTGGGTGTTGCCACTCTAGAAATTGCTATTGGGCCGGTGAAAATGAAAGTGCCCTTCCAGGTCATTGATGTACCCGCGAGCTTTAATCTCCTCCTTGGAAGGCCGTGGATTCATCAAATTAATGCTGTACCTTCTTCATTGCACCAAAAACTTAAATTCCCTTTTGAAGGAAAAATCATCACTATCAAAGGGGATACCTGTGAAATCAACAAGAAAACCATGGATCAGTCTCTCTTTGAGGTTGTTCCTGGTGAAACCGCCATGACCTTGACTGTGTTTCATTACGACACAGTTCAATGCATTGAAGGTGAAAAACCAAAAGGGCCATTTGTCTCATATGACTTTGGGGAGGTCCAAATCAATTGCCTAGTGGGAATGATGTTGAGGGTAGGTCTATTGCCCGGAATGGAAATGATGAAGTCTGGGAGAAAAACACCCGTAGTACGGCCATGGGAAGAGCCTGAGAATAAGGGAACTTTTGGCTTGGGGTACAAACCTACAGACGATGAAATAGAAGAGTTTGAGCGTGGAAGGAAGAAGAAGGGAAATTGGGGGGCAAGAAGCCTTAAAATGCGCCCTTACTTTAGAACTCTGAATGGTCACTTTTGCAAACCTGGAAAGGCAGTTCATCACCGTGGTTTTCAGGAACCATTCTATTCTCCTATGACCGGAAAGAAGCTACCGGGTTTTGAAATGTTTGCTGATGTTGTGGCCATAAAAGAAGAAGAGCCAGAACCTGAAACTGACCCCCAAATGGAAGATTTCATGCGACCTAGTCTCTTTGATGAGGTTGCTATGATAACCAATGTCGAAGACAAAAGGGACTTCACAAAGCTGATCAAGACTACAGATGGACCACTAATGAACTGGTATGCCGAGGAGGGACAAGTTGCTACAGTCAAACCTAGTCCAGTGTCACACCTTGGACCCGAGTCTTGTACCGAGTCAAATTCTGAGTCAAACACCAAGCCAGAGTCTAATTATGAGTCTTCTGTAGTTTCAGATTTAGAGAACCCTAATGTCAAATCTAATGTAATCTTGGAGAATGACTCCACCATTATCAATGAAATTGTTCGGATTCTTGGTTACCCTGTGTCTTTTGCTTTCCAAGTATTATCTAGCAAAAATGAAATAAATGAAATAAATGAAATAAATGAAAAGATAATAATTGGCAAAGAAAATGAACATACATACATTGCATATGATTGTGTGAATAAGGAACAGGTTGTTGAGTGCATCAGAAGATATGTCGACTGCTTCATGTGGAAGGCAAGTGATGTCACGGGAATAGACCCAGCAATAGCAGTTCATAAGATTTCGCTATACCCTGGTGCAAAGCCGGTTAAGCAGAAATTGAGGAGAATGAAGCCTGAATGGTCTTTAAAAATTAAAGAGGAGGTTGCCAAGCAACTGGACAATAAGTTCATAGAACCAATTGCCTACCCTTCATGGTTAGCAAACATCGTACCGGTCCCGAAGAAAGACGGAAAGGTCAGGATGTGTGTTGATTATAGAGATCTGAATAAGGCTTGTCCCAAGGATGATTTCCCGCTACCACACATCGATTTGCTGATAGACAGGATGGCTGGGCATATGATGGTTTCCATGACTGACCTTGCGGTTGGATACAATCAGATCCTGGTGCACCCACCAGACAAAGAGAAGACAGCTTTCATTACAGAATGGGGCACTTTCTGCTATAGGGTTATGCCTTTTGGATTGATAAATGCAGGGGCTACCTACCAAAGGATGGCGACAACAGTCTTTCATGACATGATACACAAAGAAGTAGAAGTGTATGTTGACGATATGATTGTCAAGTCAAAAACTCCAGAAGAGCACGTTGAAGCACTTGAGAAGTTCTTCCTTAGACTTCGCAAGTACAATTTGAAGCTTAATCCTGCAAAATGCCTCTTTGGTGCGACATCGGGCTTATTTTTGGGATATCTGGTCAGCAAAAAAGGAATAGAAGTTGATCCAGCAAAGTCAAAGGCTATTCTGAAAATGCCTCCACCAAGAACAGAAAAGGAGATTCGAGTCTTACTAGGTAGATTACAGTATATCAGTCGATTCATATCACAGTTGACTGAGACTTGTGGTCCAATCTTTAAGCTACTAAGGAAAGGTGCTTCACAAGAATGGAATGAAGACTGTCAGAAGGCCTTCGACAAGATCAAAGAATACTTGTTAAGTCTGCCAATTCTACAACCTCCCAGAATGGGAAAACCTCTGCTCTTGTATTTGTCTGTAACAGATGAAGCCATGGGGGCAATGCTAGCTCAAGATGCTGAAGATACAAAGGTGGAAAATGCAATTTACTACCTCAGCAAAAGGATGCTGGACTATGAGTTAAAGTATAACAGGATTGAGAAGTTGTGTTTAGCATTGTATTGGGCTTACACGAAGTTACAACACTACTTGTCTTCTTACACTACTTATGTCATTGCAGAACAGAGTCCCTTGAAATTCCTTATGGAGAGGCCTATTTTGGACAGCAAAATGGCTAAGTGGGTGTTAACATTGGCAGCCTTTGACTTGAAATTTGTTCAAAGGAAAGCTGTGAAAGGCGGGGCAATAGCTGACCAATTAGCAGAATTACCTATAAAAGACGAGATGCGAGAAATGGGTTTCCCTGACGAAGACCTCTTAAATGTGGAAAGAAGTGTTTGGGAGATGTATTTTGATGGAGCATCTAATTATCATGGAAACGGAATTGGAATTGTGTTCAAAACTCCTTGTGGAGAATACATTCCATTCGCAGTTAAACTTGACTTTAGCTGCACAAACAACGAAGCAGAATATGAAGCTTGCATTAGTGGGCTTGAAGCCGCCCTGAAATTGGGGATTAAGGACCTAAAGGTCTATGGTGATTCTATTTTAATAGTATCACAAGCTTTAAGGAAATGGAAGATAAGAGAAGAGCATTTGGTTCCTTACCTACAACGCCTTGATCATTTGTCACAACAGTTCAATGATCTGTCCTTCGAATATCTCCCAAGAGCAAAGAATCAGTTTGCTGATGCCTTGGCTACTTTAGCTTCCATGATCAATATCAGGGAGGGGAAAGTCATTCGTCCATTGAAAGTTCAGCTTCAAAAGCAACCCGCCCATGTAATGCACTTGGCCGATGGTAAACCATGGTTTTGGGATATCAAAACCTATCTCAAGGATGGAAGTTATCCAGAGGGATCATCAAAGGTTGATCAGAGGGCAATAAGGCAGCTTGCCACAGGTTACGTTCTTAATGGAGATATCCTCTACAAGAGGAGTTGGAATGGAATGCACCTAAGGTGTGTGAATGAAGCAGAGGCAAAGCAGATAATAAAAACGATACATGGTGGCGAATTAGGACCACACATGTATGGGATCGCCTTGGCTCGAAAAATTGCCAATCTAGGATATTATTGGTCCACCATGAATGCAGACTGCGTGGCATTTGTGCAAGAATGCCATCAGTGTCAGATATTTGCTAAGATGCAGAAGCAACCTCCCGTTGCCCTGAATACAATCACTTCTCCATGGCCCTTCGCTACTTGAGGAATTGATATAATTGGAAAAATACACCCAAGAGCCTCGAATGGACATCAGTTTATCTTGGTAGCAGTGGATTACTTCACAAAGTAGGTTGAAGCAGCTTCCTATGCAGAATTAGATGCCAAAAAGGCCGCGCAGTTTGTCCGAACCAACATCCTTTGTCGATACGGAACACCATTTGAGATTATCACTGATAATGGAACTCATTTCCAAGCAGAGTTTGCCAAACTCTTGAAGGATAAGAAAATCCAGCATCATAAGTCCTCTCCTTATAGACCTCAAACAAATGGAGCTGTAGAAGCAGCGAACAAGTCTATAAAGATGATCATGCAAAAAATGATCAAGGAGCATAGGCGTTGGCATGAGAAGTTACCATTGGCCTTGTGGGGATACAGAACATCAATTAGAACTCCTACTGGGGCAACCCCGTATTCACTAGTATATGGAATGGAAGCAGTACTCTCCATTGAACTGGAAGTTCAATCGGCGAGAATAATTCAAGAAAGTCAGATAAATGAAGCTGAATGGATCAGCAATTATCATCATCAGTTGTTGGGTTTGGATGAAAAAGACTTCAAGCTCTACATCGGATTCAAGGGTATCAGAGGGGAATGGCCAGACATTTCAACAAAAAGGTCAAAGATCGAAAGTTGGAAGAAGGTTGTTTGGTTCTGAAAGAGATCAGAACACCTGTTACAGATCCTCGTGGGAAGTTCCGTCCTCATTGGGCGGGACCCTACATTTTGAAGAAAATACTTTCCGGCGGAGCTGTCATCTTGTCTGATTTGGATGGTCTGGAGTTCACAAACCCATGCAATCTGGATCAATTAAAGAAATATTATGTATAATCATGCATTGTAAGGAACTACATTAGACCTGATTCTCGCAAACTAATTCGAGATATGTAGGCAGCTCTCCTTGAGCACGGTCTAAATTTTAATAAAAATATCATTCATTTTTCTTTTGCCAACATAAAGAAAAAAAAAACAAAAAATAAAAAAAAACAAAAAATCCCGCTAAGCCGAAAACCCACAAAGGGCGGCTTAGGCAATAGTGGGGCCCGCTAAGTCGAAAACCCGCAAAGGGCGGCTTAGACAAGAATGAGTAAGAGCTCGTTAAGTTGAAAATCCGAAAGGACGACTTAGGAAAAAATTAGAGCAAATAAATAAAGTAGATAATGCTTGGAAAGCAAACAAAAGAGTCAATCATTAAGAGTCATTCATTACAAAAAGAATCATCTGTTACAAAAAAGAGTCATTCAGAAAGAGTCATTCATCCTATAGAATACACAACTAATCAAAAAGGTCAAGTCATATTCCCGAAAAACCAAAAAGGTAAAAAGACAACCCAAAAACAGAAAAGACAATGGAGTCGCCCTGGGATCTAAATCCTACGCCTCCTACGGGGGGCGGAGTCTTCGGCGTCTTCCTTAGTCCCGGAACTCTCTGCAATATCTACCTTTTCCTCGCTAAGAAGAACCACCTCCTCTCCCTCCAACTCCTGCAGCAATGCACACCTCCTCGGTTTTTCAATAGGCCAAACCTCAGCTATAAACCAAGTCCTGTACTCTGGAGTGGGCTGAACAAGGGAAGGCTCTGCAAGAGGCCTGATCATCTTATGGTCTCTGTGAACACTCGAATTTTGAGGCTCGGAAAGCCAATTTTCTCAGACTACTGAAAACCGGGCCGGACCGGACGTCCCGGTAAAATTCACCGAAATTATATCGATATGGTACTTGAAATGTCCGGGACGACGTGAGGATCACGGATATGGTCCCGGAATAATTTTTGGAGGTCTCTAGCTCCCGAAAAATCAGTTTGAGCAAAAACCGGCCAAAATCGGCGGCTCAGCCGCCGTGGACGGCGGCTCGGCAGCCGTGACCGGCGGTTCGGCCGCCGTACAGTCCGATTTTGCCTATAAATAGGCTTCAGATTTTCAGATAACGAGGTTGGACTTTTCCGGGTGGGCCTCATGCTGTCGAATTCTTTTCACGCTTAAAAACGATTAAGAACTTTTATTTGCATAAATCTAACCGTGTGCTGCAGGAAACAATCCGTAATCAAGAATCATAATCCCCGGTTCAAGAAAACGAGATCTGGAACTTCGAAGCGGGAAAATCCTAAGCAAGGTAATATTCTAATCCATCATTTGTCAATTTAAGCATATCATAAGCATTCTATCTTCTTCTCAATTTCTTCTCAGTCAAAGACCTAATCCTTTTAGGTCTAAGGCCTAATGGACTAATCAATCAGCCTCTTTGGCACAAAGACTTAAATTACATCTTTTTGGTACAAAGTACCTACATTTCACAATTAAAATCAATATGTTGGCACGGAGCCTAAATTACACCATTTTGGTACGAAGTACCTAAAATTTCACAATTTAGCACTAAGTGTTGAAATTCACATTTTTGGCATGGAGCCCAACCACACTTGGCCAAAGGCCCAAAATTTGCACTCTTTTGGTACAAAGTACCTAAAATTGGAGAATTTAGCACTAAGTGCTAAATCTCACATCTTTGGCATGAAGCCCGACAACACTTGGCCAAAGGCCTAAATTGCACTCTTTTGGTACAAAGTACCTAAAATTGCACCATTTAGCACTAAGTGCTAAATTCCACAACTCTGGCATGAAGCCCAACTCAATTAAAATCAACCTTTGGCATGGAGTCTAAATTCCACTCTTTTGGTACAAAGTACCTAAATCTCACATCTTTGGCATGAAGCCCGACAATGCACGAAGCATACACACACACATGCATGAAGCATAATTTTCATCGCCTTTTAATAGGCTTTTCCGAACTAAATGGGCTTTGATCTCCTATTCAAACGGGAGTATGTAGGCATGTTTGGGATTCACCCCAAATAGCAAGTCCACAAACTACCAACAATCTTTTTGTCTTTAAATTTGTTCCATTTTTGCAAGTTAATCAAAAGCATGACATAGTCCCCGAATCCTCCTTGGGTTCGCAGACTAGAAGCCTTTACATTGGATGCATTATTGGAGTCAAACAAGGGTTTTCTTAGTTTTTCCCTTCGAACAAAATAAACTGAGTGGCGACTCCCGACAACGAGTGAACTTTCGCCCGGATCCTTTTCGGGCGGAAAACCGAGGTTCACAATCTGGCGACTCCACTGGGGACCATAAAAACCATTTATGGGATCCTAGTGGACTACTATTGATTATTTGATTAACTTGCCACGGGAGACCATAAAAATAATTTATGGGATCCTAATAGGCTACTATTGCTTATTTGACTAATTTGCCCTTCTTTAGGGTGTTTTTATTCATTTTGCAGGGTACCCTAGCAATATATATCCTCTCCTTAAGGATATTGGAATGAAGATTGGCAAAAGGAATCTTTTTCCTTGGATGGATCTCTTGTTTGGCTAAATGTGCATTTGTTTTGTCATTCAGAGAATCTTTTTCTCTTGCATATATGGGGGAATCCTTTTCCTCCATTGCATAAAAAATTATTTTCAAATGAATTTCTTCTCTTTCTGTTCAAAGTTCTGAGTCTGGATAGCAAGTAGCACTGACCGACAGGTCTCCTTGATTATGCCGGCGGACAGCCAAAGCGTCCTCCCTGTTGTCGCAAACCATTCCAATCCTTTTGGGGTGGCCTATGAGTAATCGTACTGTTGGACCCACGCGAAACTCCTTGTTTCACATGTGGTTAGGTATATCTTACTCAAGACTCAAGGGTCCCTATTATAAGCCGATTCTCTATTTTTCATGTGCCAATAGAACCTTCCCTTAGGTTGTATTTACCCAATGATAGTGCCACATTCCATTAAAATGAATTATGATGTGATGAGGTGCATTCATACAACATAACAACACGGTTTTGGGGAAAATCTTTTGATATGTGCAAGTGGACCAAGAGTTTTCCTACCCTACACACTACCCTGATCCTTTACCCTTGACCTTTTCAGGTACCCTCTGTCCGTGTGCCTTCACCTACACCAGACACATCAACACCAACTGTGCTATCCCCTACAAGTTCTACTACCCCAACTTCACCAACTACTCCAATTCCTGAAATGGCTACAATTGAACAGATCAAGGCCTTGTTAGATGGACAGGCTAAGGAAATTGAAGCTAGGATGCAAGAAAAAATTGATGAAGCTTTAGCCGCCCAGAGGGTAGCCATCTTGGCTGAATTGGGAGGGGTACCAAAGACAGCCACTACTTCTGAAAATTTAGGGAAAGAACCTATTGTGGGACAAACTAGTACCCCCATGACTGCTCAGAATACCCCTGTCATCAATTTGGAGGATCCACCCTCTAAGAATGTCACTGAAACTGATGAACTGAAAAGAAAACTTGAATTGCTTGAGAGGTCAATCACTGCCATGAAAACTCACAAAGAGGTGGTAGACATGGATTCCTTATCCTTGTTTCCCCAAGCCAGATTACTTCCAAAATTCAAGATGCCGGGGATGGACAGATTTGATGGGACCACTTGCCCTAAAACCCATTTGAAGATGTATGTAGGGGCATTAAGCCCTTGGGGTTTAAATGATGAGCTTTTTGCTCAATTATTCCAACAATCTTTGACTGGTGCTGCCCTCAAGTTGTTTGTAAGCCTGGACCATGCCAAGATTAAGACCTGGGAAGACATCTGCAATGCATTTAACACTCAATACCACTACAATATTGAGGTGGATGTCACCAGAAGGGAACTTGAGACTACCAAGCAGAATAACAATGAACCCTTCTCCTCTTTCCTTAAGAGGTGGAGGGCAAAGGCCACCCAAATGATCGATCGCCCTTCAGAACAAGAGCAGATTGATATCATAATCAGAAATTTAAGGCCTACATATCAAGCCCAACTGCAAACCCAATACCTACCTACTTTCAAATCGCTCATTGCGACTGCAACCAAGGTAGAAGATCTGATACAATTGGGTAAGATAGTAGATGAAGAAGCTATCTCGAAGTATAAAAAACAAGGCCAAGCTGATTCCTCAAGCGAAGTAAATGAAGTGGCCAATATTGCCCCTGCGAATCCTTTACGTGTGGGCAATCTTGGGCAAAGAAATCAGCCAAGAAGGCAATATACCGACATTGGGATGCCCCTTCACCTAGTGTTTAAAAAGGCCGTGGAAGGGAAATATTTGAAGCCTTTGGACCCAAGGCCTCCTCCAAACCCATTACCCTCCAATTACAAGGCCGATGAGTACTGTGAGTACCACCAACGAAATGGGCACAGAACAGATGCTTGCTGGACTTTGAAAAACCGCATCCAGGATTTGGTGGATAGTGGTGACATCATTCCTCTCAGGAGGCAACCAAACATTAACACTAACCCCTTGCCCAATCATTCCATCAATGCCATCACTGTGGAAGATTTCATGCAGCCTAGTCTCTTTGATGAGGTTGCTATGGTAACTAATTTTGAAGACAAAAAGGGGCTTCACCAAGCTGATCAAGACCACAGATGGGCCACTAATGAACTGGTATGCCGAGGAGAGACAAGCTGCTATAGTCAAACCTAGCCCAGTGTCACATCCTGAACCTGAGTCTCTTACCGAGTCAAATCTTGAGTCAAACACCAAGCCAGAGTCTAGTTTTGAGTCCTCTATAGCTTCAGGTTTAGAGAACCCAAATGTCACATTTAATGTAATCTTGGAGAATGACTCCGCCATTATCAATGAAACTCTTCAAATTCTTGGTTACCCTGTGTCTTTTGCTTTCCAAGTATTATCTAGCAAAAATGAAATAAATGAAATAAAAGAAATAAATTAAAAGATAATAATTGGCAAAGAAAATGAACATACATATAATGCATGTGATTGTGTGAATAAGGAACAGGTTCTTGAGTGCATTAGAAAGTATGCCAACTGCTTCATGTGGAAGACAAGTGATGTCACGAGAATAGACCCAGCCATGGCAGTTCACAAGATTCCGCTATACCCAGATGCGAAGCCGGTTAAGCAGAAATTGAGAAGAATGAAGCCTCGAATGGACATCAGTTTATCATGGTAGCAGTGGATTACTTCACAAAGTGGGTTGAAGCCGCTTCCTATGCAGAATTAGACGCCAAAAAGGCAGCACAATTTGTCCGAACCAACATCCTTTGTCGGTACGGAACACCATTTGAGGTTACCACCAATAATGGAACTCATTTCCAAGCAGAATTTGCTAAGCTCTTGAAGGATAAGAATGTCCAGTATCATAAGTCCTCTCCTTATAGACCTCAAACAAATGGAGCTGTAGAAGCAGCGAACAAGTCTATAAAGGTGATCATACAAAAAATGATCAAGGAACATAGGCGTTGGCATGAGAAGTTACCGTTGGCTTTGTGGGGAAATAGAACATCCATTAGAGCACCTACTGGGGCAACCCCGTACTCCCTGGTGTACGGAATGGAAGCAGTACTCCCCATTGAACTGGAAGTTCAATCGGCGAGGATAATTCAAGAAAATCAGATAAATGAAGCTGAATGGATCAACAATTATCATCATCAGTTGTTGGGTTTGGACGAAAAAGGACTTCAAGCTCTACATCAGATTCAAGGGTATCATAGGCGAATGGCCAGACATTTCAACAAAAAGATCAAAGATCGAAAGTTGAAAGTTGAAAGAAGGTTGTTTGGTTCTGAAAGAGATCAAAACACCCGTTACAGATCCTCGTGGGAAGTTCCGTCCTCATTGGGCTGGACCCTACATTTTAAAGAAAATACTTTCCGGCGGAGCCGTCATCTTGTCTGATTTGGATGGGTTAGAATTCACAAATCCATGCAATTTGGACCAATTAAAGAAATATTATGCATGATCACGCATTGTAATGAACTACATTAGACCTGATTCTCACAAACTAATTCGAGATATGTAGGCAGCTCTCCTTGAGCACGGTCTAAATTTTAATAAAAATCATTCATTTTTCTTTTGCCAACATAAAAAAAAAACAAAAAAAAACAAAAAAAAAACAAACAACAGACAACAAAAAAATCCCGCTAAGTCGAAAACCCACAAAGGGCGGCTTAGGCAATAGTGGGGCCCGCTAAGTCGAAAACCCGCAAAGGGCGGCTTAGGCAAGAATGGGTAAGAGCTCGCTAAGTTGAAAATCCGAAAGGACGGCTTAGGCAAAAATTAGAGCAAATAAATAAAGTAGATAATGCTTGGAAAGCAAATTAAAGGGTCCTTCATTCAAAAAAGAGTCATTCATCCCAAGAAGAGTCATTCATTCCCAAGGGAGTCATTTATTCAAAAAGAGTCATTCCTTTCATAAAGTACCAAAAAACCAACAAAAAAGAGTCAGACCATAAGTCCAAAACGTTAAAAAAAAAAAGTCAACCCTAGAGTCTGCAACGTCTGCCTTCTCCTCGTTAAGAGGAACCACCTCATTTCCCTCCAGCTCCTGCAGCAATGCAAGCCTCCTTGGCTTTTCAAGTGGCCAAACTTCAGATATAAACCGAGTTCTGTACTCAGGAGTAGTCTGAATAAGGGAAGACTCTATAAAAGGCCTGATCATCTGATGGTTCCTAACCCAAGTTTGAAGAACAGTTCGAGTAACTCCGGAAATAATTTGGGGGCAACTTCAGAAAAATTCAAGTTCCTTCCCCAGTAGAGTTGGACTTCCTAGAGGATTATTTCTAAGTTCTTTACTAGAAATAATTACTGATGGCTTGAGCTTGAGGCCTCGTAAAGTTGAAAAGCCTCTGAAAAGACCCCACAGAGCCAATTTGAACCTCATGCCTTACAAAGGGGGCATTTGAGTCACATCCAATGATTGAGCAGAATTCCTCAAAAAGAGGACACATCTCGTCCATCCGGGCACCAAACCTGAAGACATGAGCTTGTGGAACCCAAAATTTGGTACAAGCGCGCAAGGAATCCCAATCCACCAATATCTCTATAAGAGTAGCAACAACTTTCAATCCATATCTTTCCATATTGATCCTTTCAACCTTATGGAGACTCTTGGTCCAGTTGTGCATACAACGGTTGTATAAAAAAAAACCTTTTTGAAAATAAAAGGGGACATCATGCATACATATGTACTGTGTGTGCTTAACAAAAGTGCAGGTACAGAAAAATCAGAAATATTGCAAGCAATCGGAAATGCCAAAAGGCGGATCTTGTACCCCTCGCTCAAAATTCGTTCTTCAGAAGACCACTGGGCTCCATAAATCATTTTTATGGACCCCAGTGGGGGGCAATTGTGAACACTCGAATTTTGAGGCTCGGAAAGCCAATTTTCTCAGACTACTGAAAACCGGGCCGGACCGGACGTCCCCGGTAAAATTCACCGGAAGTATATCGATATGGTACTTGAAATGTCCGGGACGACGTGAGGATCACGGATATGGTCCCGGAATAATTTTTGGAGGTCTCTAGCTCCCGAAAAATCAGTTTGAGCGAAAACCGGCCAAAATCAGCGGCTCAGCCGCCGTGGACTGCGGCTCAGCCGCCAAAATCGGCGGCTCAGCCGCCAAAATCGGCGGCTCGGCTGCTGTACAGTCCGATTTTGCCTATAAATAGGCTTCAGATTTTCAGATAACGAGGTTGGACTTTTCCGGGTGGGCCTCATGCTGTCGAATTCTTTTCACGCTTAAAAACGATTAAGAACTTTTATTTGCATAAATCTAACCGTGTGCTGCAGGAAACAATCCGTAATCAAGAATCATAATCCCCGGTTCAAGAAAACGAGATCTGGAATTTCGAAGCGGGAAAATCCTAAGCAAGGTAATATTCTAATCCATCATTTGTCAATTTAAGCATATCATAAGCATTCTATCTTCTTCTCAATTTCTTCTCGGTCAAAGACCTAATCCTTTTAGGTCTAAGGCCTAATGGACTAATCAATCAGCCTCTTTGGCACAAAGACTTAAATTACATCTTTTTGGTACAAAGTACCTACATTTCACAATTAAAATCAATCTGTTGGCACGGAGCCTAAATTACACCATTTTGGTACGAAGTACCTAAAATTTCACAATTTAGCACTAAGTGCTGAAATTCACATTTTTGGCATGGAGCCCAACCACACTTGGCCAAAGGCCCAAAATTTGCACTCTTTTGGTACAAAGTACCTAAAATTGGAGAATTTAGCACTAAGTGCTAAATCTCACATCTTTGGCATGAAGCCCGACAACACTTGGCCAAAGGCCTAAATTGCACTCTTTTGGTACAAAAGTACCTAAAATTGCACCATTTAGCACTAAGTGCTAAATTCCACAACTCTGGCATGAAGCCCAACTCAATTAAAATCAACCTTTGGCATGGAGTCTAAATTCCACTCTTTTGGTACAAAGTACCTAAATCTCACATCTTTGGCATGAAGCCCGACAATGCACGAAGCATACACACACACATGCATGAAGCATAATTTTCATCGCCTTTAAATAGGCTTTTCCGAACTACATGAGCTTTGATCTCCTATTCAAACGGGAGTATGTAGGCATGTTTGGGATTCACCCCAAATAGCAAGTCCACAAACTACCAACAATCTTTTTGTCTTTAAATTTGTTCCATTTTTGCAAGTTAATCAAAAGCATGACATAGTCCCCGAATCCTCCTTGGGTTCGCAGACTAGAAGCCTTTACATTGGATGCATTATTGGAGTCAAACAAGGGTTTTCTTAGTTTTTCCCTTCGAACAAAATAAACTGAGTGGCGACTCCCGACAATGAGTGAACTTTCGCCCGGATCCTTTTAGGGCGGAAAACCGAGGTTCACAGTCTCTGACCCAAGTCTGTAGAATAGCCCGAGTAACTTCGGGAGTAATAGGAGAAGCAATGGTAAGCCCGACAGGAAGGGGAATCCTCTGATCAATACCCATCTGCCTGAGGACTCGGGAAGCACTGTACCATGTACTGTGAGTGAACCCAAGAAGGTATACATGGTTGTGCATTGCATTTGCCTCCATGAATTGAGCAATCCTATACCAAGGGATGAACCATAATAATTCTTCCGGCCCAAGCTCAAATAGCCAGATAGTCCACTTGGCCATCGAAGGAAAAGAAATTTGAATTTTCTTGGTGCGGTACTGCGAAGGGTTGTAGGTCAAAGTCCGGGAGGCGGCAACCACTCGAAGATGGTCTCTCAGCCAAACCTAAAAAAAATAATAATAATATAGATCCTTTCTATTTTACAAAGGAAAAGAGAGATGATGGAATAAGAAAAAAAAACAAAAGGTATGACAAAATTACCTGAAGAATGATCGGGGTAACGGTCCAACGTTCAAATCCGAGTGCACATCTGTCGAGACTCTGAATAGTCTCAGCCAGAATCATGCCCCCGATACAGTTGAGCTCTTCCATTTGCCTAACCATTGGACAAAGTTTCAAATCTCCAAAGCCGGGGTCGCGGTTGAAGAGAAACCCAGCTAACAGACAAAAGACGAAGGCTCGCATTCTATGCCTCAATTGAATATCATCTTCAAAATCGACAGTCAAGAATTCATCAATTAGAGGAAGCAGCATCGCCTTATCCCCGTCTACAATCATAGCTTGGGCTTGGGGTTTTGTGAAGCTAAAGAGTCTCTGAAAAGATCCCACATAGCCGATTTGAACCTCATGCCTTACAAGAGGGGCATTTGGGTCGCATCCGATGATCGAGCAGAATTCCTCAAAGAGAGGACACATCTCCTCCATCCGAGCCCCAAATCTGAAAACATGAGCTTGGGGATCCCAAAACCTGATGCAAGCATGCAAGAAATCCCAGTCCACAGCTACACCTCTAAGGGTGGCGACAGCTTTCAACCCGTATCTCCCCATGTTGATCCTTTCAACATTATGGAGACTTTTGGTCCAATTATGCATCACATGATTGAAAAGGGGATTCATTGTTATTTGAAAAAAATAAAATAATAATAATAAGATCTTGCAGTAAGAAGATTGCTTTCTGGCCCACAGATGTAAGACAACTTCGAAATTTATACTGGTCTGGTCCGGGTAGCGGCTCGGCCGCCGCCGACCCGTCCTGACTCCTGATGTTTTGAAAAATTTTCGTGTGTTGGCCCTGTTTAGGATCTGTTATGTGCTATTTTTGGGGTTGTGTCAGGGACTTATTTTGAAAATAGATTTCTAAAAGAAAAAGCATCATGCATACATATGTGCTGTTAATACTAACAAATAAGTGCAGGTTTACAGATAAGTTCAGATAACAGCTGAAAAACATGAAAGGTACAAAGTACAGAAGGAAAATAATTCAAATACAGCAAGCATAGTTCAAGACAAGTATGAAAAAAATCAGTGCCGGCCTCTCCGTCTTTGCAGCCTGCTCTGCCTCTCATAAGCAGCATCAGTCCAAGCACCAGACAGCTCATCCGAGAAAGCAGTAATCAGCGCCGCCATTTCCGTAATCAGGCCCTCAGGTACCTGTAAGAAGAGACAGAATCACAATCAATTTCAAGAGAATTTTATGAATCCTTTTCATGAAAAGTTCTATGAGAATATACCTGAGTGACATGAGCAAAACTCTGATATAATGCACCCTCTGCACTAATTGGTCGGGTCACCCAACCACCAGGTGCATGATGACGAACAGCATAAGGCAGCCTCAAGTCGGCTAAAATAGGGTCAAATTGGCCGGTAGCTGTAAGGACGGATGCGGGAGGCCTCAAATGAGATGAGCTGCTGCTTGCTCCAGTCTGTGATGGTCCGGCCCTGAAAGCGGAAGCCTCAGCCCTAGAGGAAGAGGGTCTGTCAGCTCGCCAGTCAGGAAAGGGATGGTTTCTCGGAGTGCTAGAAGTGGGGGCCGAAGAATGGGAGGACCGATAAGGGGGTACAGAGTCAAATCGTGTCCCAATGCATGGCATCAGTCGCTGAAGACAGTAGAAATCATAATCATCCTCATCCGGGGCATAAGCCGACTCGAAAGGGTTGCCCTCATACTGGGACACAGTAACAGACAGAAGTGTTGAAGATAGCATATCATCAGGGGGATCCATGGGAACTGCATGGAAACCGGCAATCTGGAAAGTCACCCTCTCAGCGAGATAATACCGTTGAAACTCTGGATGGGGAAGTATGAATCATCGTCGAGTCAGGAACTCTGATCGCTGAAAGCTGTAATCTTGAGCTATCCACTCTGCCAGTCGGCTAGACATCACTTTAGATGCAACCTGTAAAAAATTTGTTATATTAGTGAATCATTTTCTTTAATAAAAAAGGATGATGATAAAGCATTTACTGAGTTCAGTGGGCAGCTGTCGAAGAATGATCTCAGCTCTCTGATGGGAAGTTTCCTCTTTGGTACTTCTACCCTCTCTCTATACCACCTCCAAGCAATGGGAGAAAGAGGATCTGTAGGCGCAGGTATCTCACGAAGAAAAGGGGCGATGTCAGGAAAGTACTTGTAAGCCCAAGTCTGAAAAAAAAATATCAAGGTGGGTGTATGTCAACATATATAAGATAAGGGAAATGTTCTTTACATTACCTCCCAGAAGTAATACAGGCCACATGGAGTAATGCGGATATAGCAGAGGTCTGACATGTCATCATACAACCTACACAGCATCATGCTAGCCCAATCGTACGTATGAAGTCGTGTTAGGTCAAGTAGGCTCTTCAGCACATTGAGACTCACTGCATCCTTCCTATTTGATAAGAAGGAGCTAGCAAATAGGAGAAGCAAGGTAAACCTGGCCACCTGGTCCGCAGTAAGATTGCCTATCTCGTAACCAGTGTAGATACCTGGCGCCTGCTCCACAAGCCACCTCCGCTGAATGCAGCAAGGTGCCTGATATCGAGGATAGTCAACCCCGATCAAAGTAATCATGTCAGCTGAAGAAATGTCCTGCCGCCAGTCATCATAGGATTCCACCATCTCAACACCAAAGGGAATCCCAGAAATGATGGAAAAGTCGGTAGGCGTCATTGTCATTTCCCCCCAAGAAAAATGGAAAGTGTCAGTAGTGGGCCACCAGCGTTCGGCCAACGCGCAGATCAACTCCCTGTGAATATCTCTACCCACATCTATAGCCCTCAAATGGTGGAGGAAAGCAGGTCTGATAAGATCCCCCACTGGGTGCCTGGCATCAAAGATGTAAGCCGGAATAGTGACCATCGGACGCTCAGCTATAGATATCTTGATCGTAGAGTCCTAAAAAAAAAAATTTCAAATTCAGAAAAGTTGGACAAATTCAGAAAAGATTTAAGTTCTTTCCCCAGCCGGGTGTGGATTCCTAAAGGATTATTTCTAAGTTCTTTACTAGAAATAATTACTGATGGCAGAACATAATGAAGCCTAGTACTAATCCTAATTCATTACTAGTACATGTAAAGGAAATGTTCCTAAAATTTATTTCTAAGTTCCTTACTGGAAATAAATAAAATTCCTAAGCATGCATACTAGATGGACAAACGGGAGAGTACTCACCTCATAGCAGCCGGTCCGAGAACTATGCTTCTCCTCCTCAAGTAAAAGATTGCAGGGAGGGAGTGGGATTTCAAAATCTTCAAAGCCAGTGAAATCCATCGTCGAAAGAAAATTTGAAAGAAGAAGAATGAATGAAAGCAAATGAAAATTGAATGGAAATGAGCCTATTTATAGGGAAAAAGGTAAAAAACGCGGGTCTTTCTACCCCTCGCTCAAAATTCGCTCTTCAGAAGGCCACTGGGCCCCATAAATCATTTTTATGGACTCCAGTGGGGGGCAATTGTGAACACTCGAATTTTGAGGCTCGGAAAGCCGATTTTCTCAGACTGCTGACGATCGGACCGGACCGGAGGTCCACGGTAAAGTTCACCGAAAATATATCAATATGGTACTTGAAATGTCCGGGACGGCGTGAGGATCACGGATATGGTCCCGGAATATTTTTCAGAGGCTCGTGGCTACAGAAAAATCAGTTTTGACACCAGTAGCGCGAGTCGGCACCTCTTTTTGGGGCCAGAGCCGGCGGCCCGGCCGCCGTACAGTTCGGTTTTTTGCCTATAAATAGGCTTCATATTTTCAAAAAAAAGGAGTTTTTGGAGATCCCACGCTCGGGTGCTGACGAAATTTTTATGCTTAAAAATTTCTAATATTGTGTTGTAAAAAGCAAGAATCATACTTAAAAGTGCAAAGAAACAAGATCTGGAACTTAGAAGTGGAAAAATTCTAATCAAGGTAATATCATAATTCATCTTTGGTCAATTCGAGCATATCATAAGCATTCTAATCTTCTTCTTAATTTCTTCTTGGTCAAAGATCTAATCCTTTTAGATCTAGAGGCCTAATGGATTAATCAATCAACCTTTCGGCATCAAGCCGTGAATAAAATCAATCTTTTGGCACGGAGCCTAAATTACATCCTTTAAATACGAAGTATTTAAATATTACAATTAAGATCAAAATTGGGCATGAAGCCTAAATCGAACTCTTTTGGTACCAAGTACCCGAAATTATACAATTTTTGCACCAAGTGCTAAAACTCACAACTCTGGCAAAATGCCTGAAAAATGCACGAAGCATACACACACATGCATGAAGCATAAATTTCATCGCCTTTAAATAGGCTTTTCCGAACTACATGGGCTTTGATCTCCCATTCAAACGGGAGTATGTAGGCATATTTGGGATTCACCCCAAATAGCAAGTCCACAATTTACCAACAATCAGTCCTTTTTCTTTTTCTTCATCCCTTTTATATTTACTTCTTTTTATTGTCAAGTTAGTCAAATGCATGACATAGTCCCCGAATCCTCCTTGGGTTCGCAGACTAGAAGCCTTTACATTGGATGCATTATTGGAGTCAAATAAGGGTTTTCTTAGTTTTCCCCTTTGAACAAAATAAACTGAGTGGCGACTCCCGACAACAAGTGAACGTTCGCCCGAATCCTTTTCGGGCGGAACCCGAGGTTCACATCTATAATCATAAAGCAAACCTTATAGTCCCATGCTACTGGTCCGTCTCCTAGCTGAATTTCTAGCACTGTTGAGCAAAGCACTGACATATTATGCCCCCAAAAGTCCGACCAAGGGAGCAAATACAATCTTAAGGGCATTCAGGGGCAACCCTAACTCCTTATATGCCTCTAATGTAATGAGGTTGATGGCACTGTTAGTGTCAAAAAAGATGAGCTAAACTATATATTCTTGGATCAAAGCCTCTACCACCAGAGAATCAGTGTGAGGGGTGGTTACCTTACATGATTCTTCGAGAGTGAAGGCTATCGTAAGGCTTTGTGATGGTGGCACCTTAGTAATTATGAAAACTTCTTTGGCCTTACGCTTCCTTAGCCTTTCAAACACATCATAATGTTCCCTTCCAATAATGATATGCATGACTTTGACATGAGCCTTCTTAGGATTTCTTTATGAGAGCTCTAAGCTCAACAGATAGTAAACTCCTAATGGAGTGCTGGCTAAAAATTACTTCAGCTCTCCTGCTTTGATTATGTAACACCCTCATAACCTACCCACATATAATACACATTCCCTTGAATGTATAGTATACATAGATAGGATATAAAGGTATCACTATTATGTTATTGTTTCCTACTACTCCTTATAGTTTATCTTATAGTTTATAATATTTTGTAAATAGTAAAATAAGTGTAAGAAACATTATATGAAAATTTTGCTAGAGTACCATTTAAATATATAGGCATTACCAAAATCCAACAAAGCAACCTAGGAAGCAATTAATATTTTTTAAAACATTTCCATTCTACTCACACCCCAAAATCCTATGGTGATACATATATGTATATGAATAAATATATGATATCAATTCTACACTAACATCTTTAAGTTATATTACAATTCCACTTGGTATTACAAAGTAGATAAATAAATGTACAATCAACCAAAAAAGAATAATTACATGCAATGCCAAGGCTCTGGTCTGTGGCAACCAAGGGGCTTCTAGTAATCCACCACCTAAACCTATCTTGGTCTAAAAGGTTTCCTGTCTCTATCCTGTCACCTACACGATAAATAAATCATGCTAAACCTAAACCTCAGTGGTATATACTTAATAATAGAACATTAATATGACAATAGAATATGAATACGCATTAAGCTATTATGTTACACACTGTGAGCGGGGATTTTTGCCCCTACTCACACGTGGAATGGTTCTTGCGACTTCGACACTATTAGGCTCAAGGCCATAGAGAACACAAGCCTAAACTCGGAGAAAATGGAGTCATCACCCGGATAGGCCAGAAAAAAGAAAGGGGTGGATGACTCGATTCCTAAGAAATCTCTAACCCCCTATTAGGTTCAGAAAGTTGATACGTGTGGGGAAGGTGAGAATGACCCAGCACCCCCACAACACCCGATTCATTAGAATCGGCCTTCTTTTCAGATCTTAATATTATAAAATTCTTAAATATAATGACTTTATCCATATTACATGCAATCATAAGAATACATAAATACTTTATTAAAAATCATAGCAATGTCCAAACGAAACAAATAAGTGAACACCTATCCAAGGATGGAAACATTCCCTTACATCATCCAATGTCTAAAACTAAATATGACACCCACCAAAAGGTAAAAACGTATCCTTTACATTAATCCCAAAATATGAAAATAATTTAAATTACATAAAGCTTAATTAATAAGGTATCCAGACCTTTTACATAATGAAAAATAAAATAAACCAATAAAAGATATTCAACCATTCATCATGAAAGTAAGCCATTTATTATAAGTCAAATAAAGATCAAGATATGAAGATGTAAACTAAGAATACAATATGTAAAGCAGAATTTAAATAGCAATTAACGACTAAATACAAGCTAGGGTTTTATGAATAATGGTTTAGGAAAAAAAATTAGGGTTTAGGGTTTATTCTTTTTAAAAATAGGATTAGGGTTCTAAAGTTTTAAGATTTATATTCAAAAACTATGGTTTTAGGGCTTGGAGAAACTAATATTATTATAATTATTTTTTAAGTATTAGGCTACTGTAAAGATTTTGAAAAATAGAATTAATTAGGGTTTAGGGCTCATACCATGCAATTCGGGTTTAGGAAGAAATAAATTAGGGTTTTTGGAAATTATAAGAATAATGATCAAAGCTTTGAAGTTGGAATAAACAAGCTACTGCTAAAAAATATTTGAGAAAAATTAAGTGACATCACAAAACCTTTAAACAAAGCTATTAGCATGCTGACTAAATAATTATGTATTTGGAAGAGGTTATGCTAATAGGCTACTGGATTCAGTTTTAAATAAAGATCATGCATGTTCTGCGTTAAAACTATCAAAAGCATGTTATAATGAATTGATTAAGAAAATACTACCGTTTGTTGGCTCCACCATAATTGCACTATTGGAATTCTGGGAGAGCTTGATCAAGATAAAGCAGTCTTGTTGCCTTGTGAATTGGAGTGTTCTTTTTATTTTTGGTTGCTTAGGGTTGCTTCAAAGTTCAAAAGTCCGATAATAATTCTTGAGTAATTTTTTGCAGTCCTTGTTTCTGTGTTTAAAACAACTATTTATGGGAATTTAAACAAAACCTAATATGTTAAGGAAATTAAAAACTATTTAGGGAATTAATTGAAGTTTTCGAGTAAAATAGAGTTTTGGAAAAAATCGGCCAACGCACTGGCACAGGCTGCTGGGACGCGACCAACAGGCAAGCGAGTAACGAGGCTAGAATACTGGGACGCGAGCAACGGGCGAGTGAGAAACGAGATTGGGCAAGGCACAGGCCAAGCCTGCGGCGAATTGGGCAGGCCAATTCACCGCAGGCCCTTTCAGCCTGCGGCGAACTGGCTTGCCAGATGCCGCTCACCGATTGGTCCGTCCGATTTTTTATTTTTTTTATATATATATTTTTTAAAAATAAATATTATATATTATTAAAAAATAAATAAAATAAATATTAAATAAATAAAATAAATATTAAAATAAGTATTAAAATAAATAATAAATACCGCAAAAATTATTTTGGACTTGTTTTAAAATATTCGATTGAACTTGGTAAAAATTTAAGGGTCTGCAGTTTGTCCCCTGCTTGAATGATCTGAGACTTTCAATAGAAAAGAGTGAAAATCAACATGACTTTGAGCAGATTTTGGATGAGGATGGGTTCTCGACCCGAGATTGGCAATGGTTTGGGTACTTAACCCGAGACTATATTTGATTTGAGTACTTAGACCTGAGATTGAATTGATTGGATTCTCAACCTAAGATTAGATTTGGATGCTCGATCCTAAACTGAATTTAGGTGCTTGACCCAAAATTGAAATTTGATTTGGGTACTTGAAACCGAGATGGGAGTTTGGCACTCAAAAATAATTTGGGTTCTGGACCCAGTGGTGAGTTCTGGACTAAAAAAATAATTTAGATTCTAGATCCGTTGGTGAGTTCTAGACTCAAATATTATTTGGGTTCTAGATCTAGGGTGAGTTTTGGACTAAAAAATAATTTAGATTCTAGACCCGATGGTGAGTTCTGAACTTAAAAATGATTTGGGTTCTGGATTCAGTGATGAGTTCTGGACTAAAAAATGATTTGGGTTCTGGACTTGTTGGTGAGTTCTGGACTAAAAAATGATTTGAGTTTTGGATCCAGTGGTGAGTTATGGACTAAAAAATGATTTGGGTTCTGGACCCGGTGGTGAGTTCTAGACTAAAAAAATGATTTGGATTGTGGACCCAAGGTGAGTTCTAGACTCAAAATTGATTTGGGTTCTGGACCCGGTGGTGAGTTTTGGACTAAAAAATGATTTGTGTTCTAGACTCGTTGGTGAGTTCTGGACTAAAAAATGATTTGAATTCTGGACCCGGGGTGAATTCTAGACTAAAAAATGATTTGGATTCTGGACCCAGTAGTGAGTTCTAGACTCAAAAATGATTTAGATTTTTACCCGGTGGTGAGTTCTGGACTAAAAAATAATTTAGATTCTAGATCCGGTGGTGAGTTCTGGACTAAAAAATGATTTGGGTTCTGAACTGGTGGTGAGTTCTGGATTAAAAAATGATTTAGAGAGTGTTTCTCAAAACTGGAGCTTTTCAGCTTATTGTGAATAAGTGATTTTTAGATTATAATCAGATTAAAAATAAACATTTAAGAGTTTCTGTAAACTAGTTAATAATCAGCTGATAATCGTTTATAATCAGTTAAGTGTTTCTGTAAAATCAGCTTATAATCAGTTTTTAATTGCAGAAACTGTTAAAATGACCAAACTGTCACTGAGTTTATTTATTGTATAAAAACGATTTTTTAAATGTCAATTCAAAATTTATTTTGCAATAATAATAATAATAATAAAATTTATTTAATAATAATAATAATAATGGTGTTATCAATAAATTATACAAATAAAAAACTATCATGTAAATATTACCAAAGTTGGTAGGGATAGTATGGTCTTTTACTTGGTCAAAACTGCTTAAAAATAAGTGCTTAAAAAAAAGTAGCAAAACCCAACTTTTAAAAAACTAATTATAATCAGATTATAATCTACTATTTAAGTTTTCAGAAACACTTAAATAAACAACTTATAATCTAAAAACTGCTTATAATCAGTTTTGACCAGCTTTTAAGTTTTGAGAAACACCCTCTTAGGTTCTGGACCCGGTGATGAGTTCTTGACTAAAAAATGATTTGGGTTCTGAACCCGGTAGAGAGTTCTGAACTCAAAAATGATTTGGGTTCTGGACCCGGTGGTGAGTTCTAGACTTAAAAATAATTTGGCTTCTGGACCCAATAGTGAGTTCTGGACTAAAAAATAATTTGGGTTCTGGACCCAGTGGTGAGTTTTGAACTAAAAAAACATTTAGGTTCTGGACCCGTTGGTGAGTTCTGGACTAAAAAATGATTTGGGTTCTGGACCCGGTGGTGAGTTATGGACTCAAAATAATTTGGGTTCTGGACTCGGTGGTGAGTTCTGGACTCAAAAAATAATTTGGGTTCTAGACCCGGTGGCTGCAAAAGTAATTGTAGTTAGTAGGGTATTAATAAAAAATCTGCAAAAACTGCAAAAAATTTAGCTATTTTTACCATACCTATATCCTCTTATCCCTTGCGTGGAAAAATAATTTTTAAAAGTACAAAAAATATTTTTAGATACGCAAATAGCTGAATAATTGAATAGAATGATTTGAATTTACTATTTAGACATCGTTTATTACTATTTGCTCACTATTTACTAATAGTAAATACACTTTTTTTTTCACAGGCATTACTGTTTTCCTTTTTCTTTTTGTCTTATTTGTTGCCATTTGCCTATATAAAGGTAGCTTACCAAGAGCTTAAGTTTGAGCAGAGAGAATAAAAAGTTCAGCCATCAAATGGAAGGAAGACATGCTTCAAGATCTGCACCTCGATCTAATGCTGATTTGCTAGAATTTATTCGACAACATGAACATGGAACTGTCAATCCACTAGCTGGAATGCAACTTCATCGTAGTTCTAGTCTAAAGACTGAGGTAACACTGCAACTTTAGCAGCACAAATATTTATCATTTTATTATTTATTTATTTATTTATTTATTTATTATGATTATTATTTTTAGTTATAATTTAGTATATCAGCTAATGAATAGTAAAAAATATTCTAATGCTAAAAATAAAAAAATAAAATAAATAAATACAGTAATGAGTAATTTCAAACTTTGAAACAATAGTAGTTATGAGATGATATACTTATCTCATATTGGCTTACCTTGTTCGATGTTAGAGTGATCGTTGCGTTGTCCAGGGCAGAGGGTGTGTCTATAAAGTCCAGCAATTGTATGACGTAGCACCTTCTCAAGTAAAACGAATCATCTAAGAGTGCGGTTTTTAAAGCTTTATTCTTCAATTACCATCCGAGGAATGTCCAATAGACCGTAGTGTAGTTCAAGCGTTATCTGAGCGGTGGATGGACACGACCCATACTTTCCACCTACCTATGGGAGAAATGACTATTGGCCCAGTAGATTTTTCAGCCATAACTGGCATTTGGTACCATAGCCTTCTGGTTCCTCTTACCAACGATATCTTGACACATGAAGAAATTCAGCAGTTAATTGGTATGAAACCATCACTAAAAGAGCCCTTCAAGATAAAAATTGAGCTGATTCGGAGTTATTAGATAAGCTATGATGGACAGATTCATAGAGAAATAGCCAAACAATATGCTTGGGGATTTTTGTTGTATTTGCTTGGGTCGGCCATTTTATGCAGTACCAAATTTTCCATCCATTTGTGTGTGTTAAGGGCCCTTGTTGAAATGGATATTGTACCACTTTACGGCTGGGGTGAAGCTGGTCTTGTTTGTCTCTATCATGGCCTAGACAAAATTTGCAGGAATAAGAAGTCTTTCACTAGCTTCATGGTAATTGTCGAGGTACTATCTCCTGCCATTGTTAATTCAACTCATATATTCGCATGAATTTTATTTCCATTGTTATTATAGGTATGGGCTTATGAGCACAATCTCGTGAGGGTGCCTGATATTTGTCGAGAGATTGTCGGATATCCAAGGTTAGATTTTTGGTTGTCTGATCGCACATCAGTTCTCGGCTCTCATCATGTGCACACCCAGCGTTATCACTTGAGTTGTCTAACCTAGGACCAGATAAAATAGTATTAGTATGCTGTATAGTTTATGTAAAAAGTTTACTCACATTTTGTCATCCTGCAGGTCGACTTTGCTTGGTGGAAAGTTGAAGAACGGGCGAATTGGACTTCTTTTATGAATGCTGCACTGCCTTACTAGCACTCCCGCCGAATCATTGTTGGTCCTGTGTCTAGTGGCTAGTTTCTCAAGGAAAGAGTGTATGATTAGTTCCTTGGTCCTGAGTAGTGGAGGGTCCCGATGAACTATCCAATGTATACTTTAAATATTATATCAATGCCGGAGAATTCGTGACGGTTAGCTCGGAATGGATATGATTTTGAAGATTATCTTTGTGTACCGAGTGCGTCATACACACAATTCATTTGAACACAGCTCTTAAACTTTGATGTGTCTCCTGTTGGCATTCGAGGATTTATCGAGGAAGAAGGAGGAAATGATGAGGAAACTAGCGATGAAGAGGAGGAGAGAGAATCTATCTCTTATTCTAAGGCTGGAACCTCTCGGGTAAATATGTGTCATTCTATCATTGCAAATGTTTCCTTTTCAACTTATTTTGACTGTTCTCATGATTATAACAGGCTATTGGGTCATTTGATCATGAGGCTGGACCTTCTTCTAGTGTTCCTCTATTTGCTCCTTCTCACCAACCGGAAGTGTCATCTCATCCACAAGGCTCTGATACATGTTACCTGGTGGGTCACCCTGTTCCATGATGATTTATGCTATATATGTATGCATGATTATGCATGCTCTTACCCTTTCATTTTCTGACTCACAGCGGATGCTTGAGGAGCAAAACAAGAAACTGCAAGAGGAGTTAGTTGCTAGCCACCAATAGATCGCCCATCTCGAAAGATTATATCATCAGTCGGAGCAAAACTTTCGAGACTTTCGGTTCCAAGGAATGAGTCATCCTAGTGCTTCATCTTCTAGTGGGCCCCAAACTGATGACCATGAGATTCCTTCATCTACTCCAGATGATTACTGCTGTAGGCCTGAATTCCAGGGTAATAGAGGTTCAAGTGCTCCTTCTTCAGGTGGACTTGGGACAGATGATATTGCCTCCTCCTCCAACAGGAGACGATTTTCTCAGAGCTTTGTTTGATTATGGACCACCTCCTCCTTCTCAGTGATCATTGTATTAATTGAGAAAATATTGTATTATTATTAATAATATTAATAATAATAATAACAATGATGATAATAATAATAACAATAATTTTTACTTTTACTGCAACTTTTGACTCTTCTTCTTCTTTTTTTATTATTATTTTGTATTATCATTATTATTATTACAGTATACATAGAAGTCTCTCTCACAATTCAAAATCCTAAAGCACCCCTAATTTGCAAATCCAAACTAACGCGGCAACTCAAAATCTCTTAAATTTCCTTTCCTTGTGTGTCTTGGCCTGAATTATTGCTCTTTCCTTGTCAACCTCGTTGGACAAAGTAATCCCTTATTTTTTTTAAAGTAATCTCTTATATAAAGCTGCTTTTAATGCTATAATTCCCAACAAAACTAAGAAATTCTCCATGAAATTTTGTTTCAGTATCAAAAATCCCTTTCAACAATTTTTAATTTCTTTTTTTTGCTTTAATTTTAACAATGAGAGAACTTAATTTGAAGAAAATTAAAGGTTTATTTAAAAATATGAAATATTCATTGGGAGCAAATATCTTGGTCTCAAATTAATACTTTGAAGTGCTTTCTGTTGCGCTCGAATTAACTCTACCATAAAGCGTCACTCGCAAGTACACGAGGTAGCTGTAGCAAAGGTGATCACCCCAAGGTCGTCTCACAAGGAAGCTAAAGTGACTAATTGATTATCAGATTATAAAGAACAAGTAATGAATAAATTTAAATTGCTAACTAATGAAGAAGATTGATTTAAGTTTAAAACAATAAAGTAAATTGAGCTAATGTTTTGATTCACTTGATAGAATGGTCTAGGGTTTGCACTTCTCTACTACTTATATGTATGAACGGTTATTCCTCTTAACTAATTTAATTTCAAAGATTAAATCTCAAACAACTCAATTAATTGAGTCAAGGAGATAAGCTCTCGCATTCAAACCTCATTCAACTAATCTTGTTACAATTGAAATAATCTTTTTAATAGGTTATATCTCTAATTCACCTAAGTCCTTAATTGAATTGTTCCAGCATTAGACTTCATCTCTAAATCCATCATCTAATACCTAAAACACATAATTGGTGGCCAATCAATTATATATTAACAATATTCCATTTAATCAAGGCTAAAGAAATTATTAGCTAAGAGAATAACCAATTCATACAATCATAGCAGATCCATACAAACCCTAGACTAGATCAAATTAGTTCATCATGCTATCAAACATACTCATCTCATTAATGTTCAAAGAAATCAAATTAGACATGATAATATCCATTAATACAATTTCAATGAAAATAAAGAGAATAAGTTCGAGAACAAAACCAAGTTACAAACTCCTTGAAGCTTTTGAAGAATCTCTTGTTCAAATCTTGCAAGAAGGATGTATCAATGGCTAGAACAATCTAATCTAAGCTAGATAAAACAAATTGTAATAAAAAATCAAAGAAAAACTAAGTTATCAAAACCCTAATCTCTTTGACGGCTCAATCTACTCTCAAAATCGTCAACAGTCCTTCAAACCCTAGCTTCTCTTTCCTTTTATATGAATCGTCCGCTTTAAAATCCGCTACGAGCTTGGTTCATGAGAGACACGGCCAAGTTGCATGTGACTTGGCCGTGTGAGTGCTCTTTGGAGGGACACGGCCAGTGACTTGGCCGTGTCCCTTGCATGTGTCGCCTACTATGAAAATTCCTTCTTTTTCTTCTTTGGTTGAGTGACACGGCCAGTTGGAGGTTGACTTGACCGTGTTGGACCCTTTTGGAGGGACACGGCCAGTGACTTGGCTGTGTCCCTTGCCTGTGTTTGCTTCTGTGAAATTTTAGTCTTCTTTACTTTGGATGCAGGTGAGACACGGCCAGGTTGGAGTGACTTGGCCGTGTCTGGGCTTCTTTGGAGGGACACGGCCACTGACTTGGCTGTGTCCCTTGCTTGTGTCTCTCTCTGTGACTTGCTCTTCCTCTTTAACTTGATATGGGACACGGCCAGTGACTTGGCCGTGTCCTCTGCCTATGTCAGCTACTGCCCCTTTTCTTTTTCAATTTGTTTCCTTGCCCTTTTTAACCTAACACAAAACTCAAAACAAACTTTAAACAAAAAGTAAATTGACAATAACCAACAAAACATAAACACAATACTAAAAACTAGATAAAAAATGACATAAACACTGAAATAAACTAAAACTACCAAAATTAATGAAAACACTAAACAAACCGATAAAAACTAACAAAATACCTAAATAAAACAATAATTATCATAATAAACAAGACACAAATCTATAACAAAAACTAATAAAACAACTACCCCACACTTAAAACTTTGCTTGTCCTCAAGTAAATTTACATGGCATAAATTAAAAACTCAAACAATCTTAACTATAATTCCAGCATATAAGATGAAATACTTTAAGATATCATACATAAATAATTGCAATTTCCTTCAATCAAGATTTTCTTAACTCATTCGTTGATCCAGACATACAAATCTTATCTCTCATCTAAGTGTTTCACTCGATTTCAAAAGTTAATCACTCAAACCACTCATGACTGCATACTGCCATAAACTTGCTTAATTATCCAATCTCCCTCACTGATTTTCTCAAGAAATAATCTGAAGGTCTTTCATTTGGATGTAATGGGGCTAAGGTAAAGGTGTGAGAAAAGACATTTAAGCTGGAGCATCAAGAAATGGAGTATCTAAATTAGACACTACTCTTGCTAAGAAACTCATAACTCCTTCAAATAGCATACTCACCAACCCTTGATACTTTCATACACTTGCATACTCAAAGAAAAATACATGAGTCGACATTCCTCTTTTGATGACAAATGCTAGAACATATATGAATTTTGTATATATATATACTTTTTTTATCAATAATTTATCACCATTTTATATATATATATATATATACAAAATATAAGCTTTCATGGAACATCTAGCTTAAAATATAGAGGAAAAGAATCATCAACTCTTAATCTAATACAATGTGCAAAGTATGCATTTCAACCCCAAATAGCAATACCATTTTTTTTTTACTTACTTACCCCACACTTTGAAATAAACCACCCTATTATCATATCATAAAGCTCCATTCCTTAATGCAGGTATGATGATAATAAGAACATGTTAAGTTGAGAATTGTGTTGATCAAACAATAAAAAGGTCAAAGGCTCAACTTGGCTCACTAAGGAAATCAATATTAAGGGAGGTCTTTTTAAGCTAAAGGGCTAACCTAATTTGCCTTCATCATTTTAAAACTTGAGATTAAATCATAATGTGAGTTCAATTAGTATGCAAAAGCAAACTCTAGAGATGCAAAATCATGAAGGTACACACTTAAGAAAAGAAAATCAATTGACAATAATATCAAATTTATGAGGCTCAAAACTCACACAGGTGGGTTCACAAAGATTTATATGTCATGAATTGCAGAATGTGAAAATTTATCCTGAATGAATTCAAATGCTAATCTTTATGCTGATTCTAAAGTCCCAACTATAATGCTAAAATCACAGAAAAGATCAATAAATTTCCAACAATTATGCCATGCACAACAAACACAATAAAAAACACGACAAACAAAATGAAAATTAAAGAAAAGTTTAAAGATTACCCCACACTTTAGAATTTACATTGTCCTCAATGGAAAACAAGAATAATAAAGAAAAAGAGTTAAAGGACAACCTGTATTCCATCGTACCTTGGTGAGGCAAAATCCTAACTTTCCATCACAAACACAAAAGTTCAAAAACAAAAGTACAATATATAAAAATAAAATATCCAAATATAAAATGTTAACATGAAAACCAAAAATAAAAATAATAACAAAAATACACTAAACAAGATAAAGCAAGGAACTCAAAATCTATGGAAAAGGCGGGCGTGAAGATGATGCAGCCGAGGGATGGAGACTCAAGATCTTCGCAAGGTTGCTATTAATCTGTTCCAACTGCTGCAAGACCTCAGCATGGTTACGGTCCACCTTGCCATCCAGTCGATCCACTTTGCCCTCCAGGGCCTCAATCCTAAGAAGTACCTCTTGACTTTCAGAAATCGGAGCATCCTCATCTAGGTCAAGAGAATCCGAGTCGGACTCCTCTTGGACCCGTGCTCTCTTCTGCCTATCCCCCGGTGCTGCAGGCTCATCTAAAGACATCACATAAGTCCCTCTCCTATGCACCACCATGTGCATCTTCTCAAGTGTAGCTAAATCCAAAGAGTCATTACCCGAAATTCTAGTCATGCGACTAGTACTCGGGTCAAAATCCTCAACAAGGGCTACAGCTAATGTTGTAATCAACCCCCAACACAAATTGCCCCCTTTCTTTTGTTAGCCACAGTATCAAAAATATCGGCTAACCAATAGCCGGCACTAACATGCATTGCATTCAAAGCACAATCTAGGAAAAATAGTTCACTCAATTCAACCACACCCGGGCTCTCCTTCCGAGCAAAGAATTCGCAAGCCATAAACCTATGCAAATACCTCAAAGCGAAATTTCTTAATTTAGATGCTTTGGCCGATTTGGCCACATAAGTACCCGAGCCTAAAGCTCCCCAAGCAAATTGTTGTTTAAATTCTTTGGGTACCGACCTTTCCCCATGCTGATGAAAACCATATATATATCATTTAACTGGTCAATATTAAGCACATATGATTTACCCAGCAATTTAAACATCATTCTAGTGCAGATTTTCTTATCATCTCTTTCAACCTTGAGAGATATCAAAAATTCTAAAGTAAGCTCCTCAAACTGCAAAGGTCTCAAGTTGACTAGAGTCTCCCACCCAAGAAATTGCACATATCGATCAAAATTAGTCCTAGTTTGCAGGACATCAAGAGATTCATCATTAACTTACCTTGTCGGGAAAAACCCCGAGCCAAAAGACTTGCTCTCTTCAAAGATAAAGATGATGAAGAAGAAGAAGCTCCTTCGGTTGTAGACTTCTTCGTCTTGCGGTGTGAAACAATCTTCATTCTTGGCATCTCTAGACATCTGAAAAATTCAAACCAAAACTTGATCAAATCAAAATTTTATGAGAAAAGAAGAAGTTTTAATGGATTATTTGTAGTTTTGGTGAAGAGATTTGAGGATTAAAGGAAGATTTGGAGCTTGGGATAAAAAAGAATGGAGTTTGCGATAGAGAGAGCGAGAGAGCGAGAGAGATGAAGAAACAGGAATTAGGGATTTAATGGAAAGAACTAGGGCAAAATCGTGTTTTTTAAAGTGTAAAAGTGAGGGACACGGCCAAGTTGTGGGCAACACGGCCGTGTCATGTGATTTTTGAGGGACACGGCTAGTGACTTGGCCGTGTCCTTTGGGAGTGTTCGTCTCTGTGAAGAAAGGTGCAAAATAAAAAGCAAAAAGCAAAGTAGTGAAGCTTGGCCATGTCCAAGTGACACGGCCAAGGGACACGACCGTGTTCCTTGGCCGTGTCACTCACTGTGACAAAGTGAAGAAAATAAAAACATATGGTTTTGTTGAGGCTTGACCGTGTCCAAGTGACACGGCCAAGTCCTTTGGCCGTGTCTCCTTCTGCCATTCAACTCTTTTTTTTTATTTATAAATCACCAAATATCAAAGAAATTGCACCCTCTTCTCCGATCAACCCTGAAACACATTAGAAAGATAAAAACCGATCAAAGCACCTGTTCCATTTATTTAGACTAAACATAAAATCAAAACTTGCTAAATTTAAAATTACAACTATCAAAAATAAATGCAAACCGATGGGTTGCCTCCCATTAAGCGCTTCTTTAATGTCATAAAGCTGGACATCATGCAAAGCCTAGGGATCATGGATCAAAGTGCTATCAATGACCCTCACTTCTTGAAATCCTTCATTGTACGGTTTAACTCTCTGTCCATTCACTTTAAAAGTCTCACTTGTTCGAGAGTTAAGTAATTCAATGGAACCAGAAGGATACACCTGAGTTATCTTGAAAGGACGACTCCATCGAGACTTGAGTTTACCTGAAAAAAGACGGAGTCGAGAGTTAAAAAGTAAAACTTTCATACCTGGACTCAATGTCTTTCGCACTATAATTCTGTCATGAAGTGCTTTAGTGCGATCCTTGTAAATTCTCGAGCTCTCATACGCCTCATTTCTCAGCTCATCTAACTCTGAAATTTGCAGAAATCTTTCTCTCTTCGCTTTGTCCAAGTCCAAATTCAGAGTCTTGATTGCCCAATATGCTCTATGCTCCAACTCCACCGGTAAGTGACAAGCTTTCCCAAACACCAATCGGTATGGACTCATACCTAGAGGAGTCTTGAAAGCAGTCCGATATGCCCATAGTGCATCATGCAATCTGTTTGCCCCATCCTTCCTTGATGTGTTGACTGTTTTCTCCAGAATTCCTTTTAGCTGCTTGTTTGATGTTTCAACTTGCCCAGAAGTCTGTGGATGGTATGGGGTTGCCACCTTGTGCTTCACACCAGATTTGTGCATTAACTTCTCAAAAAGCTTGTTGCAAAAATGGCTCCCCCCATCACTGACTATCACCCTTGGCGTACCAAATCTGCTAAGAATATTTTCCTTCACAAATTTAACAACTACATTAGCATCATTAGTACGGGTGGGGATTGCCTCCACCCATTTGGAAACATAATCAACAGCAACTAAAATATATTCATAACCAAAGGACTTGGGGAAAGGACCCATGAAGTCAATTCCCCATACATCAAACAGTTCAATAACATATATGATTGAAGGGGCATTTCATTCCTCCTCCCAATGTTACCTACTCTTTGACAATGGTCACAGTGCTTACAATACTCTTGAGCATCTTTAAATAAAGTAGGCCAATAAAAACCACTTTGAAGCACCTTTTCTACAGTCTTTCTTCCTCCAAAATGACCCCCACAGTGAAGGTCATGACAAAATTGAAGAACACTCAGTTGTTCTTCCTCAGATACACACCTGCGAACTATCTCATCTTTGCAAATCCGGAATAGATAAGGTTCATCCCAAAAATAAAACTTACTCAAATGTAAAAACCTTTTCTTTTCCTGAAATGACATGTTAGTACGCAATATACCATAAGCAAGATAGTTAGCAATATCTGCAAACCAAGGTGCATTAATTACCACAAACAAATGCTCATCAGGAAATGCTTCTAAATTTTTATGAATGCTATCAGATGCAAGATTTTCACTAAAGAAGGGTAATCTGGATAAATGATCAGCAACAACATTCTCACTACCCTTAGTATCCTTAATTTGGAAATCAAATTCTTGCAATAACAACACCCATCTAATTAAGCACGGTTTAGCATGTTGTTTTGTTAACATATATTTAAGAGCTTCATGATCAGAATGCACAATAATTTTTGACCCAATTAAATATGCTCTAAATTTGTCTAAAGCAAAAAACAACAGCTAACATTTCCTTTTCAGTTGTGGTGTAGTTCATTTGTGCACTATTCAGGGTCAAACTGGCATAATATATTAATCTCAAGTATTTATCAACCCTTTGCCCAAGAACAGCTCCTACTGCATGATTAGAGGCATCACACATGATTTCAAAAGGTAAAGACCAAACAGGAGCTACAATCACTGGTGCATTAGTCAATTTTTCCTTAAGGGAATTAAAAGCTTGCATGCATTGTGCTGTAAATTCAAATGGAACATCTTTCCGCAACAAATGACACAATGGTTGGCTTATTTTAGAAAAATCCTTAATAAACCTCCTGTAAAAACCTGCATGCCCTAAGAAACTTCTTATTCCCTTAACTAAGGTAGGTGGGGGTAACTTAGCAATCAATTCAACTTTAGCCTTATCTACCTCAATCCCTTTACTTGACACCACATGACCTAAGACAATGCCCTGAGTAATCATAAAATGACTCTTTTCCCAACTTAAAGTGAGGTTACATTCAATGCATCTCTCAAGCACACGAACAAGTTTATTGAGGCAATTATCAAAAGAATTACCAAAAACAGAAAAGTCATCCATAAATACCTCAATAAAATCATCTATCATGTCAGAGAAGACAGACATCATGCATCTCTGAAAAGTTGTAGGTGCATTGCACAAGCCAAAGGGCATACGTCGAAATGCATAAGTCCCAAAAGGGCAAGTAAAGGTTGTCTTGGACTGATCCTTTGGAGATATTGGCACCTGATAGTAACCTGAAAGGCCATCCAAAAAATAATAATGTGAGTGTCCAGAAAGTTTATCTAACATCTGATCAATAAAAGGAAGAGGGAAATGATCTTTCGTTGTAGCATTGTTCAACTTCCTATAATCGATGCACATTCTCCACCCAGTAGTAGTCCTAGTATGAACCAATTTATTATTCTCATTTTTCACCACAGTGATTCCAAATTTCTTAGGAACTACATGTACTGGGCTCACCCACTCACTATTAGCTATTGGGTAAATTACTCTTTCATCCAGCAATTTGAGCACTTCTTTCTTAACCACTTCACTTATATTTGGGTTAAGTCGCCTTTGGGTCTCCCTCACAGGTTTAGCTCCCTCTTCTAAAGTGATTCTATGCATGCACATGGAAGGGCTAATACCCTTGATGTCACTCAATCCCCAGCCTATTGCTTTCTTTAATCTTTTAAGCTCACTCACCAACCTCATCTTCTCCCCTTCACTAAGTTCACTAGATATTATCGCAGGTAAAGTGTTGTGATCTCCTAAAAACACATATTTCAGGTTCTTAGGTAACTCTTTCAGCTCTAACTCTAGTGAGGGGTTCTTCTCTTCTTTTTGAATGGAGGGAAGCTCACAAACTGGGTCCTCCTTAAGTTCCTCTATTTCAGCACTTTCTAAGGTCTCAAGACAACTGGCTATTTCTGCATCAAAAATTTCCAAATCACTATCCAAGGTCAATGCCATCTCCAATTTATCAGAGGAACATGTCTGCAAGAAAACATCTGAAACAACTGCATCAACACAATCAATGAAAGAACAATCCTCATATAAAGCAGTTGTAGGAATAGGAGAAGTGTTAAAAATGGAAAATTCAACAGTTTGTCCCAAAACAGTCATTGATAATTTACCATTTTTAACATCTATCAATGTGTTGGTAGTCACCATAAAAGGCCCACCCAGCAGAATGGTGTGTGCAGAAGGTGAAGAATTACTTACTTCCATGTCAAGAATAATGAAATCCACAAGTACTATCAAACCACCAACTTTAACTAACACATCTTCTATAACCCCTTTCGGGAATCTAAGAGATATATCAGCTAATTGCAACACCATTTTTGTTGGTTTAAGTTTCCCTAGTTCTAAATCAAGGTACATAGAATAAGGCATTAAATTCACACTGGCTCCTAAATCACACATGCCATCAGTACCCTTTCCATTCCCCATAGTAATTTGAATAATAAAACTTCCAGGATCCTTTAGCTTAGGAGGTAGTTTATGCTGCAAAATAGCACTAGCTACCTCAGAAACTATCACCTTTTCATTCAGCTCATACCTCTTTTTCTTGGTATTCAGTTCTTTGAAGAATTTAGCATAAGCCGGCATGTTCTTAATTGCTTCAAGTAAGGGTAAGTTGATACTTACCTTAGACAGCATGTTGAAGATGTCTGAAAATTGCTTATCTTTTTTATCATCCTTCAACCTGCTGGGGAATGGTATAGGTGGCCAGTATGGATTGCTTGCCTTGTGCAAATCTGCTGTAGGTGACTTCTCCATTGATCTTTCTTCAGCACCTTTGTTCTCTAGTTCTCCTTCCTTTTTATTCTCTTGCTCACCTGCATTCACAGAATTATTTTCAACATTATTATTAATTACCTTGCCACTCCTAAGAACAGTCACTGATTGTGCCTGCTCAGGTTGACTTGGGAACTTCCCCTTTTGTTGAATATGCATCCGTTGAGCAAGTTGCCTCACTTGGGTCTCCACCTTCTTAAAAGATGCTTCTAGTGAATCCAGCCTCTTGTTGTTCATCTCTTGATTTTTAGCACTGACTTGGATAAAAGCCTGTAAACTTTCCTCCCAACTCTCTCTCTTAGGCTGACCTTGATTTGAGGATTGGCCCTGCTGTTGGTTCTGTCTCTGGAGCAAATGGAAAGGCTGTTGAGCATTATTTGTTGTCCAGGAAAAATTGGGGTGACTCCTCCAACCAGGATTGTAAGTGTTGGAGTAAGGATCATTCCTGGCTCTTGGTCGAAATCCCCCCATAGCATTAACTTGCTCAGCTTCATTCCCAAAAGACTCATATGCAGAGGGGGCATATATTTGCTCCATGCCCAAATGTCCCACAGATTCCGCATACTTCTTGAGTAGATGAAGAAATATTGTTCTTCATGTTTAGCATCTGAACATGCCTTGTCAACTCAGCTATTTGACTGACCATTTCACTATTGGCCTCCAGTTGATTCACTCCTTTACTTTTCCCCTTACACTTTTCTGTTGAGAATTAGCTCCTAAAATCTCAAAAATCTCATAGGTTTCATCAGCTGTCTTTTCTCCCATAGCTCCCCCAGCTGCATTATCAATAGTGTTTTGAAATTGCTGGGTGAGACCATCATAGAAAAACTGATTAAGAAGTTGAAGGGGGTAGTGATGATGTGGACACTGGATCAATAGCATCTTAAATCTGTCCCAAGCCTCATGAAATGGCTCTCCTTCAAATTGAGAGAATGTAGTAATCTTCCCTCTCAACTCAGCTGTCTTTTGATGTGAATAGAACTTGCCCATGAACTTGTTATAAACTTGTTCCCAAGTTGTCAGTGAGTTTTAAGGCAACATCATAAGCCAGCTCTTTGCCCTATCCTTCAAAGTATAAGGGAAACATCTCATCCTCAACTGATCTTCTGTTAGTCCTCCCAAAGGAAAAGTGTTGAGGGTGGAGTAGAAATCCCTAATAAAGTTCAAATGATCTTCATTTGGAACTCCATAGAATGATGGCAGCATGTTGTAATGAATGTTCTTCAACTCATAGTTCCTTACTGCATCTGTCAACCTTATACAAGATGTGGAAGTCCCAATGACAGGTCTAGCAAAATCTCTCATGGTTCTTTGTCTTTCTTCAGCCATTTTAACTGAATGTGCAGAATCTGACTCAAATTCAGAAGTGTCCTCCTCTGTATCAAATCCGATGTAGAGCTCAAACTCTTCTCTGCTCCTTTTCACTCTCTAAATTTCTGGAATGAATGGATGTAGCTATCCTTCGAGTGATCTCCTGCCTTGCATAAACAGAATTTTTTCTAGAAAAAAATCATTAAAAGCAAAAGAAAAATAAAATAAAATGAAAACAGTGAAAAATAATCTAGAATATTTTTGCCTAATAAACAATTACGCCAATTAGCCTCCCCGGCAGCGGCGCCAAAAACTTGTTGCGCTCGAATTAACTCTACCACAAAGCGTCACTCGCAAGTATACGAGGTAGCTGTAGCAAAGGTGATCGCCCCAAGGTCGTCTCACAAGGAAGCTAAAGTGACTAATTGATTATCAGATTATAAAGAACAAGTAATGAATAAATTTAAATTGCTAACTAATGAAGAAGATTGATTTAAGTTTAAAACAATAAAGTAAATTGAGTTGATGTTTTGATTCACTTGATAGAATGGTCTAGGGTTTGCACTTCTCTACTACTTATATGTATGAACGGTTATTCCTCTTAACTAATTTAATTTCAAAGATTAAATCTCAAACAACTCAATTAATCGAGTCAAGGAGATAAGCTCTCGCATTCAAACCTCATTCAACTAATCTTGTTACAATTGAAATAATCTTTTTAATAGGTTATATCTCTAATTCACCTAAGTCCTTAATTGAATTGTTCCAGCATTAGACTTCATCTCTCAATCCATCATCTAATACCTAAAACACATAATTGGTGGACAATCAATTATATATTAACAATATTCCATTCAATCAAGGCTAAAGAAATTATTAGCTAAGAGAATAACCAATTCATACAATCATAGCAGATCCATACAAACCCTAGACTAGATCAAATTAGTTCATCATGCTATCAAACATACTCATCTCATTAATGTTCAAAGAAATCAAATTAGACATGATAATATCCATTAATACAAACTCCTTGAAGCTTCTGAAGAATCTCTTGTTCAAATCTTGCAAGAAGGATGTATCAATGGCTAGAACAATCTAATCTAAGCTAGATAAAACAAATTGTAATCAAAAATCAAAGAAAAACTAAGTTATCAAAACCCTAATCTCTTTAACGGCTCAATCTACTCTCAAAATCGTCAACAGTCCTTCAAACCCTAGCTTCTCTTTCCTTTTATATGAATCGTCCGCTTTAAAATCCGCTACATGCTTGGTTCATGAGAGACACGGCCAAGTTGCATGTGACTTGGCCGTGTGAGTGCTCTTTGGAGGGACACGGCCAGTGACTTGGCCGTGTCCCTTGCATGTGTCGCCTATTGTGAAAATTCCTTCTTTTTCTTCTTTGGTTGAGTGACACGGCCAGTTGGAGGTTGACTTGACCGTGTTGGACCCTTTTGGAGGGACACGGCCAGTGACTTGGCCGTGTCCCTTGCCTGTGTTTGCTTCTGTGAAATTTTAGTCTTCTTTGCTTTGGATGCAGGTGAGACACGGCCAGGTTGGAGTGACTTGGCCGTGTCTGGGCTTCTTTGGAGGGACACGGCCACTGACTTGGCCGTGTCCCTTTCTTGTGTCTCTCTCTATGACTTGCTCTTCCTCTTTAACTTGATATAGGACACGGCCAGTGACTTGGCCGTGTCCTCTGCCTGTGTCAGCTACTGCTCCTTTTCTTTTTCAATTTGTTTCCTTGCCCTTTTTAACCTAACACAAAACTCAAAACAAACTTTAAACAAAAAGTAAATTGACAATAACCAACAAAACATAAACACAATACTAAAAACTAGATAAAAAATGACATAAACACTGAAATAAACTAAAACTACCAAAATTAATGAAAACACTAAACAAACAGATAAAAACTAACAAAATACCTAAATAAAACAATAATTATCATAATAAACAAGACACAAATATATAACAAAAACTAATAAAACACTTTCAAAATGTTAAATTAGACTATTCTTTTCTTCATGACATGGTTTCCTTTTGGGATGTGAATTCTAGGACATTTAAAGTAAATGACTTTGAGATATGTCCCATGATTGAAGAATTTGAGGCCATCCTTGGATATCCAAGCAATCGACTAATGGAGTTGCCAATATTAACTTCCAAAACTCAACAAAAGATGTAAATGTTATTTCAAATTTCAAAGCCTGAAGTTTTGCAATTGACTGGAGGTGAGAAATTTCTGATTGGTCCCTTGATTGACTTTTGCATTTCTCATTTGGCTCCCACCAAGGCATGGGGACGCATGCTTTGTCTATTCTTGCTTGGATAATTCTTGCTTGTTTCTCCTGATTGGGACATCAATCCACAAATATTGGATATCATGGACCAAATGGAAGGAGGCTTGTCGCCGATACCTGTGATCTTGGTCGAGACCCTAGTTGGATTAGATCAATTCAAATTAGAATCTTCGAGGAGATTGGTCGGAAGTCCCTTATTACTATAGGTAATTACCTAAACCACTCTTTTGAGTTTTCAATTTAGGCCTTTTTTTATTTTTATTGCTTTAATTTTTGCCTAGTATACTCTTGCAGGTTTTCAGAACTAGCAAGTTGTCCTAACTTTTGCCTAAGTCGCCCTTGCGGGTTTTCAACTTAGCAAACCCTTTTTCTTATTATTTTATTATTGGTTCTAATTTTTGCCTAAACCGCTCTTGCAGGTTTTCAAAACTAGCGAACCACCTTAACTTTTGCTTAGGCCACCCTTGTGGGTTTTCAACCTAACGGGCATCATCATTTTTTATTTTTTTTCTTTTTCTTCTATTTTTTTAATTTGTTTTATTGGCCTTATAAATTTGGCTTCAAGAGCGCCCCTGCTTGCTTGATATTCCATCCATGGATTTCTCCAGATATCTACTGTGACATCACTCCGCTAGGAAACTATTCCATCTTGCTTTTTCATATGCCAACTGGGTTGACTGGATCCGCTCACGCACTGCAGTTGACATCCGTTGGTTAGTACCTTGGTTGAAGATTTCTTGTATCACCATTCGGACATATTTGACATATGTTCCTCTTGCTGCTCTTCGTCGAGGTACTTGTTATGTCCTCACCGGCTTGATTGTCAGTATGGAGCCGAGCCTCGAGGTTCTGACTTTACTCCTAACTTGGACATGCCTCATCTGACTAAAGCCTTCTTGGATCAGTTGAAGCAAAGTTGGCCTACATGTCACACTTATCGTCTTCTATAGATTTTACATTTTGTTAATTCTTTAGAAATAACAATGTTAGGATGAAAAATAATGAATATAATAAAAGATGTTTTTTTTTCCTTTTATAATTTTTCATCATCTTTTGCTATTGTGTTATTTAATTTACCATATTTGGTTGAATACTTGAAACAGTGTACATAGAACAATTTTAATATTAACTCTATTTTATTAAATTAGGGAACAACCAAACATAAAGCCAACATATAAAAAGATCACTCATGTCGTCAACCAGCCCTTTCAGATTTTCTAATTGACAATTTTCTCTCGTTTAGCCCTAATTGTTGTCTAGTCCGCCCTTTCAAATTTTTGAAACTAGCGGACTACTCTAACTTTTTCCTAGACCGCCCTTTTTGGGTTTTCAACCGAGCGAGCTCTCTTCTTTTTTTTATTTACACATAAAACCTCTTCAGCCTGTCCATGTTCATTGACTCACTAAACTCGTTCCCATCCATGTCTGATATTTTGACTGCATCCTTGCTAATGACTTATTTCACAATATATAGTCCTTCCCAACTAGGCCTAAATTTTTCTCTTGGATCAGAGACATTAGGCTTACACCGCTTCAACACTAAGTCATTGATTCTGAATTTTCTGACCTTAACCCTTCTATTATAGGCTCGAGTTATCTTCCTTTGATATAGCTGATGATGATACAGTGCTTTCAACCTCCTCTCTTTCAATAAGGCTAACTGAGTGTATCTACTTACTACCCACTCTGTCTCAGGCAGTTCGGCTTCCAGGACCACTCTTAATGACTTGATCTCTATTTAAATTGGTAACACTACTTCCATCCCATAAACCAAGCAAAACAGTGTCATTCCAATAGGAGTTCGTACACTTGTTCTGTATCCCCATAAAGCAAAAGGAAGCATTTTTGACCAATCCCTGTATGTCTTGGTCATCTTGGACAAAATCTGCTTAATTTTCTTGTTTGTCTCTTTTACTGCACCATTAGCCTTCGGTCTATAAAGGGAGGATTGATGATGATGAATTTGGTACTTCAAAAATAAGTCCTTAACTGCTCCTTGAAACTGTATCCTATTGTCTGATATCACACTGTGCGGGACTCTATATCTGCAGATGAGATTCTTTTCAATAAATCTAGCCATTTGCCTTGCCTTTAGCTTGTTGAAAGATTCAACTTTAACCCATCTTGAAAAATAATCCACTGCTACTACAATAAAGCGGTGGCCGTTTGAAGCTGTCGGATGTATCTCTCCTATAATGTCAATTCCCCAAGTTGCAAATGGCCAGGGTGAAGACATAGAATGCAATTCTTTATGAGGCATGTGATTCAAATTACCATGCATCTGACATTTCTGGCATTTCTTCACAAACTCAATGCAATCTCTCTCCATGGTTAACTAGTAGTAACCTTGTCAAATTATCTTCTTAACTAGGGTTAAACCACTCATATGTGGAACACAACTTCCCGCATGTATTTTCTGTCATGATACTCTCAGTTTTGGGCTTTCTCAAGCATCTCAAGTGCACTCCATCATGCCATTTTCGATGCAACTCTCCATGAAAGGTGATGTATTATAATGACCATCGCCTTATGGCTCTCTCTCTTCCCTTGTTGCTCCCGAACGGGTATTCCTTATTCTCCAAAAATTGTCTTATGGTGTCATACCATACATCATGGTCTGTATTAGTTTCCATGATTATCTCATATTCATAGCAAGAAGTTGATGGACTGGTCAAAACCAGAGGCTTAAGATATAAATTTACAGGGTTCTCCCATACTGAAGCCAATGTGGCTAGGGCATCGGCCATCTAGTTTTCTTCTATTGGTAGGTGTATAAACTTGTACTCCTTAAAGTTCTTCTTCATCATGGTCAAGTAATGGTGGTATGGTTTTAGCTTCTCTTCTTTCAACTCCCACTCTCCATTCACTTAGGATACTACTAGTAATGAATCTCCAAAGACTTGCACTTTATCTATCTTCATAATCAATTGGGTTTCCAAACCAAAAATACATGCTTCATACACCACCATATTATTGGTTGCCCTGAATTTCAACTTCTTAGCTAAAGGGATAAGCTCCCCTTTAAGTGATTTCAGTATAACTCCCAAACCTGCTCCTTTCCTATTTATTGCTCCATCAAAATACATCTTCCATCCTTGTACTTCTATGGCCTCCAAATGTTCATCGGGAAATTCCAAGACTACCTCTTCACTATCCAGCAATGGTTGCTAAGCCAGAAATTTCGCCACCGCTCTACCTTTGATTGTTTTCCTGGTTACATACTCAATTTCAAATTCTTCCAAAATTATCAACCATCAACCATATTTCCTGATCAAAGAGGGTATCTCCCTTAAGTACTTCACTGTATCCAACCTGGAAATTGCTTGCACACTATAAGATTGAAAGTAATGTTGCAACTTCTTAGAAGACCAAACCATAGCTATATAAGTCTTTTCAATGATACTATACTTAATCTCGTAAGGTAAGAGCTTTCTACTCAGATAGTAGACTGCGTGCTCAACCCCTGACTCATCTGCTTGGGCTAGCATAGCTCATATCGATTCTTCCTCTACTGCTAAGTATAGTAATAAAGGTTTATCGGGTTTAAGTGGTTTTAAAATAGGTAGATTTAGTAGATACTCCTTTATACGTTCAAAGTCCTTTTAACATTCTTCATTCCACTCGACTGGCTAATTCTTTTTAAGCAATTTAAAGATAGGCTCGCAGATCATGGTGAGCCTTTCTATGAACCTACTAATATACTGCAACTTGCCAATAAACCCCTGAACTTCTCTCTCCATCTTTGGGGCTAGCATATCTCTAATTGCCTTAACCTTATCCGAGTCAATCTCAATGCCAATTGGACCAATCACGTGTCCCAACAACTTGCCTAAAGTAACCCCAAATACACACTACTTATGGTTTAACCTTAGCTTATACTTCACTGCTCTCTTGAAGAATAACTCTAAGTTTTGAAAGTGTTGTTCCCTTGTATTCAACTTTACCATCATATCATTGACATAGACCTCGACTTCTTTGTGCATCATATCATCAAACAAAGTGGTAGCCATCCTTTGGTAGGTTGCTCTGGCATTCTTTAACCTAAATGGCATCACCCTATAACAGAATATACCCTACATAGTAATGAAGGCATTTCTGGCTTTATACTTTTAGGCCATTAATACTTGGTTGTATTCAAAAAATTCATCTATAAACGAGTATAGCATGCTAGAGGATGCACTATCAATAAGGACATCTATATGGGGTAAAGGAAAATTGTCTTTAGGGAAAGTTTTGTTCAAGTCTCTATAGTCTACACAGACCCTAATTCTTCCATCTTTCTTTGGCATGGGTACTATGTTGGCTAACCAATCTAGATAATCTATCACTTCAAGAAACTTTACTTGTATTTGTTTAGTGACCTCTTTTTTAACCAATTTAGCCCATTCTAGTCTTAACTGTCTAAGTTTTTGTTTGACAGCTTTCATATGAGTGTAGGTAGAAATCAGATGCTCGGCTATGTCTCGATCTATTCCAGGCATATCCTCATAAGACCAAGCAAAAACCTCTTCATATTTTTTAAATATTTTTTCAAATCTCTCTCCTCTCATCAGGAGTAAGGTTAAATGTTATGCTAATATTTTTAGGATTATCAATTGTTCCCAAATTTAATGATTGTGTATCAATAAAGTTAATATTAAAAATGCTCATGTAACTAATATTTGAATGTATGCAACCATCAAGAAAAACATCACACAAGTAAGCAAAATCAAACTTTATTAGATTCATTTTGAAAAAGAAAATATCATCATCCTCATACAAAGCAGACAAATTTCAATCAAAATCAAAATCATTGTTCTCAAAATCATAAAGCAGAACATCTTAAAACTTTTCTTCAAACAGAGCAGCAATCTCCTTGGGAGTCTTCTTAGCTTTCAGGACAGCTTCCTTCTTTCCTTCCGGATTGGGCTTCTTGTCAGTTGGCAGGATGAGCTCTTTCTTTACTTGTTCCACTAATTCGGAAACATCAATAAAAATCTCAAAACTCGAGATCAACTTTCCCATGAACATGACTGGCTCAGGATTCCTTAGAGTGGTCCAATGTTAGGAACTTTGACAAAAATCTCTTCAAGTGGTGGGAACCTCATCTTCTCATTATTCTTTAGCTGAACATCTTTGCTAGCTTCTTCATACCCCAACCCTTTCTTGGAAGCTTGAGTCTTGAAGTCTAGAAGCTTTGTCACACCGGCCTTACCCTTTTCAAGACCAGCACTAGGAAGATAGCTCATATTCTTCATCATGTTTAGGACCTTGGAGTCCACTATTCCATCATCAGAAATTATGGCTACATAGAAACTATTGAGAGGTCTCTCAATTATTAAAGCACCGACCACTTCATTATCCTCGGCCTCGATGACCACCGTCTCATCTCCATTTGGGAACTTGATCTTTTGATGGAGTATTGAAGGGACTCCACCAAGAGGATGAAACCAAGGTCATCCTAATAGCAGTGCAAAAGTAACAGGCATGTCTAAAAACACAAATTCTACCAAAGACTCAATTGGACCAACCTTCACAACAGCTTTGAAAGTCCCTTCGGCGTTCCTTTTAGTATTGTCATAAGCCCTAATGGTCACTTCGGTTGGGCTTAGATGTAACACCCCCACACCCAATACATACACACTACATACACCACAATGTAGTATACATGTATCGAATATAGGAATGCTACGGATTTTCTTAACGTTCAAAACATTTTAAACTTGATACAATACCCTTATCGTTATATATTATAGAAAAGTAAATCATTTACTTATAAACAAAACATATTAGATATATATATATGCATACATTTAAATATTACGCAGAGGAATATAGAAAACATTTACATATATGAAAGCATTTGAATACGTATTTACAATTATACATATATTAACAATATAACCCATATTTACAAAATATAAAAGAGTTATACATGATTGGCAAGTCTCCTTTGATCTTTAAGTTCCCAAAATCAACTCTTCACTATCTACTCTCACTCGGTCTCGAAGAGCTCTCTGGTTCAACCCTATTACCTGCGCGATCAAACACTATCGCGCTAAGCCAAGGGCTTAGTAAGACAATTCATGCTAATGTTATGCTTTAGTGCAATGCAATGTTTCACATTTGTATTAATAAATCAACATCAATGATACACACACAATTAGTAAAGATCATACTCAACAAACAATATTCCGTGAATAGTCCGTTTCATCATATAAGTAATATTAACATTTCATTACATTAGAACAACATTTATGTTATACATAAAACCTAGACACCTATGGACCCATCAAGTACTTAATACGATATTCAGAATTCAGAGTTACTGCTTTGGTTCATAAACACCATTATCAAGCCCGTAGGCAACATATACATATATATTTATCTTTATCCATGGATAGCGTAACAGACCCGGTCTCTTGGATCATCAACTCATCTAACTCGAGGATATCCTCAACCCGGCAAGACTGTTACAAATCAAATATCTCATAATATCAATTATCATAGTGTAACAGACCCAGTCTCTTGGACCTCAATTCAACTCAATTTGAAGAGATCCTCAACCCGGCAAGACTGTTACCTTTCATTAAGCAGGCATGCCTCCAAAAACCAGAACTCTGAAATTGAATATCATATTAAGCATACACTTATTTCATTATTCTCTTTATCAAACTCTTTCTCAATCTTTCTCATCAATTAGGCAAACATGCCATACATCATTCAATTATATCATCATAGCCAATCACAATGGCTCTATATTCCATTTCATCTCAATTCACAACATAACATTTCAATCTTTCATAAACACATTCATTTGCATCATCATGTCATTCACATTATTCATATATATATATATCATCAGTGATATAAACATAACAATACACATTGCTCAAATAAATTAACAATGTAATAATGCCACATTTGAACTTACACACAATCATATAGGTTTTGTACTTACCTCAAAAACAAATCACACTACTCTTAACACTTCCTTGTTCAAGATCCTTCTATCTCTTAAATCAATGATTAATCACTATCTTCAAGACCTAAATCAAAAGTAATAGCATATACTTATTTAGGGATACACAAGAGATAATCTAATTAGGAATTAATTAGGACAAACCCTAACCCTGACACGCTCACCCACACGGGAGTGTCCATGACCGTGCCCTAACTCCACAACACAGAAGTATTTACACGCTCAACAACATGGGCGTGTTTCTGGGCGTGTAAATTCTCAAATCTCACAGTAGCTATGACACGCTCAATAACACGGGCGTGCTACTGGTCATGTCAAACCTACTGCCTCCAACACAATTGACACGCCTAAAGACCCTGGACGTGCTCATGGGCGTGTCCGGCCACAAATCAAGATTCCGACCAAAACAACCAAACACTCAACAAAACACTTTTATCCAACAACATCCACTTCACACCATCTTAACAAAACATACTCAAAACTCATCTAAAACTTGCAACACACCAAAACAAGCCAAACACACATCAAGCACAAAACACAAAATCATCTCAAAACCCTCACCACATATACAACATCATCTCTTCCAACCACTTACTCTTTTCTTCAATCCATACTCAACATCCATCATCCAATCACTCAAACACTTCTCACATCTCAAAATCAACCAACACACTCTTAAAAATCTATCAAACTCAAATATCATTTCAAATAAACACAAAGATCACAAGAGAACTTACCAAAGTTATAAGACTTCTTGTATCATCCACTAGATCACTTCAATCTTCCATCAATTTGAGCTTAACACATCAAGATCTTCACTTTGTCTCTTGTTTTCCTTTGTCTATGAAGAAGCCGGCCACACAAAGAAGAAAGAAGAAATGAACCACAAAAATAAAGTCAACTCTTCTTTTAATCTCCACCAAGTGTTCCAATTCAAACAATTACCAAATCACCCTTTTATCATTTGTTCTAGCTTTCTTTTTAATCCAATGCCCTTAATAGTCATTTCACCAATAACCAAATAAATATCTCTACCCCCCTTGACTCTTCATTTGACCAATTTATATGTTATATATATATATCATCATATACACAACATATACCATTCTCTCTAAACCCTATTTTCTTTCCCAATTTCTTTTCTCTTGCAATTAACACATATATACAATCCAATATAACAACAACAACAACAACAACAATAACAATAACATAATCAAAACTTCTAGAGCATATATGAGGATATTACAATTCTCCCCCTCTAAAAAAAAATTTCGTCCTCGAAATTACCTGATATCAAAGCTGAAACAACTGAGGATATTGCTCTCGCATGGATTGTTCACTTTCCCAAGTTGCTTCTTCTTTTGCATGATTCTTCCATAGAACCTTCACAAGTGGCACTCTCTTATTTCTTAATTCTTTCACATCACATGCCAAGATAGCAACTGGTTCCTCTTCAAATGTCAAATCTTGATTTACCTCGATAGATTCAATCGGCAACACATGAGATGGATTCGATCTGTATCTCCTCAACATAGAAACATGAAATACATTATGAATACGATCCAACTCAGGTGGCAAAGCAAGTCGATACGCAACTGGCCCAACTCTTTCCAAAACTTCATACGGTCCAATGAAACGAGGACTCAATTTCCCTTTCCGACCGAACTTTAAAATCTTCTTCCAAGGAGACACTTTCAGAAATACCTTATCTCCAACATCAAACCCTATGTCTCTCCTTTTCAGATCTGCATAAGACTTCTGTCGGTCTGAAGCTGCTTTTAACCTACCTCTAATCAACTTTACTTTTTCTTCAGTTTCTTGAATCAAATCAGGACCAACCAACTTATTATCTCCAAGCTCATTCCAACAAAGAGGTGTCCTACACCGTCTGCCATACAATGCTTCAAACGGTGCCATACCAATGCTGGATTGGTGACTGTTGTTGTAAGCAAACTCCACAAGAGGTAAAAACCTATCCCAACTTCCAGAGAAATCGATGACACAGCTTCTCAACATGTCCTCAATAATCTGTATCACCCTCTCTAACTGTCCATCCGTCTGTGGATGAAAAGCAGTACTGAAGTGTAATCGAGAACCCAAAGCACTATGCAAACTCTTCCAAAATCTTGAAGTAAACCTGGGATCTCGATCAGACACTAAAGAAGTTGGAACACCATGCAACTTCACAATCTCATGGATATACAGCTCAGCTAATCTCTCCAAAGAGTAATCCATCCGAACCGGAAGGAAATGAGCTGTCTTAGTCAATCTATCCACAATCACCCATATGGCATCATGATTCCTTTGTGTCAATGGCAAACCAGACACAAAATCCATCGTCACTCTATCCCACTTCCATTCTGGTACTGATAATGGTTGAAGCAATCCAGTTGGAACTTGATGCTCTGCTTTTACCTTCTGACAAGTGAGACATTTCGATACAAACTCAGCAATGTCTCTCTTCAAACCAATCCACCAATAATGCTGTCTCAAATCATGATACATCTTTGTATTACCCGGATGCATAGCAAACACTGACTGATGTGCTTCTTCCAAAATGACTCTTTTCAAATCAGCATCATCGGGTACACACAATCGGTTCTTAAACCAGAGACTCCCATCACCTTTCACAATAAAATCTCTAGTCTTCCCATTCTTGCAATCTGAAATAATCTTTTGAATCTTCATATCAGTCAACTGAGCCTCTTTGATCTGATCCGATAAAATTGGTTTCAAATGCAACTGTGCCAACAATGCACCATCGTCACAAGCTACAAAACTGGCATGCAAAGCTCTCAACTCAACAAGCAACGAGAGCGAGTAAACAGTTAAACCAGCTAAAGACTTCCGACTCAAGGCATCAGCAACAACATTTGCTTTACCTGGATGATAATCAATCAAACAGTCGTAGTCTTTAATCAATTCCAACCATCTCCTTTGTCGAAGATTAAGTTCTTTCTGGACACCCAAATATTTCAAACTTTTGTGATCAGTGTAGATGAAACATTTCTCCCCAAACAAATAGTGTCGCCAAATCTTCAATGCAAACACAATGGCTGCTAGCTCCAAATCATGGGTCGGATAGTTAAGCTCATACGGTTTCAACTGTCAAGAAGCATAAGCTATCACTCTACCTTCTTGCATCAGTACACAACCCAAACCATTATGTGAAGCATCACTGTAGATTACATATGGTTTGTCTTCTACAGGTAAAGTAAGAACAGGCGCTTGAGTCAACATTTCTCTTAACTGATCAAAACTAGCCTGACACTGATCCGTCCACACAAATCTCACTCCCTTACGAAGCAATCTGGTGAGTGGAGTAGCTATCAAAGAAAACCCTTTCACAAACCGTCGGTAATAGCCTGCCAAACCCAGAAAACTTCTAACCTCTGTCACCGACTTGGGTGGACTCCAATTCAATATAGCTTCAACTTTGCTCGGATCAACTCTAATGCCTTCTGCTGAAACAATATGTTCGAGAAAAGCGACTTGATCCAACCAGAACTCACATTTCGACAATTTGGCAAACAACTGCTTCTCTCTCAAAATCTGCAACACAATCCACAGATGCATATCATGTTCCTCTTCATTCCGCGAATACACCAGAATGTCATCGATGAAGACCACTACAAACTGATCCAGATAGGGCCTGAACACCCTATTCATCAAATCCATAAAAGCTGCAGGTGCATTCGTTAGACCAAAAGGCATAACTAAAAATTCATAATGCCCATACCTGGTCCGAAAGGCGGTCTTGGAAATGTCTTCAGCTTTAACTCTCAATTGATGGTACCCAGATCTCAAATCAATTTTAGAAAACACAGCTGCACCCTTCAATTGATCAAAGAGATCATCGATTCTAGGCAAAGGATATTTATTTTTAATAGTCACCTTGTTCAATTGCCTATAATCGATACACAACCTCATAGTACCATCTTTCTTTTTCACAAATAGTACAGGAGCTCCCCAAGGAGAAACACTGGGGCGAATAAATCCTTTGTCCAACAACTCCTGTAATTGCACTTTCAATTCCTTCAATTCTGCTGGTGCCATTCTATAAGGAGTAATAGAAATAGGAGTGGTACCAGGCAACAATTCAATACCGAACTCCACCTCTCTCTCAGGAGGCAATCCTGGCAACTCCTCTGGGAATACATCTGAGAACTCTGCAACTGTGGCAATGCTATCAATAGGAGAACCTCTTACTCTAGTATCTACCACATGAGCAAGATAAGCATCACACCTTTTTCTAATCAACCTCCTAGCTGCAACAGCTGAAACAAATAAGGAGGCTAACTGTTCCTGCTCATTAGATACTATCACCTCTCTACCATCACCAGTTCTCAAAGAAACAATTTTCTTTTTACAATCCACCACAGCTCCATGTCGAGATAGCCAGTCCATACCTAGAATCACATCATATTCCTTAAATGGCATCTCAATCAAATCTCCAAGGAACTCCTCACCTTGCACCCTCACTGCACTATCTCGGTGCACCTTACTCACAATCACACTATGCCCTAACGAATTTGTCACCAACACATCAAATCCTAGGGACTCAGCATGCATATCAGACACAGGCAAAACAGATGCACTAATATAAGAATGTGTGGAACCCGGATCAATCAAAGCAAGCACTGAAGTATCAAATAAAGAAAAAGTACCAGCTATGACTGCCGATGCATCTGGCTGCCTCTACATAACATACATCCTCTGGGAAGATCCAACCTCCTCTGGTCTACTCTCCCTGGATGTAGCACCTCCTCTAGCACTGAACCCAGATCTGCCTCCCCGGCTGCTACCTCTGCCTGCTCGACCTCCCCTCACACTAGGTCGAGAAGCTGCAGTATCAACTGACATCCGCTCCTGTCTCTCTGGACAATCTCTAATAAAATGCTCAGGAGATCCACATCTGAAGCACACAGCTGACCCACTATACCTCCAACAAGAACCCCTATGTGATCCACCACACTGAGCACACACAGGTAGAGCGGATCTCTGAGTCACTGGGGTCGGAGCACTCGCCACTGAAGCTGTAGGTCTAAATCTCTGTCTCTGAAACTGCACTGACCTACCAGCTGACCTCTGACTCCTACTAACTCTAGGAACAAAGCTTCCTTTACCTCTCTTAACAGAAGAAGACCCTGCCTCAAACTGGGGCCTCCTAACCCTAACCTCTTCCTCTGAAGCAGCTGCAATAACTTGAGCTCGCTCCACACTCCGAGCTGCTGCCACAAGCTGGGAAAAATCATGATATCTAGATCCAGCCACTAGACACATGATAGAGGGCCTCAATCCCTCCTCAAATCTCCTGCATCTATCTATCTCATCAGCTATAATGCCCCCAGCATACTGGCTCAATTGAATAAACTCAACCTCATACTCAGTTACAGTCTTGCTATCTTGCTTCAAGCTTAAGAACTCCATCTTCTTCATGTCTTTGTACTCCCTAGGAGTATACTTCAACTCAAACTCTCTCAGAAAATCCGCATATGACAAGATCGGTGGATCATCCATAGAATGGGGCACTGTCCTCCACCAGTCGTATGCATCCTTCTGTAGCAATGATCTTGCATAATCAAACTTTTCCTCTGGGGTGGCTTGCAACTGAATAAAGATCCTCTGTACTTGTCAAGCCACTGTTCTGCTACAGCTGGATCAGTAGTACCAAGGAAATCCTCTGCTCCATACTTCCTTAGTTTATCATAGTGCCTCACTGGTACCACAGGCTGAGGGGGTGGCGGCGGTGGTTGCACTGGTGCTTGTCTCAAAGCCTCTATCACATGCCTAAGCCAAGCTGGCGGAACCTCCTCACCAACTGGTCTCCCCGACACCGAAACAGGTGCCTCCCCAGCACTATCAACTCTAGCTCTATCCTCCGGAGCTACACTCTCCTCACTACCCTCAACTGACTGACGCAAATGAGGATCCATCACAACCTATTTCTGCAAACAGAGCAGAATACATCTTATTAAAGATCAGAGATTGCCAATCCCAACATATATTTTATTCAAAAACCACTTTTTAAAATCAAAATAGTCTTTTTCTTACATTTTACCTAGGTTGAGAATCTCAAACCTAGGCTCTGATACCAAAACAATTGTAACACCCCCACACCCAATACATACACACTACATACACCACAATGTAGTATACATGTATCGAATATAGGAATGCTACGGATTTTCTTAACGTTCAAAACATTTTAAACTTGATACAATACCCTTATCGTTATATATTATAGAAAAGTAAATCATTTACTTATAAACAAAACATATTAGATATATATATACATACATTTAAATATTACGCAGAGAAATATAGAAAACATTTACATATATGAAAGCATTTGAATATGTATTTACAATTATACATATATTTACAATATAACCCATATTTACAAAATATAAAAGAGTTATACATGATTGGCAAGTCTCCTTTGATCTTTAAGTTCCCAAAATCAACTCTTCACTGTCTATTCTCACTCGGTCTCGAAGAGCTCTCGGGTTCAACCCTATTACCTGCGCGATCAAACACTATCGCACTAAGCCAAGGGCTTAGTAAGACAATTCATGCTAATGTTATGCTTTAGTGCAATGCAATGTTTCACATTTGTATTAATAAATCAACATCAATGATACACACACAATTAGTAAAGATCATACTCAACAAACAATATTCCGTGAATAGTCCGTTTCATCATATAAGTAATATTAACATTTCATTACATTAGAACAACATTTATGTTATACATAAAACCTAGACACCTATGGACCCATCAAGTACTTAATACGATATTCAGAATTCAGAGTTACTGCTTTGGTTCATAAACACCATTATCAAGCCCGTAGGCAACATATACATATATATTTATCTCTATCCATGGATAGCGTAACAGACCCGGTCTCTTGGATCATCAACTCATCTAACTCGAGGATATCCTCAACCCGGCAAGACTGTTACAAATCAAATATCTCATAATATCAATTATCATAGTGTAACAGACCCAGTCTCTTGGACCTCAATTCAACTCAATTTGAAGAGATCCTCAACCCGGCAAGACTGTTACCTTTCATTAAGCAGGCATGCCTCCAAAAACCAGAACTCTGAAATTGAATATCATATTAAGCATACACTTATTTCATTATTCTCTTTATCAAACTCTTTCTCAATCTTTCTCATCAATTAGGCAAACATGCCATACATCATTCAATTATATCATCATAGCCAATCACAATGGCTCTATATTCCATTTCATCTCAATTCACAACATAACATTTCAATCTTTCATAAACACATTCATTTGCATCATCATGTCATTCACATTATTCATATATATATATATATCATCAGTGATATAAACATAACAATACACATTGCTCAAATAAATTAACAATGTAATAATGCCACATTTGAACTTACACACAATCATATAGGTTTTGTACTTACCTCAAAAACAAATCACACTACTCTTAACACTTCCTTGTTCAAGATCCTTCTATCTCTTAAATCAATGATTAATCACTATCTTCAAAACCTAAATCAAAAGTAATAGCATATACTTGTTTAGGGATACACAAGAGATAATCCAATTAGGAATTAATTAGGGCAAACCCTAACCCTGACACGCTCACCCACACGGGCGTGTCCATGACCGTGCCCTAACTCCACAACACAGAAGTATTTACACGCTCAACAACATGGGCGTGTTTCTGGGCGTGTAAATTCTCAAATCTCACAGTAGCTATGACACGCTCAATAACACGGGCGTGCTACTGGTCGTGTCAAACCTACTGCCTCCAACACAATTGACACGCCTAAAGACCCTGGACGTGCTTATGGGCGTGTCCGGCCACAAATCAAGATTCCGACCAAAACAACCAAACACTCAACAAAACACTTTTATCCAACAACATCCACTTCACACCATCTTAACAAAACATACTCAAAACTCATCTAAAACTTGCAACACACCAAAACAAGCCAAACACACATCAAGCACAAAACACAAAATCATCTCAAAACCCTCACCACATATACAACATCATCTCTTCCAACCACTTACTCTTTTCTTCAATCCATACTCAACATCCATCATCCAATCACTCAAACACTTCTCACATCTCAAAATCAACCAACACACTCTTAAAAATCTATCAAACTCAAATATCATTTCAAATAAATACAAAGATCACAAGAGAACTTACCAAAGTTATAAGACTTCTTGTATCATCCACTAGATCACTTCAATCTTCCATCAATTTGAGCTTAACACATCAAGATCTTCACTTTGTCTCTTGTTTTCCTTTGTCTATGAAGAAGCCGGCCACACAAAGAAGAAAGAAGAAATGAACCACAAAAATAAAGTCAACTCTTCTTTTAATCTCCACCAAGTGTTCCAATTCAAACAATTACCAAATCACCCTTTTATCATTTGTTCTAGCTTTCTTTTTAATCCAATGCCCTTAATAGTCATTTCACCAATAACCAAATAAATATCTCTACCCCCCTTGACTCTTCATTTGACCAATTTATATGTTATATATATATCATCATATACACAACATATACCATTCTCTCTAAACCCTATTTTCTTTCCCAATTTCTTTTCTCTTGCAATTAACACATATATACAATCCAATATAACAACAACAACAATAACAACAATAACAATAACATAATCAAAACTTCTAGAGCATATATGAGGATATTACATTAGATCTCTTATTGACATAGCTAGCATTGGTAAGATTTTAAGTGGGCAAACATTTATGGTGGACCCATCATCAGCCATTACAAAATGGAGTCCTTTTTCCTTTGACTTCTACTTTGATAAAGAGAGGGCGGATCCGATCTCTCCCCTCTTTCGGCAAATCCGCATCCAAGAATGATACCATTCCCATATCAACTTTGCTCTTTTTTTGAATATCTTCACACTTCATGACTCTTTCAACTTTCACAAAGTTAACCAGCTCATCCGATGTTATGGAAGTGGAAATTGGCATGCTATCTAGAGCCTTGGCCATAGTTTCACGGTGCTTCTTGAAAGTGGCCAATAGGTCCCAAATACTAACACTTGCTTGTGTCCTCTTTAATTGCTAAAGAACAATGTCGTCTTCTTCTTCTTTGTTCCCAACTTCTACTTTCTTTCCTTTATTAGCTTCTACTTATTTGGGCGGTGGCCTTGCATAAGGCTTACCAGATCTAGTGTTCATCACCTCATCTTCTTCAGGCTTAGACCAGGTCCATTCCTTCTTTTTAGGTTCAAGACCATCATCACTATCGCTTGTGTCCCAAAATTCATTCACAAAATAGATTGCCACTTTTTTTTTACCAACCATGGCTTGTTTAATTTTGCTAAACACCACTTCTTCTTTGGTTGCTACTCCATCTACGTCTTGGAAAGAAGACATGACAAAACTTTCATGTAAACCTCCTCCAATCATGAAGGTCGCTTGTGGTGGTACTCTATTGAATCTTAGCAATGGATTATCTTTGGTGTTTGGCTTATTAGGCTCAGGCAATTTCTCATTATCAATTAAATTTTAGATTTCATGCCTCAACCTCAAACATTTATTTGTGTCATGTCCTTGCATTTGATGAAATTAGCAAAATGTCTTAGTGTCAAAGTTAGGTGGAAGAGGGTTAGGCAAAGGATGAGGATTCAAGGGTTGTAATAATCCCTTCTTCTGTAGCTTATTGAGAACCCAAGACAGCGGCCTTCCCAATTGTGAAAACTGCCTTCTTCCTCCTTAGCCAGTGGCATTAACATCAATTGCCTTTTGTGTGCTTTGGTTATCAGACTCGCAGTTTCTTTTCTCGTTCTTTCTTGCTAAAAGATGGTTATTCTCCCTTTCTCACTCTTCAATTTGCAAACCAGCTTGCAAAAGGTTCTTGAAATCCTGGATAAGTGTATGAGACATTCTTTCACAAAGGCTAGGCAACACCCCTCTCACAATTATTCTAATTTGATCCGATTCATCAGGCCTTCTTTTGAGCAATGCGACCTTATTCCTCTACCTCTTCACATAGTCCACGAAGTTCTCGTTCAGCATTTGTCTAATGGACTCCACCTCCATTAAAGTAACTTCCAATTCAACATTGTATCCATATTGTTGGATGATGGCCTTGTATAGTAAATCCTAGCTCCTTTGAGTGCCATCATCTAAGGTACTGAACCAATTTTGAGTAATAGGATCCAATGAGAGCATGAAGTATCTTAGAGTTTGAGCCTTAATAGCTTGGGCAAACTACATAACAGTGATATATTGCTTCACATGGAGGTAAGAATTTCCAATTTCATCAAACTTTGCAACAGATGACATCTTGAACTTGTACAAAACCTCTTCATCTAGCTCAAACAACTTGTCGACCTCAAACATTTCTTTAGTTTTCATCTTCTTTTCAAACTTCTTTTCCAGGTTAGCGATCAACTTCTCAACATCTGAAGTTTCAGTCTTTTCCACGGCTGATCTTTCAATAACCTTCGACTCCTTCTTCTTGTCTTGAGGATCTTGAAAGTATTGAGCCCAGTTGTTATTATCATCAAGGACTACCTTGTCATCATCAAAAGCCACTTCACAAACTTTAGCCTTTTCCTTGTCTTTTTTAGTGCTTGTGGATGCTTTAGCAGTGTTCCAAAACATTGCAACCATTTGACTCTTCATGATTTCAGCTAGGGCCCCCTTTAGTTCTTCTATCTTGACTTTAAGGGCATCATCCAACATCTTTTGATTCTGCTCAGGTTCTATTGCTTTTGGTGAGAAGCTAACTGAGTTGTTGTTGGATTCTTCATCACTGGCATAGGTCGGATTGTCGTAGGCTTTTGAGCTATTGTAATCCAGGGCTGTGAGCCAGAGAGAATCAATGATATGAGATGCAAATGTATGTATGCATGTATGCACAAATAGCAAATAAAGATAATTAGGACATCCCTTCCAACCTTATAACTTCTACACACGAATGACGAGTCTCTTTTTCTAGGTATATCGTTAACAAAATATCAACATGGGGTATCTTATTTTTGAATAATTTCCTCAAACATTTCAACCAATAGTTATATTTTAAAAAATGGAAATCAGTTCATGATAATTCTCATTAATTAGGTTTTAATCCATTCAACCAACTAAAGCAGCTTTTATGCTATATTGGATTAGAACTAAATTAAGAGGTTTATTATAAATAGAGTTCTCACTTGAAAAAGTAACTAATGATTTATGCCAAAAATAAGCCTATGATTAATAATTCTTAGTATAAACTATGCTCACAGTTGATTTTTGGTACTTCCATAATTGACCTAAATATTTGTAAGCTCTTTCAAAAGAGTGTGAAAATAACTTTATTTCTAAGCCCATTGTAAAAAGATTTTAGAAAAAATGGATTTTGGGCTTTGTATTTGGCTCATGAGAAAAGAATTTTTGACTTATTTTGGAAAAGTTTTATGTCCAAAGACCATTTTGAAAATTTTAAAAATAGTTTTGGTCTTTTGGAAAAAATTATTTAAGCTCACAATGCAATTAGGTCATATTAGAAAAAGAACAAACCAAATAAGCTGTGATTTAAACCAAGATAAATTAGCCATAGTCAAACAACAAGCATTTGGTATAAAACCTAAGGAAAGTAACTAGGCTAATTACATGAGCTTTAGCCTTTGGGTTGAAAGGTTTAGGCTCCTATAGCAAATATATACCAAATTGTACAATGTTATGAGTGGTTATGCCATGCTCAATCTCCATACCTTGAGTGAAAGTATGGTATCCCTTACATAACACAACACGGATTACACAGGCGTCCTAACTCATGCACACGATGCAATCTAATATGATGCAATGGATAATATCATGACAAGAAAGAATAGGATAATATAAAGACCAATGGAATCAACTTCTCTTATCCCTAGTGGAGTCGCCACTATGAGCGGGGATTTTTTCCTCCACTCCCACTTGGAATGATTCTTGTGACTTCAACATTGTTAGGCTCAGGGCCTTAGAGAACAGGAGCCTAAATCTGGAGAAAATGAAGTCGCCACCCAGACGGGCTGAGAAAAATAAAAGGATGGATGACTCGATTCCTAAGAAATCCCCAATCCCCTATTGGGTTCGAAAAGTTGGATACATATGGGGAAGGTGAAAATGACCCAACACCCCCACAACGCCTGGTTCATTGGAACCGGCCTCCTTTTCAGGTCTTAATATTATAAAATTCTTAAATATAATGACATTATCCATATTACATGGGATCATAAGAATAAATAAATACTTTATTAAAAAACATAGCAATGTCCAAGCAAAATAAAAAAAGTGGACACCCATCCAAGGATGGAAACATGCCCTTACATCGTCCAATGTCTAAAACTAAATAGGATACCTAGCAAAAGGTGAAAATGTATTCTTTACGTTAATCCCAAAATATGAAAATAATTTAAATTACATAAAGCTTAATTAATGAGGTATCCATAAGGTGGAAACATACCTCTTAAATAATGAAAAATAAAATAAATAAATAAAAGATAACCAACCATTCATAATAAAAGTAAGCCATTCATTATAAGTTAAATAAATATCAAGATATGAAGATGTAAACTAAGAATACAGTATGTAAAGCAGGATTCAAATAGAAATTAAAGACTAAATATACAAGCTAGTGTTTTATGAATTATGGTTTACGAAAATACAATTAGGGTTTAGGGTTTCTTCTTTTTTAAAAATAGGATTAGGATTCTAAAGTTTTAGGGTTTATATTCAAAAACTATGGTTTTAGGATTGAGAGAAACTAATATTATTACAATTATTTTTTAAGTATCAGGCTACTGTAAAGATTTTGAAAAATAGAATTAATTAGAGTTTAGGGCTCATACCATTTAATTAGGGTTTAGGAAGAAATAAATTAGGGTTTTAAATTTTTAAGAATAATGATCAAAGTTTTGAAGTTGGAATAAAAAAGCTGCTGCTAAAAAATATTTAAGAAAAACTAAGTGACATCACAAAAACTTTAAACAAAGATATTAGCATGCTGACTAAATAATCATGTATTTGGAAGAGGTTATGCTAATAGGCTACTTAATTCAATTTTAAATAAAGATCATGCATGTTCAATGTTAAAACTATTAAAAGCATGTTATAATGAATTGATTAAGAAAATACCGTCGTTTGTTGGCTCCACCACAATTGCACTGTCGGAATTCTAGGAGAGCTTGATTAAGATAACACAGCCTTATTGCCTTGTGAATTGGAGTGTTCTTTTTGTTTTTGGTTGCTTTAAAGTTCAAAAGTCTGATAATAATTCTTGAGTAATTTTTCGCCGTCCTTGTTTCTGTGTTTAAAACTATTATTTATAGGACTTTAAAACAAAACCTAATATATTAAGGAAATTAAAAACTGTTTAGAAAATTAATTAAAGTTTTCGAGTAAAATAGAGTTTTGACAAAAATCGCCCAACGAGCAACGGGCATGCAAGCAACGAGACTGGGTTTTTGAAACGCAAGCAATGGGCGAGCGAGCAATGAGGTTGGGCGAGGCACTGCCCAAATTGCCATAGGCTTGGCCTACGGTGAATTGGGGTAGGCCAATTTTCCGCAGGCCGAAAGGGCCTGCGTCGAACTGGCTTGCCGCATGCCGCTGGTCAGTCCAATTTTTTATTTTATTTTTATTTTTTATTTTTATATATATATATATATTTTAAAAAAAATAAATATTATATATTATTAAAAAATAAATAAATAAATAAAATAATAAATAAAATAAGTATTAAAAATAAATAATAAATATTAAAATAAATAATAAATACCACAAAAATTATTTTGGACTTATTTTAAAATATTATACTGGACTTGGTTAAAAATTAAGGGTCTATACACACGCGCGCATCTTTACTATATAAATAAACATAAAACATCCAACATGCATTGGGCCTAAATAATCTTATACAATAACCTAGTTTTAGAACCATTGCTTTGGCCTATCTCATCAAGAAAGATACCACTATGTCTTGCTAGTGGACGTAACAAAATCTGTGACACTGTGAGCGGGGATTTTTGCCCCCACTCCCGGTGGAATGGTTCTTGCTACTTTGGCACTGTTTAGGCTCGGGGCCTTAGAGATCATGAGCTTAAGCCTAGAGAAAATGGAGTTGCCACCTGGACGGGCAGAAAAAAAAAAGGGGTGGATGACTCGATTTCTAAGGAATCCCCAACCCCCTAATGGGTTCGAAAAGTTGCGTACTTGTGGGGAATGTGAGAAATGGCCCAGCACCCCCACAACGCCCAGTTCATTGGAACCGGCCTCCTTTGCAGGTCTTAATATTATAAAATTTTTAAATATAACAATATTATCCATACTACATGCAACAATTAAAATAAAGCATCATTATATTAAAATCAAAGCAATGTCCAAACAAAGCAAATAAATGGACACGCATCCGAGGATGGAAATATGTCCTTACATCGTCCATGTCTAAACTAAATAGGACACCCACAGAAAGGTGGAAACATGCCCTTTACATTGGTCCAAAATATTAAAGCAATTTAAATTATATAATACATAATTAATGAGGTACTCATAAGGTGGAAACATACCTCTTACAATTTTAATACTAAAACAAACAAATAATAATCATAACAATAAAGAAAATATCCATCCATGATAAATTAAATAAATCAAGCATTGAAATTAAATAAATCAACCATCAAAACATATAATAAACTACATAATCAAATCTAAAATTAAATAAAGCAAATAAAGATACAAATTTAGGTTTATGTCTCAATTTAGAGTTCTTTAATTAACATTTAAGGTTTGGAATTTTAGAATTAATTTTATTATTATTTAAGCTACTGTAAAGACTTTGGAAAATTGGAATGGATTAGGGTTTTATAAATTTAAGAAAGTAGTAAGGTTTTTTGGTTAACCAAATTAGGGTTTAGGGGTAACATCATGAAATTAGGGTTTTGGAATCTTAAAACATTAGGGTTTATAATTCAAGGTTGCTGGATTATGAGTTTAGGTTTACTGGATTATGGCTTTAGGGTTTAGATTTATTAGTTTGGGGTTTTAAGTTCACTTGATTAGGGTTTAGGGTGTTGATGAATTTGTCATAAAGTTTTGATGCTTTAAGAATTTAGGATTTTAGGAAAACTAGGGTTTACTGAGAAAGTTAAGGTTTTTGATATTTTCGAAAACATATTTGATCTTAGGATTTAAGAAAACAATTTAGAGTTTTACAAAAATAATTATGATTTTTAAAAACTGTAAAGAAGATTAGGGTTTGGAGATTTAAGAAGACATTTGAAAATTTTGGACAAAAAGTTAGAGTTTAGATGAAAATAGTTCGAGTAAAACAATTTAGGGTTTTTAAAGTTTTTGAAAATAGAAAACAATTTAGGGCTTTTAAGGTTTTTGGAAATAGAAGAAACAATTTAGGGTTTTTAAGGTTTTTGGAAACAGAAGAAACAATTTAGGGTTTTTGAAGTTTTGGAAACGGAAGAAACAATTTAGGGTTTTTGAAGTTTTGGAAACGGAAGAAATAATTTGGGATTTTAAAGTTTCTGGCAAGAGAAGAACAATTTTAGGGTTTTGAAGTTTTGATCACTGACTAAGGCTACTGGATTAATGCACGATTTAATGTAAAACATATTACCAAGTTTAATAATTTAGGTTACTGACTTAATATCAAAAACAAACAATAGAAACATTGTAAATAACATCAAATAAAAAATTTATAATCAAAACTCCGTTCGTTGGTTCCTCCACAATTTGCTTCTGGATTAACAAAGACAAAGGCAATGCTGCTGCCTTTGATGAATTGATGATTGCTTCTCGTTGCTAATGTCTTTTGCTTGCTAGGGTTCTCTCTTGGCCAATCGAATGGTTTAATCTCCAATCTAATAAAACAATTTTTTCTCCCGATCCCAGTCTCCTCATTCTGTGTTTTAATGTGGTATTTATAGGAAAAATAATATACCTACTTATAATTGTTTAAGGAAATTAAAACCAATTAGGAAAAGAAACCAAAACTAAATAGAATTTGGTTTCGGAAAAAACTGCGTTGAAAAATTGCGCTGGCAAAAAACTTGCTATGGGCTGGAATTGCAAGACCTGCGAGGAAAAATTGCAGGCGGGCACCAATTCATCGTAGGAATTTCCTGCGGTGAAATGGCCTATGGCTGATACGCCCGCAGGAAATTCCTGCGGGCGAATTGGCCTGTGGCCGATTCACCTTCGGCGACGAATTTTTTTATCGCCGATTTTTTTGTCGCCGATTTTTATTTATTTATTTATTTTTATTTAACTTTACCATTTTTATTTTTATTAAAAATTATAAATAATAAATACAAAAATAAATATTATTTAATTAAAATACCATAAAAATTATTTTGGACTATATAAAAAATATTAAACCAGACTGGGTCAAAAATTAAGGGTCTACAGACACCTAATTTCTCATCCACAGTGTAGACATATCTCTAACACCTCATGTGTCTCGTTCAGTGTAACACCCCTATACCCAATATACGTACATCACATACACCCACATCTGTAATATACGTATACCGGATACAGGAATATCACTGTCTATTTTAAAGCAAACCAATCTTTCAATTTAACAATATAAGAAAGACTTAAAACATTTAAGTTATATTATAAAATATAATAGATAAAATATTTATTTATTAAGCAGCGGAAAATGTAGCTGTAATACATATATATACATAAATATCAATATTTACAAAATATAAAGTTTATACATGTTTGGCAGTTCGTCTCTGATCTTGAAGTCCACAATCAACACTTCACAAGCCTAGACTCGACTCGGTCTAACTGAACTCTCTGGTTCAACCGGATCTACCCTGTCACTTACGCGATGAACCACAATAGCGCTAAGCCATAGGCTTAGTGGTACAAACCACAATAACAATATGATTCAATGTAATGCCAATGTCATACTTTCAAGAATTAGAAACAATACATAAGAACATAATATTTCATAACATTACATTTCATTATATTATTCAATTGTTTCATCATTCATGATTCACAATTAAGCAAAGACAAGCATGGGCCCAAAGAAACTAATATGCCATTCAAATTCCAGAGTTACTGTTTTGGTCCAATATCACATTTATCAAGCCCGTAGTTGAATCGTTATCACAATGAGAAACATTTCATATGTAACATCCCAACTAGGCTTCAAGGACTAGGCCCAACCAAGCTTCAAGGGGAGCTAAGCATCAACCCAACTTGGCTTCAAGGACCAAGCCCAACCCAGCTTTAAGGGATTGTTACTTTTAGGCATGCCACCAACAACAAAACTCTGAAAATTGAATAACACATTAGGTACACAATTCTTTTATTATTTCATTATCAATTCCATTCTCATTTTTTCATAATCATCTAAGCAACCATGCCCCAATTATTTCATTTGCATCATTATAGCCAACAACAATGGCTTCACATCTCATCATTAGGGTATAAATAACCAATTGCATTGTACATACATTTTGAATGATCATTTTATCTTTCACATTATGCAAATCATAGCATTAATCAATTGTATCAACAATGTAATATATTACTTAACACATTTACAACCAAATGTGTTAAGTTCCAAAGTCATATAAATGTATACAACCATGTAAGGTTTGTACTTACCTCAAGAGCAACTCACACCAATCTAACCACTTCCTCTTCCAAGAATCCTTCAACACTTGAATTGTTACTTCAAATCTCTTCAAAACCTAATCCAAAGGTGATTATACACACTCACTTAGAGATACACGTAAGGAAATAAGGATAAGAGCTAACTAGGGCAAACTCTACAAATGACACGCTCAACAACACGGGCATGTCCCTGATCGTATCCTAAACCCATAACATAGAAGCTTTGACATGCTCAGTGACATGGGCATTTCATTGCACATGTCAATCCTCCCTCAACACAGTAGCTATGACACGCTACGCTCATTAACATAAGCGTGTCAAAGGACGTGTCAATACTACTGTTTTATTAGTTTTTGTCATAGAATTGTATCTTATTTATTATGATGATTATTGTTTTATTTAGGTATTTTGGTAGCTTTAATCTGTTTATTTAGTGTTTTCATCAATTTTGGTAGTTTTAATTTATTTCAGTGTTTATGTCATTTTTGTTCTAGTTTTTAGTTTGGTGTTTATTTGTTGTTGGTTAATGTTTATTTGATTCTTGTTTAAAGTTTGTTTAAGTGTTTATTTTAGGTTAATAAGCAAACATCATCTTAAGGGCAAAACCAAAGACAAGAGAGGAAGGAAAAAGCAAGGAACCAAGTGAGGAAGAAAACAATGGACAGTAGCTGACACACTCAAGGGACACGGCCAAGCTTGTGGCCGTGTCCCATACCAAGCTAAGAAGAAGTCCAAAAGATCAGAAGGAGACGGCTAGGGTTTGAAAGGGAGAAAAGAAAAGAGAAGGAGAGGGCAAACATAATTTGGGATGAGGAGAGAGTGACACTCTCCTTGTCCCTTCATCTTCATCTTCCATCTTCATCTTCTCCATCTTCCATTGACAAGATCTTTGAGGTTCTTTGGGATCAAGTGGGTTAACAAGCTCTTAAAGATTGAAGAAGCTTCATTGAAAGGTTTGGTGACTTGAGAAAGCTCCAATCCATCTCTCAAAGGCATAATAAATTGAAGGTTTGGTGACTTGAGAAAGCTCCATTCCATATTGCAAAGGAGATTCAACCATTGAAGAGGCTTGAGTTCTTCATCATACATCAAAGTGGAGCTAGGAGGAAGACTAGTAATCCTACTCTTGGCATCTTCACAAGGGGTTTTTCTATTCTCTCTTTTAATTCATTTCAATATTGTTTTTGTTATATTAAGAGAATTGATATTGCAAATGAACAATTTGTATTTTATTTATATTGAGTTGAATGAATGTTTTAAATTGATGATGTTGAGCTAAAAACTCATGCTTAGGGTTTGTAGTATATTTGATTGAATGATTTGATTTGATATTTCCATTGATGTACCTTGTTGTTGGTTGATTGTATTGTATTAAATGCTAGGTTGATAGATTAGCTACCTATTAATCTTTGAATATTGGATGATGGATCGAGAGGTGAAATCCGATATCGGAACTATATAATCGACCACCCTATGAATGAATTAGAAATATAAGTTCTAGGGTTTCATTAATTTGGTAATGTAAAATAATTGGTTATTACTAATTCATGAATGTGAGAACTAATGAATTGGTAATTGACTAATTAACCTTAAGGAACAAATTAATTACAAGGCTATGTTAATGGATAATTGAGAATTGAGCTTTGATTGAATGGACCTATAACCCTAGGCACTTTCCCGAGAACTGAATTGATCTTGTGCACCCATCACTCACATCAATTTCTACGCACGTTACTTTTAGGTTTAAATTAATCTTGCACATTTCATATAACAAACTTCCGCATTTAAATAATTTGTCAATCAAGCTATTACGAACTACACCTTCTTGGGGAAACGACCTTGGGGCGATCACCTTTGCTACAGCTACCTCGTATACTTGTGAGTGACGCTTGTAGTAGTACTTAACTCGAGCGCAACAAGTTTTTGGCACCGTTGCCGGGGAAGGCTGTTTAAGTAGTGATAGTTTGATTTTTCTTTATTTAATTGTTTGTTTGTTTTGTTTACTTGTTTTTTAATTTAATTATTTGTTTATTTTTCTTTAAGTTGCTAAGTGCCTTTTGTAAAGATGCAGTTTTTAAGGCACGGGGGAGTTAATGATAGGAACGATGATTCTGAAATGGCATGGCAATTAGCAGAATTGACTAATCAACTTAAGGAGCTAAATGCAAGAGGAAGAGCACCTATGCCACGCCAAGAGATATGTGCAGTATGTGGCAATGCAGGACACAGTGCAAATACATGATCATTCGGTTTCGCACGATACCAAGAATGGCAAGAGGAAGAAGATGACTTTGATAGTTTCCAGTAAATGGGTAGAAATGACCAATATTCTAATCCTTACAACCCAATCTGGGGAAGCAATTCTTGGAAAAATTAGCAACACATTCCACCTTAAAATTGTTTTCAACCTTACCAGAGAAGTTCTTACTCTCAAGAACAATATTCAAATCAAGATTTCCTTAAGAAACCCACATTGGAGGATAGTTTGAATGCCTTCATTCAAACTAGCGAACAAAATCAAGATCGACTTAAGAAACCTACTTTGGAAGATAGTTTGAATGCCTTCATTCAAATTAGTGCACAAAATCAGATTCAATACAAGAAATCTACAGTGGAAGATGATTTGAATGCTTACCTTCAAATTAGCACACAAAATCAGGAAGGGATCAATGAGAGGTTGGATTCTTTGGAGGAATCATTGAAGAGGGTGGAAATGCAAGTTGGGCAACTGGCACATCAACTCCAAGCACACCAAGAAGAGGAATATCCTAGCCAATTGGAGCAAGTTAAGGTAATCACAAATTTGAAGAGTGAACAGGTAATATATAACAAATTTTGTGATTCTTTGGATGCAGGCACTAATCAAGAAGATAATGGCGATGAGATACAAACCAACGTTGAGGAGTTGAGCCAATCAAACGAGAAGGAGAATTTGGAGGCATTAACCTCACCAAAGTTGCATGAATTTTCCAATCCTGATAGGCCACCAAATCCATTTCCATGTAGCTTGAAGGATGAGGAGCAAGGAAAGCAACTTCCTGACATCTATAATATGCACTCCCAAGGAGATAGTGGAAATAAGATTGGGATGACTATGACCTTAGAAGAAGAGCATGAAATGCCCAATTTAGAAATTGAGGAGTATAAGCTAATTTTAGATGCTGAGGTTGTTGAGATGGGACTTGACATTGTTAAAGTGGATGAAGAAGTGATTCAACCAAACTTGGTTGAACTTAAAGAGTCCCCAAAAGTCATCTCTACTACTCTTGGTGGTAAGGAAGAGCAGAAATCTGTTATGCCCAGGTTGCACAAAGACAAAGATTATTACCACGTTCCTATAGCACTGGAGGATCACCCCGAGGCGACCTTCACATGTCCCTTTGAGACATGTTCTCTTCAAGGAATACTATTTAGGGGTTGCTGTACATCGGGTACTTTTCTAAGTTACATGTTGTTCATCCTCTCAGTCATGGGCCTCAATTGCATTATGGGTGGAAGGAGCCCTACACATCGTATATGGGAACGATGGAAATCAGGTTTCATCTAAACTCTCTCTTAGTTTATGCATGCTCACATTGAGGACAATGTGAACTTTTAAGTGTGGGGTGCATTATGTGATTTTGTGTTTTTACTTTTAAGTTATTTTTGTTTAAGTTTAGTTAATGTTCTTAATGTTTTTCTTTGAATAAATGAATTTTGAAAAGTTCAATTGTTATAAAATTGTTGATTGATGACCTTTGAATTTTTGAAGCATGAATTTGAGAATTGAGTAGAATTGGTGCTTATTGTCAATTTTTTTTTGGTTTTTCCTTGCATTGCCATTAACCTAGTGAGGAATTGAGCCATCAACTTATCATTCTTGTTGTGGGTGAACATCTTTGATTGATGAATTACTAGAACTTGCTTTGAAATGCATTTTAAGATTACATAAAAATTTCAATTTGGCATCAAGATGATTAAGGAATTAGGTGAACCACTTTGGCTTAAAAAGACCAACCCTATATTCAACCTTAGTTAGCCAATTTTGAGCTTATTTTATTTTTCCTGTTCTTTCTTTTTCACAACACCATTAGCTTGAACCTTGTTGTTTAACTCTTACCCTTTCATTAGGTCAAAAGCATTTTAAGAGCGTTTATAACCGAGTGCTGTGTTGAATTAAGTGTGGGGTTAAATTTAGTAGGTTTAAGATTGCAAAGCAAAATAATAATAATAATAATAATAATAAATTAATTAATTAAAAAAATTAAAAAAAGAAAAAATATATATATAATAAGAATAATTGTTGCTCTTGTTGAAAGGGTTGGAATGTATCATTGCAAGATTTAATAAGTGAGTTCCCTTGAAAAGCTCTTTAATGTCAAGGGGTAGATGAGAGGAAGGTATTTTGGGATTGTTGGGTTATGTAAATGATCGGGTACTTCATTCTTAAAGTGCTCTTGAACTTAATGATTAAGCTCACATTTCCTAAATGTCATACCTTTACCTTAGCCCCATTACAACCCAATAAAGACCTTTTGATTGATGCTTGATTGTTATTTATGGTGGAGATTTGATTGAAAAGCAAGCCTATGGTAATAATCTTTCATTGATTGTTATGAGTGTAAACACCACCATGATCAAACACTTGTAAGAGTTGGTGAGGGAGCGACAACATAGGTTATGCATGGAAAACCATTTAATTGCATGGGTGTCGATTTTGTTTGATTCGATATTGATTGCGGATTTAGGGATAAGGAAGTCTTGATGCATATTTATAACTTTTGAACTTAACAAAATTTATCTTGTTAGTGTGTTTTGATTTTAGCCTTGCTTAGGGACAAGCAATGAATTAAGTGTGGGGTAGTTGTTTTATTAGCTTTTGTCATAGAATTATATCTTATTTATTATGATGATTATTGTTTTATTTAGGTATTTTGGTAGCTTTAATCTGTTTATTTAGTGTTTTCATCAATTTTGGTAGTTTTAATTTATTTCAGTGTTTATGTCATTTTTGTTCTAGTTTTTAGTTTGGTGTTTATTTGTTGTTGGTTAATGTTTATTTGATTCTTGTTTAAAGTTTGTTTAAGTGTTTATTTTAGGTTAATAAGCAAACATCATCTTAAGGGAAAAACCAAAGACAAGAGAGGAAGGAAAAAGCAAGGAACCAAGTGAGGAAGAAAACAATGGACAGTAGCTGACACACTCAAGGGACACGGCCAAGCTTGTGGTCATGTCCCATACCAAGCTAAGAAGAAGTCCAAAAGATCAGAAGGAGACGGCTAGAGTTTGAAAGGGAGAAAAGAAAAGAGAAGGAGAGGGCAAACATAATTTGGGATGAGGAGAGAGTGACACTCTCCTTGTCCCTTCATCTTCATCTTCCATCTTCATCTTCTCCATCTTCCATTGACAAGATCTTTGAGGTTCTTTGGGATCAAGTGGGTTAACAAGCTCTTAAAGGTTGAAGAAGCTTCATTGAAAGGTTTGGTGACTTGAGAAAGCTCCAATCCATCTCTCAAAGGCATAATCAATTGAAGGTTTAGTGACTTGAGAAAGCTCCATTCCATATTGCAAAGGAGAATCAACCATTGAAGAGGCTTGAGTTCTTCATCATACATCAAAGTGGAGCTAGGAGGAAGACTAGTAACCCTACTCTTGGCATCTTCACAAGGGGTTTTTCTATTCTCTCTTTTAATTCATTTCAATATTGTTTTTGTTATATTAAGAGAATTGATATTGCAAATGAACAATTTGTATTTTATTTATATTGAGTTGAATGAATGTTTTAAATTGATGATGTTGAGCTAAAAACTCATACTTAGGGTTTGTAGTATATTTGATTGAATGCTTTGATTTGATATTTCCATTGATGTACCTTGTTGTTGGTTGATTGTATTGTATTAAATGCTAGGTTGATAGATTAGCTACCTATTAATCTTTGAATATTGGATGATGGACCGAGAGGTGAAATCCGATATCGGAACTATATAATCGACCACCCTATGAATGAATTAGAAATATAAGTTCTAGGGTTTCATTAATTCGGTAATGTAAAATAATTGGTTATTGCTAATTCATGAATGTGAGAACTAATGAATTGGTAATTGACTAATTAACCTTAAGGAACAAATTAATTACAAGGCTATGTTAATGGATAATTGAGCTTTGATTGAATGAACCTATAACCCTAGGCACTTTCCCGAGAACTGAATTGATCTTGTGCACCCATCACTCACATCAATTTCTACGCACGTTACTTTTAGGTTTAAATTAATCTTGCACATTTCATACAACAAACTTTCACATTTAAATAATTTGTCAATCAAGCTATTACGAACTACACCTTCTTGGGGAAACGACCTTGGGGCGATCACCTTTGCTACAGCTACCTCGTATACTTGTGAGTGACGCTTATAGTAGTACTTAACTCGAGCGCAACAACTACTCCAACACAAAAGCTGTGACACACTCAGTGACATGGGCGTGTCACTGGTCGTGTCACCCATCTAGAAAACAGAACCACTGACACGCCCAAAAACTTGGTCGTGCTCATGGGCGTGTCAAGCCAAAAATACTAATTCTGACACCATCAACACCACATCAAACAAACAACATACTTTACCCTTTTCCTCTCCAAACAATCTTACCCAAAACCATCAATAAACCATACTAAACTTGCATAACATCAAAATAACTCAATTTCATTCATCAAACACAAATCACAATCATAATCACAACTCAACCCATACACAATCCACAACTCTTGTCTCTTTCACCAAACTTAACATTCCTCCAAACGAACCCCAAAATTAAAATCAAATAGACAACACAACCTCAAACACATCAAAATTAACCATACACATATCATCAACAACCATACACCAAGCTCAATACACAAACTCAAAAAAAAAACCAAAGAATCAAGTTGAAAAACTTACCAAAAGTGATGAAAACCCTTCAAACTCTAACTTGATCTCTTGAAACACCCTTCAATCTTGGGTTAGAAAGAACAAAATCTCTCTTTCCCCCTTGCTATGTTGATGGCCGACCAAAGAGAAGAAAGAAGAAGATGAAAAATGAAAGTCAACCCATCCACTTATCTCTTAACCACTAAAGTCCTCTTTTAATATCCACCAAGCAATTATAATAATAAAATAATCATAAATATCATCATCCACTTAATAATTCAATTTCAATTAATCCAAATATAATTAAATATCTCTTTTGACCAACTCATTAGTTGACTTTTATATGTTGTATATATCTCTATATATACAACATATACACACTTCTCTTTTCCTCTCTTACCACTTAAACATAAATATACTTTATATCATTTAATCCAATTTCAACAATAATCATTACAAAAATTTTAGGGTATAGTTTGAGATATTACATTCAGGGGTGTAGCAACATCTTTGTGACACCCATTGTCTTACCCCATCGTGTATAGCATGCCAATCATCAAATGTAATCTTCTGGAAACTAGTTAAAGTATAAGATAACATACATTACATAATCAACATTCAATCATTTTCTCATTCCACATTCTTACCATACTTTCATATACATTATATTTACAAGGTTATCAACAATATAAACATTTGCTCATCATATCTAAGTGCCAGGGCTGTGCCTATCTAAGGACCACACCCATGTACTTTAAAATAATTTTGTCCATCTTTTGAATATGCCACGGTCGTGGCATGCCCTCAGGCCATGCCCGTGGCATTGAAAACACTACTGCCATTTGCATGAATCAAGACCATGGTTGTGGCTCTCAACTGCCATGCCTGTGGCATTGAAATCAACACTGCCATTCCATAATTTCCATATACACAGATCCATTTCAAGTCTTACGGTTGTGTCCCTCCTCAAGGCCATGCTTGTGGATCACCACATATGCACCAAAACACACCAAATCAACACAAAATGATGCAAACCAAAACCAAAATATTATCAAAGTATATAGTAACCTTTTTGATGCTCAACTTGAAAGGATAACTCTTTTCCCATACTAACTTCTTAAGCCTCTCACTTCACCCAATAATTCTTCCCCAACTGATTCTACCAAATAATTCAATCTACACCTATATAATTTATAGGTTCAAAGGTAGCATTAGTAACTCATATAGACACCTTTAATCCCACTAAATTTCATCCAATCTCAAAGTTAGCAAAAACCCTTATAAAACCCTAATTCTCATCCACTATACCAAATTTCTAGCCAACCTCATCATATTACCAAACCATGTTTAAAATTATCATTCCTATATCAAATTCATATCATTGCTTCCCATATGTATTATAATACCTCAATCCAAAAGAATTTCTACTAAAAGAACTTCATAAAGAATTAGAGAAACTTACTTATTACTTGAATTATAACCTAAACTATCTTCAATATTTGTTGAATCTTCCTAAAACTTGATGAATTGAAGAATTCAAATCACCTCTTTGCTTGTTGATGGAGATCGGCCAAGGAAGAGAATAAGAAAGAGGATGATAGTGAATTTTCTAGACATTTGATTCTTAATTATCTTCCACCAATAATATACGTGCTCATTAATTAATTTAGATTTTCATTTAAAATATTATTTTATATTTTAGCTTTTCTACTTTTAACTTTTTACCTTTTAACCATTCACATTTAACTATTTATATGTAAGATATATTTTATTTATATTTTTGACATCTCTCATCTAGACCTCCCTTAATCTCCCACCAATTAATGTATCTAGTTAGGTTAAATAAACTTGAGGTGTTACAACTCTCTCTCCTTTAAATAATTTCATCCTCGAAATTATCTGGTATTAGCACTAAAAAAGTTGGGGATGCTGACTTCATATCACTTGCTCACTTTCCCAAGTAGCCTTTATCATTTATTGGTTCCTCCATAAAACATTCATCAAAGGCACATTCTTATTTCTTGCTCCTTTACTTCTTATGTCAAGATTACTACCAGTTCTTCCTCATAACTTATGTCAAGATTCACCTCGATAGATTCAACTGATAGGATATGAGATGGATTTCACCTATAACTCTGAAGCATAAAAACATGAAATACATTATGAATCCTATCCAACTCCGGTGGCAATGCTAATTTGTAAGCAACCGGTCCAACCCTTTTTAGTACTTCATATGGGCCAATAAAATGTAGACTTAATTTTCCCTTCTTCCCAAACCTCAACACTTTCTTCTAAGGAGATACTTTTAGAAATACCTTGTCAGCCACATTAAACTCTATATCTCTTCTCTTCGGGTCAAAATAGGATTTTTGTATGTCCAGAGCTGCTTTTAGCCGATCCCAAATCATTTTCACTTTCTCTTCTATTTACTTAATCAATTTAGGACCTACTAACTTTATTTCTCCAACTTCATCCCAACATAAAGGTATTCTACACTTCCTCCCATATAGAGCTTCATATAGTGCTATACCAATACTGGATTGATAATTGTTATTATATACAAAATTCAATCAATGATAAATTTCTATCCCAACTGCCATCAAAATCAATAATACAGCTTCTTAGCATGTCTTCCAACACTTATATCACTCTTTCAGACTGCCCATCAGTCTATAGATGGAAAGCAACACTAACTTGTAATCGAGTTTCCAATGCATCCTACAAACTCCTCTAAAATATTAAGGTGAATCTAGGATCTTGGTCTAATACCAATGAAGTTGGGACTCCATGCAACCTCACAATTTCACTAATATAAATTTTTGCCAACTTGTCTAGGGAGTATTCCATCATCGTATATAGGAAATGAGCCGACTTCGTCATTCTATCCACATGTACCCATATTGCATCATGCTTCCTCTGGGTCAAAGGTAGAAATGGTACTCGTTCAGCTCATGGTTTCCTCTTAAGGGAGGAGGTCACGGGTTCGAATGAGGGAGGCGACCTCATTTGAGGCCAAATAAACAAATTCCTGCTCGAGAGCCGTGAGGTGAACAGGTACTGTGGCGGCCTGCTGGGTTGAGGGCTGGGACTATGGTCCACCTACGGGAGAAAAGGCCCAATAGAACAATTGTCGTAAGACTGTGCTAGTGGGGTCATTACACAGTGGCTCTTGATAATCTATGATATAATGATCTCTGGACCCAGATCTATAACCATCTGTTGCACCCGGCCCCTAACCTCTATATATTTGACTGCACTGTATACAAGTAGGTGGTGGAGATCTCTGAGAACCTAGAGTCGATGTACTAGCCACTGATGTTGTAGGTATCTGTCTCTGCTACTGTGACCTACTAGGTTGTCCCTGACTGCTTCCAAATCTCTAAGAATAACCACTTCTGCCTCTCTTGGAAGATGAAGAACACGTCTCCATCTAAGCTCTTCTCACTCTACTTTCTTCTGCTCTCACCACAGCTGTAAGCCCTTGAGCTTTCTCAACATTCCATGCGGTTGACACCACCTTTGAAAAATCTTCATATTGGATCACCGCTACCTGGCACATAATAGATGGTTTTAACCCTTCTTCAAATCTTCTACAGCAGTCTACCTCATCAGTTCAAATGCCATATGCATACTTGCCCAAGCAGAGAAATTCTTTCTCATACTCATCCACTTTCTTGTCTCTTTTTTTCAAGTTAAGAAACTCCTTCTTTTTCTTGTCTCTATTCTCTTGAGGAGTGTATTTCTTCCCAAATTCTCTTAAAAAGTCCACATACTTCAAAACTGGGGGTTGCTTCAATCCATTAGGAATAGTTTTCCACCAATCATAGGCATCTCTTTGCAGAAGAGACAAAGCATAATCAAAATAGATATAGAAAATAAGTAATTAACTTATAATATAAAACAAAATAGATATATATATATATATATACATTTACTTAATACGCAGCGGAATTTATAAAATATTTACATATATGAATACTCTCAAAACTATATTTACAATTATACATATATTTACATTAAAATCAATACTTTACAAAATATAAAGGAGTTATACATGATTGGCAGCTCTTCTCTGATCTTTAAGTCCCAAAATAAATTCTTCAATGTCTACTCTCACTCGGTCTCAAGGAACTCTCGGGTTCAACTCTGTCACCTGCGCGATTAACACTATCGCGCTAAGCCAACGGCTTAGTAGTACAAAGTATGCTAGCATTATGCTTTAATGCAATGCAATGTCATACATTTTAATAATCAATACAACTTCATAGATGGAAAGATAATATCACACCTTTGTATTTCATAAATCATACACATAGCAACATATTACATTTCCAAAGTCCTTCATAGATCTCATTATTCAATTATCTTACCATCAATGAATCATATTTAAACAAAGACAAGCATGGGCCCAAAATATACTAATATGCCATTCAATTTTTAGAGTTAATGCTTTGGTTTTGTTATCACATTTATCATTATCATTATCCCAACTAGGCTTCAAGGATTAGGTTCAACCAAGCTTCAAGGGGAACAAAGCATGCTAAGTATCAACCCAACTTGGCTTCAAGAACCAATCCAACCTAGCTTCAAGGGTTGTAACATCTCAATTAGGCTTCAAGGATTAGACCCAACCAAGCTTCAAGGGGAGTAAAACATGTTAAACTTCAACCCAACTTGGCTTCAAGGATCAATTCCAACCTAACTTCAAGAGACTGTTACTATTATTAGGCATGCCACCAACAACAAACTCTGAAAATGGAATAACACATTAGCCACACAATTCATTTATTATTTCATTATCATCTAGGCAAACATGCTTCATTTATCTCAATTGAATCATCATAGCAAATCACAATGGCTTTATAATCCATCACATCTCAATCTACATCATAGCAATTCATCTTTCAAATACACAATCATTTACATCATCATATAGCATCATTAATATGAACATAACAAAGTACATTATTCATATAAGTCAACAATGTAACAAGGCAATATTTGTACTTACCTCAATAGCAATTCACTCAACTCTAAACACTCCCTTTCCCAAGATTCTTTACTTCTTAAATCAATGACAAATCACCTTCTTCAAGACCTAATCCAACAATAATAACATACACTTGCTTAGGGATACACATGAGATAATCAAGTTAAGAGTTAACTAGGACAAACTCTAAACATGACACGCTCAACCACACGAGCGTGTCCCTGACCGTGCCCTAACTCCACAACACAGAAGCTTTTACACGCTCAGAACCACGGGCGTGTCACTGGACGTGTAATACATTCTGCCTCTCTGAAAAATATCAACACGTCTAACAACGTGAGCGTGCTCATGGCCGTGTAAACTCTCCAATCTCACAGTAGCTATGACACGCTCAATAACACGGGCGTGTTACTGGTCGTGTCAAACCTACTGCCTCCAACACAATTGACACGCCTAATAATCTGAACGTGTTCCTGGGCGTGTCAGACCAAAAACCCAGACTCCGGCCAAAACAACACCACAACCAACAACTCACTCCTATCCACCCACATCCACTTCAAACAAACTTCACTACACACACCCAAAAATCATCTCAAACTTGCAACAATACCAAAACAAGCCAAAACACACATCAAACACAAATCACAAACATCATCAAAAACTCTAAACATAACCACAACTCAATTTATACCAACCAACTTACTCTTTTCTTCAATGCAACCCCAAAATCCAAAACCACTTAAACCAAATACTCTTAAACACCACACAATCTAACCAAACACATATCCATCACAACTCCAACTCACAAACTCAAATAAATCAAAGAATCAAGTGGAAAAGACTTACCAATGATGAAGAACTCTCAAACCTCCAACTTGATCTCTTGAAAACTCTCTTCAATCTTGAACTTGGAAAAGCAAATCTCCCTCTTGCTCTCTTGCTTCTTGATGGCCGGACAACAACAGAAAAGAAAAGAGAAGGAAAGGAAAGATAGGGAGCCACGAAGGAAGAAGAAAAGAAAACAAACCAAATAAATAAAGTCAAATCCTCTTTTCCTTAAAATCCTCTCCTCCAAGCATTTAATATAAAATAATACAAATATCTTCTTCCACTCCACTAACTCTAATCCCACTTATAATTAAATAATCCCTTAAACACAATTAACAATAATTAATCTATTCCTTTGACTTTCTCATTGACTTGTGTATATGTTGTATATATTTTCATATACACAACATATACACTCTCTTCATTTATTTTCTCTTTTCCAATTAAACACAAATACACTTGATCCAAATAAAACAACAATTGTATTAAAACTTCTAGGGCACATTTTGGGATATTACATTAATGTTATCAAAGTATATACCACTAAGCTATATACTTAGTGTGGTTGAATTGTATCACACGGGTGAGAGAATTGCGGATCAAAGTGGTCCAGGTTGTATTTGAGTTTTGAAGATTATGTGTGTCACAAGATCAACTCGGAAAAGTGTTGCATTCATGTATATCTTTTGTTACTGTATATATTTTGGGTTGTATATTTTAATTACATCTTATGCATACTAAACATGTTTTGGGAGATATTTTGTGTTTATTTATTAATTTATGATAAGGAGTGTATTTATTTAAGAATCTTTTAGATGTGTTTTAATAAAGTGGAGGTTTTGATGAAAATATAAATATTGGGAGTCTAAATCATTTTTGCAGGTTGTGTTTTTTTGGATTTTTTTTAGGATTTGTCCAATTTACAGGTAAAACTCTAGCAAATGTTTCCTAGAGATTTTTCTTATAATTATTTATTATTATATTTATTTGATATTATACTGTGGCATTATTGTGTTTTATGTACGTATTTTATATAAACTGGGTATATGTATTATATATATAGGGCATAAGGGTGTTACACAAAATAAGTTTGATTAATGCTCCTTTAAAGAGTTCTTGCCAAAATAAACTCGTGGGCACCTTATCCCTATCCAGAATAATCTGCTTTAGTAGTCCATACAATTTGAAGACGTTGAGAAATAATTGAGCCACCTTCAAAGATGAAATTAGATGTGAAGGTGATAGCGAAATGAACATACTTAGTTAGTATGTCTATGAATACCAAGATTATATCTTTGCCTTCTTATCTTGGAAGGTGCTTCACCAAATCCATCGAATTGCTTCCTAAGCTTGCACATAAATCGACAAGGGTTATAGTTGCCTTGACTATGCTATATTCTCACCCTTACAACTCTAGCAAACATCACAATTCATTAACCATTTATAGATATCAACATTTATGCTTCTCTAGAAAAAAAAAAAGTGGGACTTAAGATTATTATAAGTACTTGCCTTTGCTTTTAAGTGGCCTCCAAGGGGTGAATTGTGAAAGGCCTCCATAATTATTTGTCTCAACTCAAGGTTGTCTCCTACTGCAACTTTGTTTTTATATTGCAATGCTCCATTTAGTAATGAATAATGCAGATTAGCAGTTGAATTAATCATTAATGACTACCATCTTCTTGAGTTCATTATCATTTAACTCTCTGCTACTTCTTACAATCACAAAGAATCATATTGGAAGTAATGTGCATCTTTTCATCCTCAGTTGGAAAGACCATCTTCCCCTTTGTTCTCACTGTCCTTCTTATATAATTTGGTAAGGTGTCTCTACTACAAATAAGTATTGATTTCTACCACAAGAAATACTTAATGATTTTACTATCCGTTTTAAGAATAAAGTATGCACTCTCAAAATAGTATCTCCACTCTTTAATTGCAAATAAAATAGCTATCAGCTTTTTTTTTGTAAATGAAAAAGGTCTAATTTATCTTACTCAATACCTTGCTAATGTAAGCAAGAGGTCTCTAGTTTTGCATCAATATTGTACTAACACCTTTACGATTTACTTTGATTTTTAAGCATGAATGGCTGAGGAAAATAGTATTGGAATAGAACTAGAGCTCTTCAATTCGTGAAAAGCTACCTCTACCTTGTCACTTAACAAAAGAGGGCATTCTTCTTCAATAAATTAGTAAGTGGTCTATTGATCAAGACATATCCCTTTGCGAATTTTCTATGATACCTTGTAAGGCCTAAAAAACCCTTTAATTGTTTTAAATTTGCAAGTCTTGGCCACACCAACACGGCACCAACACGGCAATATGTCCTAACTCCCTCTCAAATGATGACATCTCCCAAATATTTGATCTTTCGCAAAAGAGCAGTTAGACAACTTTACAAAAGTTCATTCTGTTGCAATACTTGCAAAACAATAGATAATTGGTTAACTTGAGCCTCTTAAGTAGGGCTATATATCAAAATGTCATTAAAAATACAATTATGAACTTCCTCAAGTAAGGCTCAAAAATGCAACTTATCAAGGATTGAGAGGCTGCTAGAATGTTTGTTAATCCAAATGGCATCACCAAGAATTTATTATGTCCATTGTGAGTTTTAAATGTTGTTTTTTATTATGAGTTCTAAAAAATGTTTTGTGCACATCCTAGGGTTTTATCCTGATTTGATGATATCCTGCCCGTCAATTTGATTTTGTAATAGTCATGGGAGGGAAAATTACAACTAATTTTAGAAACTAATATCAGTTATGAACACATGATGGTAGCTACTATGATATTGATAAAGCTAAATATATATGTAGCCTTGTGAACTTGTAGCTTTTAGTTATTTTTCTTTTTAAAATTTCAATTTAACTATATAACATTCTGAATTTATATTTTTCTTAACTAATAAAAATAAATTTACTGAGTCGTCATGTCGAGTTATTTATGTATCTATTTTATACAAAATATATAAATATAAATAAAAAATTAATTAGTATTAATTAATATGAGTGTCTGTTAGTAAAAGAAATAGACAAATAAAGGAGCTAAAATGGTTAAAATAAAAATTTAATTGCAAAATGACTAAATTTTATAAATTCAAAGAGTCACATATGTATTTGGCATGCCCATAAAGTAACAAGTAACAACTTCTACTTCCTCATGTCATAAGTTTTTCTCTATCCCTTTTTCTAGAAGTTTTGCCTCTCTTGCAATTGCTTTGGCTTTTAGATTCAAGCCCACCTTCCATTGTAGGTAGTAATTTTGAGCTTTTTTCCATTCCAATATATTGGACATGGTTCATAATAGTCTAACTATTAAGTTTTTAAATATTATTTCAACTAAACTCTACGGTAAAAATAGAATAACCAAGTGTTAAATATGTTATATAAATTGTTCATATGAATTTACATACTATTTAAGAAAGTCGGAAGAAAACACCAACATAATATATTAGATAATGCTGTAAATCATATTTCATAAATCAAATTGAATTTTACTTCTTCTCCTAACTGATTAAAAATAGAAGATATATTTGCATATATATATTCACTAAAATAACTTTAGTTTTGTTTATTGCTAGCCCAAAGGCCATCATATTTTGTTTTCTGGTGCTCTTTGACTATTTCTCTCATATTTTGCCATCATCATCAATATCGTACACCTTCTTTCATATACTATATAACGGCTATGTTTTTCGAAACTTAAGTACCAAAGCAAGAAGAGAAACAAACTAAGAAAGAAATAAATAAATAAAAAGAAAAGCCTGAATTCAATCACCAAAATCTAGACTCTGTCATTTGAGATTTTATTTTCTTTTCCCTTTTTTTTTCCTTTTTCTTTTTCTCTTTCTACCCTCTTTGCCTATCTCTTCAAAAGGGTACTACCCTCTCTGTATATGCAATTTTCTTGTCCCACCCCACTTCAAAATTTATATATTATCATAAAACTCATAAAAATCTCATTTTATTTCTAATTTTTTAGCTCATACAATAGTAAAGAGATTTTTTTTAAAAAATATCCTCAGAGTAAAGAAAAAAGACTATAAATATTCACAACACTAAATAATATCTATATTATATGTTTGTCTACATCTTCTTCTTTTGTGTACTGCCTCCATCTATATATACAAATAAGTGTGTCCTTTTTTCAATTACTAATTAATTTTTTTTTTTGAAATAGACTACTTAAAAAATAAACCTCAAAATTTAATATTCATGTACCATTCATAATAACAAATCTTCTTACCCAATATGCGAAATTATTTCTTTTCAAATTTAATTAGAAAGATCCATTATAATTTAATGACTTTTTCTTGATGAGATTGAAAAAGTAAAAAACTTCAAATAATAAACTAAAACTATCACTTTTCACTCATTTAATTTAATCTTTTTTTAAATTCAATATCTACCTATAGCTTAATTATATATAAACGCAAGATTGGTTCTTAAGTACATGTATACCAAATATATGTTCTTTTTGGAATACAAAAAAGATTATGTGAAAAATCAACATCAGAATTCAATATATAATATCAGCAATTTTGAAAATATCTTTTCTTGTTCTTTTTCGAAAGTTAATAAAATAAAAACCATTACATATTAGTTTAACACTAGCTTGACAAATATATATATATATATATGCGTGTGAACACTATTTGATTTTTACAGGAAGAAATTGCATGGTTGATGGTTCGTTGTATCTAATAAATCAAAATCCAATGTTAATAAAAGCAGCACAGAGAGGCACAGCTAGCAATGAGCAATATCTCTATCACTAAAATGTATATCAGGCAAGGCATGTGGCAACTTCTTGTCATATCAATATTACATATAATATTTAAGGGTAGTATCAACTAGCTAGCAAGCACACACCTCTTTCTCTGATTCATGAAAATGACTTCAATAATATTATTCTTATATCTATCCATCAACTATGACATGAGGCTAATATTATATATATATATATATATATTTCTTATTTCTAGTGGTGCCTTTCTATAATTACTTTTTTACATCACATCATTTTAATTTGCGATTCATGTTTATATATATAAGTTAGCTCTTATTTTACTTCAGTTTTTCATTACCATGCATGAAAAACATGGTATGATTATGTTTTTTTTAAAAAAACATCAAATATAAGACACCTTTGAGTCTCAAATGTAAATTATATCAGATATATTTACAGAATAAAATAGACATATATTAACCCGATTATTTATATATATATATATTAAGAAAATTTGATATAATATCGCATGTATTTTTATCGTAATAACACTGACAAGCTTACAGAAATTAAATCTCAGGAATTCGTAGCCTTAAATAAATGGAGCCGAAAACAGTATGGAGAGTAGAACCAGTAAAAATACAAGTGATTTTTTGACTTAAACATATGCACCACCTGTATGGATAAGAGGGTTAAATGTGGGAAATATAGCGAAAATGCAATATCTAAGGAAAAATCGCACATTAAATAAAAAAAAAGTGAGAAAATTTTCTTATAGGAACACTTTGAGTTTAGCTCAAATTGATAGACTATAAAAAGGGAAGATGGCATAAATAGATAAAAAGAAACAAGGGTAAGACTATATTTATAGGAACATTTGACTTGTGTCTTTCAGCCAAGGTTCCATGATAACTATTATTCAAGGATTGCTTATACATTATACAAGAGTCTATAGGAAACTTTGATATTGCCTAAGCAGAACCCTCAAAAACTGCTTGAAATCAGTTTCAACATTCAGTGCATTAGAAAGGAACACAAACGTTTTCTCTGAATTTTCCAACTGCAAAGCTTATACAGGTTGTCATTGGTCGAGCTGCCATTATTTCTGCCATAGTCATTTTTAAACCTCAAATGTTTTCTGGAAACTGGTAACCATAGGTGGAAGAAGCTCAAATTCAGTAAAAGTGCGGTTGGTAAGCAACCTATAGTAAACCACAATCTTTGTGGAAATGGCCATGGTAGCTGGAGTACATTGACTATGAAAAGCCACGAGTATAATGCAGTGCTGCAGATTTTAGATGACCAGGCGAGGATGATACAGCCGTAAAAGGACTCCGCTGCAGCACACCAGAGCCTTCTGATGTACAACCCCACCGAACTGGACATGTGTTACCTAGCTTAGTAGGGGTCGGATGAAAGCTGGCATTACGCGCCATCGGCGATTCACTGAGGAGAGGATGGTCTTGTGAATGATAATAAGAAAAAGGATGCACACAACTAGGGCTACAATTCAGCGCTGTAGGAATTGAGATACCAGGAGAAACTATTTGGCTTTCCCTACCACCTTCAGTGTATTTTGTGACATCTCTGCTCACAGCATTTTCAGTTTCAGGAATGTCATCAATGATGATGATTTCTTTTAATGCATTTGTGGAGGAATCAGTATGCTGACAATCGCGGTCAGAAGTTGCTACAGCTTTCTCCATATTATTATCTATGGGTGATACATTTAGCCTGGTCTTTAGCCTATTATGCCGGGTTGAAATGCTGTAATCACCTTTGTACTCGTGACACTCCGTGGATGTTGCAAAACCACAATCTGTATGATGGTCTTGAAAAATGACAGCTGGTGGTCGCGCATGCACAGGTAACCTTGAATCAGATTCCCTCCTAAAACTGTTTGACAACCCACCATCAAAGCATTGACCAACGGATTTATAGGAGCTCTGTCCAAAGATGACCAAAGCTTGGGAGCCCATATGAGGTAAAGGATGGCAATCCTGATTCTGAGTATTGCCAGGAGAGACTCTGGAAAAGGCCACAAAATGAGAGTTTTGATGGTTATTCTGAACACGAGGTTGGACCCCGCCAAGTGGCACAGACATGTGTTCGTCTTTGTTAACCACCATTAAATTCTTTCCCATCAGCCTAAGTATGGGATTGGAAGCAGATGGACTAGCAGAATCAGAATCAGTACCAGCTAAAAATTTTGGTCCCGCACTGGGAGAATCTTTGAAAGGAATGGGACCTGCAAGGGGCTTAATGGCTGGAAGAACCAACTTCTCAGATACTGAACTTGGGCAACTGATTGAAGGAGCTAATTCAGGTCTCACATCTGAATCAATTGGCCTTAGGATGGAGTTGAAATCAATATGCTTTCCACCAGCAGGAATTGTCATCGGGGCCAGTTTTCTTCGTCTTAAAAGTTGTGATTCTTGATAAGTTAAAGCAACACCTTGAGAAAATCTTTCCTTCCTTTGGCAACAACACGGCTGATCATTCTTGAAATTGAGAGACCCCTTCTCGATATAGATCCTATCATGTTTCAAATATTCTCCATCAAAAGCAGTTCTTTCCATTTCTGCACCTGTTGGCTGTGGAACAGCAGCAATACTTTGTAGTGAAGGCTCAACACTAGCACCTATTGATCTAACTTTGCCTTGAACAGCATAAGGTCCTACTGCTGATGACGGCTCTGAATAATTGAAATCAGATCTACCTGCTCTGGAATTAGAGATAGTGGATGCTGCAGACATGGGGGAATCTGATGAATCTCCATCAACCACATCATGCTGATATGGAGAAGAATGAACCCGGCTTGTAGTAAGGGAAGAGTTCCCTTGAAAATCTTCTGAGCCCATATCCCTCGGACTTGGCAAAAATGAGCCTGGTGGTCCTGGAATAGGTATTGGATCAACCTCAGGAAAAGAGTTCCCTTGCCCAGCCTCAGAATCCAACTCCAATACTGTGTCAGCATTTGATCCATTCATACAATTACAAACTTCATCAGCAGAAAACACTTCTTGGTCATTGACAAAATCAGGCTCAGTTGGGCCTGTTGGAACCTCAGAACCACATAAAAGCCCTCTATAACCTTCAACAGATTGAAAAGAGCCAGAATGGACTTTCAAGGAATTACTGAGCTTATAAAACTCCGAATCCACTGGCTTAATTGCACTCCTCCCATCAGAAGTTTTAGAAGATGGTTCAACAACAATGTCCTCCGGATAGATGCAACCATGTTTTCTAGCAGCATCTGAGCAATCAATTTTCTCTAGAAAATAATCATCAACTCGAACTGAAGAATCAGCACTTACCCACACTTCACGATCATTACATTGAGGTGTAGAGTTTGAGCTCCCCAAAGCCAATGGTTCTTCTCCATGAGGAATACAAAACAATCCTCGTTCTTGCCTAGTTTCCTGGACTGTACTTCCCTCTATAGATGACTCATCATCTACTTCTCTTTCAACTTGATTTTCTGCATCCCCATGCATCAGATCAGACTGTTGATCAACTTCAGAATGCCAAGTCACTACTTTTTCATCTCTTTTTCTTGTGATGCGCACTTGAGACTTCTTTAGGGCTGGGCATTTCTTAATTTTATTAGGCATCAATTCAGCCACAGAAGATCGACCATTGACAGACAATATGTTTTTCCTAAAAGATGAGAATTTCATTGCTTTGGTTACAATTACGTGAGCTTTCCGAGAAGATTTTGTGCTAGCAATGTGAGAAATATCTGAATTACTGAATGTTTCTCTGTGAGTATCAACTGCCTTCTTGCTCCCCAAAGATGCATCATTCCTCGTAGAGTTTGAAGGTCTCTGCATACAACCATCATGCAATGAAGTTCCATGATTGCCCAGTTGAGTGGAATTTCGTTTCATTGGTGGCGACAAGCTATCCACATTGTCACTTGTCCTACCTTCCACCAAGAGATTCCCCGCTCTTTTTCTCCCAGGAGACTGCTCCCTTTTGTTGCTAACTTGAACTTTATGAAATAACTTTTCCATCCTCTCATTGTTTCCAGAAGAAGATATAGGATTTTCAGACAAATTGGTAATTTTCTGAACATGATTCCCCTCTGCAATAGAATCACCTAAAACCGATTGACCATTCTCAACCAGTAAATCTCGAGGCAAATGCCAATTACATCTCACAGGTTGAAGGCCCTCTTGACTAGCAATCTTCTTCCCAAAACCTCTTCTTTTCGAGCAAACCCATGGTCTTAAAGTCCCAGATTCACTAGGATTGCTTTGTTTTGACATTGGATGTTCTTTCTCACAACTTTTTGCCTCTCCTTTACACTCTTCTTGACCTTCAGAAATCTGCTCACAGCAATTTTACAACCATATACAACTGAATTTCATTATATTAAATTTTCATAAAAAGATCATTAAGTAGTTCAAATGGACTTGAGGAGAAAATTAAAGAAGCAAACATGATATTTTTCGAGAACCTTTGTGCATATTAAGGAATTAGAACACAACCAATTCCCAAAACTAAGAACTAAACCCCAAGAAATTGTGGCAATTCAACTTCTAATGGAAGCATCTAATAATTTTACCCCACAAAAGCAACATACTAAAGTATTTCATGGTAATAAAACATAAAAAGTAAATTAGCTGTTTTAATAATTTCTCAAATTCTTTGGTCGCAGAAATTATTAAAAGCAGTCAATTGAGAGAGACGCATAAATTCTTTAGAAGAGAAACAAAAACTTATTTAGAAAGCAAGAGAGCTGTACCTGGGAATCATAGGCCTTATTGGAGAAGATTTTCTTGCTTTGAGGAGCAAGTTTCAAATACTTGTGATGTTTTTGCGCAAGGCGTTTCTTCTTTTTTGAAATGTATCTGCTTCCCTTATCTCCTTTCAAAGGTTTCCTAGCTCCAGTATCTTCCCCTACTTTTGGCACTGATGCTTGATCATTAAACTTCGATAAAAACCTAATCTTGGTGCCATTTGCATCGATATAAACTGGACCTACATCACTAGCATCCTCGGGATGATTTGGTGACACTCTTTGCTTCTTCCCTTCATTACTAGTCTCGATCTTCTCAGTCTCCCGAGTAGGCAAACTTGAAACTGTGGCCCAGTTGGTCCCATTTCTTCGATCAAGTTCTTCTAACGTGCAAGGTAAAGCTGTAGAATAAATATCTACCATCAACCTTGTCTTACTCGGCTTAATTCTATGTCTTGTTAGCTTAGAATCAGCTGTCCATTTGGGTGTTGATTCCACAGAAAGACACTGATCAATGTGAGCATTCAATGTGGTGTTTGATGTTGATGAGAAAATTTTGCAAACAGGGCAAACTTTTGAAGCCATTGTTTCTGATACAGTAGTACAATTAGAAGCAATATCTTCAGTTGAGCTACGATCAGAGTTTCCACCAAAGTTCACGATCAGCCTGCACTTCTTATTGCTCAACGGCCGGGAGGTGCTCTCAGCCTTGTTGCTTCCAGAAGGTTCAGCAGCCTTAACTGCAACCGAACTTTTCCTTGAATTCTCAGTTTCTAATGGTGAGCTAGATTGCCGGTTATCAGCAAGTGACTCTATCTCAGATTGAGAAACGCTTGTTGTTGTGGATGGGAAATCATTTTCTTCTCCAGATCTACATGAACTAGTATCTATGCAAGATTCAGTTGGCTTATTATTCAACTGGTTATCATTATTATTCAACTGGGTATCATTATTATCTGGCCTAGAGGAATCCTTGACAAAATTGCTTGTGTTTTGCTTCTCGAATGAGCTAAAATCAACCGTACATCTCTTAAGTGACTGGTTGCTCACTGAATCAAGAGGCTGAAATGGTGGTAACACATCCTTCACGCCATGTTTCAAGCAAAGCTGCAACTTTTTCAGAGAAAAAGGCCAATTCTTCTTGATATCTTTACTCCGGGCTGCAAATACATAATCTCTGCAAGAACCAAAACCAGCACTTGCTGTTATTTGCTGATAGTAATTGATATATTAAAAAAAAGTCATTAACAATAAAAAAAAAATATACAAACTCAGAAAATACGGGAGTTGAGACAATCACAACCATGAGACAGACACTTATATCATATGGTTCATGGAACTCCAAGAAAATCATATGAACAGTGACAAAGTAGGTAAAGAGCCAAGAAATACCCATGACAACTAGATTCGAAAAATCTGGTGAAGTGAGAAAAGTCTGCTACCCCATTTAGAATAAGTACAGATTGAGAGAGGGATTTGTACAAAGTGACATGAAATCACAAGCATCAAGAAAGAATAGCAGGTGAATATTGACTAAAATCGTTTAAAAACATCAACATAAACCCAAGAAGAATATTGCTGGCTGGCAAAAGCTTCACCAGGCAAAGCAAACAAGCAAGCAAAAGCTTCCTCATCAGGGACCAAAATAGAGACAAGATGGGGGTGTGAAGAATTAGGCCCCATCAAAAACTGAGCCACAAAGATGCAAAAAGAAAAACTCTGGATCTGAGACAAGAAAGATCTTTAAACATTAGATAATTATGAAATCACCATAACAAAGAAAACTCATGACAAAAAAAAGAGCACTATTCATCTTCAGAGAAGAAAGAAAGCATAGAAATTTTTACCTTATAGAGAAATTAGGAAGTGGGGTATGATGATCAAGAGGTGAGTTTGGTAGATCTACCTCTGGCAAGGAAAGATGCAGCTTATGAGAAGCCCTCTCATCACTACCAGCACTGTTCAGTTGAGGAAATTGGCAAGAACACGAGGGATCTGGTGGAGGGTTTTCAATGGATAACATCTGATGCTTAGGTTCTCTCTTCTTGTGCTGTTTTTGAAACAGTCACAAGCGTCTCCACAGGTACTACTAGTAGTATTATCTCTTCCTCTTCCACTGGGCCTTATCTTTAACCTCTTAGCCTTCAGCATATATAAACACTTCTGCTATTCGCAAACTCACTCTCTTTTTTAGCTTTCTCTTTCTAATACAAACCCCACCACCACCAAAGCCACTCTCACAGCCTCCAGCTGCTAGCAACAGCAAAGGATCAGCTAAGCTATTTTATTTTATTTTCTTTCCGTAGTCAAGATCAAGCAATAAACCCACTTGAATCTTCTTCATCCATCTGCAGCCTGCAAGAGCGAGAAATTAATTAACTAATAATTAACATAATGAGATCAATCAATCAATCAAGAATTACAGAGTTTTGAAGAAGACCCGGAAGAAGAATATTCTAGAACGTTATTTTATGTGGTGAGAAGGAGTGAAATTCAAGTATCTAGTAATTTCTGTATGCGTTTTGATTGATCAAGCAAAGCACAAAAGAAGCAGAAGAACAAAACCTATAAGCAAAGATGATGTAAAAACTCCTTCAAGTATACTGGGTGACCGTTATTTTATGTGGGTAAACCCAGAAAAATTAAAAAAGAGGTGCTCAAAATTTTGTAATTCGAAGAACCATAATCCCCACCCCATAAACCCCAAAAAAATCAAATCTTCAAAGGCAAAACATATAATAATAGAGTTTAGTAGCAAAAACAAGAAATGAATTTCAGAAGGAGAACTAGCTATGTTGATAGGCAGTGAACCAAAGTTTCTGGTAATTTAAGAAACACAAAAACAGAAACATAAAAAACCAAAACGACAAAGTGAAAGATTTACAGGATTTAGATACATCGCAAGAAGTAATCAATTAAAAACACCAAGAAAGAAAAATAACAAAAAGTCATTTTTACACAGTATAAGCATGAACGGTACAAAAAAATACTGACCAAAGAAATCTGACCAGAGAAAGAAAGACTCATATTATATTTTCTCCCATTTGAAAATAAAAGAAGAAGACTGTCAAAGAATTGAAACTTACCCAGAAACTAAAAACACAGAGATCATAAAATCACACCCAAGTTTTCCCGTTTACTCTAAAAAAAACTGATCCTTGAAGGAAAAAAATAAACAAGTAACAGAGGGAAAAGAAAAAGACCCATAATCAAAGAAAGCAGCTTCTGGTAAAACAAACCTTAAGCTTTTAGTTTTGTGGGTGTATTGAGATGGTTATGGGCAGAAAATGAGAACTTAGGAGAAGGGGAAAACAAAAGGAAAAAAAAAAAACAGAAAGAGAGAGAGAGAGAGAGAGAGAGAGAGAGAGAGAAGTAGAAAAAAAAGAACACCACCCACTCACACATCAAAATGGCATCAGGTTCTTGTTTTTCTCTCTCTAACCATAAAGCATTTTTGTACCAATTTTAACACCACGATTCACCTCCCTTATGTGAATATGCGTTTTAAGACTTCACATTTATTTTTACTTAATTTTATTTTTATTTTATAAATAATAATTTTAGAGAGAGAAAATTGTTTTTTATTTTTAATTTTTACTAGTATTTAATTTTTTTTTGCAAATGCTAAAAATATATATATAATAATACTAATATTTATAATAACAAAGCTATCCTACCCTACACAACCCTTTCAATTTTTCTCTATTTCTTTATTCTTGATTTTTATCAATGCTTGTGGGGTCCATTTATTAAATTTACTTTTTTACCCCTTTTTTCCCCTTATTTTCAAACCACTCCATGTTTGCTTGTTGCTTGCTACACGACAAAATTAAAAACCTCATTCTCTCTCCCCTCTTGATTGTTGACAATTATAGCCTCCTTTCATAGTATAATTTCTTTAAAGAAATAATTTAGAATCATTAAGTTTAAATAATTTAATCCAACCATCCACATGAAAGTAATTTCAAATTAGCCTAAACCAACGCGAGGGCTTAGAGAGGAGCTGTAATACCTTTTTTTCTAATAGAAGATGTAAAAATATTTTTAAATTTTGTGTAAATATATAATTTGACTCTTATTTTTTTTTTACTCATTTATATATATTTTTATCATAAAAAGAGAAATATCATTAAAAATTTTAAAATTTACAAGAAACTAATCAAGATACATAGAATTAAAGAATATATAGAGTCTTCTAAAAGACATAAAACTGTAAAAATTAAACAAAGCAAACCTATAAACAATGGCCAAAAAAACAACAAAGATAAGGTCAATCACAACATACAGGACCAACTTTTTGAAATTGCTTGCAGACAGATGCAAGTTCACTAAAGGAGAAGAAACAAAAGCAGTATATACACCCCTAATATTTTCAAGTGTGGAATAAATTGATGAAAGAACAAAATCTAACAGCCTAAAACAGGGCAGAAGAGGAAGAAATTCAAAACGAGCATATGCAGAAAGCTGTAATATAGAGGCCACAAAAAGATATTAAGTAGCCGAAGAATTCAATGGCTTATGGCTTCTTTTTCATCCGTTTTTGTAGTTCATGTGCATAGAGAAGCTAATTGTGCGGCTGACTTCCTTTCTTATATTTGCTTACAATTTCGGTTTAGGCTTGCATGTGTTGGATGAGATTCCTTTGGGTTTAGGGGCGTGGCTCTCATGATTTAGTAGTGGGAGTTTGTTACTCCCGCTAGTTGTTTTCTTTTATTCTTTGTGTACCAAAAAAAAAAAAGATATTAAGTAGCCATCCTCCTTAAACATAAACAGAAGCTTGGCCAAACAGGGAAGAAAGACTCTCGTTGAATCTCCATAGAAACTTAAAACCATATGAGAGTAAGGGCTACTTCTAGCTTGCATAGGAAAAGTAATGGAAGAGCTAACAAAAGGATAGCAAAGCTTCAACCTGAGCCACCATGGTAGATCAGCTGTGAATAAAACCAAGCCACAGTCGGCTGCTTGATCTTAGAGACTTTATTGAACAAAACCTTCCTCCAGCCAACGGCAAAACTTTAAGGTTTCTAGATCTATGACTGACAAAAGAGCGAAGCAAATGAAAGGATAAAGCTAGATTGAATCTTTTATATGCTAGAAAAACTATAATCCAAATAAAATCTAGGAAAAATGGAGGGTATTGAGACCGCCGGCGGTCAAAAATGGTCAGCTGGATTTGAAACACCTAGATTTGAAACCACCAACAGGGTAGGGCAGGTAAAAAAAAATCGACGCTACGTAGACAAGTAGAAAAAGAAAGGCTTCTGTCATATTTAGCTAATTTATATATTTACAGTTTTAAAAAGCTAATAAATTAATCTCACTTTTAATATAAAATTAAATGTCATTAATAGAATATTTAATATTCTGTTTGAATATTTAAATATATTTTAAAATTTATAAAAAAATATATTTTAATACTTGTTCAAATAAATCTATAAAATTATTAATTTTTATTATGTATATATATATTGCACAAGATGTACTATGACATTTGGGAGGATATATTTGATATATTTAAACTATTTTTTTGAAATTTATGTTTCCTCCCACCTCATATGTAACTTTTATTAGTGCATTAAGCATATACCGAATAGTTTTAGTATACTGCAAAAATGGGATACATCCATCACTTCTTTTTAATATCACTTATTAAATTTCTGAATTTGTTTTCATTACATAAATACATACAATAATGATAACTTAAAATTTGGTAAGCATCTTCATAAGTTTTTGTACATGGTCGAAACTTTTTATCAATATATAAGAAAATGAAGTAGTAATTTCTAAGCAATATTTATAAATTAAAATATAGAAATACAAATAAATATAGTTAATAATAAATAAATATAAAATAATGTATATGTAAATTAATAATAAATAGTTTCATCAAAATAATACAAGTGAGTAGAAATATAATTTTTTTTTATTTTGTAACTTACACTTTCACTAATCAATAACAAAATCTACATACATTTTTACTATAAAAATTATAAATTCTATAAAAATAAAAAAAAATTCAAGCAGCAAAGTTTCTTATATAGAAAAAAATATATTAGTATAAGAGAATTTATAATTATATATATATATTATTATTATATAAATTATTAACATATAATTAAATGTCAAAGCCCATATTTTATTATTTAATTTTTTAAATTTATAAAATATATAAATTAATTATCATTATAAATAAATTATTTAATTTATTATGAAAGTTAAAACTCATATCTTTTTAACCTATCAAATTTCTAAAATATATATATATATATAAATTAATTAATTAATACTATTAAATTATATTAACATATAATTAATTTAAAGAAATTTAAAAGTTATAAATATAATTTATTAATTTTTAAATTTTATATAAATTATTATGAAGGTTAAAAGTCATAACTTTTTGACCTTCAAATTTCTAAAAATATATAAATTAATTAATATTTTTAAATTATATTAATATATAATTAATTTATAAAAAATTAAAAGTCACAAATATAATTTATCAATTATTAAATTTTTTATAAATTATTACAATTAATTAAAAAAATGAGAAATAGTGTAACATCCCCTGACAATTCTCACATAAAACTATCAGAGAATGTTACTCAATATATTGTCAGTGCTCTAATCAATTTATTTACAAAGTTTTCTTCCAACTAACAAAAATTTTTAAATAATAATACAATCTGTATAATACAACACTTATAAATTCAACATTTAAACCAATCTCTAATATCTCCAATAAATCAAATACTAATTATAAATCAGATAACCATCATAAGTTTGTCAATCCAAAATAAATATATAAAATATTACTTGATTTGATAATCATTCACACTAATCTAAAACTTCATTCTCTAAATACATATAGTTCTTTCATGTTTATAAATTTATACAATCTCTCAAATAGCCAAATTAAATTGTATATATACATTTCATAACTTATGAGTACAATATACAAAAGATATGTAATGTAGATAATTTCTGATATCTTTAATTCCACTGCTTAACTTGCTTCGATGACATGATATCAGCATGTCAGAAAATAATTCTAACACGCTAAGTAAAGCTTAGTGGTATTTGTATAAATATATTTTGTCACTTAATATTAAATAAAAATATTTATGAAAATATAGTAATAACACTTAATTTTAAGAAATATTTCAATATATTAACTATTTTCAATAACAAACCAACATAATATTTTGATTACAGAAAATAATAACTTTAACTTTATAAAAGTCATCATGCTATACTATACTTTCGGTATTGTAACTTTTCTCTTTATAAATCATTTTATTTAAGACTTACTTTCTCATTTGTTAACATTACTTATAATTCACATATTTTATTTTTCAGTAAGTCTTACTTTTCAGTTTTACATATAGGATAATTTCGTTCAATCTATAATTTTTGGCACTTAAATTTAGTACTATACTTTGGGGTACTCTGTATCTTATATTATTATATACACTTTCAATCATTATAATACTTAGAAAATTATTGATCAATTTAATAACTTGAGCATAACATCTCTATTTCATGCATCATAATTTTCACTTGTAAACATTAATATATACATTACCAATCACTTTCACATTGTAACATAGTAAGTCGATTTTAAGTAATTGATTTATATTATTATTTTGTATTTCTTTCATTATTCATAACATCATATTCACATATATTTTCAATTTAGATAACTTCATTAAATATGTTCATACATACTGAACTCAGATCATAAATTTGGATAACGAGTTAGTGTAGCAATTTAATGTCAAATCTCAAGAATGTATAATGGCAATTATGTTCACTGTCACTGATGACACTATGTGTCCATTAATGGCACGAGGTGCCCATTATCACTATGGCTATCATTTCTCTAGTTAGCCATTGAATCCAAAGTTAGATCTAAAATCAGTATGATTTAGGCAATTCATTAGTTTTGATTAACACTGAATTATGTATATCACTTCATTGAAATAATTCTTTGATCAACACTCGGTATTACACATATTTATCATATATTCAAAATTTATTGCACTACTTGTTAGGGTTGATTTCAAAAATCTTTTATACTTTGAGGCATTATAGTCATTTAGGCCAAAATCACAGATGAAAGACAAGGAAAAGAACTATGTTAGGCAAATTCTTCAAGTGACATGCCCAACGATATGAGTGTGTCAATGACTGTGTCACTTGTCCATTTTACAAAAGCTTTGAATCGCCCAACGATATGGGCATGTCACTGCCCGTGTCACTTAACTTGTATTACAATAGCTATGACAAGCCTAATGATACGGGCATGTCACTGGTCGTGTCATTTATCTTTCATCACAGTAGCTATGACACGCCTAATGACAAGGGCGTGTTACTGTTCGTGTCTCCTATATTAAAATGCAGCATCGTTGACTCACCCAGTGACATGGTCGTATCACTGGCTGTGTCAGGCAAAATTTTATATTTCGTACACTTAACCACTTAAACACAATATACTCAAGATCTATGATAAAAATGAATCAAGAACTAGTTTCTTTGACATAGAAAGAATCTATATCAAATAATTTACTCAAACATCAATTAATCAATCTTTAACCATCACTCATGACTAAAAACAACATCAAGCCGCTCATTTCTTATAATGATTGAATTAAGAATCATACTCATCACTATAAGTTTCTTTAACTCATTTTTCACTCATCAATTCATTTAACCAATACTTTTCAGTAATAATTCATTATGGATGACTCAATCAACTAATTTAAACATTAAAATTCATAGAAATTCAAATATTTGTAAATTAAAATAAAAAGCACATACCTCTTTCAAAATCTCTCTTCTTCTCTCTTTTCCCTCTTTTTCTTTGATCTCTTGTTGATAATCTCCCCTTTTCTAGCTTATTCTTTTAAAAATTCATAATTAGATGTGATTACCTCTTAAATTTTAGCTGAATTTTTTAAAAGAAGGTGAAAGGAGGAGTTTTGGTGATGAAGATGATGATAGGCGTGGATGATGAAACAAGAAGAAAGGAGACGGTTCTACATATTCATACACATATCCACTTATATATATAGTTTAATCTAGTGTGACCACTCTCATCTTAACTATGGTGCACCCTCACTCTTATCCTTTAATTCTAATTCGATTTTTATTCCCGTAAAACCATAAAAATAATTTCTTCAGTAAATTTTGAGATATATTATTCACTATTCTTTGCTTATAGCATTTATCCACATTACTTTTATCACTATATACTATTAATTATCAATATTAGTTAAAAAGTTTTATGTTTAAAATCTTGACCATTACAAGTAGTCATGTCAAAAAATTTAATGAAGTGGCAATTTTTAAGAAATCTTTGTTTTCTTTGCTTATATATGTGGCAATTTTTAAGTCTTTATTTTCTTGGCTTATATATATATGTATGTATATATTTATATAGATAATTAAGATTTTAATGAATTATTTATTATTTAAATTTAAAATAAAAAAGTAAATACTAGCAATTTAATTCTTTATTTTGTTAGACAAACTACTCTATTTTTTATCTTAGGCAATTAAATTGAATGATACTAAACTTTGTACCAAGTTAAATTTTGCAGGAACTTAATTTTTGGAGAAATATTGAAAAGGCCGATCGGACCATTGATCAGACCGACCAGACCACAGGCTTGTTTAAGATGAAATTTGTGAAAGAAAGGTTCATGATCAAAAGGATGCTTAGTTTGTCACCGGACCATAAAAATACCGACCGGACTCTCCAACATTTTGATCGGACTATTGATATGGACATTAGACTAAATTCATAGAAAGATTCATGGTTAAAAGGATGCTCAACTTTTCATCGAACACAAGAATCTCGACCGGCCTTCGTTAAAGTCTGACCAGACCATTGTAAGGAACAAAAATGCAAAATCTTCCAGTGAGGTTCACGGTGAATGGTACTCTTAGAAATTGAGCATACCACAAACATCCCGATCGGACCAAGAAAAAGGCCGACCGAATCTTTTGAATTTATGTCCGTTATGATCCCACTCAATTGGAGGAAGCCACATGTACCAACCGTTGGAGGTGTGTCTGTTAAAAATTCAAATCTTCTGACCGGACCAGTATTATTCCAACTAGACCATTGATGATATGACTGGAAAGTAATTGTTCCGACTATAAAATTGCTATAACTGACAATTTAAGAAAAACTCTTGAGAATTATCATGAGGGTACCACCCAAGTGAGGTTCACCAAGATCCAAATGCTTGTACATGAGTATGAACTCTTTAAGATGAAGCCAAACAAAAATGCCATTGAAATAAAAAAATCGGTTACTTGCTATTGTCAATGACTAGAGAAAATATGAAAAATTCTATGATCAAGGTGATGTCAATAGCAAAATATTGAGGGTACTTAGAGCAAAGAAGAACTTTGAATAAAAAATCTCCTCAATTGAAGAGGCTCATGATCTTAGCACTTTGAGAACTGATGAGCTAGTTGGAAAACTCCTCACCTTCTAATTGCACACCAAAAAAGAAGATGACAAAGGTGAGAAGGATAGGAGGAAAGCAATTACTCTCAAAGTCACTAAGGAAGATGAAAGCTTAAGTGAAGAAGATAGTGCTGATGATGAAGAGATGGTCGTGCTCTCCAAAATGGTAAGTCAATGGAAAAGAAAGAGGAGATGGCAAGCTAACAAATGTAATATATCAAAGTCCTCTTTCAAAGATAAGGAGAAAAAGAGTGAAGTCAAATGTTATGAATATGGCAAACTGGGACACATTAAAATGGATTGCTTCAAGATGAAGAATAAGAAGAAATGGGATAAAGAGAAGAAGAAATCTCTCAAAGTCACATGGGATGATGACTCTTCAAGTAAAGAAGAAGATGAAGAGCAACAAGAAATTACAAATTTATGTCTCATGGCTTTTAGGGATGATGATCACACTAATGAGGTAAGTACTCAATCTCTAAATCTTAACGCACTTAGTGATGATATTGATAATGCCTTTTATGATAATGATTTGATTAAGCATATGAACTTAAGAGTCCAAAAATACTTTTCTTAATGAAGTTTTATAAGGAAAATTGTTCTAAGCTAGAAAAAGATTTTATCTCTTTGAAAAATTCTACACTAGAACTAAATACATTAAATGAATAACTATCAAAATCTATTAATGAAATGTCTAAAAATTCATCTAGCTTAAAGGAGATTTCTAAAGAAAATGACATTTTGAAAGAAGAAATAAATGAATTAAAGAATTCTATTTCAAAGTTTCATAAAGGTAAGGAGGTTGTGAGAGAAAATTTTTACCCCACTCCCTTGCAGAATAGTTCTTGTGACTTTCGGTACTGTTATGCCCAGGGCCTTAGAGAACATGGGCCTAAACCATGAGAAAATAGAGTCGCCACCTGGATGGGCCGGGAAAAAGAAAGGGGTGGGTGACTCGATTCCCAAAGAAGCACAAACCCCCTATTGTGTTTAAAAAGATGGATATGCGAAGAGAATGTGAGAATGACCCAGCACCCCCACAGTGAACAGTTTATTGGAATCGGCCTCCTTTTCAGGCCTAAATATTATAAAATTTTTAACTTATTATAATATTATCCATACTATATGCGACAATTAAAATAAAAGCTCATTGTATTAAATTTAAAGTAACATTCGATACAAAACAATAAACAGACACCCACATGAGGTGGAAATGTACCCTTACAACCAAATTCAATGTCTAAAACTAAATAAATAGGATACCCACCAAAAGGTAAAAACTTATCTGTTTACATTAATCGAAAATCTTTAAACGATAAATTAAATTATATGATAAAAACTGAGGCACCTATGAAGTGAAAATATATCTTTTGCAATCTTAAAATATAAATAAATAATTATTTAAATTATTCAAGCATTTAAAACGAAACATCCAACATAAAAATACAATAAAACATTCATCAAGACATAAATATGAATTAACAATCAATTCTGCATTCAAATGTCATATTAAACAATTAATATACAAACTAGGGTTTTTAACTTATGAATTAGGGTTTTAAGAAGATATGATTAATGTTTTAGGAAATTACAATTAGAGTTTTGGTTTTTAGGAAAACAGGATTATTTTCTTAGGTTGAGGAAATAATGTTTAGGTTTTTAGGGTTTATATAAAAATAAAACTAGGGTTTAGGTTTTTTTTTAGAAAAATAGAGTTAGAGTTTCAAAGCTTAAGAAATTGGTTTTAGGGTTTAAGATTTAAAAATCTTTCCTCGGGACTTTTTGTATTTAAATACTAACCTTAGGGTTTTGGTATTTAAAATTATTTTATAGTTTTGATATTAAAATCAATTTTGGGATTTTATTATTGAAGACTTTTTAGGGTTTTGAAGCTTAAAGGAATCTGGCTACTAAATCATTTAGGGTTTTAAAAATTATTTTGGCTACTATGGTATTAAACTTTGATTTAAACAAGTTGTCTTGAAAACCAGTTAATAGTTTGATGAACAATAAACACAGGAACCAATTAATATTCGTATAAATCATGTTTAACCATATGGATTATTGGATCTTCAACTAAGGTTACTGAATGTTCATAATAATGTAAACAAAAATGTAACAATGAAACAAGAATAAAAATAGAACAATAAAACAAGATGAATGAATTACTGTAAGCTTAAAATAAATTAGATAAAGGAGTGCAAACCTCTGTAATTGGTTCCACCAATATTTCACGTTGATCGAACTTGTAAAATCTTAGTTGAACAAGATGAAGACAGACGTATAGCACTGCCTTCTGATTTGATGGTTTGGTGTTTCTTCTCACTGCTCACTCAAGGTGCTAGGATTTTGTTTGCTATTTCGGTTACTACTTCCTTGATAGTTGCTATTTTTTCCTCCCTGCTGCTTGCTTTCATTCTCTAGTTATAAGAGAATTTTAGGTTAAACTTTATAAACCCGTCTTAGTTTCCTAATTATCCACGATTTTATCTGAGACATATCGACTTAAAATAATTTATATTCATGATAAAACATGACCATCTCAAACTGAACTTAAGCCAAAATAAGACTATATCAATCTAGAGCTTGCCCAGGTTGATATGGACATGTCCATATGGAACTAGGGCATTCCTAGATCGATATGGGTGTCCATATCGAACTGGGTAGGCCCTATTCGACCAAAATCACTTCAGGACTGTTTATTTTAGGTTTCAAAATCTAATTTTAGACCGTTTCAAGGTTTAAAAGTAACTTTCAGACCGTTTTAAGGTTTAAAAGTAGCTTTCAGACTATTTCAAAGTTTTAAAAACTAAACCAGACTCATTTGGGCCTTATAAAAATTGGACCAATCAAAATAAAGGCTTAAAATAGGTTTAAGCCATTAAGAAATGGACCGATAAGTATTTAGGTCATCTTTAATTAGGACCAAACTAACTTAGGGTCAAAATCAATGGTCTACAGTTTGCCCCCCTGCTTGAACGATCTTAAATTTATTCAGAGAGTGAAAAGCAACACGAGTTTGAGCTGATTTTGGATGCGGATGGGTTCTGGACCCGAGGTTAGATTGGTTTGAGTTTTAGACCCGGTATGAGTTGTGGATTCAAAGATTATTTGAGTTCTAGATCTGAGTTGGTTTGGGTTCTGGACCCGGATTGATTTGGGTTCTAAACCTAGTTTGAGTTCTGGACTCGAAAATAATTTGGATTCTGTACCTGGTTTGAGTTCTGAACTCAAAAAATATTTTAGGTTATTGAACCGGATTGGTTTGGGTTCTAGACTCGGTTTGAGTTCTGGACTAAAAAATATTTTTAGTTTTGGACCCGAGTTGGTTTGGGTTCTAGACCCGATTTGAGTTCTGGACTAAAAAATAATTTTGGGCTCTGAACCCGAGTTGGTTTGGGTTCTGGACTCGGTTTGAGTTATTGACTTGAAAATATTTTAGATTCTAGACCAGAATTGATTTGGGTTCTGAACCCGGCTTGAGTTTTGGACTAAAAAATAATTTGAATTCTGAACTCGTTTTGAGTTCTAGATTCAAAAATGATTTGGATTCAGGACTTGGTTTGAGTTTTGTGCTCAAAAAATATTTTGAATTCTGGACCCAAGTTTATTTAGATTTTGGACTCGGTTTGAGTTCTAGACTCAAAAATATTTTAGGTTATAGATTCGGTTTGGTTTGAATTTTGGACCCAGTTTGACTTCTAGATTCAAAAATAATTTTAAATTCTAGACCCGGTTTGAGTTCTAGGCTCAAAAATATTTTGAATTCTGGACCCGAGTTGGTTTGGGTTCTGGACCCGGCTTGAGTTCTGAACTAAAAAATATTTTGGGTTTTAAACTTGGTTTGAGTTATGGACTTTAAAATAATTTGAATTCTGGATTTAATTTGAGTTTTGGACTTAAAAAATATTTTGGGTTCTGGACCAGAGTTTGGGTTTTGGACCATTTGAGTTCAGGATTCAAAAATATTTTGGGTTCTGGACCCGAGATACCTGAAAAAACTAATTGTAGTCAGTAAAGCATTTTGCAAAAAATTTAGCTATTTTTTACTTTATCTGGATACTTATATACTCTTGCCCCCTGCATAAAAAAATATTTTATGAGTATAAAAATATTTTATAGACACGCAAAAAAAATATAGACCCATAAAAAATATCTATGACTATGTGCTCGTGTGCCGTGTCAAAAATTATTAAAAGAATATGAAAAACATGACATGAATAAGACATGGGACAAGGGACAAATGTATTGTCACTTTCTTTGACTTAACCACGTAATTATGTTTTTATCTTATAACTTTTTTTAATTAATTAAAGAAAACTGGAGACTTATCCTTCAGACATTCTGTCTATAAACTGAAGTGCTTTCCTCATTTTGTCAAATCTCATAAATTCAAGCTGTTCATTTTATTTGCAAAATTTTTCAAGCTTTTCAAAGAAAATGGCAGTACCTCAACATGCATTTAGGACTGGATCGCACATGGATCTTAAAATGCAAGCTTACCTCAAAGACAACGAATTAGACTGAATTTCAATTCTACCAGGGATGCACCTCCACAGAAGTTCACAAGAGAAAACACAGGTATATTTTCTTTAATTTTAATTAATTAAATTTTCTATGATTTTTATGTATTTTTTATTTATTTTTATTGCTAATTTATTAGTTGTAGTAGGAAAATAAGCCAATGAATAAAAAATAATGAGCCGATGTATGAAGGATTTTATTTTGAACATTTTGGTGAAAGGAAAATATATAATTATTGCATGAAAAAATTAAAATAATGCTAATAAAAAATTAAAATTGCCAATAAAAATATAAAATAATGCTAATAAAAATTAAAATTGCTATACTTGTTAGCTACAATAATCTTGTGCAATACTGAGGAAGCAATTCACCTGTCGATTTTGCATACTCTGGCAGATTTTGATCTTGTCCCTTTTTATGCTTGGGGAGAGGCTGACCTTGTCTCTCTCTATCATGATTTTGATAAAATTAGCAAGAACAAGATATCCTTTACAGGCTTGATGGCCATTACCAAGGTATGATTTTTTTTCCTTTTTATTAATTGACATAATGGTTTATGATCCAAATTAACTCCTTTTCGACTATGAAAGGTGTGGGCCTACGAACATAATCTCGTGAAAGCTCCTCATATTTCTGGTAGACGGGTGGGATACCCGAGATTGAGATTTTGGTTATCGAGTCATCGACAAGTGCCTGGTGGCCATCATGTACACTCCCGGTGTTATCAGTTGAGCCAACTGACCTGGGATTAGGTAAAAGACAAAATTAGTAATATCATGAAATTTAATGAAAAATGACTTACCGATAGTGTTGTGTTGTTGGTTAATATCGCTTGGAGCACTGCCATGATCAATGCATTGCCCATTCAAAATTCACATTGAGTCATCATTGGGCCGGTTTCAAGCGGCTAGTTTCTAAGTGAGAGAGTACACAACTGGTTTCTTGGCCCTGATCAGAGGTGGGTGCCAGCCAATGTTCCAGTGTCTGTGTTGACTTGCAAATCTATGTTTGAGAATTTCTAGAGGCATGTGCGAAAGGAATTCAGTATTGATTTATTACTGCTTTGACCGGACTTGTCATATAATGAGTTCATACGGGATCAGGTTTTGCACTTTGAAGCCTCCCCGGATGGTGTTGTAACTTCATAGGGGCAAGAGTATGACGAGGGAGAAAAAGAAGAAGAGGAGGTTGATGAAGACATGGATGAGGAAGGTGATGACAATGAGGGTGAAGATGAGGAGAACGATGATGGTGAGGGAATAGTGAGGATGATGAAGAGGAAGAGGAGGAGAATGAAGAGCATGATGATACAGGGGATCTTTGTAATATCCTAAAGTATACCCTAAAAGTGTTGGGGTTATTGTTGTATTTGGATTCAATGTGTGTATGGAAGGGAAAAAGAAAAGAAGTGAATAGAAGATATGGGATTTATAAATGCAATATATATATATATATATATGATGTATAAAATGGTATAGGAAAAGTGAGTTGTATATATATATATTTGTATAATTAGTTAATAATAATAATAATGATAATAAGGACAAAAAGAAAAAAGAAGAGGAAAGCAAAAAGAAATTTGTGTGGAGGAGATTTAATTGTATTATTATTATTATTATTATTGTTATTATCATTATTGTTATTATTATTATTATTATTATTATTATTATTATTATTATTATTATATATATATATAAAGGATAAGAACGAAGGAAGAAGGAAGAAACTTCATTCTTCTTCTTCTTCTTCTTGGTGAACGACAGAGAGAGAGAGAGAGAAGCTAGAGAGAGAAACACCAAGGATTAAAGGAATTTAAGAGAATTGAAGACGGAGATGAAGATTTGGCAAGCTATTCAAGTAAGTACCTATCTTTGGAGTTGATTTTATTGATTATATATATATATAAGTTTTTATCTTCTTGTTTGGATTTCTGTTGGATTGAAGCTATGCTTGGTATAATTGGTGTGTAAGATGATGATAATAAAAGATTGAAGTATGTAAATGGATTGAATTGATATCTAAGTGATGATAAGTTGAGATAATTGTGAGGATGATGATGAATTGTTGAGTTAGGGTTAGTATAAATGAATTGGTACTTTGAGTAATTGATAATAGTAATGTATATATATATTGATTATTATGATGATATAATGAAGGTATATAAATGTTAAAGTGTTAAAAAGTTGATAAATGTAAACAAAGATAGTGAGTAAGAGAGTGATGGTGTGAATTTTGAATGGGTTTGGATGAATTTTGAAGTGTTTTATCTTTGAATCTTTGAAGGACACGGCCAAGTTATGAGAGACACGGCCAAGTTAGGGCAAACTTGGCCGTGTTGGATGATTTTGGAGAGACACGGCCACTGGCTTGGCCGTGTCCCTTGACCGTGTTTGCCACTGCCTACTTTGTGATGAGAGACACGGCCGTGTCCCTTGCCCGTGTCTGCTACTGGATTTTTGTGTTGAGAGACACGGCCACTGGCTTGGCCGTGTCCACTACCCGTGTTTGCTACTGTCTGAATTGGGGTTGAGAGACACGGCCACAAGCATGGCCGTGTCCCTTGAATGTGTTGGCTAATGATATTGATTCTTAACTATTCATGCATTGTTGGATCTTCAAAGGTCTTTTGTAACTAAACACACTTAAAACAATAATGATCCAACCAAAGGTATATAGAAGATTATAAATCCATGAATAATGTAAATTGTTAGGTATCTAACAATAATGATATAGGAAATGTGGAAGATATAATGATTATGGAAAAAAAAGGTATGTACAATGCCATTGATTATGTATACTTGAGTGATGAATTGATCAATATGATTTGATGATAATGATGATAATATATGAATAATGTTATGTTTTATGCTTTGTGAACTTTGTAAATTGTAATGTGTTATATGAATGATGTGATGTTATGATGATCTATAAAATGTGAAAGATGTGATATTGTGATGAAGTATGAAATACAAAAGATGTGATGTTGTGATGAAAGATGAAATGTAAATTGAAATCAAATGAAATGTGAAGCCATTGTTATTGGCTATGATGATTCAAATGATATGATAATTCAATTGAGAATGAAATTGATAAGTGAATTGTATAGCTAATGTGTTATTCCATTTTCAGAGTTTGTTGTTGGTGGCATGCCAAATGGTAACAATCTCTTGAAGTTAGGTTGGATTTGATCCTTGAAGCCAAGTTGGGTTGAAGTTTAACATGTTTTACTCCCCTTGAAGCTTGGTTGGGTCTAATCCTTGAAGCCTAATTGAGATGTTACAACCCTTGAAGCTAGGTTGGGTTTGGTTCTTGAAGCCAAGTTGGGTTGATACTTAGCATGCTTTGTTCCCCTTGAAGCTTGGTTGAGCCTAATCCTTGAAGCCTAGTTGGGATAATGATAAATGTGATGATTAAACCAAAGCATTACTCTGAAAATTGAATGGCATATTAGTGTGTTGTTTTGGGCCCGAGTCTGTCTTTGTTGTCAATGTGATAATCTAATGTTGAAATCAATGAGTAATGAGATCTAGGGCTGTCTTTATTGGAAGTGTGATTCATGATTGATGAATTGTGAATAAAATGATATTATGAAGTATGATTTTATAACATGTGTATTGATATGTTGAGATATGAGTTTATGAAAATGTTGTATGATGTGTAAAATGTATATGAATGTGGAATTTGTGAGAATTGTTTTCATGAAGGTTTGGAAAGGTCATTGAATGGTGTTTCGTTGAAATGATGTATATGTATAGGTATATGAGATAGAAAGGGTAAGTATTGTGTTGTGAATGTTATATGTAATTATGTATCTAATGTATGAGATTAGTGGAAACATATGAAGATTGCATCAAGAAAGGAAAACATGGTAAGAGATCAATAAAACATAATGCTAAAAATATGAGGTATGATTCTTTTGTAAAGTTTATTTTATTATTTACTTGTTTTACTAAGCTCTCGGGCTTAGCGCGGTTGTATAATCGAGCAGGTGGTTATGCGGTTGATCTGGAAGTCCAGCTGTTATGCCACAAGAAGGGTAAGAGTGTCTCGAGACCAACTAGAAGGTGATGCATACATGTGTGATTTTAAATTATATTGTATTTTTAAGTTAATATATATATTCATATGGATGAATGAAGTTTTGATAAATAAGAATACTGACTTTTGTAAATGTGTTTTAAATTAATGTTCAATTTTATGAATCTGGATAAAGGTTTTTAAATTGGAACTAAAAGTAACATTCATATACTTTATATACGTATTGTATGTATACTAGGTATATGTATAGTACTTATATGGAGTATCAGGGTGTTACAATTATTTTGATATCAGAGCTTAGGTTCGAGATTCTCGGCCTAAGTGAAATTAAAAAGAAAATTTTTGAAGAGTTTAAATAAGAATTTAAAAGAAGAGTTTGAAAATGCAATTGGTAATACATGCATATGCATTCACACCTAGGTTGGTCTCGAACGTGGCATTATGTGAATTGTGATGTATTTGAATTACATGAGATAAATGATAGTATGTAAATGAGGTTCCATATGAAAACAAATTTTAAAATGTTGATAGTTGAGAGGTGATTGTGATATAAAGAAATGGCTAGAAGAATAAAGTTGGAAATGAGTTAAAAATAAAATTAAGATTAAAGTATGTAATCTTTCCTTTATTACTTGAATCTCTTTCTAATAAACTTTATGTTTGGATTTCTAGAAAGAGGAAATATTGTTGAATGGGTAATATGGAAAGATATATTATTCAAATGCAAAGAGTATAGTGAAATATTGAATGAGTTGATTGGTATAGATTAAGTGTGATAATTTAAGGTGTAGATAAGTAAAGTTAAGGTTTTGTTTAAAAGAGAAAGAGATGATTTTGGTTAAGTACGAAGATATATTGGTGTTATTTGTATTGTTATTTCAATGCAAACATAGTGATTTCAATGTTAGAGATGTGATATGTTTAAATATTGGGAAAGCTCATATTAATGGTGGTAATATGCAACATTTAGATTTTTGGAATGAGCTTAATAATTGTGAAACATATATGTTTTGATGTTGCTTTGTGGTATATACATATAAGATGTATTGAAGTTGATATTAAGAGAATGAGATAAATAAATTGAAGTTTAAGTAAATTAGTAAGTTGAAAATTTGTAGTTTTAAAAAGAATGTGGATAAAGATCAATTAAATATTGATAGTTTAATGTATTTAATACATGAGATATATGAAATGAATATGAGTGCACATGAAAGTATTATGAATTGGGGAATGAGATTGATAGTAGGAAAATTTGGTGTGAAATAAAAGAAAAGGGATTGAGCAAATGGAAATGAGTTATTTTAAGTAATTTGATTTGAAAGGATGAAAATGGATATGAAAAATATGTTAAAGGTATTTAAAAAAAACATGTGAGATAGATATCACATTGGAAATGTGATTAAGCTCTTTGTGAAATAATATTATAAATAGAGTGTATATATTTATTGAAGTTAATGAATAACTTAAGTATGTTAAAAGAATGAGAATGATAATAGTCAAAGGAAAGTGATAAATATTAAATTTGTATAAACTATATGCAAAAGAGAAATTTAATTAATTGCATGATTATGTGTATATATAAAGAGGATAGGTGAAATGAACTTTTCGACAGGAATGTAATGGTTATATAAGAAAGGTGAGAAGTGAATCACACTATAAATGTGACCAATGAACGTGTATATAAGATGTTTATTATTTTATACCATTGCATATTTAATGGTATTAGAAATGAGATTGCATATAGTAGTGGACCTGGTAGAGATTAAACCTTAATTTACGCAGAATAGATTATGTGATGAAATAGAAAATGAGAATGGACTTGAGTGATATTGAACAGTGAAATTGTTATAGCAATAACTAAATGAGGATATCGTAAGATGTTTTGGAACTCAAAATGCTTGTGTGTGGAAATGTTTTATGTATAGAGGTATAATAAGAAATTGTAAGGAAAGAATAATGTATTTGAAAATTTTTAGAAGAGATGGATTGGAAATGGAGTAATGAAGGAAACTTGTGTAAGATTTGTATCTGATTGAAGGTTGGGCATAGGAAATGTTAAAGATAATATTAGTGAACATAAGTGGGGTTAATAATGATCAAATCATCAAGAGCAAACTGTTACGAGATGGAATTAAAATGTGTTAACTCTTGGTATAATAAAAATTTGGAGAATATATATACAATTTTTGTGATACAATCTAGCATTATAATTGTGAAAGCTGGAAATCAAGTAATAGAAGAACAATATTGATTTACAAACCCCAAGCGTGATTGTTGAGATATTATGGTCATATGATTTGGTTAGTGTGATTAGTTGGTTAGTTTTATTATCTTTAGAGTTAAAACTGAGATGATATAACTGTAGTACAGTTTTGGTGAGATTAATAACTAAGTTTCTAGAAACATGGTTAAAAGATATGATTGAAGCATGTCTAGATGATATGATTGAATAATGAGATGTTCAATATAGTTAATGATATATGTGTATATTATTTTGATGTGATGAGAAACTATGATTATTGGCAATGATGTTGGAAATGAATATTAATTGAGATATAGTGTTTAATTGATTATGAGGAATGAATTGTGAAAAGTTAAATGAACGGACTTGTCTGCCTCCTGCGGAACCATGCGGACCCATTGTGTTGGGCAACCGAACTTGGACTACCGACCTGGTTGGGGGAAAGTTCGTTTATGAAGCTATAGTGGTTGGCTATATTGATAAACTTTGAATAAAGTATGAAAGATGATAATATAATTACTGAAATAATGAAATGTATACTTACAAGCATGACTCTTATCGATTAAATATATGAGTCTGAAAAGACTAGAATTTGAATATAAGTTGGACCTAATGGAATTAGGTTATATATATAGGTATATATTGTGAAATCCAATGATAAATTTCGATAAATTAATTGTTGGTTTGAATCGAATAAGATGGAAATGTTAGTATATTGTGATAAATAGATCGATTGATCCAGAGTTCGCTAAAGTTGCAAGTCAATATTGGGAGTGTAAAAATTAAATGGTAATGTGTATAATGTAATATCTTGGCTTATGAATGAACATAAATAAATTGAATTATATCAATTGTATTTGGTGAGAAAAAGAGAAATGTTGTTTACTTGTTAAGTAAGTTTAAAAGTTGGTAATAATATTTATATTAAGTGAGTAGCAAGTTAAAGGAATTAAGGATATTGTTATCCATTGAGAAGTGATAAATGTTATTTTGAAAGTGATAGTAAGAATGGAATAATCAATGTTAAGATATTAATTAATGATTTTTGAGGTTAAAGTTAAGAATATCTATAAAGAGATAATGTGATAATTTGACTTTAATACAAAGATAAAAATTTATTGGAAATGTAATGAGTTATCTTGATTGCTTTGTTGAGAAAGTAATAAGATGTAAAGATATATATATATCTATACAATGATGAATTGTGAAAATTCAGAGAAGATGATTATTTCTAAGGGGGAGAGTAGAAGTTATGTGATTTGATAAAATTATAATGTACAATACGATTATCTTCATATGGAAGTTAGGATGGTGATTTGTTTTAAATGGGTTGTTATTATGCTGAATAATTTCGAGGACGAAATTATTTAAGGGGGGAGAGAATTGTAATATCCTAAAGTATACCCTAAAAGTGTTGGGGTTATTGTTGTATTTGGATTCAATGTGTGTATGGAAGGGAAAAAGAAAAGAAGTGAATAGAAGATATGGGATTTATAAATGCAATATATATATATATATATGATGTATAAAATGGTATAGGAAAAGTGAGTTGTATATATATATATTTGTATAATTAGTTAATAATAATAATAATGATAATAAGGACAAAAAGAAAAAGAAGAGGAAAGCAAAAAGAAATTTGTGTGGAGGAGATTTAATTGTATTATTATTATTATTATTATTATTGTTATTATCATTATTGTTATTATTATTATTATTATTATTATTATTATTATTATTATTATTATATATATATATAAAGGATAAGAACGAAGGAAGAAGGAAGAAACTTCATTCTTCTTCTTCTTCTTCTTGGTGAACGACAGAGAGAGAGAGAGAGAAGCTAGAGAGAGAAACACCAAGGATTAAAGGAATTTAAGAGAATTGAAGACGGAGATGAAGATTTGGCAAGCTATTCAAGTAAGTACCTATCTTTGGAGTTGATTTTATTGATTATATATATATAAGTTTTTATCTTCTTGTTTGGATTTCTGTTGGATTGAAGCTATGCTTGGTATAATTGGTGTGTAAGATGATGATAATAAAAGATTGAAGTATGTAAATGGATTGAATTGATATCTAAGTGATGATAAGTTGAGATAATTGTGAGGATGATGATGAATTGTTGAGTTAGGGTTAGTATAAATGAATTGGTACTTTGAGTAATTGATAATAGTAATGTATATATATATTGATTATTATGATGATATAATGAAGGTATATAAATGTTAAAGTGTTAAAAAGTTGATAAATGTAAACAAAGATAGTGAGTAAGAGAGTGATGGTGTGAATTTTGAATGGGTTTGGATGAATTTTGAAGTGTTTTATCTTTGAATCTTTGAAGGACACGGCCAAGTTATGAGAGACACGGCCAAGTTAGGGCAAACTTGGCCGTGTTGGATGATTTTGGAGAGACACGGCCACTGGCTTGGCCGTGTCCCTTGACCGTGTTTGCCACTGCCTACTTTGTGATGAGAGACACGGCCGTGTCCCTTGCCCGTGTCTGCTACTGGATTTTTGTGTTGAGAGACACGGCCACTGGCTTGGCCGTGTCCACTGCCCGTGTTTGCTACTGTCTGAATTGGTGTTGAGAGACACGGCCACAAGCTTGGCCGTGTCCCTTGAATGTGTTGGCTAATGATATTGATTCTTAACTATTCATGCATTGTTGGATCTTCAAAGGTCTTTTGTAACTAAACACACTTAAAACAATAATGATCCAACCAAAGGTATATAGAAGATTATAAATCCATGAATAATGTAAATTGTTAGGTATCTAACAATAATGATATAGAAATGTGGAAGATATAATGATTATGGAAAAAAAAGGTATGTACAATGCCATTGATTATGTATACTTGAGTGATGAATTGATCAATATGATTTGATGATAATGATGATAATATATGAATAATGTTATGTTTTATGCTTTGTGAACTTTGTAAATTGTAATGTGTTATATGAATGATGTGATGTTATGATGATCTATAAAATGTGAAAGATGTGATATTGTGATGAAGTATGAAATACAAAAGATGTGATGTTGTGATGAAAGATGAAATGTAAATTGAAATCAAATGAAATGTGAAGCCATTGTTATTGGCTATGATGATTCAAATGATATGATAATTCAATTGAGAATGAAATTGATAAGTGAATTGTATAGCTAATGTGTTATTCCATTTTCAGAGTTTGTTGTTGGTGGCATGCCAAATGGTAACAATCTCTTGAAGTTAGGTTGGATTTGATCCTTGAAGCCAAGTTGGGTTGAAGTTTAACATGTTTTACTCCCCTTGAAGCTTGGTTGGGTCTAATCCTTGAAGCCTAATTGAGATGTTACAACCCTTGAAGCTAGGTTGGGTTTGGTTCTTGAAGCCAAGTTGGGTTGATACTTAGCATGCTTTGTTCCCCTTGAAGCTTGGTTGAGCCTAATCCTTGAAGCCTAGTTGGGATAATGATAAATGTGATGATTAAACCAAAGCATTACTCTGAAAATTGAATGGCATATTAGTGTGTTGTTTTGGGCCCGAGTCTGTCTTTGTTGTCAATGTGATAATCTAATGTTGAAATCAATGAGTAATGAGATCTAGGGCTGTTTTTATTGGAAGTGTGATTCATGATTGATGAATTGTGAATAAAATGATATTATGAAGTATGATTTTATAACATGTGTATTGATATGTTGAGATATGAGTTTATGAAAATGTTGTATGATGTGTAAAATGTATATGAATGTGGAATTTGTGAGAATTGTTTTCATGAAGGTTTGGAAAGGTCATTGAATGGTGTTTCGTTGAAATGATGTATATGTATAGGTATATGAGATAGAAAGGGTAAGTATTGTGTTGTGAATGTTATATGTAATTATGTATCTAATGTATGAGATTAGTGGAAACATATGAAGATTGCATCAAGAAAGGAAAACATGGTAAGAGATCAATAAAACATAATGCTAAAAATATGAGGTATGATTCTTTTGTAAAGTTTATTTTATTATTTACTTGTTTTACTAAGCTCTCGGGCTTAGCGCGGTTGTGTAATCGCGCAGGTGGTTATGCGGTTGATCTGGAAGTCCAGCTGTTATGCCACAAGAAGGGTAAGAGTGTCTCGAGACCAACTAGAAGGTGACGCATACATGTGTGGTTTTAAATTATATTGTATTTTTGAGTTAATATATATATTCATATGGATGAATGAAGTTTTGATAAATAAGAATACTGACTTTTGTAAATGTGTTTTAAATTAATGTTCAATTTTATGAATCTGGATAAAGGTTTTTAAATTGGAACTAAAAGTAACATTCATATACTTTATATACGTATTATATGTATACTAGGTATATGTATAGTACTTATATGGAGTATCAGGGTGTTACAATCTTGCTGCCAATGATGCCAATGTCAAATCTCATAAATTCAAGCTGCTCGTTTTATTTGCAAAATTTTTCAAGCTTTTCAAAGAAAATGACTGTATCTCAACATGCATCTAGGACTGGATCGTGTATGAATCTTAAAATGTGAGCTTACCTCAGAGACAACGAATTAGACTGAATTTCAATTCTACCAGGGATGCACCTCCACAGAAGTTCACAAGAGAAAACACGGGTATTTTTTCTTTAATTTTAATTAATTAAATTTTTTATGATTTTTTGTATTTTTTATTTATTTTTACTGCTAATTTATTATTTGTAGTAGGAAAAATAAGCCAATGAATAAAAAATAATGAGCCGATGTATGAAGGATTTTATTTTGAACATTTTGGTGAAAGGAAAATATATAATTATTGTATGAAAAATTAAAATAATGCTAATAAAAAATTAAAATTGCCAAAAAAAATATAAAAGGTTGTAAAAAAATTTATGCAAAAGTACATGAAGCAAAAAATTAGTCTTGATGAGAAAAAATACCAAAAAAAAGAAAAAATAAATGCAGTGAGATAATAAAATTTTTGGGGTGTTGAAAATAATTTTTATGTACATATTTTTTTTCTCAATTTTAGAATTTTTTTAAAATAATTATTAGGGGTGCTATACTTATCTGGTTGGACTTACCTTTATCATGGCAGTTTGATAACTGTGTGATTCATGATGGCAGGAACATCTATAAAGCCCGTAAGTGGTATGATAGAGTACCGCCTCCAGTCCAGAAGATGATCTATTAGTGTGGATTTAAGGAATTTGTTCTGCAGATGCCTGCCAAGGCATACCAAATTGACATGAGCATAATACAGGCGCTCAGCGAGCGGTGGATGGACACCACTCACACCTTTTCACTTGCCTGTTAGAGAGATGACGATTGGCCCGATGGATTTTACTACAATAACAGGCTTGAAGTGCAATGGAATCCCTATCCCGTTGACCACTTATATACTGACTGAGGATGAAATCCGCAAATTAATTGGTCTACATCACAGATATAGGGGAGCGTGCAAAATAAAGTACGAATATATTCGAGAGTATTGGATGAGATACACTCGACCGATGGTTGGTAGACGGACGGAAAGATACATCCGCAGATTCTTGCTATACTTGTTAGCTACAATAATCTTGTGCAGTACTGAGGCAGCAATTCACCTGTTGATTTTGTATACTCTGGCAGATTTTGATCTTGTTCCTTTTTATGCTTGGGGAGAGGCTAACCTTGCCTCTCTCTATCACAATTTTGATAAGATTAACAAGAACAAGATATCCTTTACAGGCTTGATGGCCATTACCAAGGTATGATTTTTTTTTCATTTTTGTTAATTGACATAATGGTTTATGATCCAAATTAACTCCTTTTCGACTATGACAGGTGTGGACCTACGAACATAATCTCGTGAAAGTGCCTTGTATTTCTGGCAGACAGGTGGGATACTCGAGATTGAGATTTTAGTTGTCGAGTCATCAAGAAGTGCTTGTTGGCCATCATGTATACTCCCGACGTTATCAGTTGAGCCAACTGACTTGGGATTAGGTAAAAGATAAAATTAGTAATATCATGGAATTTAATGAAAAATGACTTACCGATAGTGTTGTATTGTAGGTTAATATCGCTTGGTGGAGAGCGAATGCTAGGGCAAATTGGACCACTGCCATGATCAATGCATTGCCCCTTCAAAATTCCCATTGAGTCATCGTTGGGCCAATTTCAAGCAGCTAGTTTCTTGGTGAGAGAGTACACAACTAGTTTCTTGGCCCTGATCAAAGGCGGGTGCCAGCCAATATTCCAGTGTCTGTGTTGACTTGCAAATCTATGTCTGAGAATTCCTGGAGGCATGTGCGAAACGAATTCAGTATTGATTTATTGTTGCTTTGACCGGACTTGTCATATAATGAGTTCATACGAGATTAGGTTTTGCACTTTGAGGTCTCCTCGGATGGTGTTGTATCTTCATAGGGGCAAGAGTATGATGAGGGAGAAAAAGAAAAAGAGGAGGTTGATGAAGACATGGATGAGGAAGGTGATGAGAATGAGGGTGAAGATGATGGTGAGGGGAATAATGAGGATGATGAAGAGGAAGAGGAGGAAAAGGAAGAGCATGATGATATAGGGGATTTTGCTGCCAATGATGATACCAAGGTTTCCTCTTTCTCAAGTTAATCAGATGTATTTTTTATTTTTTTGACTTGCATATGACTAACTTCTATGAATTTTTTCAGATGGCTGAACACTCGGATGTTACTGGGCATGATGAAGTCGTTCCAAGTAGTGCAGCTCCACCTCAACCACTTCTTTATGCTAAGTCAGCTTCTGGGCCTTGGGGTTTTGACATGAGCTATCTAGTTTGTAATCCCTATCTCATATTTATATATGTTAAATGTATACATGAAGATGCATGAACCTAACTTTTCCTTCTCTGGCTCAACAATAGATGCTCGAAGAACAGAACAGGCAGCTGCAAGAAGAATTGGCTACCACTCTTTGGCATGCTTGCCTTGAATGGAACTTTTGAGACTATAGATTCCAAGGCTATAGGGATTCTGATGCATCTTCATCAAGGGGGCCCTGGACTGATGACCATGATGTAGCACCTCCTATCTCAAGCACTGACATCAATAGGACTGATTTTTAAGATAACCAAGACCCAAATACTTCTTCTTTGAGGGGAAACTAGATAGATGATATACCTCTGCCTTCGACAGGCAATTAATTCCTGAGGGATTTATTTAATTACATACCACCACCTCCCTCATAGTAGTTAGTGTGTATCAAGACAATGTATGAAACTTTTTGTACATAAATAAATAAAGACTTGTAATAAATTAAACAACTTATATCAAATAATGCACTGTAATATTAAAATGTTTTGACTTTTCAACTTTTTTTGTTTGGAAGTTTTTTTTTGTACTTTGAATTTTCTTTTCTTTTACATATATACACATATATATAAGTAAGCATACCATGTCAAATTTATTTTAAATGAATTCGACATGGACTAATTATTAAAGCTAATACCCATACTGATTAGGTTTAACAACTTTCCTACTTAGCAACAAATTCAGCAAACCCATATTAACTTCAACATGGATTAAAGGCTAGCCTAATTCGTCATGTATTTTATTGTCGAAAATAGTTTGGACTTAGGCCAATGCTTATATAAATCAATACCTTCCTTTCTTCTACAACCAAATAAGTAATGCTCTAATAAATCCATAGTAACTTCACCCCACACAACCTTAAATCTTTAACCTAGTTTCTGCCATCATCAATTCTCCTTAATAAAAATTAGTTGCAACTGTCCCACTCTTATGATGACTAAGGCCAATTTGAGAAAGATAAAGAATTTATTTAAAAACATCAAGCCTACACATTGGGAACAAGTATTATGGTCTCAACTTAATGTCTTAAAGTGCTTTCAAAATGTCAAATTAGACCAACCATTCTTACATGCCATGGCTTCTTTTTGGGAAGTAAAAACTAGGACTTTCAAGACAAACAATTTTGAGATATGTCCTATGATTGAATAATTGAAGCTATTCTCTGATATCCAAGCAATCAACCAATGACGTTACCCATACTGACTTCCAAAACTCAACAAAAGATGTAGATGCTGTTTCAACTTTCAAAATTTGAAGTTCTATAATTGACAAGAGGCGAGAAAATCATGCTCGGTCCTTTGATCAATTTTTGCACTTCCCATTTGGCTCCTACTAAGGCATAGGGATGCATATTTTGTCTATGTTTTCTTGGCCAATTCTTGCTTATTTCTATTGACGGTGACATTGATCCATGAGTTCTGGATATCATGGACCAAATGGAAGGAGGCTTGTCGCCAATACCTGTGATCTTAGCCGAGACCCTAGTTGGGTTGAACCAATTCAAATTAGAATCTTTAAGGAGATTGGTTGGGAGTCCACTGCTGCTTCAGGTAATTACCTAAACTACCCTTTCTAGTTTTCAATTTAGGCTTTTATTTTTGTTTCTCTAATTTTTGCCTAGCCCGCCTTTATGGGTTTTTGAAACTAGTGAGCTGTCCTAATTTTGACTAGGCCGCCCTTACGGGTTTTCAATCTAGTAGACTTTTTTTTATTTTTTTTATATTGGTTCTAATTTTTGCCTAGACCACCTTTGTGGGTTTTTGAAACTAGCGATCTGCCTTAATTTTTGCTTAAACCATCGTTATGGGTTTTCAACCTAATGAGCTCTTTTTTTTAATAACTCTTATTTCTCTTTATAAATCTGGCTATATGAATGTCCTTGTTTACTCGATACCCCATCTGTGGATTTCACTAGATACTTGCCCCGACATTATTCTGCCAGAAAACTGCTATATCCTGCTTCTTCATATGCTGACTGGATTGACTGGATCCATTCGTGAGCTGTGGTCAATATCTTTTGGTTGGTACCTTGGTGGAAGATTACCCATGTCACCATTCAGACATATCTGATGTATATTCCTCTTGTTACTCTTCATCGAGGCACTTGCTATGATCCTCATTGACTTGACCGCCAGTATGGAGCCAAGCCTTGAGGTTCTGAATTTACTCCTAAATTAGACATGTCTTGTTTGACTAAAGCCTTCTTGGATCGACTGAAGCAAAGCTGGCCTGCACACTACATTTATCATCTACCATAGATTTTACATTTATCAATTTTTAGAAAGATAATGTTAGGATGAACGATAATGATAAATAAAAGATGTTTTTCTTCCTTTTATAATTTGTCATCACCTTTTGTTATCATGGTATTTATTTTACCCAAATGGTTAAATAATTCAAAATAATGTACATAAATAATTTTAACATAAACTTTGTTTTATTAAATTAGGAAACAACTAAAAATATTAAGCCAGCATACACGAGATTACTCCTGTTGCCAACCAGCCCTTCTGGGTTTTCTAATTGATAATTTTTACTCATTAAGCCCTAATTGTTGCCTACTCCACCCTTTTAAAATTTTAAAATTAGTGAAATACTCTAATTTTTGCCTAGGCCGCCCTCTCGGGTTTTCAACCTAGTGAGCTTTATTTTTTTTTATTTCAAACATAAAACATTTTCAATCTGTCCATGTTTACTGGCTCACTAAATTCGTTCCCATCAATGTCTGACAACTTGACTGCTACCTTACTCATGACTTGTTTCATAACATATGACCCTTTCCAACTAGGTCTAAACTTTTCTGTCAGGTCGGAGACATTAGGCTTGCCCTGCTTCAAGACTAAGTCACCGACTTTAAGCTTTCTGATCTTAATCCTTCTGTTGTAAGCCTGACCTATTTTTCTTTGATACAACTGGTGATGATATAGTATTTTTAACCTTCTTTCTTCTAACAAGACAGGTTGTGCATACCTACTTGCTACCCATTATACCTCAGGCAATTCAGCTTCCAGTACCACCCTCAGTGATCTCAATTTCAATTGGCAAGACTGCTTCCATCCCATAAACCAAGAAAAATGATGTCATCCCAGTCAGAGTTTGTACACTGGTTCTGTACCCATATAAAGCAAAAGGAAGTATTTTCGATCAATCCCTATATGTCTTGGTCATCTTGGACAGGATCTGCTTAATTGTCTTATTTGTCACTTCTACTGCACCATTAGCCTTTGGTCTATAAGGGGAAGACCAATGGTGATGGATCTGGTACTTCAAGAATAAATCTTTAACTTCTCCTTAAAATTGCACCCCATTATCCTATATCACACTGTGTGGGATTCCATACCTACAGATAAGATTCTTCTCAATAAACATAGCCATTTGTCTTGCCCTCAGCTTATTGAAAGACTCGCCTTCAACTTATTTTGAAAAATAATCAACTGCTATTATAATAAATCGGTGACCATTTGAAGCCGTTGGATGTATCTCCCCAATGATGTCGATTCCCCAAGTTGCAAAAGGCTAAGGTGAAGACATAGAATGCAATTCTTCGGGAGGTATGTGGTTCAAGTTTCTGTGCATCTGGCACTGTTGGCATTTTCTTACAAAATCAATACAATCTCTCTCTATAGTTAACCAATAGTAGTCTTGTCAGATTATTTTCTTAACCAAGGTCAACCTATTCATGTGGAGTCTACAACTTCTGGCATGTATTTCAGACATGATCTGCTTGACTTCGGGCTTTCTTAAGCATTTAAATGCACTCCGTCAAAGCCATCTTCAATACAACTCCCCATGAAAGGTGACATACTGCAAAGACATCATCTTATAACTCTTTTCTCCTCCTTTGTTGCATTCTGCGGGTATTCTCTACTTTCCAAGAACCGTCTTATAGTGTTATACCATGCATCATGATTAGTGTCAATTTCCATGACAGTCTCATACTCATAACAAGGAGTTGATGAACTAGTCGAAACCAGAGGCTTAAGAAATAACTTAAAATGATCTTCCCATACCGAAGCCATGGTGGCTAAGGCATCAACCATCTGATTCTCTTCCCTTAGCAGGTGTATAAATATGCACTCCTTGAAACTCTTCTTCATTATGGTCAAATAATCTTGGTACGATTTTAGCTTTTCTTTCTTTAACTACCATTCACCATTTACTTGTGATACCACTAGCAAAGAATCACCAAAAACCTGCATCTTATCCACCTTCAAGATTATCAGGGTTTCCAAGCCAAAAATTAAATCTTTCTACTCGACCATGCTATTGGTTGCCCTAAACTTCAACTTCTTAACAAGAGGAATGAGCTCCCCTTTGGGCGATTTCAAAATTACACCCCCCCCCCCCCCCAAACCAGCACCTTTTTTGTTTACTTCTCCTTCAAAGTACATTTTCCATCCCTTTACCTCTATGGCCTCTAAATGTTCATCGAAAAATTTCAAAACTACTTCCTCACTGTCCGGCAATGGCTGTTAGGCCAAGAATTCTGCTACTGCTTTTCCTTTAATGATTTTTCTGGTTATATATTCAATCTCAAACTCTTCCAAAATAATCAACCATCGACCGTACTTTCCAATCAATGAATGTGTTTCCCTTAAATACTTTACTGGATCCATTTTGGAAATTGCTTGCATACTTTAAGATTAAAAATAATGTTGCAACTTCTTAGACGATCAAAAGACGACTATGCAAGTCGTTTCAATGATACTATAATTAATTTCATAAGATATGAGCTTTCTACTTAAGTAATAAATTTAAGTATAATAATAAAGGCTTGTCAGGTTTAGGTGGCTTTAAAATAGGTGGATTCAACAAATATTTCTTAATACGCTCAAAGGCCTTTTGGCATTCATCATTTCACTTGATTGGCTGGTTCTTTTTAAACAATTCAAATATTGGTTCATATATCATGGTAAGCTTCGCTATAAATCTGCTAATGTACTATAATATACCAATAAACCCCCGAATTTCCTTCTCTATCTTAAGGGCTGACATATCCTGAATTGCCTTAACTTTATCGGGGTCAATCTCAATGCCATTTTGACCTATCACATGTCCCAACAATTTGCCTGAAGTAACCCTAAACATGTACTTTTCCGGGTTCAATCTTAGCTTATACTTTACTGTCCTTTCAAAGAATAACTCTAACTTTTGAAAGTATTGCTCCCTTTTATCTCACTTAACCATCATGTCATCAATATAGACCTCAACTTCTTTGTGCATTATGTCATAAAACAGGGTGGTGGCCATCCTTTGGTAGGTTGTCCCGGCATTCTTAATCCAAACGACATCACCCTATAGCAAAATATTCTCCATGTAGTAATAAAGACAATTTTGGCTTTATCCTCTTGGGCTATTAACAATTGATTATTTCCAAAAAATTCATCTATGAATGAGTGTAGCACACTAGAGGCTGCACTATCAATAAGGTCATCTATATGGGGCAAAAGAAAATCATCTTTTGGTGAAGCCTTTATTTAAGTCTCTGTAGTCCACACAAACCCTAATTCTTTCATCTTTCTTTGGTATGAGAACGATATTAGCTAACCAATCAGGATAGTCTATTACCTGAAGAAATTTTACTTGTATCTGCTTATTGACCTCTTTTTTAACCAATTCTGCCCATTCCAACCTTAACCGTCTAAGCTTTTGTTTGACAGGTTTCATATGAGTATAGGTAGGAATCAAGTGCTTGGCTATATCTCGGTCAATCCCAGGCATATTCTCATAAGACCAAGCAAAGACTTCTTCATATTTTTTAAATATTTTTTCAAATCTCTCTCTCTCTTCAGGAGTAAGGTCGGATGCCATGCTAATATTTTTAGGATTATCGGTTGTTCCCAAATTTAATGTTTGTGTCTCAATAGAGTTAATATTAAAAATGTTTATGTAATCACTACTTGAATGTATGCAACCATTAAGAAAAACATCACACAAGTAAGAAAAATCAGACTTTATTGCATTCATCTTGGAAAAGAAAACATCATCATCCTCATAAAAAACAAACAAATTAAAATCAAAATCAAAATCAGTGTTCTCAAAATCATAAACTAAAACATCTTTAAATTTTTCTTCAACTAAAACAACAATTTCTTTTGGAGTCTTCTAGACTTTCAAGATAGCCTCCTTCTTTTCTTCTAGATTAGGCTCCTTGTCAGCTGGGAGGATGAGCTCTTTCTTCATCTGTTCCACTAGTTCAACAACATCATCAAAAATCTCAAAACCCGAGATCGGCTTTCCCATGAACATGACTGGCTTGGGCTTCCCTTGGAGTAGTCCCATGTTTAGAGCTTTGACAAAAACTTCTTCAAGAGGAGGAAAGTTCATCTTCTCATTATTCTTAGGATGAATATCTTTGGTAGCTTCATCAAATCCCAAACCCTTCTTGGTAGTCCGAGTCTTGAAATGTGGAAGCTCCGCCACACCTGTCTTACCCTTTACAAGACCAAAGCTAGGCAGTTAGCTCATGTTCTTCATCACAGACAGGACCTTGGTCTACCACTTCATCATCAGAAATTACAGCTATTTGGAACCCATTGAGAGGCCTCTCAACCATTAATGCATTCACCACTTCATTATCCTCAGCCTCGATGACCACTGTCTCATCCCATTTGAAAACTTGATCTTTTGATGGATGGTGGAAGGAACTCCACTAAGAGGATGAAACTAGAGTCATCCCAAAAGTAGTGCAAAAGTGACATGGATATCCAAGACCACAAATTCAATCATGGATTCGATGGGACCAGCCTTCACAATAGCTTTGAAGGTTCCTTCAGCATGCCTCTTGGTATTATTATAAGCCCTAATTGTCACATGGGCTTAGATCCCTTGTCGACATAGCTAGCTTTAGTAAGATCTTTAGTGGATAGGCATTTATGGTGGATCCATCATCAACCATTACACATGAAGTCCGTTTCCCTTTGACTTCTACCTTGATGAAAAGTGGGCGGATGTGGTCCTTTCCCTCTTCTGGCAAATCAGCATCCGAAAATGATACCATCCCCACATCAATCTTGTTCTTCTTTAACTCCCTTCACATTTCATCACTCCTTCCACTTTCACAAAATTAACCAATTCCTCTGGTGTTATAGAAGTAGAAATTGGCATGCTAGCCATAGCCTTGGCCATTGTTTCTTGATGCTTCTTTGATGTAGATAGCAAATCCCATATGCTGATACTAGCTTGTGTTCTCTTCAACTACTTAAGGACAACATCATCTTCTTCTTTTTTGTTTCCAGCTTCAACATCCTTCCCCTTTTCAGCTTCCACTTCGTTTTGTGGTGGCCTTGCATAAGGCTTACCAGATCGGGTGTTCATATCTTCATCTTCTTAGGGCTCAGACTAGGTCCACTCTTCCTTCTTGGGCTTTGAATCATCATCACTATCAGTTGAATCTCAAAATTCACCCACCATACAACCATAGCTTGTTTCATCTTGCTAAACACCACTTCTTCTTTGACTGCCACATCTTGGAAAGAAGACAGCACAAAAACTCTCATTCAAGCCTCCCCCGATCATGAAAGTCACTGGTGGTGGCACCTTGTTGAACCTTGGTAACGGGTTGTCCTTTGTGCTAGGCTTGTTAGGTTTAGGCAACTTCCACTATCAATCAAATTCTGAATTTCATGTCTCAACCTCAAGCATTTGCCTATTTTGTGCCCTTGCATTTGGTGGAATTGGCAAAATGACTTAGCATCAAAATTAGATGGCAAAGAATTTGGCAATGGGCGTGGGGCTAATGGCCATAACAACCCCCTTTTCTGTAGTTTATTGAGAACCCAAGACAGCAGTTTGTGCAACTCTGAAAACTATCTTCTACCACTTTGACCAGTTGCATTAACATGTACTGCCTTTTGTATGCTTTGATTGCCAGACTGGTAATTCCCTTTCTCATTTCTTCTTGCAAAAAATGGTTCTTTTCCCTCTCCCACTCTTCAATTTGCAAATTAGCTTGAAGAAGATCCTTAAAATCCCAGATGAGCATGTGAGACATTCTCTCATGAAGGCTAGGTAGCACCCCTCTTATAATCATCCTAATCTGATCAGATTCATCAGGCCTCCTCTTGAGCAACGCGGCCTTATTTTTTCACCTCTTCACATAGTCAACAAAGTTTTCATTTGATTTCTGCCTTATTAATTTGACTTCCATCAAAGAAATCTCCAATTTAGCATTATACCTATATTGTTGGATGAATGCCTTGTATAACAAATCCCAACTCTTCCGAGTGCTATCCTCTAAGGTGTTGAACCAATTTTGCACGATCGAATCCAATGAAAGCATGAAGTACCCAGTTCCATCAAACTTAGCAAATGATGGCATCTTGAACTTATAAGGGACCTCATCATCTTATTCAAAAAGATTGTTTATCTCTGACATTTCTTCAGTTTCAGCTTCTTCTCAAACTTCTTCTACAGATCAGCAATCATCTTCTCAACATCAGAAGTCTCAATCTTTTCAATTGTTGGTTTCTCTACAACCTTCAGCTCCTTCTTCTTATTTTGAGGATCTTAGAAGTACAAAGCCCAGTATTCATCATCATCCAAAGCCATCTTGTCATCATTGAAGGCTACTTCACCAACCTTAGCCTTCCCTTTGTCTTTCTTGGTACTTGCAGATGCTTCAACGGTGTTCCCAAATATTACAGCCATTTGTCTTTTCATGATCTCAGCCAGTTGACTTCAAGAGAGCCATCTAACATATTTTGAATCTTTTCAGATTCCATTGCTTTTGATGAGAAATTGACTGAATTCTCACTGAACTCTTAGTCACTGACGTAGGTCGGATTATCGTAAGCTTTTAAACTGCTGTGAGCCAGAAAGGATCAATGATATGAAATGCAATGTATATATGCATGTATGCATGGATGAATAACCAAAGAAAACAACAAGAGTAAGGATGTCCTTCCAAACTTATATCACCCACACACGAATAGCGAGCCACTTTTTCTAGGTATATGGTCAACAAAATACTAACATAAGATATCTTATTTTTGAAAGAATTTGCTTGTAAGGTTTAATTAATAGTTGTATTTTCAAACTCAGAAGTCGATCCATGATAATTCCCATTAATTAAGCTTTAATCCATTGGGTCAACTAAAAGATAACTTTTATGCTATATTAGGATTAACACCAAATTAAAGGGTTTATCATAAATAGATTTTCAAAAAAAAAAAAAAAACCTATGGTTCATGCCACAAATAAGCCCATGATTAATAAGTCTTAGTGTAAACTAGGCCCATAATTGATTTTAAGTATTCCATAATTGTCCTAAATATTTGTAAGCCTATTGAAAAGTTTTGCTTTAAAATAGTTATATTTCAAAGCTCATTGCTAAAATTTATTTCAAAAAAATAAAATTTAGGCTTTGAACTTGGGCCAGAAGGTAAAAAGAATTTTTGACCCACTTTGAAAAAAAGGTTATATATACAAAGACCATCTTTGAAAAAGATTTAGAAATGATTTAGGTCTTTTGGGCTTTTAAAAAATTATTTTGGGCTTTTGAAAATTGTTTTGGGCTTATAATATAATTAGATCATATTAGAAAAAGAACAAAGTAAATAGGCCATGATTTAAACTAAAATATATCAAACATAGCCAAAGAGCAAACAATTGGGTATAAACCTAAGGAAAGTAACTAGGCCAACTACATGGGCTTTAGTCTTTGATTGAAAAAGGCTTAGGCTCTTATAGCAAGTATATCCCAAAAGGTACGAGGCTATGAGTGGTTATGCCATGCTCGATCTCCATACCTTAAGTGAAAGTATGGTATCCCTTACATAACACACACGGGTAACATGGGCGTCCTAACCCACACACACAATGCAATGAATAATATTATAATAAGAAAGAATAAAATAATATAAAGGCTAACAGAATCAACTTCTCTTATTCCCAGTGGAGTTACCACTGTGAGCGGAGATTTTTGCCCCCACTCCTATGTGGAATGGTTCTTGCGACTTCGACACTGTCAGGCTCAGGGCCTTAGATAACACGGGCCTAAACGCGGAGAAAATAGAATCGCCATCTGGATGAGCAAAAAAAAAAAGGGTGGATGACTAGATTCCTAAGAAATCTCCAACCCTCTATTGAGTTTGAAAATTTAGGTACGCATGGGGAAGGTAAGAAAGACCCAGCACCCCCACAATGCCGGGTTCATTGGAACCAGCTTCCTTTTCATGTCTAAATATTATAAAATTCTTAACTTATTACAATATCATTCATACTACATGCGACAATTAAAATAAAATCTCATTGTATTAAAATCAAAGTAATGTTTAATACAAAACAATAAATAGACACCCACACGTGGTGGCACTACAAGGAAAACTGAATCAGACAACGCTTTCTGGCCGTTGTCTGATGAAGACAAAAACGATTGTCTATTGAAGCGATGTCTGATAGCATTTCAGACAACGGTTTTAAAACCGTTGTCTGATGTTGGTTTGCACAACGGTTTTTAATTTTATCAGACAAGGGTTTTTGGCCGTTGTCTGATGATAGTTCAAACAACGGTTTCTAATTTTTCAGACAACGATTTTTAACCGTTGTATGATGGTTTCAACAACGGATTGTAAATTGTCAGACAACGGTTTCTAAATTTTCAGACAACGGTTTTTAACCGTTGTCTGATGATTGTTTAGACAACGCTTTTTGACCGTTGTCTGATGAAGACAAAAACCGTTGTCTATTGAGGCGATGTCTGATAGCATTTCAGACAATGGTTTATAACCGTTGTCTGAAGATGGTTTCCACAACGGTTTTTAGTTTTATCAGACAATGGTTTTTAACCGTTGTCTGATGAAGGTTTAGACAATGCTTTTTGACCGTTGTCTGATGAAGACAAAAACCGTTGTCTATTGAGGCGATGTCTGATAGCATTTCAGACAATGATTTATAATCGTTGTCTGAAGATTGTTTCCACAATGGTTTTTAGTTTTATCAGACAACGGTTTTTAACCGTTGTCTAATGAAGGTTTAGACAACGCTTTTTGACCGTTGTCTGATGAAGACAAAAACCGTTGTCTATTGAGGCGATGTCTGATTAAGGTTTATACAATGCTTTCTTATTAAAAACCGTTGTCTGATTAATATGTGCACACTGAATATTAGACAATAGTTTCAATGTTCATTTTCATTTCACCACCATTGTCTGTTAAACTGTACATTATACATATAAGACAACACTTTACAATGGAGGATTGCAAATTTGGGAATAAAAAAACCTCCACAAATTCAACCATTCAACATATTAAAAAACTAAAAAAAAATCAACACTATACATATATCACTGAATTATACTATTAACTTCAACTCGAATGACGCTTCATGAAATATTTGGCGAAGTCAATCCTAATCTCGTTGATGTCGGCATCACTATACTCCAAGTTGCCTCTGCGCAGCCACTGAAAAATGAATCAAATTTTGGTTAGCCACATGTGGTAAATACAAAACTATTATATAAAAAATGAAAATAATTAAAATTCTCACCTTAACTGCAAACTGAAGCTCTTTGTCATAACAGATTTCCTTCATGTACCTCATGACAAAGAGGCCGCAGTCCGTGGCCTCTTTCTGCACAGGAACCCCCTGAAATAGCAAATGAAAACAAAAATGAAGTACCACATGTTACATCCATATGTAAACTCATATGCAAACCAACACGAAAAAATGCAATCCAAATATATACGAGCAAGTATACAAGTAATGCCAGCAGTGCTGCAATTGGAAATGAAAATGCAGACCAACTGAAAATGCTTTGTGGACTCCAAGTTTGTACTCAAATGAAAAAATGCAGTCCAAATTTTGCAATATTTCTTTCATAGAACAAGGAATTAACATATTGTATAAATTGTATAAATCAGAAATGATGAGAAAAACAATACCGCCATGTTCTCCCATAAAATTTTCCTCCTCACATTCTTGTTGACACTCTCTTTGTATAACTTTATGGCACTACAAGAAACACAATATAAGTTAACAAAATTGCATTTTCCCCAAATTTAACAACTTAAGACTAAATAGGCAGACTCGCAACTTACTTGTCAACAACCTCTATCCATTCCTGGCTAGCAATGCGACGTTTAAGAGGGTCCATGTGGTAGACTACCTCTCCTGTCGGATTTACAACAGTCAATACCCAGTGATTCCTACGAAATAACAAAATAAAATACAAGCAATTCTTCATATTTGGAAGAACATAACGCCAAACAATTCATTGAACAAAAAGATCTGAATAAATACAGAACCGACAATGAAACAGTGATTTGAATCACCAAAATAGAAATCACAAAGGCTCAATTCATAACATCAATCACAATCACATACAGAAGCAGCGTTATTTAGCTACTAACTCTCATTAGCTACAATAGCAGATAAAAAAGAAAGGTAAAGAAATACTCACACATCTTTGAAAGGCAAGAGAAAGTATTGCCCTTCTTTAGCCCCCTTAAATCGACTCGCAAGTATACGTGACCTCCCCCCTGAATTACCACATCCAATGGCACCAATCATGCTGGGATCCACAAAGCCAATCATATCAACCATTTTATGCCTTTTGACATATTCATACAGGTAGCTGCATACAAAATGAAGTAATAGTTGGTACATATTATCAGTTTAATTCCAGCACAATTAACAAATAAAATAAAAAGCTATTGTACTTGGAAACTTACTGAATAAATATGGTAAGTATGGATCCAGACATTTCACCTCCGGCGCACACAGCATGTAGATCTTGTAAGAACACAACTTGCTTTTTGCTCACACCAAATGCTTCTTCACTTAGGGCAAAACTAACTGTTCGATCATCGCTTAAGGCATCCTTTGCCCACAGCCACAAACGTTTCAAAGACGCTGGATAATCAGCACCCATCTGAACATGCAGCTCCTCCTTAAACATATCAGCTTCTATAACAACAGGCTTCTTTTTTTCTTGGAGGCTTTTTTCTTCACACAAGCTTTTTTAAAACTCTGAAAATAAAGGGGGGCATGTGAACACAGTAAATAGCAAAAAAAAAAAGCAATTATGCAAAGTTTCATTTCTCAAAACTTAACCTTTGGATTAGACACCCCATCCAGCACAATCAAATTTCTCGGCCATGCTATAAAAGTACCCACGGCTTGGTCCACAGTAACAATTTCATCGCCGACTGGGAATGGGATATTGAAGTCTGTAAATATAAAAAACATGGAAAATTACATTTATTTATATGTTTGAATATAATCATTATAAGTTAGAATAAATATTAAGTAGTATCCTCAAACCTTGAATTGTACGAGTGATCGACACTCTTGCATTCTCTTGTGCAATCTTAACTCCATGGAGAGATGGCTCATGTCCTTCAACAACCTTTGCATAAGCAACAATATTGCTCGGTGATCCTATGGCCAGCTTCGCCAATTTCACTTGATTATCAAACCCATCATCATCATTTTTTTTAACAATGTCATCATTTTTTATTTCAACCTCCTCATTATTGGGACCTTTGACATCAGCAGAAACCTCAATACCTTCTGCCTCCTTAGCATCAGCAACCATAGCAACAACCACGATAGGTTCTGCCTCCTCAGCAGCAGCAACCTCATCAACATCTGCAACAATCTCAGCAGCAACCTCATGAACATCATCCTTATCAAGCACCTCCAGTTTCTCCAAAGCAAGGACCTTCTCATCATCAACAAAATTGGGGCTCCTTTTTGCTTCATCTGAATTGAGACTCCTTTTTGCTTCAACAGAATTTGCATCAAATTCAGTACTCAAATTCTTCCTCACAACCGGCACTTGCGCCTCTTGATCCTTCACAATAGGAATGGAATTGGAGCAACTTGCTTGTTGGGAAGGCATGTTTGGACTAGACACAGGCTTTGACAAAAATTCTGCTCTAATCTTGGCAATTTCAGCAGCCCAAAATGCATCTCTCTGTGCTATAATTTTCTTGGTCTCCTCCTCCATGACCATTTGAACCTCCTCCCGTATCTTTTCATCAAAATTCTTTGCTTTTCTCTGTCTTGGGAGACCAAAATAGACAGATTTCTTCACGTGCCTTCCCTGGCCACGTACTCTTCCAGAATGCTCCGGTTTACCAAACGCCTTCGATAACACATCATCAGCGCCTTGTTCAACTACTTCACCTGAACTAACTTGCTCCTTTAATGACTCCTAAAAAATAGACCCAAAATGGATGTAGTTAATAAATTAGTAAACAATAAAAGCTGATGAATTGAGTTGAAACTTGAATCAAAAATCAGAACTTACGATTTCCTCAACTTTGTGCTTCACTCTCTCATCTTTAAACTTTCCTTGTCTGTCCTGCCTTGCGAGGATCCAAGCCTTCGATCGATCGATCTCTGAAATCCCTTCAGGATGGGATTCAGTCTGCATGTATATATATAGAGGATGACCTTATTAGTAATATAAACATGTTTTAAGAAGCATTATAAATCGATATTGACGATACACAAGTCATAGAAAGCAAAATTAAATACACAAGTCAACACTAACCCATTCACTTTCCAAGTTCGCGTATCCTTTTCGAGACAAACGATGAGGATACTCGTTCTGCATACTTCTCTTGTGTTGTTCTTCATGAATTTTCTAAGACAAAAAGGAACAAAACATCATAAGTATGAAAAAGGAATCCAGATTACCATTTGGAACTAAATTAAGAAACAAGAAAATTGAAGATTTCCTTACGCTAAACTCGACTCCCAGACGATCAGCAATGAAAATGTCCCAGTACGACTGCTCAATGAATGTGAAGTCAGCTGGAGGAAACCGCAGTTTCTCTGGTTCATCACGGTGTGGAAGAACATAGAGTCTCGTCAACTGACATTTGAATTCCCTCCATTTTTGACAAGCAGACTGCAGTACCATTTTCTTGGAAGTCGGTAGTACAACGAAAGCCATCTACATACATAAACCACAAAAATAAAATTAGATGAATAAGTTATTGAAAACCCAATATGTATAAAGCAATTGAAAAACTAATGTATATAAATTAATTGTGTGGGAAGGATTTTGCATAGCCTGGACACAATCCCAAATCTTTGTTTTGACGTCTTCAGCAACTTCCTTCCAGGAATCATGCCATATTGGGGCTTTAGACCTAGCTAAAACTCCGATATATGATTGCATCTCTGAAGCAGCCCTGCCAAATGGTGCTCCCTTTGCATTAAATGAAACTGTAGGCTTTTGGCTACTGATCTTCCGTCTAACAATTCGGTGCATGGAGACACACCCTCATTTCAGCAGTTTTAATCCTGCAACATCGTCCTCGTTTGATTTCGGCTTAACCTTATCCACTCGCTTTCTTTTCTTGGACAGTTTTTTTTCCAAGTTTTCAGAGATCGACTTCCTCTTCGAAGATACGGGGGAAGAAGTCGATGGCTTTTCTGGGTGCATTGTCCGTGTCCTGGAGATAGCCTTCACCAATCTCATTGTGGCTGGATTTGGGGAAGACCGGGCTTGTTGTTTACATACACGGGGAGAAGAACGGGTGGGTAGTTGATACGATTGTTTCTTCTTCGAAGGAGCCATAATCAGCACCTGCATTCACAAATTAAAAGTTACATTTTGTACGAAATCATCCAGTTTAAACATGGGAAATCACAGGAAACAGCTGCAGGTTTGATAAGCATCAGCCAACAGGTAAGAATTATATGTGAAAATGCATTTTTGTAGATTGTTGATGTAAGCCTGCATTTTATCACGTTGCTAAGCAAATAACTCATAATTTAATTGGGACACGGCTAAACTAAAATTCTACTATGATACTAAAACAAAACAGAAAGTGGTTAAGGACTTATTTCAGGTGCATTTGAAATGACACCTATTCTAAAGCCACATTCAACAAGACCTGTGTCCACAACCATGAACCTGAACTGTATCAAATCAAAGAAAACCTATGCATTATTTAAGTCAAATCTCAATATTTCAAATTCCTGTGTCCTAACCAGTGAAAGGCTTATCTATCTCTTCCAGTAAAAAAATATTCAGGTTGCTAAAATTTAGTCAAAGATTAACAAACAGGACATGGGCTGTATTTCGGAGCAGGAAAAAATATTAACAGCGACATTTGCAGTATTCTACTCATTGCAACCGGAAACAAAAAGAAGCAGAAAATACAACAGCAACTAAGTCTCATGAAAATGGTTTATAAAACAAACTTCTAAGAACTAAGAAGAGGAAGAAAATATTATACAATAACATAATAACAGATAAAATTAAAAAAAAATTGCAGAGCGACAAAAGTATATAACGAACCTCAAAGGCTGGAACTGAGGGAGTGAATGCAGAGCCGCAGTGAGTGGCGGGCGGGTTAGAGAGAAAGGTATAAGAGGAAGAAGAAATATGGATGTGCCGTGCGTTTTTAGGTCAAGACTGAAGATTTTGAAAGAGGGAAGGAAGAGAACAAAGTTAGGTCTAGCAATCGAAAGAGGGAAGGAGGAGAACAAATTTGGGTTTAGTTTCTGAATCTTTCTACCCGTGAGAATGGAAACAAATTAGGTATACACAGAGAAATCGAAAGAGGGAAGGAGGAGATAGGAGAGAGAAATCGAAAGAGGGTTTGTTTAGGTTTATTGTTAAATTTCAAAACGGCCGTGTTTTGAAATTAAAATGGGGGCAAATGAAAATTTTTTTGGGAAATAAATGGGGGCAAATGAAAATTTTTTTGGGAAATAAAGGGGGGTTCAAAATATTGCTCAAGTTTTGACATCCCTCTTTTGAAACAAAATGAATTTTTCAAATTTTTGTTAAATTAACTTTACAAATTCACTTATATAGATGACTCATAAATTTCAATTTATAATTCATCCATAAGTGCTTAAGGCAATACAATTTAAATAATTAGTAGTGATAAATTTCTATGGAACCCTATATAATTATAAAATTTAGTGTTGATGTAAATTAGATTGAGCAAAAACTAAATAAGTCTAACATTGAAAAATTTTAACGAATACTTGTATATACTAACATATACTAATATATATATATATATTATATACTAATATAATATATACTTATATATACTTGTATATATACTAATATAAACTTGTATATATTTGTATATACTAATATATATACTTGTATATACTTGTATATTTACAAGTATATATATTTGTATATACTAATATACATACTTGTATATACTAATATATAATTGTATATATACTAACATATACTAATATATATACTTGTATATATACTAATATATACTTGTACATATTTATATATATACTTCTATATACATGTATATACTTATATATATTTATAATATATACTTGTATTCCTACTTATATAATATCATATTATATCTAAATCATTATTTAACATATACTAATATATATATATTATATACTAGTATAATATATACTTATATATACTTGTATATATACTAATATAAACTTGTATATATTATATCTAAATCATATTATATCATATTATATCTAAATCATTATTTAACATATACTAATATAATATATACTTATATATACTTGTATATACTTGTATATTTACAAGTATATATATTGTATATACTAATATACATACTTGTATATACTAATATATAATTGTATATACTTATATATATACTAACATATACTTGTATATATACTTGTATATATACTAATATAAACTTGTATATATTTATATATATACTTCTATATACATGTATATACTTATATATATTTATAATATATACTTGTATTCCTACTTATATAATATCATATTATATCTAAATCATTATTTAACATATACTAATATATATATATATTTTATATACTAGTATAATATATACTTATATATACTTGTATATATACTAATATAAACTTGTATATATTATATCTAAATCATATTATATCATATTATATCTAAATCATTATTTAACATATACTAATATAATATATACTTATATATACTTGTATATATACTAATATAAACTTGGATATATTTGTATATACTAATATATATACTTGTATATACTTGTATATTTACAAGTATATATATTTGTATATACTAATATACATACTTGTATATACTAATATATAATTGTATATATTTGTATATATACTAACATATACTAATATATATACTTGTATATATACTAATATATACTTGTATATATTTATATATATACTTCTATATACATGTATATACTTATATATATTTATAATATATACTTGTATTCCTACTTATATAATATCATATTATATCTAAATCATTATTTAACATATACTAATATATATATATATATATATTATATACTAGTATAATATATACTTATATATACTTGTATATATACTAATATAAACTTGTATATATTATATCTAAATCATATTATATCATATTATATCTAAATCATTATTTAACATATACTAATATAATATATACTTATAAATACTTGTATATATACTAATATAAACTTGTATATATTTGTATATACTAATATATATACTAACATATATACTTGTATATATACTAATATATACTTGTATATATTTAAATATATACTTCTATATACATGTATATACGTATATATATTTATAATATATACTTGTATTCCTACTTATATAATATCATATTATATCTAAATCATTATTTAACGGTGGACTTTTAAATTTTTAATGGGTAAATGAAATATTTATAAATCCAAACCTTAGCTTTTAATACTTAGTCGAGTTTATTTGGCTTAAGAAAGCCTAACTTCCATACATTGCAAATAGCCACTGGATCCTTAGCGAAGTGAAATTGGAAGAAAATCTAACTTCCATTAAACGTCCAAGCTTCTATTTCTGCTTCATCTCTCATTCCTCTTTCAGCTTCATTAGTCGTGGTTCTCTTGCTGCCAAACCCTAAGCACCACTCTCCTAAAGCACCACTATCCTTGCTGCGGTCTTCATTAATGCCGGCAGTCTCCTTGCTACCGGCCGTCTCCTTGCTGTCGGCCGTCTCATTTGTCAGTAACTGCATTGTCCCAATTAAGTCGAAAGAAGATTATTTTTTTACTTATGAGCCGTAAGTAATCGTCCCATATAGATCGTCCCATAGAATTCATTCCTCTGTTTAATCTAATTGAATTATTGCATTGTATTTTCAGATTACTATAATTTTGCATTGATATTTTCAGGTTACTATAATGTTGTTCTGTCCCTTCAATTTTCTGCTTAAATTTCAAGATCTACAGTATGTGTCCATGCTTCTGATTTCTCTGCTTGTTTATAAGTCTTTGGCTAAAATTTGATGCCTATCAGTTGAAATGGTATGTTGAGTTGTGTCAGTGAATTGAGGATTATTTGTGGATTCAGGTTGTTCTGAATGAAGTTGAATGTCTGTTAAAATGTCTCTCAAAATTTATTTTGTTGTGAGATCTATAAACAGAAAACCTTTCACTCCTGACTTGTAACCAAGAAATACCCCTTTCCTTGCTCTTGGTGCTAGCTTCTCTTTTCAATGACAACTTTTAAGTTCTATATGTGAACCCTTTTTCTTTCTCCTTCAGGTTGAACAATTACATAACAGTCCAAGCTTCGTCATGCAACTTTATTCAAACCACAACAACCATATGATAACTGTCCTCGAGAAACCTTCATAGAAGTTAGCTGCAACATCTGCTCTCTCATCTGAGGTGAATATACTTCCCTTCCAGGTTCTATTTGACTTTTGGGCATAATTCAGTGGTCCAACTAACTGAATTATTGCTCAAATTGCAGAACTGGACCAACTCAAAGATGGATAGATCTTGGTTGAAGGCTGATAGAAGAACAAGAGAGTTTCAAATAGGTGTGGAAGAGTTGTTAATGTTTGCATTTGAGAATGGGTTTGATGAAACAAAAATTAATTGTCCATGCTTAAGATGCACTCACAGTAAATCGTGGAAGGCTCAAACTGTTAGGGATCATCTTTTTCCAATATGGTATTGATCAAACCTATACTTGCTGGATATGGCACGGAGAGTCAAATCCAGAAGGGAGTCTTTTAGTTGCTGAAACCGATTGTTTCTCAGAATCAGTTGATCAAACTAACATAGAACGGGGCATGATAATGTCGACGATGATGATATTTCATTAGATTCCTCTGATTTCATTAACCATGTTGAAGGTGAACATGAACCCCTTTATCTGGGATGCAAGGGTTATACTAAGATGAAAGCTTTAGTCAAGTTATATAACTTGAAAGCAAAGCATGGCATTTCTGATACATGCTTCTCTGATATTCTTCTTTTGCTTGGGTCAATGCTTCCAGAAGGCAATAGTATGCCTTCTTCATTCAGTGAAGCCAAGAAAACCTTATGTGCTATGGGTATGGAGTATGAAAAAATACACGTGTGTCCGTCTGATTGTATCTTATATCGTGGTGAGAGAGATGAAGATGAGACAATTTGCCGCATATGTGGAGCCTCTAGATGGAAGCTGGACAAGAAAGGAAAAGAATTGGAAGGGGTCCCTGCTAAGGTTCTATGGTATTTTCCATTAATACCAAGGTTGAGGAATTTGTTCAATACAACTCAAATTGCAAAGGAAATGACTTGGCATGACACCGGGCGACAAAAGGATGGTAAAATTAGACATCCGGCAGACTCACAGACATGGAAGGTTGTCGACCAAAAGTGGCCTGAGTTCGCTTCGGAGACAAGAAACCTTTGGTTAGCTTTATCTACCGATGGATTCAATCCCTTCCGTGGATTATCAACTGATTACTCATGTTGGCCTGTTTTGCTATGTATTTACAACTTACCACCTTGGCTTTGTATGAAGAGAAAGTATATTATGTTAAGTTTGTTGATATCCGAACCGAATCAGCCCAGAAATGATATTGATGTGTTCCTTCAGCCACTTATAGAAGATCTTCAAGTGTTATGGAATGGGAAACAAGTGTATGATGCATATAAGAAAGAGTTCTTCATGCTAAGGGGAATTTTGTTGTGGACAATTAGTGATTATCCAGCCTTAGGCAACTTGTCGGGCAATATCATTAAAGGGTATAATGCTTGTACTGTCTGTGTTGATAAAACAAAAGCTACCAAGTTGGCAAATTATCATAAGACGGTGGTTATGAGGCATCGTAGGTGGTTGCCCCGTTATCATCCATATCGAAGGCAAAAATTAGCCTTTGATAACACCGTGGAGAAGTTGTCGGCTCCTATTCCGTTAACTAGAGAGGAGGTCTTTGAAAGGGTACAACCACTAAGGGGCCATGTCTATGGTAAGACACAACGCCAACCTCGATTGAATAAATGTGAACCTTGACCTATTTGGAAGAAGATGTCTATATTTTTCCAACTTGAGTATTGGAAATTTTTGCCGGTTAGGCATGTCCTTGATGTGATGCATATCGAGAAAAATATATGTGAAGCTTTGACTGGTACCTTGCTAAATATACCAGGGAAGTCAAAAGATAAGGAGTCTGTCCGTCTTGATATGGCTGAAATGGGAATAAGAACGGAGCTGAGGCCAAAAACTCCCGGAAAAAAAGAGAAGTTGCCGACGGCATCTTGGAACTTATTGCATAAAGAAAAGAAGATTGTCTGCTCCTCCTTGGTTGGCATGAAGTTACCTGATGGTTTTTGTTCAAACATTAAGGGTCTAGTATCAATGGAAAATCTTCGACTTGTTGGAATGAAATCTCATGACTGCCATACAATGTTGCATCACTTACTCCCCATCGCAATTCGGTCAGTACTACAAAAATAGGTTAGGTGCACTATTATTAGGTTTTGCCTCTTCTTCAAGGCAATTTGCAGTAAAGTCATCGAGGTGGATAAACTGGAAAAAATGCAAGCTCAGTTGGTGGAGACCATATGCTTGCTAGAAAAGTACTACCCCCCTTCCTTCTTTGATATAATGATCCATCTCTCAATTCATCTTGTGAGAGAGGTTGAGCTCTGTGGGCCAGTCTTCCTTCGCTGGATGTACCCTTTCGAGAGATATATGAAGACTTTCAAGGGTTATGTACGGAATCGGGCTCGTCCGGAAGGGTGCATTGCTGAGGCCTATGTTGCAGAAGAGGCCGTTGAGTGTTTGGTCAACTTTGAAGAAGCAACTGTTGGATTGCCGAAAAATAGTAGGGATAAGAACGACGCAAAATACAGACCCTTATCTGGTGCAACAGTGATAACGCCAAGTAAGAAGGACTTGCACCTAGCACATTTGTGTCTTCTCCAAAATTGTAATGACGTTCGACCATATTTTGAGTAAGTTACTTCAATTTGTTTTTGTTATTTCCTTATTTTCTGCATTTTGTTTCAAAAATTAATAAAGTTGATTTTACTTGCAGTGAACATATGGCTTCTTTGGTGAAAATATATCCACAACATGAAAATGATGAAGAGTGGCTAAAGAACATGCAAAATGAAACATTCCCTAAGTGGTTTCATAAAAAGGTTAAATCTTATAGCCCAAGAATTTACCTGCAATTTGCATCAAAAATAGGCCTGTTTCTTTATATATTTTACTGAAAAATAATGAATGCCCTGTACTTGTGAATTCTTTTGAAATACTACAATATTTATCTTCTCTCAAAGGCTATATCATACTTATGGCCAATTTAATTTTTTGGACAGATTGCATCAGAATTACTTGATGAGAAGAATACAGTAACTAAGGATATAATGTGGATTGCAGCAGGGCCTAACAAGGATGTAGCTACATTCAGTGGCTATAGAATCAACGGTGTTACCTTCAGCACCAAAGAACGTGATGATACTCGGCAAGTTCAGTGCAGCGGTGTTTGTGTAAATGCCGATACAATGCTTGTGAAGGGTAAGGATAAAAATATCGAGCATACTTCACATACATTTTATGGAGTTATTACAAGTATTTGGGAGTTGGACTATAACCACTTTAGGGTTCCTATCTTTCGTTGTAATTGGGTAGATATGAACAAAGGGGTTAAAGTAGATGACTTGGGATATACATTGGTTAATTTGAACAAATTAGGTTTTCTAAACGATCCTTTTGTGTTAGGAAAACATGTCAAGCAAGTTTGTTACATAGATGACCCTCTTGAAAAATTATGGTCAGTTGTCTTAAAATTACCTGACAAGTACTATGATGAAAGTGATGATGAAAATGAGGGATCTGTAGAAATAGCACTTGAGAATGAGCTACATTTGCCAACGTTCCCATATGTTGATGAACTTGATGAAGAAAACAGTAGTTACATGCGGGAGGAAGAAGAATTGATTCAGCTGTCATGATGGTAATAATTTCATTTGTTTTAAGTTCTATTTTGAAATTATGTCCTGCCATTAATTTTTCCATCGTTTATACTTGCAGGTCCAACATCCTTAATGCCTGTCACAACTCCCTGCTGCCTGTAGAATAAATTGTTTATATCATTCACAATTTAATGAAATATTGTTTGGACGTTTTGTTGAAAGTTTTGTGTTTCTTATTTAAATTTGTTGAAAGTTTCATTTGTACCTATCATTCGATTTGTATCTTTATTTGACACTTTGTTCAAAGATTTTGTTATATTATTTATTGAATCATGTGGTTTTTGCTCTGACACCATGCTGGTGGATTTGGTTTAACACTTGTCAGTGGAGGATTTCATTTGATTTGTGTTTTTGGATTCATTTGTGTATAGGGATTACCCTCTTGAATGAAGGCATTTTTTTTTCACACTCAGTTAATCAGACAAGGTTTCTTACGAAAAACCGTTGTCTGAACATATATTATACAATGGTATAAACAGTTAATCAGACAACTTTTTAAAAAACCGTTGTCTGAAACATCTTATCAGACAACGGTTTTTTTTGACAAAAAAACACTTGTCTGAACGTATATTACACAATGGTTTTAAAACTGTTGTCTGTATGCTTAATTCAGACAACGGTTTTTTAAAACTGTTGTCTGAAATGCTGAATTATACAACACATTCGAAATAACCGTTGTCAGGATTATCATATCAGACAACGGTTTTGTATTACCAGAAAAACAGTTGTCTGAACATATATTACACAACGGTCCCTAAAAAACCGTTGTCTGGTGTGACCAAAATGACAGCTAATAGACAACGCTTAAAAAAAAACCAAAAACAGTTGTCTGAAAACTAATCAGACAATGCTTTTTTGGAAAAAAAAAAAACCGTTGTCTGTTTTTTTCAGACAATGGTTTTTTCCTTAACCGTTGTCTGATGACCGTTGTCTGATTCATTTTTTCTTGTAGTGTGGAAACGTACCCTTACAACCAAATCCAACGTCTAAAACTAAATGAATAGGATATCCACCAAAAGGTGAAAATATATCCTTTTACATTAATCCAAAATCAATAAATGATAAATTAAATTACATGATAAAAATCGAGGCACCCACGAAGCGGAAACATGTCTTTTACAATCTTAAAATCTAAATAAATAAATAATTAAATTATTCAAGCATTTAAAATGAAACATCCAACATAAAAATGTAATAAAACATCCATCAAGACATAAATATAAATTAATAATCAATTATACAATCAATTGTCATATTAAACAATTCATATATAAAAATTGGGATTTTTAACTTATGAATTAGGGTTTTAAGAAGATATGATTAATGTTTTAGGTTTCATGAAAATGCAATTAGGGTTTTGATTTTTAGTAAAATAGGGTTACTGTCTTGGGTTGAGGAAACAAAGTTTAGGGTTTTAGGGTTTATATAAAAATGAAACTAGGGCTTAGGTTTTTTTTTTTTTTTAGAAAAATGGGATTAGAGTTTCAGAGCTTAAGAAATTGATTTTAGGGTTTAGGATTTAAAAAACCATCCTTGGGACTGTTGGTATTTAAAAACTAACCTTAGGGTTTTGGTATTTAAAATTATTTTAGAGTTTTGATATTAAAAGGCTGATTTTAGGATTTTAATATTAAAGGCTTTTTGGGGTTTTGAAGTTTAAAGGGATCTGTCTACTGGATCATTTAGGGTTTTAAAAATTATTTTGGCTACCGTAGTATTAAACTTTGATTTAAACAAGTTGTCTTGAAAACCAGTTAATTAGTTTAATTTAGTTTGATGAACAATAAACACAGGAAGCAATTAATATCCATATAAATCATGTTTAACTATATGGATTATTGGATCTTCAACTAAGGTTACTGAATGTTCATAATAATGTAAACAAAAATGAAACATTAATAAAAATAGAACAATACAATAAGATGAATGAATTACTGCAAGCTTAAAATAAATTAGATAAAGGACTGCAAACCTTCGTCGTTGGTTCCACCAATATTTCACATTGATCGAGCTTGTAAAATCTTGGTTGAACAAGATGAAGACAGATGTATAGCACTGCCTTCTGGTTTGATGGTTTGGTGTTTCTTCTCACTGCTTACTTAAGCTGCTAGGGTTTTGTTTCCTGTTTTGGTTACTGCTTCCTTGATAGTTGCTATTTTTTCCTCCATACTGCTTGCTTTCCTTCTATATTTATAAGAGAATTTTAGGTTAAACTTCGTAAACCCATCTTAGTTTCCTGATTAGCCACGGTTTTATCTGAGATATATCAACTTAAAATAATTTGAATTCGTGATAAAACGTGACCATCTCGAACTGAACTTGAAGCCAAAACAAGACCATATCAAATTGGTCTACTCCAGTTCGATATGGACAAGGTGTATATCAAACTGGGCAGGTCCTATTCGACCAAAATGGCTTTCGGACTATTTATTTTAGGTTTTAAAACCCAATTTTAGACAGTTTTAAGGTTTAAAAGTAACTTTTGGACCATTTTAAAGTTTAAAAGTAACTTTCAAACAGTTTTAAGGTTTTAAAACTAAACCAGACTCATTTGGGCCTTATAAAAATTGGACCAATTAAAATAAAGGCTTAAAATAGGTTTAAGCCATTAAGAAATTGACTAATAAGTATTTAGGTCATCTTTAATTAGGACCAAACTAGCTTAGGGCCAAAATCAAAGGTCTACAAAGGCCTTAGATACAATAATTAGTGTCCAAAGGCGACCCTCCTCCAAGTTTGGCTTAGGGTTCAATGGCTTATCTACCACTTCATCCAAAGGACTAATATTCATTGAAGCATCTATAACTCAAACATCTAGTGTTGAAGTTGTAAAGAATATACATACATATACTAAGTCCAAAAGTCTAAAAAAATACACAAGATTCACTAAGCTCTAGAACTAATATTCCAAGAGCAAATTATGTATACATGTACAGAAGACACAAACATAATTACAAGCATGCACATAAACAATCCTATATAAAAGGAATGAAAAAATATAAGGTCTTATATCAATGCCAATATTGTATGAAATTTGGTCACAAAAGTACATATTGCTACATTTGGAAGACTCATCTCAAATTAGAGGATCCTTCTACTACTAACCCCCAAGGACCCAAGTACATTTGGGTACCTAAAAGAAAGTAAATTTTATTGTATTGTAGGTATGCCTAAAATCTACTATCAATGAAAATATTTGGCTTATAGATAGTGGATGTTCAAGGCACATGACTGGTAATGATAAACTTTTACAACTCTCACTTACAAGCAATGAGGTAATGTGACATTTGAAAATAATGCTAAAAGAAAAATCATAGGCATTGGCTTTATTGGTATGTTTGGAAATACATATAAAATTGACCTACACACTAATAATGCTTTTAAATGTTCAGTCACTATTAGCAATGATGCTTGCCTTTGGCATAGAAGATTAGGACATGCAAATATGGACCAACTCTAATGCTTATGCAAAGAAGAACTTGTGGATGGTCTTTCTAAAATAAAATTTCACAAAGATAAGGTATGTAGACCATGTCAACTTGGGAAACAACACAAGAGATCTTTTAAATCCAAAAATATCGCAAGTACTTCTAGACCTTTAGAATTGATTCATTTAGATTTGTTTGGCCCTAATAGAGTTGCTAGTCTACGGGAAAAATTGTATGCATTTATCCTTGTTGATGATTACTCAATGTTTATATGGGTTAATTTCTTAGCTAAAAAAATGAAGCTTTTAATTATTTTAAAATTTTTGCAAAAAGAGTTTAAAATGAAAAAGGTTATATAATCACTACTATTAGAAGTGATCATGACAAAGAATTTGAAAATAAAAACTTTCAAAACTTTTGCAATGAACTTGGGATTTCACATAATTTTTCAGCTCCTAGAACACCATAATAAAATAGTATGGTTGAAAGGAAAAATAGAATCTTGGTTGAAATGGCTAGAACTTACCTTCTTACTTTTGGGCGAAAGCCGTCTATACTGCTTGTTATGTTGCAAATTGTGTGTTCAAAAGACTTTTAATAAACAAAACTTCTTATGAGCTATGGAATGGAAGAAAACCCAAAATTTCATACTCAAAGTATTTGGATGCAAATGCTTTATATTAAACACCAAGGATAACCTTGGAAAATTCTCATCCAAATCAGATGAAGGCATATTCCTATGGTACTCTTCTTTTAGTAAAGCATATAGAGTGTTTAATAGAAGAATCTTAGTTGTTGAAGAATCAATGCATGTTATCTTTGATGAATCATTTAAGCTTGATCATGGGAAAGGTATTGTTCTTAATGATGTTATAGGTACACTTGAAGATCTTGAGATAAACAATGATCAAAAGGAGAACAATGATGAGCTAGAACATATTGTGGAACATGAATAGACTCAAAAACTACCCAAAGAGTGAAATTATCAAAAGGATCATCTCAAAGAACTCATCATTGGTGACACTTCAAAGGGAGTATCTACTAGATCCAAACTCAAATATTTAGTCTCTAATATTGCTTTTATTTCTCAAATTGAGCTAAGAACTATTGAGGAGGCTCTTGGTGATGAATGTTGGGTGATTGTCATGCAAGATAAACTTAACCAGTTTGAAAGAAACAAAGTATGGGAGCTTATTCCTAAACCTAAGGATCATCCAATTATTTATTGTAAATGGGTATATAGGAATAATTTAGATGAAGATGGTCTCATTACTCGAAACAAAGCTAGATTGATAGCCAAAGACTATAACCAAGAGGAAAGCATTGATTATGATAAGACTTTCGCTCTCGTGGCTAGATTAGAAGCTAATAGAATTTTACTTGCATTTGCATATCACATGAATTTCAAACTCTTTCAAATAAATGTTAAAAGTGCATTTTTAAATTGTTTTATGAATGAAGAAGTCTATGTTGAATAAGCTCCCAATTTTAAAGATTATCAATTTCCAAATCATGTCTTTAAGTTAACCAAGGCTTTGTATGGTCTAAAACAAGCTCCGAAGGCTTGGTATGATAGAATTAGTACATATTTATTGGAAAATGGTTTTATAAAAGGTAACGTTGACACTACATTATTTGTTAAAAAGAAAATGCATAACATTTTGATTGTATAAATTTATGTTGATGACATTATATTTGGTGCTACTAATGAATCTTTATGCAAGAAATTTGCTTCTTGTATGACTAGAAAATTTGAAATGAGCATGATGTGTGAACTCAAATTCTTCTTTGGACTACAAATCAAGCAATGCAAGGATGAAATCTTCATCAATCCATCCAAGTATACAAAGAAACTTCTCAAGAAGTTTGGAATGGATGGCTGCAAAGCTAGCAAAACTCCAATGAGCTCATCCTTGAAACTTGACAAAGATGAAAGTGGTAAGGTAGCAGATGAGAAGAAATATCAAGGTATTATTGGATCACTACTTTACTTAACTGCTTATAGGCCTAATATTATCTATAGTGTTTGTTTGTGTGCTAGATTGCAAACTTGCCCTAGGAAATCACATTTGAATGCCATTAAAAGAATTTTGAAGTATTTGAATGGTTAGATTTATGGTATCCTAGAAACACATCTTTTAACATATTAGGTTTTTTTTTATGTAGATTTTGCCAGTACCCTACTAGATAGGAAAAGCACCACCGGAGCATATTATTTTTTTAGTGAATTTCTAGTTTCTTGGTGTAGCAAAAAACAAGTATCGGTTGCCTTATCTACCACGGAAGTTGAATATGTTGCTGCATGTTTTTGTTGTACACAAGTTCTTTGGATGAAACAACAATTGCTTGATTATGGAAAAATATTTGATCACATTCCTATTAAGTGTGATAACACAAGTGCAATTAACCTATCCAAAAACTCCATTCAACATTCTAGGTCCAAGCATATAGACATTAGACATCATTTTTTAAGAGACAATGTTCAAAATCGAAATGTAGTTTTAGAGTTCATTGGCACTCAAAATCAACTTGCAGATATTTTCACTAAACCACTAAATGAGGAACAGTTAAACTTCATCAAACAACAAATAGGTATGATAGATGAATCTACCTTAGATTAACCTCTTAACTATTGATAAATTTATAACCATTTTTTATCTTACTCTAATGTTCCAAGCTGAATTACATAAATTTCCTCAAAAATTTTAATTTTTTTGGTGTTTCCCGATTGGACCAAAAATAGTCCAACCATACCTTTGCAAAAATCCTTTCTCCTAATCCTTTCGTGAAAATATGGTCATACTTTTATTGGTCAGACCAGGAAAATTTAATTTTTTTTTACCATTGTGCTTAATTCTTATATACCGTTCAGAACTAACATTATACAACTGGACTTTTAATATTTTCATATCCTCATCTCTCAATTATCTCATATTCACATTGACATTCAATAAATTCAAGGTGCTTTGGGACTCTCTCAATGCATAATTGTTAATGAGGAAGAACCTAGTCTCTCGCCATCTATCTATGGTTCTTTTCTTTATGAAGGTAAAGGTGAAGAGGCTAACACTCACATGGAAGAAAGTGGAGAAGGATAAGAAGGTTAAAAAGAAGGAGATGAAGAGAGTGAAGGAGATAATGCTGAAGATTAATTTTTCTCTTACTTTGTTACTTTTCTTCCTTGTATGATCTATTTACCTGTGTGCACTCTATGTAACAAGATCATACAACTTTGGTTAATTGTTATTTGCCAAATTTGGTTAATGCATTTCCAACTTGTCATGATTATTTGTTTCCTTGCTTATTTGCTTTGCCTTTGTCAAAGGGGGAGAATATATATAAATTGAATTGATAAAATGACTTTAAACTTAATTGATAACTTTAGAATTTAAACTAAATTAATTGACAACATGTATTCAAGGGGAGCATGAACTAAAACATGAGCTAAAACATTTTTAAAACCATGCAAAATTCTTTAATTTTCTCATCAATTCAATTGCCAAAGTCAAATGGGGGGAGATTGTTAGATAAACTATTCTATTTTTTATCTTAGGTAATTAAATTGAATGACTCTAAATTTTGTACGAAGTTACATTTTGCAGGAACTTAATTTTTGGAGAAATATTGAAAAGCCCGATCAGACCATTAATCATATCTACCAGACCACAGGCTTGTTGAAGATGAAATTTATCACAGAAAGATTCACGGTCAAAAGGATGCTTAGTTTGTCACCAAACCATAAGAATACTGACCGGACTCTCCAACATTCCAACCGAACTATTGATATGGACATTAGACTAAAATCACAGAAAGGTTCACTGTTAAAAGGATGCTTAACTTTTCACCAGAACACAAGAATCCTAACCGGCCTTCGTTAAAGTCCGACCTGACCATTGTAGGGAACAAAAATGCAAAATCTTCTAGTGAGGTTCACGGTGAATGTTACTCTCAGAAATTGAGCATGCCACAAACATCCCAACCGAACTAAGAAAAAGGCTGACTAGACCTTTTGAATTTATGTTCGTTATGATCTCACTCAATTGGTGGAAGCCACCTGTACCAACTATTGGAGGTGCATCTATCAGAAATTGAAATCTTTCAACCATACTAGTATTATTCCAACTGGACCATTGATGGTATAGCCGAGAAGTAATTATTCCGACCATAAAATTGCTCTGGCTGATAATTTAAGTGGGGACCAAGCATCAAACATGTTGGACACTATTTCAAATGGTTAGTTCAAGCCCTAATGGCTATAAATACTTTTAGAAATCTCTTGTTTGATGGAGATTGTAATTTGAATAACTATGGCAAACTACTTTCACTTCTTTGTAACAAAAACTATATTTGTATTGATTGAGTGTTGGGTGTGAGAATTAAAATACCATTGTAAGTTTGAGTGTGAGCTTAGAAACACTTAGGTTTTAGAATGAGCCTGAAAAAACTTTTGTTAGGGTTGTGAGAAAGATACTCAAATCTTATATAAGTTCGGTGTGATCTTGTGAAAATACCAAGTTATAGTTGAGCTTGTAACAACTCAAAGAATAATGTAATCTTAGCAAGTTGTTAAGAAAGTGGATGTAGGATTGAGGTAATCTAAACCACTATAAACTCCTTGTGTATGTTCTTTTCTTCTCTACTCCTATTCTTACTTTGATTTTATTTTAATTTTTAATTTTTCATCAATTCTTCAAATCAACTAATTCATCCCCTCCCTCTTGGTTGCTATATTGGGACAATAATTTTAAATTTAATTAGTACTTTTCAAATTTTTATATATACTTTCTTTGTCCTAAAAAGACTATCATAATTCTTTTTTTATAAATTTTAAGAAAATACAATTAATACATTGACAATTTATAAATTTTCATTTTCTATCCTTATTCATATAATAAATAGTACAAACTATCATTAATTTTTTTTAAAGTATAAATTTATTAAATGATAAAATAGAAAAAAAAATTTAAATATATACTATAAATAAAAATAGATAATTATTTTGAGACATCCTAAAAATAAAATAATAGATAACCTTTATAGGATGAAGGAAGTATTATTTAGTATTTTCTGTTGAAACTTATCAATTACTATTCAATAATTCTCTCATCTATTTAATTGAAGAGTTTATTGAATTTAACAAAAAAATCATATTTAAAAAATAAAAATATTAATAAATTAATTTTTATTAATTAATATATAATAAAAAAATTATTATTCAATGAACTATTAAGAAGTTGCCTAGTGGCCATAAACTTATATTGTTTCGAATTTGAGTCCTAAGTGTCCTAATAAATGTTAATGGATTTCAAAGAATATTAATTTATTAAGCGTTTTACAATATATAATACTAGTTATTAGCCCGCATAATGTGTAAATATATATTTTTTATTTGATAACGAGTATAAATAATTTTTTACATTGATAATTTTTTTATAACAGTAATCAATGAATTAAATTAATAAAATAAAAACTTAAATAAAAATATACATGACCAAATAATTAAAGAATTAAAAATTTTATTTTATTATATATTTCATAATATATATATATATATCATAAATTAAATATGATGGATTAGATTAAGAGAAAGATAATTTAATGGATTATATTTGTGAGAGAGATGATTAATTATCACATAATATATATAGAAATCCATATAATATTGATAAATTATATTGAATTAATTTCTATCACTTGTGTATTATATATATCCCTCATTTGCCTTCAAAAAAGAGCCTACCTGCACGATTTTAATAGATAAAATAAATTATTGCTTCACAAAAAAAGAAAAATTTAAATATTTTTTTAATCCAACCTAATTATTTTTGTCTATGTAATTTTTTATATTAAAAATTCTTATTTAGATGTCGATATTTATAATTAAAAATTTTGTATTCTTAAAATTCTCACCTATTAATTATTAATTTATTAATGAATTATATTTTCCAAATAACTCTCACATGTAAATTATTAATTTATTAATTAATTACATTTTCCTAATAACAATAAATAATATTTAATTATTTATTATCTTTTTCAATTTTTGACTTTTTGAATTCTTTATTTAATTCTTCACTTTTTAATATTAATTTTTATAGTAATAAATTATAAAAATTTATAATTTTATTTTTTTCCTTTGTTTATGTGGTGGTACACAAATCTTCCTTTTTCCTTGTATTATATATATATATATACACATAATATCGATAGACTATACTTTTCAAATTATTTATTAACAACATGTACGTGTTTAAAAAGTTTTATTAACCTCTTCTATTTTGTGGGCATCCCATTATACACCTATTAAAACTGAAAATGGAACTAAGGTGCTCTTTGTGAGCACACGTTGAGAGCGTCACTTTTCACTAACAAATTTGTATCATCTACAAAACAAAATTGAACTCTATTCAACTGAATTATCTGCATTTTAATTCAAAATAAAACCATATTCCATTTGTTCTGAAGAAAATCAAGAAATTGAAATCATAATTCACTTTTACCACAAACTGGAGATTAGCAATTTGAAGCCATGTTAAATTTCTAGGCTTTAAATGACTATTCAAAAAGTCCAATTTCTCCAAAATTTCTTTTGACAACACTTAATTAATTATAAGGGAAAAAATTCTGGATTTTTAATTCAAGAACTAATTGTATACTCATAGGTCTTCTTTGTACAAAAAAAAAAGAGTTTCAAAAAGGAAAAAATAATTATAAATTTAATTACGATTCTGTAAATAAAATTCTATAGAACTCTTTAAAATTCAATCAAGAAAAACCAAATCGATTAAGAATTGGAAAACCCATTAAAATTCAATCATTATTATGTAACAATTGAAAACCCAGTGACATTATTAAAAGAACAAACTATATACATCATACAACCATCCAAAATTTAAGAAATTACTGATTTTTTAAATTAAAACTTAAAATTTTTTTCATAATGCATCAATCAAACTCTACCTATTTACTGAATCTCTTTTAAACTCAAATCATTCTTTAATTAAAACAAATAGATTTTTTTTTTCTGAAATACATGCAACACCTTTAACCGGTTGTTGTTTTTTAGAAATTAGGATGGAAACAAGGTATGGCCAAAGAAGAATGGGTTTGGGTGATGAAAATTTAGAGAATTTCATTCATTATTAGAGAAAAATCAGAAGATTTTGTTGATTTTTAGATGAAGGAATACAGAGAAATGGAAAACAGGGGAATTTGAATTTTTAAGCACCTGTAATAGACGACCAGTAACGGAAATAGAAATAGCTGACTCAAGGATATATTAGTACCATTTTAAACATGTACAGATATATTATAGAACGAACGCAAAGCAAAAGAGACTAATAGCTAGAAACTTTTTGACAAGTATAAGTATTTATTTATGCATTAACCTTTATTAAATTTTAGCTTTAAGAGTTTAAAAGTATTGAAAATAATTTATATAAGTCAATATTTATTAAATTAAATTTAGTAAATATAAAATTTTAAAGAAAATGTACTAAAAAGAAAAATAAATAAAAATCATATATATATGTTGTGGTTGTAGCATGAAAAAATTATATCATAACCTTACTTTATTTAAATCCCAAAAAAAAATTATAATACTCAGTTTACAAAAGAAATTCAATCATGCATATTATAATCTGTGAGGTTTATAGTTTTATTAATAACTACCTAGCATTTTCATGGTAATGATAATATTTCTTGCAAAGTGAATTAAGCTGGTCTAAGATAATAAAAAAATGAGAATTAAAAAAGAATTTATAAACAAAATGAGGATTTTTTTTTGTATGATTAATTCACCATTTAAATTCTGACATTCTAACAAAAATATTTAGTGATATTTATGAACAATTATTTTCATTATATACTATTTTTGAAATTTATTTTTTAAAATCTATATGATGTGCGAGTTGGTCTAATCATCATATTATCTAATTTCACTGAAAAAAAAAACCAATATATTCTACAAGTCAAATTAAAACTCACTTTATAAACAAATAAGGATAGGATTGGCTCATTTAGCTAGCGTATAGGTAACCTATATTAATATCAATTAAGTTTTTTAAGTGTAATGAGTTTATGGTTACAATCTTTTAGATTTGTTTAGATTTTGTTTCATGTGAAAGAATGCTATTTTCAATCGAGATGCAGTAATTTTTTTTAAGAAAATATTATGAATTTCTATTTATAATATATTAAAAATAATACATTTTGATAAATAAAAATAAAATAATATACATTAAGAGATATAAAAAAAAAGATGGTTTGAATTTCTTTTAATATTTTTCAATCATATTAATAAAGTATTAGATTCATATTAATAAAATATTAGCATGAACAATTCGGTAGGAAGACAACTTTTCTTATTGATTATTAAATTAATTAGAAATGAACTCTTAACTTTAGAAAATTCAATTACTCAAAAATCGTAATAAATCAAAAATTAAAAAAACATATTGAAAAATTGTAAATAGTTCAAGTGAACAAAATAATTTTATATAAAAAGAACTAGTAAATCTTAAAAAAAATATATAAAAGACACCAAATTATTAAATCTCATTTAAAAGTATAAAAGATTCCAAATTAATAAATCTCATTAAAAGTATAAAAGACTCTCGGAATGGGAACTAAAATTAATATAAATAATAACAAATTCATGAAAAAAGTATACGAATTAATTAATATATTTAAAAAATATATACTTATTGAATAAAAAATTTAAATATAAAAGAGAAAGTAATCATAGTCAATCAAGGATGCTCAAAGAAAAGAAAGATGCATAGAAAAGAATAAGAAAGGAAAAAGGACTAACGATTTTTTTAAAAAAAAAAAAAAGAAGATAACTTTGGGGTGATTTATATGGAACTATATTGAGTAATTATTATTATTGTTGAGTTAAATTATATATTTACATCTTTAATACATGTTAGCATATATTTAATTTTTTCAAAATAATAATAATAATAATAAGAGTGGTATATGTTAACAAATATTTATTTTTAGACATTAAATATATATATATATATTTCATCTATTTTTAGTAATTGATGTGACCTAAAACCAACTCTAAGTTCATGGGTAAGACTTATATTTTCTTCTAAGGGTTTTTTTTTTTTCCTTTTACTAATGGAAAAATTTTCTAGCTTAAAATTTACGAAAAATGAGGTAGCAAATTTTTTTGATCAATCACAATCCAACCTAACCTAGCCCATCCCAATAAAAATAAAGATTTTATATAAAAGTAATCTAAAAAACAAAATATATTTAAAAAATATTAACTTTTTAACTTTTAATTTTTTTAAAGAAAAAAAATACTCACTTTCAAGTCTATACATCTAATATATATATAGTATATAATATAATGTATTAAAGATGTATATATATATATAATATTTTCAGTTACATTTAAAAAATATATATATTTAAAACTTTCTAAAATTTATAAGGTATTTTAAAAAATTAAAAAAATATTATGCAATTTCTGCTGGAAATAAACTCTATCATCAGTACAACTATATGCCCTCCACATTTTTATTTTTATACCTACATATATTACATGAAACAGAACAAATAATAAAATAATCCTTAATTAAAAGTAGATATCTTTTTTTTTTTTTCTTATTGAATGCCTAAATTACCTTATTTGATGCTTTCTTGTACATAATTTTGAGCACCTAAAAAATCTTTTTGCATACCTCATCATAATTGTCTTTTTTTTATATATAAAAAAAAACAATAATCTTTGAATAAAATGGAAGAACCAAACAAGAAAATTCAGGTTCTAAAAATTTAATTGTTAATAATATGAAGTGAAAAAGTTACAATATGATCCAAATTCTTAGATACGTGTTTGCATTGTCATCTAATGTTAATTTAAATACAAATCAATCATTAAGATAATTATTAAATTTTTTGTAAAATATTTAATGATGCCTTGAAATTTTATTAAACTAAAGAATATCTAAGCTTTTATAAAATTTTCGTACTTATTAAATATTCTGATAAATTAAAATTGGCATGTAATTGGTGCACATACGCTAATGTAGATGGAAATCTAACATGTATCTCTCTCTCTCTCTCTCTCTCTCTCTCTCTTTAGTTTTAGCATTTTAATTTTAAGTAAATATATTTAAATTTTTTTTATAAATATATTTCATCATATTTGTAAAAGGAAAATTATTATAATACACTTAAGATCCGTCTTAATTGTAGTTTAGTTCTACTCTATATATTATTATTATATTAAAACAACTATTGATAGTATAATATTCTATATATTATTATTATATTAAAACAACTATTGATAGTATAATATTGTATGGCGTCTCTTTATCTCAATTTTGTCATGTGTCCAAATTTTTTAATATTTTAAATTAAAATAAATTTATTATTTATTATATAATAGATATTTATTTGATATTTATTTAGAGAGTTCAAGTAGAATTAAAATATTATATTTGATATTGATTTATATTCATTTGGTTTAAATATGATTATAATATTTTATTTGATATTAATAATAATTATATTTATTTAAAATATTCAAATAGTATTATGATATTTTATTTATTATTTATTAATAATTATATTTATTTAAGGAGTTCAATAGGAATATGATATTCTATTTGAGATTGATAATAATTTGTTGTACTATTTGATTTTAATTTTGTTTGTTTTTAGATTTTTTTATTTTTTTTCCTTTTTTTTATTATTTATATGTTGTGTAATTTTTTGGGTTGATTTTATGTTGTTTGATTGTATAATTCTTTTTTTTTTGTGTGTGTGTTTTGTAATGTGTTGGGCTAATTTTTTTGTTATTTTTTTTTGTATTTTTAGCTTTTTTTATTTTTTGAATTAATTATTTTTATTTGATTTTGAGTAATTTATAATTTTATTGTAATTTATTTTAGGATTTTTTAATTTCTGTAATTTAATTTTTAATTATGGTTTAATTTTAATTTCAGTTACATTAATTATTTTATTTTATTTTTTGTTTAGATTTATTATTTGATTTTATTTTATTTTTGTAGTTTATGTTATTTAATTTTATGTTAGGTTTATTTAATTTTTTTATTAAATTTATTTTTTAATTACTGTTATTTAAAGTTTGTTTAGATTAAATTTTTTTAATTTTTGCAATTAACTTTAATTTCTCTAATATGGATTTAATTTTGAAGTATTTTGGTACGAGAAAATTATTATTTGTTTAAAATTATTATAAGCTTTGGAATTAGCAAATGTATATTGAGTAAAAATATTTGCATTATTGCGGGAGATCTTTTTTAGGTTATTTATTTAAAACTAATTATTATTTTAGTTTCTAGCTAGTAATAAACAATATTTAATTCTTATGTATAAAATTAGGAAAAAATTAAATTTATTAACACTTTTATCCTTAATATTTTAAAATGCATTATTTTTTTTAAGTATTACAATTGGAGAAGAGAGAATCAATATTGGATTACTCAAAAGAGATACATTTGCCGCTAGATTATGCTTTTATGTGTAAAATGCATTGTATTTTAATCCTTAAAAATAATTCTTTATTGATATTAACAAATAATATGAAGCACGAGTACAAATGTGGAACATGGTCACAATGCGATACATATATATTGATATGGTAATTTTTAAAAATAAGATTATATGAGTGAGATACACATATATATATATGTGTGTGTGTGTGTTTTAAGTTATAAAAATGCAATGAAACATAAATATATGTTCAAATTAAATACATATTAGTTAATTTATATGTAAATATAATTATACAATAAAAAAATTAAATCTTTTGTGATAAAATAACTTTATAATTAAGATTGACTATAATTATCTAACTTGTAACTTACCAATATATCATGTAAATAGAATTTTATGATAAAATATGTCCTAAAATGTCTTGAATTGTATTAAAATATGTTAATGTTGTGCCTTGTGTGCATCCTCTTTGTGTTCTTCCCATAGTCAAAAAATTAAAAATAATTAAAAAAAATAAGATACGTATGGAACCGTGTCCAACATATATTAGGCAAAAATGTCAGGTGCCTGTTCATATCAAAAAAATATTTGATGCATAAACTTTACTCTATTTAAAATGCCGGTGCTTTATCATATTTTAAGTAGCCTATTTGAAATGATATAACTCGTTACATAATTAAATTCTATATTTTTATATCTACAAATAAATTTGAAATTGAGACCTTGTTAATTATCCTTATTTTTTTTTCTAAAATATTCTTAATTTAATTAATATTTAGTGGCATTTGTATCGCATTTCGGAATTGAAAAAAATTAGAATGAAACGAAATCAAAATCGAAATGGCTATTTTGTATTTGGTTTAGTCTAAAATTAGAATCCTATTCTCTTTAAAAATATTTAGATTATGATGGAATTAGAATCAAAAAATCAAATACTATTGAAAAATATCATAATAAATAATTAAAATGCATCATTTTTTAATTTATTGTCTCAAACTAGCAACCAATAGGGAGAGTGAATTAGTTAATTTGAGTAGTAATAATAAATTAAAATTTTGAGCTATAAGAAGAATCAAAATGAAGATGGAGTAGAATAGAGAAAAATGAACACAAAGAGTTTATAGTAGTTCAAATTTACCTCAATCCTACATCTACTTCCTTAACAACTTATTAATGTTCCACTAATTTTGAGTTTTTATAAGCTCAACTTTAACTTGGTGTTTTCACAAGCTCACACCAAACTTTTATAAAGTTTGAATATTATCCTCATAACCCAACAAGAGTTTTCTCAGGCTCACTCTAAAACCTAAGTGTTTTCAAGCTCATACTCAAACTTACAATGTTGTTTAATGCTCACACCTATCACTCAATGAATATAAGCTATAGATTTTGATGTAAGAAAATGAAATATATTTTTCTTAGCAATTACAATAAAATTCTGCAACAAAAATAAAGTTTCTTATGGTATTTATAGCCTTCAAGTCTTCAACTAGCCGTTAGAGATAGGATCCAATATATTTGATTCTTATGTTCTACTTTAATTATTATCTAGAGTAACTTCATGGTTGGACTGCACCTTATTCGATAGGCTCGGCATGGTCAGGCTGATCAGTAGTTTGGTCGGGCTCATTCTTATTTTGATAAAAGTTCTTCAACGGCTAGTACACATAGCATCCAATAATTGATTGGATAAGTAACAACTATATTTTTTGAATCCTGTTTCACTGGTATGGTCAGATGGTCTGTAGTCCAATCAGCCTGCTCATGGTATGCTAAGATTTTGAGAGTACTAGTGACAGTGTTCAATTCTAGAACTTTGTTGGATTTTGGCTCTAGCTTTGTCCGGTCGGACTGCATAAGGTTTGGTCGGTCCAAGCTTAGAATGTTGAAACTTTCGGAGGACCACTGACTGTAATTACTACTAAAAACATTAAGGATTTAGCTCAACCTTGGTATGGATGGGCTATAGCATAGTCCAATAGATCTATGTGTAGTATGCCAAAATTTTCGAAGTACCACTGGTCGTGAGCTTCTCTGGAGTACCACTGATTGTTCGCATCCTGTTTTGAGCTCGTTCCTAATGACCTCAACTTGAATTGCTTGAGCTCCTCCTTGATAGCTAGGGTATGGCCCAAGCTATATGTGTTCAGTTTTATATCATTCTTGAGCTCATTTCTGACAACTGAAGCTCGGTCAAGAATATGAAAGCTTGGTCTATTTTAGCTCAGCTTGGTTGTCGGATATTTAGGAACTCTGTCCAATATCCAAGTTTGTCCGGGCTTCAAATGGTCGGTGCTGGAATGTTTGTGTTCTTATCACCTTGTTTGTGGAATGCTCGTTAGCTCGGTATGAGTGCGGTCTAACTAGCTTATAGTCCGTCAGCTTGGTAAAGGTCCTGTCGTGCTATAGCTCGGTATGGCCTTCTTCTCTTGAGTCCGGTCGGGCTCTTTGAGGTTTCTACAAAAATTAAAGTCTTGCAAAATATAACTTGATACAAAGATTAATCCTATTCAATTTGATTATCTAAGATCAAAATAGAGATCAATTGTTTGACTAACAATCTCTCCCTTTTTGACTTTGGCAATTAAATTGAATTGATTTAAAATAAACTTTAAAATCTCCCCTTTAACATATGTTTTTCTTCTTCTTTTTGTATTTTTCAATTGCTCCCCCTTAATATATACTATAAATTGCAATTTAATCAATTCAAATTATCTCTCCCCCTTTGGCAAAGATAAAAAGAATGCAAACATTTGATAAGAAACCAAACTTTTATTTAAATGAAGCAATTTGGAAAAGTAAATATTTATGTATGATCATTTCCATTAAGGGCTAACAAAAGACAATAGGTTATGATACCGGTTACAAATATATCTCAATTTGTGGCCTTAATGTATGATCAAAATAAATGTGAATGAGAAATTAGGTCATGTAAAACAAATATGTTTTCAAGCAATTCTAACTTCAACATTGATATGCACCAAAGTAATGCATGTCATTTTAAAGTAATTCCATTTATCATCCCTATATGTTATTTTATAAAATTCATACTTTCTTCATTTAAAAGTTTAGTAAGGATGTCAGCAAATTGATTTTGAGTGTCAATAAATTTTAAAACAACATTTTGATTTTGAACATTATCTCTCAAGGAATGATGCCTAATATCTATATGCTTTTACCTAGAATGTTGGATTGGATTTTTAGATAGATTAATGGCACTTGTATTATCACATTTAATGGAAATGTGATCAAATGTTCTACCATAGTCCATCAATTATTATTTCATCCATAAAACTTGTGTGCAATAAAAACATGCAGCAACATATTCGGCTTTCGCAGTAGATAGAGCAACTGATACTTATTTTTTACTAAACCAAGAAACTAGGCAATCACCAAGAAAATGGCATGCACCAGTTGTGCTCTTTCTATCCTATAAGCTACTGGCAAAATCTGCATCAGAAAATCCCAAAATATTAAATGATGTATTTCTAGGATACCAAAGTCCTAAATGTAATATTCCATTTAAATATTTTAAAATTCTCTTGGTGGCATTCAAATGTGACTCTTTAGGTCATTAAACATTATATCGGATCTAAAGGTGGTAAGATAAAGAAGAGATCCGATAATACCTCAATATTTCTTTTCATATACTTTCTTACCAACTTCGTCTTTCTCCAACTTCAAAGATGTGCTCATTGGAGTCTTACTTGCTTTGCAACCATCCATGCCAAACTTCTTGAGAAGTTCCTTTGTATATTTGGATTGGTTGATGAAGATACCATCCTTGCATTGCTTAATTTGTATGCCAAGAAAGAACTTGAGTTCACCCATCATGCTCATTTCAAATTTTCTAGTCATACAAGAAGCAAACTTTTGGCACAAAGATTCATTAGTAGCACCAAATATAATGTCATCAACATAAATTTGTACAATCAAGATGTTATGCATTTTCTTTTTAACAAAAAGAGTTGTGTCCACTTTGCCTTTTGAAAAATTATTTTTCGAAAAATATGCACTAAGTCTATCATACTAAGTTCTCGGAGCTTGTTTCAATCCATATAGTACCTTGGTTAATTTAAAAACATAATTTGAAAATTTATGGTCCTCAAAACCGAGGGGTTGTTCAACATACACTTCTTCATTTATAAATTCATTTAGAAATGCACTTTGACATCTATTTGAAGAAGTTTGAAATTCATATGACAAGCAAATGCAAGTAAGATTCTAATTGCTTCTAGTCTAGCAACGGAGGAAAAAATCTCATCATAGTTAATGTTTTCCTCTTGGTTATGGCCTTTGGCTACTAAACTTGCTTTGTTTCCAGTAATGAGACCATCTTCATCAAACTTATTTCTATATACCCATTAGCATCCTATAATTCGATGATTATTAGTTCTAGGAATAAGTTCCCACACTTTGTTTTTTTCAAATTGGTTGAGTTCATCTTGTATAGCAATCACCTAACATTCATTACTAAGAGTCTCCTCAATAGTCTTTGGCTCAATTTGAGAAACAAAGGCAATATGAGCATCTAAGTATTTAAATTTAGATCTAGTAGTTACTCCCTTTGAGATATCCACCAATAACAAGATCTTTTGGATGATTTTTCTTATATTGCCAATCTTTGGACAATTCTTGAGGTTCTTTTTCTTGTTCCATTCTTGTTTTCATCTCATTGTGATTGTCTTTTAGGACATTATTTGCCTCATATTCTTTAATTGTACCTACATAATCATCAAAAGTACTACCTTTCTTTTGATTAAGCTTAGAGGATTCATTAAAAATAACATGCATTGATTCTTGAACTACTAGTGTTCTCTTATTAAATAATCTATATGTTTTGCTAGAAGATGAATACCTTAAAAATATGCCTTCATCCTATTTGGATGAGAATTTTCCAAGATTATCCTTGGTATTCAATATAAAGCATTTGCATCAGAACACTCTAAGGTATGGAATTTTAGGTTTTCTTCCATTCCAAAGGTCATAAGAGGTTTTGTTTATTAAAGGCCTTTTATAAACATGATTTGAAATATAGCATGCAGTATTAACGACCTCTGCCCAAAAGTAAGAGGGTAAATCATACTCATTGAGCATTATTCTAGCCATTTTTACCAATATTCTATTTTTTCTTTCAACCACACCATTTTATTGTGGTGTTCTAGGAGTCAAAAAATTATATGAAATGGCAAGCTCATTGTAAAACTTTTTAAAATTTTTATTTTCAAATTCTTTACCATGGTCACTTTTGATAGATGTGATAACATAACCTTTTTTCATTTTGAACTCTTTTTGCAAAACTTTTAAATTGATTGAAAGCTTTATACTTTTGAGCTAAGAAACTAACACATATAAACCTTAAGTAATCATCAACAAGCACAAAATGCATACAACTTGCCTCCTAGACTAGCAACTCTATTTGGTTCAAACAAATCCATATGAATTAGTTATAGGAGTCTAGATGTGCTTACAGCATTCTTGGTTTTAAATGAACTCTTATGTTGTTTTTCAAATTGACAAGGTTCATAAATTTTGTCTTTATTAAATTTTATCTTAGGGAGTCCATCAACAAGTTCATCTTTATTAATGCATTGCAGTTGATCCATACTAGTATGTACTAGTCTTCTATACCAAATCCAAGCATCATTGCAAATGGTAATCAAACATGCAAATGCTTTATCAAAATATAAGTTAATTTTATAAGTATTACCAATTCTAACTTCTTTGAATACAAGTTCACCATTGGAAGAAGTAACTTTGCATCCTTTAGAGGCAAAATTCACATAATATTCTTTATCACACAATTGAGTCACACTAAGAAAATTATGTTTCAAACCATCAACAAGTCATACACTATCAATCAAATTTTTGCCAAGCATGCCAATGGATCCAATGCCTATGATTTTACCTTTAGTATTATTCCCGAAAGTCACATTACCTTCTTGCTTGTAGGTGAGAGTTGTAAAGAATTTTACATTACCCATCATATGCCTCGAGCATCTACTATCCACAAGCCAAACACTTTTATCGATAGTAAACTTTAAGCATACCTAAAACACAATCATATTTATCTTCTTTTATGTACCCAAATGTACTTGGGTCTTAGAGGGTTAGTAGTAGAAGGATCCTCTAATTTAAGATGAGCCTTCCTAATGGAGCAAAAAGTACTTTTGTGACCAAACTTTATTCAATAATGACATTGATATAATGTTTTATGTTTTTGCACTCTTTTATTGAAATTGAATGAACCATGTATACAATTGCAAGTATGTGCTTAGTGAAATTTTTTTTAGCATTCTTGTTTCTATGTTCACGCCCTCCATACATGTATGCATGGTTTGCTCTTGAAACTTTAGTTCTAAAGCCTTGTGAACCCAGTATAATTCTTTTAGGATTTTTAGGCTTAGTGTATGCATTTATGTTCTTTACAACTTCACCACTAGATATTTGAGTTGTAGATCCTTTGATAAATGTTGGCGCATTAGATGTAGAGATAGATTATCCATTGAACTCTAAATCATGTTTCAAAGAGGTTGACCTTTGATTACTAATCATAGTATCTAAGGCTTCTTTTCCTTTATGAAATTTTGATATAGAGTTCTTAAGTTCACTTATTTCTCTTTTCAAAATATCATTTTCTTTACAAATATTCTCTAAGCTAGATGAATTTTTGACATCTCATTCATAGACTTTAACAATTGTTCATTTGAATTCTTTAATTCTAAAGTAGAATTTTTTAGAGATACAAAGTCCTTTTCTAGCTTAGAGCATTTGTCTTTATAGAATTTTATTTTAGAGAAATATTTTTTTACTTTAAGATTCATATGCTCAATCAGAACACTGTCGTTTAAGACATTATCAACATTATCATTATACGAATTCAAGTTCAAGGATTGAGTACCTACCTCATTGGTGTGATGATCATCCCCAATATCCATAAGACACAAATTTGTAATTTCTTGCTCTTCTTGCTCTTCTTCTTCACTTGAGGAATCATTATTCCATGTGGATTTGAGTGATTTCTTCTTTTCCTTATTCCACTTCTTCTTGTTTTTCAATTTGAAGTAATCTAATTTGATGTGACCCATTTTGCCACATCTAGCATTTTACTTAATTCTTTTCTCTTTATCTTTGAAGGAGGATTTAGAAAATGTACCTTTGTTGGCTTGAAGTCTTCTCTTTCTCTTCCAATCACTTATTCTTTTGGATAGCATAGTCATTTCATCATTATCATCACTCTCTTCATAACTTGAGCTCTCAACTTCTTTGATTGCTTTGAGAGCAATTGCTTTCCTCTTGTCTTTTTCACCTTGGTCATCTCCCTTTTCAGTGTGTAATTCAAAGGTGAGTAATTTTTCCACAAGCTCATTGGTTCTCAAGGAGCTAAGATCATGAGCTTCTTCAATTGAAGAAACCTTTGACTCAAAACTCTTATTGGCTCTAAGTGCCCTCAATATCTTGCTATTGACATAACATTGGTCATAGACCTTGCCATATTTCTTTAGGTCATTAATAATAGCAAGAAATTGGTTTGTCATGTCGGTGACATTTTCACTGGGCTTCATCTTGAATAGCTCATACTCATGCACAAGCATTTGGGTCTTGGTGAACTTCACTTGAGTAGTACACTCATGATAATTCTCAAGAGTTTTTCAAATATTATATGCACAAGTAAGGTGTTGAACTATTCCACCTTCTTCTCTTGATATTGAATTCATCAAGCCCTAAGGTTCTTATAATGAGCTCTTAATTTATCATTTAGCCATTATGCTCTGGAAGAGGAACTTGGACACCATCAACTTCATGAGTAGAAGGTTTCCACTCATTTTACACATATTCCCAAAGTTCAATGCCTTCACTATTAAGGAACAAATACATCTTATATTTTCAATAAGAGTAATTGGTTCCATCTAAGTAAGGTGTAAGTTAAGAATTTAGATTTCCATGTGAAGAGTCCATGGAATTGGAGTAGAAGTTGATGTAGAGGTGGTTGTATAGGTGGTTGCAATTGTAGATCAAATTTCACAATTAAGCTTCTTGAAATTTAGAGGCTCTGATACTAATTGTTGTTCTAAACTAGCAATCAAAAAGGGGTTGAATTGGTTAATTTAAGTAATGATGATAAATTAAAAAATTTTGAGCAATAAGAAGAAAATCAAAATGAAGATGGAGTAGAGTAGAGAAAAATGAATACAAAGAGTATATAGTGGTTCAGATTTACCTCAATCCTACATCCACTTCCTTAACAACTTGTTAAGGTTCCACTAATCTTGAGTTTTTATAAGCTCAACTCTAACTTGGTGTTTTTACAAGCTCGCACCAAACTTTTATAAGGTTTGAGTATTATCCTCATAACCCAACAAGAGTTTTTCCAGGCTCACTTTAAAACCTAAGTGTTTTCAAGCTCACACTCAAACTTACAATGGTGTTTAATACTCACACCCAGCACTCAATGAATACAAGTTATAGATTTTGATGCAAGGAAATGAAAGATGTTTTTCTTGGCAATTACAATCACAATCTGCAACAAAAATGAGGTTTCTTATGGCATTTATAACCTTTAACTCTTCAACTAGCCGTTCGAGATCGGGCTTATCCTTTTTCTGATAAAAGTTCTTTAACAGCTAGTACAGTGGCATGCAATAATTGATTGGATAAGTAACAACTATATTTTTTGAATCCTATTTCACTAGTACGGATGGAAGGTCTGTAGTCTGGTCGGCCTGCTCGTGGTATACTGAGATTTTGGGAGTACCAGTGACAGTGCTCACTTCTGAAACTTTGTTGGAGTTTTGGCTCTAGCTTAGTCCGGTAGGTCCCAGTATAGTATGTTGAAACTTTCGGAGTACCATAGATCATGATTACTACTGAAAACATTGAGAATTTAGCTCAACCTTGGTATGGGTGAGCTATAACATAGTCCAGTCGGTCTATTTGTAGTATACTGAAATTATCGGTCTACCATTGGTCGTGAGCTTCTCTGGATATACTTATGATCTTGAGCTTAAGTTTGGACTAATATGCTTGAGCTCATCCCTGGTGGCTAAGGCTCGGTCCAAGCTGCAAGTGCTCATTCGCATCTTGTTTTGAGCTCATTCCTAGTTACCTCAGCTTGAATTGCTTGGGCTCCTCCTTGATAGCTAGGATATGGTCCAAGCTACATGTGTTCAGTTTTATGTCCTTATTGAGCTCATTTCTGACAACTGAAGCTCGGTCAAGAATATGGGAGCTCATTCTGTTTTAGCTCAGCTTGATTGTCGAATGTTCAAGTGCTCTGTCTAATATCCAAGTTTGATCGGACTTCAAGTAGTCGATGCTTGGTGCTCGGTTGGAATTTTTATGCTCTTGTCACCTTGTTCGTGGAATGCTCGTTAGCTCGGTATGAGTGCAGTCTGACTAGCTTCTAGTCCGTTAGCTCGGTAAAGGTCCCGTCATTCTAGAACTCGGTATGACCTTCTTCTCTTGAGTCTGGCCGGCCTAGCTTCTAGGCCGGTTGGGCTTTTGAGGTTTTTATAAAAATTAAAGTCCTGCAAAATGTTACTTGATACAAGTATTAGTCTTATTCAATTTGATTATCTATAATCAAAATAGAGACTAATTGTTTGGCTAACATAATTTATTTGAATTATAATAAAAATAAAAAGCGGTTTAGTTGTATAAAAAATTAAATTTATTTTGTTTAAAAATTCAGAAATATTATGATTTGAAAAATAAAAAATCAAATTTATTACATTTTATTTTAAAACTTAAAAAATTAATTTAATTTTTTTAAGAAAAATTAAAATTGTTTTATTTAAAAAATTAGAGATTTATAATAGAAAAAAGGATAAAAAAAGATTAAATTGATTATATTTTATTTTAACAATCTAATTTGATATTATTAAGAAAAAAATTATTTTATTTTATTTAAAAATCCAAAAATATTTATAAATAGAAAAATTAGATTAATTATATTTTTATTTTAAAATAAAAAAATAAATTTTGATTCTGTTCTATTCTAAAAATGTGTTTTTTAATTTTTAATTTCAAATAAGAATCAAAACTAATTAATTAGAGAGTGGTAGGAAATGACTTATGATTTCTTTTTTTGGGATAATGAGATTCTCATTCCCATATTTATTTTATTAAACAAAATAATAATAATAATAATAGAAATAATCCATTCACATTCAGATTTTCACCTCTAATCAAACGAACTATTAATGCAATCATCCTCAAAAATAATGCAACTAAATAACTAAATATATCTATATATTATACTAAAACTGTTGTATCATTAACCGCTGTATCAAAAATTGCAACATGCTCAAAAATCACCATGACTCTAAAAATTCTTTCTATAATCCTACCAACCATGACTTGGGCTATTATATTCTAAACCCTTCTATGCCTATCTTTTAACCCATTTACTTTCCCTGTTTCTGCATTTTTTATTTATAATTTTTCTTGAGTTAAGTTGGGACTGTTGATTTTTTGGAGAGTTTTCTTATTTAATCTATAGTGTGTAAGACAATCTTTTTTTTTTTTTTAAATATTTCAACTCAAACTTGAGCAATATCATACAGATAAAAATACATCATTAAACAAAAATTAAATATAATTCCCAATGACTTATTAGTGTCCCCTTTCAAAAGTTACAGTATTCTTGGTTTATTTTGATATTATTTTTAAAAAATTATATATTTTTATAATTAAAATATTATAATTTTATATTG